>OY728158.1:67745377-68945377 GCA_963277665.1 Viscum album
ACTCTGTTTATCTTAATAAATTTGGAAAATAATACATAAGTAATTTATGGCTTGTAAGAATTATCCATATGTCAATTCGACGCAGGATATTCCCAATATGACTCAAAGTGTTTTTTTTTGTTTGAAAGTAACATTTTTGTTCAAAACATGCATGAATGAATGGAAACCAAGAAAACACACTCTAATTTTCTTGATAATTTTAAAAAATTATTCGTAAGTCATTTATGAAATATAGAAATAATATTCACATGAATCTGACATTCATTGTGGACGGTATAACGTAAAGTGTGTGTTTTTTGAAATCAATATTTTAGTAGATTCCACACTTCACATACTCAAAATAGAGCAAGCAAACTTGAATTTTATTATATTTTCTTAGTCTAATAATTCCTTGTATTAATGCTAAAAAATCATGCTTCTTATTCTATTAATTAATTTTTTGTTTTATGATAGTAAATTGTTTCTCTAGAAATAATATAAAAATTGGGTATGTCTTGAACTGACCACATTATATGAGCCAACTAACTACCTGAAAAATAAACCTACCATGTGAAGAAACTCAATTGACCAAGAAGGAAAAACGAACCTGTTGAACTAACTACAATAATAAGTTCCCTTAACCATATGATTACTTAACCATACATATAAAGTGTTCAAGTGATTGTACAAAGACTTCTATGTACCATGATAAAATTTGGAAAAGTGATCACCTGAATACAAGAAGGCTTGAAATAAAAATGTGAAGACTTCAACTGACTATAAAGAAATAAAGTGAAATTTTTATAAGTTTTGAACTTACCATATATTGAAATAAATAAAAATCATGAATAACTTAAGCGACCTTATTAATCTATCATCTGACAGTTAGAAGGATTTCTGAAACTATCACAGAATCAAGTAACCACACGGCTACTTCAGCTACTATCCATAAGACAAAATGACTGTGCTTAAGTAAATATCTGGTGACTATGTATAATTTTAGTATTAATGAATTTTTTAAATTTCAACAAATATATTTTAGAGTAGTTAATGAGATTCAATGTATTTAAGATAGTCATATTAGAGAAATCATAATGAGGATGTATTTATAACTATTTTTTAATTGCTAATTAGAGAAATGGGTTCTTTGAAAAGAAGACCTACTTGTGAAAAAATAATCCTTTATTCATATATTACTAAATAAATATTAGACTATGCCCCTTTAAAATACCTTATTCTTTTTCATCTCACTATATTATTCAATCAAATATTCTCAAGAAAAAATTAAAATATAATTATCAAGAGTAGTGAACCATATTGATCATCCAAACCTGATCAAAGATAGAACTATATCAAATAATCACTATACCTTTTCTATCTCTCTAATTCTATTTACTTTCAAGATGTGTCTATATTTTTCTTTATTTCTATAAGCATACACTACTGCCTTATATTGAAGAGTAATTAATACTCATTCATTCTTTATTTGAAATATTTTATCCCACGAGTAACTATAGAAGAGGATTGTCATATCCTAGACTTCCTTGTGTGGAGTTATTTTAGTAAAAATTGATCTAGTGTTTGGATTAATTTTTTTAGTTTTTAAATAAACATGATTAGTTTCTAGTTATTTCCAATTAGATAGGACTAAGTTCTAACTTGGAACTAAACCACTTATTTTTATTCCATAGTGTGTTTTCCATTATTTTCTTACGCTGTATGAAACTTGTTTTTACCTTTACTTATTGTTCTATTCTTTAGTGACTATATTATAAACCATGTTTTTTAAAGAATATCTTTGTGGTTAACTTTTATATGTGATATATTTTACTTGGTGTGGGTAAAATATTTTCAATAGTTAAAATTACTTCAAAATATTTTAATTGGTTTTTGATCAGGCCTTTGAAAATCTATTTTAAAACATCAATTTATTTATACCTACATTATTTATTAACTGTTATATTTTTAATTTCAGGAATTTAAAATGATTTTAATAGAAATTTTATAATTATAATCTCAATTCACCCCACTCTTGAGTTATCCATCAGGACCATCATTGTGTATCAGAGTATTTTTTCTCTACTCTTATCTATTTAGCCTTTATCGTGTTCTAAGAACAAGATCTAAGTTTATATTTTTTATTATTATATTACAGATGAATGAACTAAATTTTATACTAACAATTGAACTCATTTTATTAACGGTCAAAATTATTCCCAATGTAAAATAAAAATGAATATTTATCTAGAAATCTTGGGCTTGGATATTTGGGGAGTAATTCAAGATAAATATGAAAAGACCAAAAATTATAGAAATAAATTAGATGAACTAACTAAATGTTTATATGATTTTAATTAAAAATATATCAATGCTTTATTTATTACTTTTGGAGAAGAATTATTTAATATTATATCAGATTGTGATACTACCAATCATATTTGGGATACTTTATCTATTTCTCATGAATGGACTTCTAATGTTAAGAAACTAAGATAATATACATATACAATTAAATAAGACTATTTTAAATTGAAACATGATGATAATGTTTATGATATGTATTGTATATTCAATGAAATCATAAATATGATGAAGTCTATTGGAAAAACCATGGATGATAAAAAATAAGTGTTCAGATTGTTGAGGTGTTTAGAAAAAAGATAGATAAGTATTGTTGTTTCCATTAGTGAATCATATTATGTGAGAAAGCTTCTAGTCCATGAAATGATTGTAAAATTGACGATGAATCAAAAAAAAATTAAGGTGATAATGGATATGACAAACTAAAATTTAAAACCACAGTATTTAAGACTTATGAGTCTAAATCTAAGGATGTGATCAAAAATTATTCAAGTGACAGTGAATCAAATTTTGAGAGTGATGCGAAAATGGATTACCAAGAATAAGGATTCAAGAAACTTTTTAAAAATAAGAAGTTTTTATGATAATTAAAATTTTAAATAAAGTATTACATTATAGGAAATTGAATGAATGTGTGGAAAATAGATGAATATTCCAGTGATATCACTTTCAATGAATGTAAAAGTAAATGACATATAAAAACTAATTATCCAAACTTGAAGTAAAAAAAAGAGGTTTGATGATAGAGAAAATAGACCAAATAAATAAATAAAAGAAACCTATAGAACTTTAGTTGATGGATCCAGTGATTCTAACTCTAGTAGGAGTGATGCAGGTGAATAATCTAATTTGTGCTTTATAATCATGACATTTGAGGTATAACATTCTACACATGTATGTTCTTATAATGATGCTATAAAATATGTTAAAATATCTAATGAACAACTTTTAAAATATTACTACATGTTAGAAGACACTATGAATCAACTAAAAGATATATATAATACTATGAAAAAGATGCATACTTTATCTTCCAATATTAAAAATGATCAATCTATAAAAAATAAAAAATTTCAATATGTTAAAAGAGGATAATTATCTGAAATTGGAAAATGAGAAACTAAATAATTATTTAGAAATTTTTAAATGGAAGAAATAATTTGATCATGACTTTTGGGAGTCAAAAAACCTCAAAAAACTAATAATGACATTAACTATATTTCTAGATAACAAAGGAAGATATACAAAAACTATTTTATTCCCAATTCTAAAAACAAGACCATAATTTGTAGATGAACTTAAAATTATATAAATGACCTCATTTTTTGGACCTAATAATACATTCATTTGGAAGTAACTTAATTCTATTGTTAACCAACATGTGAAACAAATTTGGATTCCAAAAGAATTATTTTATATATTTTATGGACATAAGAAAATATGGGTACCAAAGTCAATTATTATTTAAATGTTTTTAGAAAAAATGTTATAAAAATGTTTGATAGAAGTTTATGGTATCAGGAAAGTGGATTTTCCATACATATGGGTGGATACTACTCAAGCTTCAAAAAATTATTGAAAGTGGATAGTGGATATGTCACTTTAATTGATATTGAAAATTGTTAATTTATTAGACTTAGAAAAACTGGTAACTTTGAAACAATTATCATTTATAAAGACTTATTTGTTGATATGTTAAATTAAAAACCAAATAGTAAATCTCAATTATTTGATGATGGTTATAATTTTAAATTTTAGAATAATTATTTTATGATTTTTGATCCTAAGAATATTTTATTTTTTAATGACTTATAAAATTATAATGTTTATGCTATTTATTTTTGTTATTTTTTTTCGAAATGTTTTTCCTTATTAATTGAATTTCATAGAGAATATTGGTTGTTTCATAGGACAATAGGTCATTGATGCATAAAATCACTTAGAAAACTAAATGATATAGGGTTAGTCAAGGATATACAAAAGCATAATTTCTTGAAGGGAAAAGTCTATAATGCTTGTTAAAAAGGAATGAAAAAATAAAATTAATTTAAATCTAAATAAATAGGTCTTGACCTCTTAAACCATATTACTAGTTCTCAAGGATTTATTTGGTCCATTTAGAGTTTTTATCCAAGTTGGTAAACATTATGCATATGTTCTTATGGATGACTTCTCAAGATTCACATGGGTACTTTTGTTAGATAAAAAAAGTGAATATTGTTAGTATTTTTCTATATTTTCTAGATCCATATAGAAACATATTAGAATTACCATTAAATCATTTATAAATGACCATGGATGTGAATTTTAGAAAGCATTACTTTGAGGATTTATGTTTACAAGATGGCTATAGATACAATTTTACTCCACCATGAACAACTAAACAAAATAGGGTTGTTAAAAGGAGAAAAGGAACTCTTCAATAGATTTATAGAACTATTATTAAAAATTATGACCTATCTATTTTCTTTTTGGATCATTTAGTAAATAAAAAATTTTATATTTCCAATAGGGTTTTAATTATACCTATTTCAAAAAAAACTCTTTATGAATTATTGAATGGTAGAAATACTAAGGTAAATTAATTTCAATGTATTTGTATATAAAGTATTTATTTTAAAAAATAAGTAAATGGTTATATTTTCACTTAAGTGTGATTAAGGAATTTTATTTGTTCATTAAACCTTTGGTAAATCATACTGAGTTCTTAATAAAAAACCAAAGTTGTGGAAGAATCTATATATATAAATTTTTTATAGATAGATCCATATGTACTTAAACCTATTTTGAAAAAATTTTAGGATTATATTCCAATTTTTAATATAAATAATACCTTTAAATACTCTGAACATACTATTTATTTACCCGGGACATCTTCCAAAAAGGTCCAGTTTGACCTACCTAATCATGAGGAAAACATGGAATGATCAAGCACTTATTATTCCAAAATAATTGAAACCTAATGATACAATCCTTTAGATGCTGTTTTTGGTGATCTAGATAGAGGTTCTCAATCCTAAGATTCTATTAGAAAAATGATTGATCACCAAGCCTTCTTGTATCAGTTTTAACCAAAAAACGATATTGAAGTAATTAGTGATGAAAACTGGGTTACAAATATCCAAGAATAGTTGAATCAATTTGTAAGAAATAAAGTCTAAGAACTATTTCAAATACCTAAAGACTTACTTCTTATTGAAACTATGTGGTTATATAGAAAAAATATTGATGAGTCTACAATAATAGTTAGAAACAAAGCTATATTGGTTGTACAAGGTTATAGCTAAGAAGAAGGTATTGATTATGAGGAAACCTTTGCACCAGTAGCTAGGCTTGAATCCATTATTATAAAAATTTGTTATACGACATATCTTAAGTTTAAATTATATCAAATGGATGTCAAGAGTGAATTATTAAGTTTATATATTGTTGTGTATCTTTTTTATTGAACAACCCCTGGTTTTTAAAACACTCATTTTCTAGATTTTTTATTTAAACTTTCTAAGGGAATTTATGGTTCTAAGAAATCTCCTAGATCTTCATATGTTTGGCCCAAATCTTTTATTAATTTGAAAGAATTTTTCAAAAGGAACATTTGATCCTAATCTATTTATAAAAAAATTCAATTATTGTTTTATTAGAAGAAATCCATTTTGATGATATTATTTTTGGTTCATCCAAAATCTCCTTATGTATTTAACTATATAAAATGATGGAAAATGTTTTTTTAAATGAGTTTAATGTTTAAGTTAAGATTCTTTATTTGTTTTTAGATTTTTCAAAACAATGCTGGAATTTTTTAAATCAAATTAAATACAGAAAGGATATTTCAAACCATTTTCTATGGATATCACCAAAGGTAGTGATACCCTTATGAGTAAAATATGCATTCTTGATCTAGATGAAACTAGAAAATTAGTTAACCAGATTACTTATAGAGGTATGATTGGGTGTTTACCATAATTAACTACTACCCAAACTTATATTATGTTTAGTGTTTGTATGTGTTACAATTTTCAGTAAAATACAAAATAATCTCATAAAAATTCATTTAAAATGATTTTCAAACACTTAAAAAATACAACTTATTATGGGCTGTTTTAATCTAGAGTCCATGAATTTGATTATTTTTAGTTATTATAATTTTTATTTTTTGTGACTGCAAGTTAGATACTAAAATAACCTCTCGAACATCTCATTTTTTACATAAGTTTCTACTTTCCCAGTGTAGTGAAAATTAGAACTCAATTTATTTATCTATATCTAAAGGAGAATATATAGTTGTAGGTAGTTATTGCGCATAAATTTATAGGATGAAACACACATAATTAGAATATTGATATCAATTCAAACATGTCCCTATAAATTGTGATAAAAATGTGATATTAATATTTCTATGAATACATATATCATTCCTAGACTAAATATATTTATATAAGACATCACTTTTTGAGATATTATTTTCAAAAAGGTGTTATTACTCTTAAGTTCATTGGAACTGAGAATCAACTTACTGATATTTTTATAAAGACTATAAATATAGAGAGATTTAATTATATCATAAATTAACTAAGGATGGTTAATTATCCCCAAACCTATTATTTTATTTTACACTTTTGGTGTTTTTTGTTTTAATTTTTGTGGTTTAATTCATGATTTTTTAATTTAATTGATTAAAAATTAGTATATACTACTTAAAAGTCCTATCCACTAATATTATTCTAGATTAAAGTTTAAATTTGTGACATTTTTGAATTGGTAATAATTTTTTTTAATGCGAGTCCATACTACTAGTTAATCAACTATGAAAAATTTTCCATACGGTTAGTTAAGTAATCGTAACTTTATGGTCATGCATTTTTTAAGCTACCATGAACACTCTATGTTACCAAAACGAATTATATATTATAAGTCAACTAACCATGACTTATGTTATCATAAACTATTATTATATTTAGTTAAACTACTATATATACTTGAGATTTAAAATTTTATTAATGTTTTAAAAAGATTTTTCTATAATTTTTTATTTTTATCTATTTTAGTTCATGTAGGAAATTATTGAAATAACCTAAATTAAAATTTGAATAAAAAATATTTAAACCCCAATACTTTTAATTTAAAAATAAATCCTTTTTCAACTAAGAATGAAATCCGACATCCATATTTTAAAATCTCATTGAATGATAGTTAAAATGAAATAATATTTTGTAAATTCATTTCCTACTATCTCATCCCAATCGAAGAGATTGAAGAAGAGTAAAGCCAACTTGAGTGTTTTAGTTGACCCTTATAGTCTCCATTTTTTATATCAACCAGTGTGTATAGAAAGATAAGTTTGTGCATAGTGTGAATGATCAATAAAGTATTTAGTTTGGAAATAAATCCCGAAACAAGGATGGGATGAATGGTTAAAGGAAAATGGCAATCCATTTTATCCAAAGTTTTTTTATGTTTTTTATTTAGGTGTTGAGTTTTAAATGGGTGAGTAAATGGATTATATTTGAACCAATTTATATGGGGGAAAAGATATTTTTAAATAAACTAAAGGCTAAGAGTTTGAATATATCATATAAGAGTGAGTATTGGGATTATTAGAGTTTCTATCCTATTAATAAAGCTAATTTTGATATTGAAGACACTCTTTAAAAGATAACTAGATATGTAACACCCTAAATACCCAATTATATTGAGATAGATGGTGAGTGAATAATATTGGTGAATTTCATCAAACAATTTTTTTTCTCAGGAAATTGGAATTTAGTATTATAAGGCATCATGATTTAACTTTCTTTCTTTTTATGAGAAGTGTAATTTAGGTAAGATTGTTTAGATACATTATAAGACATATGAATGAGTTTTGTAAACCCTCTTCATGATTATTTTTTTCTTTTCCATATCCTAATATTATTCTAGTATTAAAAGAGTTCAAATGATTGGTTCCCCAATGGGAGAAAAAGATAGTTTCACCTACTTATTTTTCCTTAAAAAGAATATTTTCAAGAAAATAAGAGTAAACTGGAACCCATGGGAGAATAGGTGGGAAGCGAATATTGAATATGTTTATGAAAAATTAAATCATATTAATAATCAAGTGAGACTAAGGTAAAAAGTTGATCCATGTATATAACTTGTTGAAATTGACCTAAATAAGGAAGTTATAGAAGTAAATAAGGATTATATGAGTTTTTCTCCTAGATGTCATATTATATATTTTTGACCTGTGAATTCACCCCTATATTTACCTTGTTAAGGAGAAAATTTGGAAGATAATTATCTTGATGATACTAAAGTATCTTTGAATGATATTACTGAACCCATAAATCATAAGAATAGTGAGCCTGTTGAAATATAAAGAAATGAAGAAAGTAATGAAGAAACAACTGTTTTGTGTCAAGTGATTGTAAGTAATCCAAGTTCCAGTTAAATGGAAACACCTTCTAAGGGGGTGGAATATTCTTCAGATGACAATGGTGATCATAGGGGTATTCCACCTGGACATGGGGGACCTCTCATATCATTTTTTCAAAGAGTTCCTAAAGGATCATTAATTGTTCAAATTGATCTTCAAGAAAGATTCTAGATATCTCATTACAAATCAATTTTCTATATTGTAAATCTAAATTTATCAGCATAACAAGCTCTTAATAAGATGTTTGGTTCTATTTTTTTAAAATGGAGTTAGGATTCTGTTAATACTAGTGACAAAACACATATTGGATCTAATCACACATAGCATATTTATGGTATTGAGGAAGAATCTATTGAATAAAATAATGATGAGTCTCATAGATAATAACCTATAATGACCAAAGATGATTTTTTTGGAAGAAAATCTACTCTGGATAAACCTAAAAAACGTCATCTTCCTTTTATTTTTCCTCTTTTTTCCCAAGAATGATTTTACTACATTCAAAATCAATTTGATGAATGTGTTGAAGGGACCCTTACTTGTTTTTGGAGGTCTTGTTAAACCCATTTGATAACAAGACAACTCAAGGAGAGTGACCCTTATCATTGATCACTTTCAACATATGCTTCATCTCAATCAGTATTTGATGAATAACTAAATTGATCATCTACGAGATCAAGTTGTAGCTTTGAAAGAAGACCTATTGGATTTGATGCTTATTCTAGATCAATGCTTTTTTAATGCTTTTTTCCTTGGTCACTACCTCATCCAAATCTTCTATTGTACCTTATCCAATTACTTATCAATCTTAGTTTGATATATACCTTATGATAAGGATCATTATAGATGAGATAAATTTTGTTCTAGTCACATATAATAAGACTACAAAAAGTGTGTTTGATGGATTTAAAACTTGAGTAGAAAAGACTTATGACTTAGTAATAATTGATGTCAAGAAATATGGTAGATACATATGCATAATAATAAGGGTTACTGAATATTATTTAAGACAAATTTTAACCAAGTTAGATTTAAATTCCATGTTCTAATATTTAGCTAGTGAACTAAAAATTCTTCCACTAACCCATGAATTTAAGACTCATGTAGAAATATTAAGGGCCATCACTCCTATTTTGGAATAATTTATAGAAAATAAAGAGGAATATTTTCAAGTTATGGGGTATGTGACTCGATATATGAAGGATTACACTATGATTTAGATCCTTACCTATATACTGCCTATACTGCCATCCTAGAACCTTCATATTATCCTATCACAACAAAAAAATACTCTACCACTTATTTTTTAACATCCTTTTATTATAAAATTACTTTATTATTTTTAATATCTCATACATGTATATATCTATGTGGTTATTCTATAATCTCCACCAATCTATCAACCACTGAGTACACCTCTTTCACTATCCTCCATATAAAAAGGAAAATTTATCCTTGTTCATTATAACATCATAGATATTTCTAATTTAAATTAATATTAGGATACCTGAGGTGGTTATTGTGTTTATTTATATATTTTTGATGTTAATGGAATCTATCTCATTCATTACTATTTCTATATATTTCATTTTAACTTCTTATTCATGTGTTTCTGGACCACACCATTTATTGTATTTTTCAATTCAAAATTAACATTCCTAAATATGTTTTTCATAAATTGTTATAATATCTAAATTGGTAGTATAATATAGTAGTTAATAATATTATATCATGAATTATTTTAATTTTATCTTATTTATATTTATTCTTAAACTTTAGTATCCAATGATTTGTGATCATAAAAATGAAAGAGGTTGTTTTATTGGTTCATAAATTCCTTTTTTTGATTCCCAAAATAATTCTTATGTTATTAAGGAATTCTAATTTTTATAATAGTAAAATTATTATCTATAAAAAACATGAAAGTTGTATAAACCGTGAATAAATCGCATGATATGATCCAATTGACTACATGAACAATAAACCTATCATATAAAGAAACTGAATTGACCCTGAAGGTTAACTTATCATGTTGAAATAACCATAATAATAAGTTCACCTAAAAACATGAGTACTAAAATGAATACATGAATTATTTAAGTGGATACACATAGACTTCTACTTATCAAAGAAAAAATTTGGAAAAGTGTTCAACTAACCAAAAGAATACTTCAACTGACTGCATGAAGACTTCAACTAACTGTGTAGATTGAATGTGAATTTTTTCTAACTTTTCAACCTACCACACATTAAAATAAATTGATCATATGAATAAATCAAGTGACAATATATAGAAATAAACTGAATGCATGAACTAATTTTAAACCTATCATAAATTCAAGTGACCTCATTAATACTTGACATACCGACCATAAGATAAAGTGATGAGGCCTACATAAAGCTGAGGTGTCCTGTCACACACTGGCATAGGTACCCTGGTAACCTGGTATCTGAGATGGTTCTAACATAGCCCAAAAGGTGTTACTAATCCTCGTGGGTCGTCGACTAGCCATATCATTATAAAAAAATTAAAGTGGGAATAATTTAGCCACAAAAAATTATAGAAAAAAGATAAAAAAATCAGCATACATTCAAAAGAAATTCCACAGGGAGAAATTTACCAATATTCAAATAGATATAACAACCCAAATTACTACAGAAATATACTAGAAAACCAGGAAAATTACCCAAATCCTAACTTGAATGCAATTCACTAAGTCCAATTATCAATAGCTACTACCACCTTTAAGTGGTGATTTAACCTTTTTTGAACCTAGAAGAAGATAATTTACAAACAATTGAAGGCACAAGTAGGGTTTGATCTAAAAGACCAGTAAGTTATCACCAAGGATTATATAATAAGATTCCAATATCTCATTAACCAAATAGATCTTTCAATTTATAAAATAGTTTTGGAATTTAAAAATCATGTTTAAACAAATCATGATTTTCATTTCAATGGATGGAAATAATTTAAACAAAAGATTGAAATTTCAAAGGAATGAAAATTTATAAACAATGGATTATATAAAAAATTTATATAAAATGGTTTATATAAATTCACAAGGCATGTAATTTTTTTTTCAAAAATGTCATATATTCGTTTCAAAAATAAAAAAATCGTGCAACATGGTCATATGCCTAAATGGTATGATAGGTTCAGGATAAGGGACTCCACACACTCAAGATGACACAACAATATGTGAATACAAATGACCCTTTGGTATAGTCAAAGAGACTTCATCACCATCCTATAAGGGTTGTGATATGCTACATTATTGTTTTAGAACATTGTAAATTATAGAGTGTTGTCCAAATAACTCTCTAACTACCCATGGATTTCACGTGCTCTAGTACAAATCATTGATGAGAAATTCATTCTAATATAAAAATGCAATACATCCGATTATCAATTTCAAATATTCTAATTTTCCATTTTAAAACCACAACAGGTGGTTTTAATAAAAAAACATTCCCTTTTCTAAGATAAAACCCAACAATTTCTATCCAAACCATTTTTATGGTCATTTTCATCAAATATAATTTTAAATCTATTTCATAAAATTAATTTCCACAATTTTCCATCAAACTAATTTCACAATTTAAATTCAACAATTTAAAATTTACTAATTTACATCAGTTTCACAAACATAACCCAATTCAGTGGAATTGGGGGGGGGGGTCACAATCTCATGCCAATTTTTTTCAAAAATTGAATCCCCTAATTCAATGTAACTGTGTTTTTAATAAAACAATTGAAATAAATTTTAAGCAATTAATTTTAAATAGAATAATTGCATTTAAATCAATCAATTTAGGTTTAATAAAAATTGGGTATCATGATGGAACGACCAACCTCAGGATCAACTGATCTCAAAACACTGAACCCTAAACATGATTCACCAACAGAGAATGACAATAAAGTAATTTAAGACTCACACATAGATCCATAATACAAAAAATGAGGTATTAGATCCTCCAATTTAATAAGGAGATCTAAGAATCCCTTGTATGTGAAGAGGAGATAGTGGGAGAAAGAGAACGATAAGAGGAAATAATCAGGAGAAGATAAAATGCCCTTAACCATGCTTCAATTCACCTCGGGGAAGGTCAAAAAGGGTCCAAGAACTTATCTTAGGAGATATATTATAAGGATAAATCATTTTGGGGTTATATCAGTCTATTATGGACATAAAATGTTAGTTTTAGGTATTTTAAAAATTATTTTTTGGATTAAAAATCTTGTAAGAATGGTAAGCTGGGAAGATTTGTAAGGATATTAAACTGTGTGCCCTATCCATGAACCCCTTATTACAAGGTTCATGATTTCTACTAAGTGTGTGCACAATATGTCAAACCGTGAAATGACTATATAGAACCCCACTATCTCAGTTTTCACTAGTAGTGTGCTTGGTTTTGGAAAACTGTGCACCAATTGTGCACTTGCTAGAAATTTCAAAAAAATCCAAAATTTCTCTCGAAAGTACCCAGAATAAAACCAAACCAAAGAATGATTAAAAACAAGGGTTTAAGAATACCTGAAATAGTAACAGGATGATACAACCTCCCTACCATAAAAAATTTCTATCCCCAGAAAGCTTACTCATAAGCTCCCATGCCTAAAATATGAGGCCACTGCTCCCTCATAAGTTCCTCCCTCTCCCACATCTTATGATTTTCCAAACCATGTTTCAATTGAACTCAAACCGAAGGTATCATCCTCCTATGAAGTACCTTGAATTTAGAATCAACTTTCTTGACTATAAATTCCATCATAGACAAATCAAGTTAAACCTCAAGATCACTCCAGCTCAGAATGTGAGATGGGTTAGATGGATACTTTCAGAGATGAGATACATGAAACACATTATGTACTGATGTTTTTAATGGTGGAAGTGATAAATGGTAACCCAATTTTACCACATGATCAACAACCTCCAAAGTCCCCACAAAGCTTGGAAAATGTTTTTCTTGCTTCCCTATCCATTTATGACCCAATCGAGGTGAAACTTTTAATAATACTTGGTTACCAATTGATAATTCCAATGGACTATGGAGATGATCAACATAAGACTTATATCATCTATATGATGTTCACATTATATGAAAAATCAACTGAATATTTTCTATTTTCCATTGAACCATGCTTGGTCAAACCAAGGGACTTTCACCAATCTCTGACCAACATAATAAATATCTATAAGGATGACCATAAAAGGACTAAAATGGATCCATTCTAATCTTGGACAGGTTACTTTTGTTATATAAAAACTCAACAAGCCCCAATTGATCATCCCAAACTCCCCCAAATTAGAGAACACAAGCACAGAGGATATCCTAAAGAATATGTATAGCTCTTTCTATCTGTCCATCCAACTACAGATGGTATACCCTGCTCAAACAGACTTGATATCCCAATGCCTTCTGAAGGCCTCTCCAAAAATGATATGTGAATCAAAGATCTATATCAAAGACTATTGTAGAAGGAACTCCATTAAAATTAATGATCTATTTCAAATAGATATTTAACAACTCCTCCACTTTTATTATTGTGAATGGTGATAAAGTGAGTAGATTTATTCAGAAAATCAATCACAACCCATATCACATTATTCTTTATCTGGGTATATATAAACCCAACCTCAAATTATATATAGATTTCATCCCACTTCCATAATGTAACTGGAAGTGGATAAAGAAAACTCAAATAATTATGGTGCTCAGCCTTAACCTGTTGGAACATATAACAATGAGAGCATATCTAATGGAACAATTAAGAGCTTCAGATATCATAGGATGCCCTTAGTGGAGAATGACCAGTCAGACATGGTCTCCCCACCATGAAGAGCGTCTCTAATTCTACAGAACTCTTCATCAAGATGTTGTTCTAGTAGAATAATCTTTAGAAGAGAAGAGGTCAAATGAAAAATGGATAATGAAACCTCTACCCCTAATTACTGGACTCTAATATACAAATGTGAAAAAAGATCCATCAAGTTCCACTCTTATGAAGATTCTTTTACTACCTGGGTCGGACGTTTCCATATCAAAGAATCTGCAACTACATTCCCTTTCCTATGGTTATTGGAGATGTCTAAATAAAATTATTTTAGGTAATCCACCCAACACCTCTAGAAGAGGCCAAAATATTTTTTTGAGATGATATAACTCAAGATCTTATGTTAAGAAAACATGTTAAAGCTTTCTATAAAAAGGTAATCAAGTAAACTCTTAAGCGTGTACATTAAAACTACAAGTTCAAGGTTATGGGTGAGATAATTTTTATCATGTGGACTAAGATAACGAGAACCATAAGCAACAATATGATCACCTTGTATAATAATGTATCCCAACCCTAAACCTAATTCATCACAGAAGACCACATACCCCTGCTCAACCTCTAGAAGATTCAATACTAGCAAAGTAGTCAGAAGATGTTTTAACTTAATAAAAATTATTATTCCATTTCTCATCCAAAGTAAACTTTAATCCCTTATAAGTTAGATAAGTCATTAAAGAAGACAAATTTGAGAAGACTTTAATGAACTAGAGAAAATACCCAGCTAAGCGTGAGAAGCTATGAATCTCAAAAACATCTTGTGGTTGTTATAATGTTATAACAGCATTCACCTATTCATGATCAACTAAAATACCATGTTATGACAACACATCTCCCAAGAAAATCACTTTCAAGATCCCGAAATCACATTCCTATATCTTGGCATAAATTCAGTGATTCCTCATCAATTCAATAAACTATTCTAAGATGAATCCCATGATCCTACTCATACATAGAGTAATCAAAGATTTCATCCCAAAAGTCTACCACGAAGGTATCAAGATTCACTTGGAAAATAATTTTTATTTAATCCATGAAAACTATATGAGAATTGGATAGACCAAAAGACATGATAAGGTACTCATAATGTCCTTACCTGCTCCAAAAGGTGGATTTCTGAATGTTAGATTATTATATTCTCAACTGATGGTAACTAGATTGAAGGTCAATATTTAAGAACTACTTTTCACCTTTAAAATGATTGAACAGATCATCAATCCTTGTAAAATGGTTCTTTTTCTTTACCATAACTCTATTTATCTATTGATAATCCACAAAAAATTGAAGTGAACCATCATCTTTCTTTTTAATGAGAACTAACTTCACCCTAGGAGACACACTCAAGCGTATAAAGCCTTTCTCAAGATGATCATAAAACTGAGAATTAAACTCTTTCATTTCATCTAGAGCCATATGGTAAGAAGAAATAGATACTAGATGAGTACCACATATAGATAATCAATCCTTGGAAAGTGATACTTTTTCATTACGATAACTCTATTGAGCTTTCAAAAATCCACAAAAATATGAAGTGAACCATCATCTTTCTTAGTAAAGAGAAATGGCTTCACCCTAGGACACACACTCAAGAATATAAATTCTTTCTCAAGAAGATCATAAAACTGAGTCCTAAACTCTTTAATTTCAACTAGAGACAGACAGTAAGAAGGAATAGATACTAGTTGATTACCAGAGACTGAATCGATAGAGAAATATACCTCTCTTACCATTGGAAAACCAGATAAGTCCAAATGAAACAAGTTGGGAAACTCAACGATGACAGGAGGGAGATCACCGCTCAAATATTCTCACTACATATCAAATGAAAACACCCTTACAACTTTCCCCAACTATGGATAATAGGTTAAAATTATACTCGACCATGGGTCCTGCTCTCCTTGAATAATATCACAAATTCCATCAGGTGTAGAAAATGAGACCCATCGAAGATAACAATCAATCTAAGATTTATTGAAAATTATCCTATCCTTCCTAAATATTTTGTCAAGTGGTTTCATGTCAAGAACCATAGAATTCCTATAAATATCAGCATCAGATAGAGAGAAAACACAAGTTGGACTTTGGAGACCTTGCTCTATCTTCGTACCAAGGTTTATAGTAATATCCATCACATATAACAAGATCTCTTTAGGAAGATCAAAAATATTTAAAATATAGGTCGAAATAAATGAATGAGATGCACTAGTATCAAATAGAGTAGTCACTAATGATGAATCTATAGTAATGGCACCTCTCATAGTCATTGGACCCATATCCGCTTCCTCTGGAGACTCTTACACAACAAGAAGAATATTTGTTTCAGATCCTATGGTTGGAACCCTTTTGCACAAGAAGAATATGATTGTGACACAATTTTAGAAGGTTATAATGATCCCATGCCATAGTGTAGAGTGTAATAGATATTGAATAACTTTTTCAAGTGAGTTAAGCATCCAAAAGACCCACATACCTTGGGTGAATCATCACAGACCTTCTTTGAATGCCCTGGATTGACACATTGGTAACAAATAAAAGGACCTCTTCAAGGAATATTTGGAGGTCTAGATTGACCATGATGTTGAGAACCACCATGAGAATCAGAAAACTTATTATTTCCCTGAGAGGAATGAATACATCCACTAGGAGTGAAAGAAACTCTCAAATACCCTAACTTGGCATCCATGTCTATTTCGACCAACAAATCTCTATCTAGCACATCAGCATAAGAAGGAAAATTTAGTAGAAAAACCTAATAACAAATATTAGATTGTATTACCAACTCTATCCTTTGAGCCTTCTTCTTTTCATTTGATACTATCTTTA
The DNA here is from genome assembly GCA_963277665.1 of Viscum album. Lineage (NCBI taxonomy): Eukaryota > Viridiplantae > Streptophyta > Magnoliopsida > Santalales > Viscaceae > Viscum > Viscum album. The sequence continues at coordinate 67,762,792 of OY728158.1, forward strand.
GTGAAAACTACACAAGATCAAAAAAATGATTTATATAATCTATCGTGGTCCTATTGGCCTTCTCGAGTTTGAAGAAATCAGTATCCTTTTGCAACAACATAGAATTAGGATAGAAATTATTAGTGAAAATAACATAGAATTCTTTCCACTATAATCCCTCATGCTTATTTTTTATCATCATCATTTCCCACCATATCCTACTCAGTCCTTCCAGCATGAAGGTCGCACACTTCACCATGATTTTGTCAGGTGTATCCAAGAACCCAGAAAATGATTCAATCTTCTCAACCATTCCTCAACCTATTGAGGATAATTTGATCCTTTGAACAGTGGTGTCTTGTGGTGATGAAACTCATTATAACTAATTCCCAGAATATCCCTCTAAGGTTCAACAGATGGAACATAAATAGGAACTGGTGGTAGTTCCTATCCCAGTTCTCGGACAACACACAAAATCACATCAACCGGAATCAGATCCATAATAGGATTTTCTCACTGATTTTTATCAGTATCTTCCTCATGGATATGACTTCTATGTCTTATAAGAGGCATGATGTTATCAAATATTAGTAACCAACATTGAAGATATAAGATTAACACACAAATTTAGTAACAAGGAAAAATTAATCCCAATATATAGACAAAAAAAGTTTGGATTTCAATATATCCAAATCAAAATAGGGAAAAAAATATCTAATACTTAATATGTATTTTCCCAAACCCCCTTGGTGACATAAGGTTAATTGTAGTGAGAGATGGCTAGGCACTCAATCACAACTACCTCCTAAGTCCTGACAATATTACACAAAGCATACTGACATCAAGGCAAGTAGATCAACCTAGAGCTCTGATACCACTTTATCTTGAACCAGCCTGGGTACCCTGGTAACCCATTAAAAATATGTCACTAATATATTCGGAAGTGTGTTCCTCATCCTCACAAGTCAGCAACAAGAACCTGACATCATACTCAAATGAAATTGGGAAGGATTTTGCCACAAACATTAGAGAAACAAGATAAAAAGGTCAGTATGTATACATAAAAACTAAACATAGAGAAGTTTAACAGAAGTAAAATAGGTATAACAACCCAAAGTACGATAGAAAAGTACCAGAAAACTAATAAAACTACCCAAGTCCCAACTCAAATGCAACTCACCAAGTCTAATAATTAATAGATACTACCACCTCCAAGTGGCACTTTAACCTTGCTCTAACCTAGAATAATATAATCTACAAATATCTTAAGGAACAAGTAAGGGTGTGATCTAAACCCCCAGTAGGGTCTCACCAAGTATTCCATAATAAGATTCCAAATTTTAATTAGCCAAAGAGATATTTCAATTTTAAAATAAATTTTTTTGACATTTCAAAATATTATTTAAACAAATCATGCTTTAAATTTTAAAGGATGGAAATAATTTAAACAAAAGATTCAAATTTCAAAGGATGGAAAATTTTTAAACAATGGATTAAATAAAAATTTTATATAAAACAATTTATATAAATTCAAAATCCATGTAAAATAGTTTTCAATAATGGAATATTTTCATTTCAAATAAAAGCAAGTGAGACACATAGTAATTTGCCTAAAACGTATGATAGTTCCAGGCTAAGGGACTCCACACACTCATGGTGATAGGGAAATATGTGTATAAACATACCCCTTTTGTAAAGACAAAGGATAATTCATCACCATCCTATCAGGTATGTGACATGTTGCATTATTGTTTTGAAAGGTTATAAATCATAGAGTGTTGTCCAAATAACTCACTAAATAAATAACTCTTGCATATAGTCTAGTAGAAAATCAATTATGGTGAATTAATTTTAAAAAAAATCAATTCATCCCATTATCCATTTAAAATATGCCAATTTTCCATTTAAAAACTATAATATGAATTTTTAATAAAAAACATGCCCCTTTTCAAGATAAAACCAAACAGTTTCTATCCAAACCATTTTTAACCCATTTTTATCAAATACAGTTTGAAATCAATTTCATTAAAATAATTTCCAAAATTTTACATAAACGAAATATCACAAATTAAATTCAATAATTTAAATTTTACCAATTTCCACCAGTTTCACAAACACACCCCAATTCAAAGGAATTGGGGTTTTTCCCCAATTTTATGCCAAAAATCCAATTTCACAAATCAAATCCTCAAATTCAATAGAATTGGGTTTTTAATAAAAAATTTAACATAATTTCAGGAAATTTTATTCAAATCAAGCATTTTAGGGTCAATAAAAATTTGGATTCATGATGGAACCACCTACCTCGGGATCAACAGTTCTCAGAACACTGAACCCTAAATGGGATTCGCCAATGGATAACGACAACAATGGAATATGAGATTCACACCTAGATACAAGATATGAAATAAGGGGTATTAGATCCTCCAATTCAATAAGGATATATAAGAAACCCCAGGGAAGAAATAGGAGAGAGTGGGCGATAGAGAACGAGAAGAGGAAAATAACTGAGAGAAGATCAAACACTGTTCACCTATCTTCAATTCACCTCTATGAGGGTTTCTAGGGGACATGAATTGTTCTTGGCAGCTCTATTAGAAGGAGAAATCGGTTTTGGGTCATACTAGTTCATTAGGAACCTAAAATGGAGGTTTTGGGTATTTTAAAAATTAATTTTTGGATTAAAAGACCTGTACGCACGGTTAGCTAGGTCGAATCACATGGTTAGAATAAAGCCTACACCATATCCATAATCCCCTCATTCCAAGGTTCACATTTTCTATTAAGTGAGAGGATGGTCAGTCAAGACATTCCACAATTGTGAAAACCCCCACTATCTCTATTTTCATGGTTTTTTATAGCAGTATGCATGGTTTGGGAAAACTAAGCACCGACTGTGCACAAGCCCAGAAATTTCAAAAAAATCCAAAAAAATTTCTTGAAACTTCCACAATGAAACCCAAGCTAAGAATTATTAAAAAGAGGGGTATAAGAATACCTAAAAACAACAAAAAATGTTACATAACCATGTCAAATTTTACTAGTAAGGAATTTTTAAATTCTAATGGCTATATTTCAGAGTAGTTAATAATTATTGTAGAATTTAATACTTCCGGACTAGAGAAATTAGTATAAGGATATATTTTTTATTATTTTACAATGTCCAGTTAGAGAAGGATTTTATTTTATAATAATTCATTCTTGGGGGAAAAGAGGTGAGTGTTCATATCTGATTGAACAACTAATTGCTCTACCTCCACAATACTCAATTCTTCTACATATCACTACAATATCTGATCAAAGATTATTAAGGGTAGATTTAAAGAAAATTATCAAGAGAATATAACCTTACTAATAAAATGAAACTGATCAGAGATAGAGTTTCCTCAAATCTTATCTATACCTTGTCTCTCTACAATTCTCTATTCTTTCTATATGTGTTTATATTATCTTTTATAACTGTTAGTGCACACTTCTTCCTTGTATTGAAGATTACTTAATACTCTTTCCTTAATTATTTTACATTAGTTATCACACGAATAACTATGGAAGAGGATGTTTGTAGCTTGGGATGCCTAGTGTATATTTTTATTTGGAAATCATAATCCATATTATGGATCAAGTTTATTACATTTTAAATATATGGGTTTGGTAGTAGGTGATAGTCAAGTGGAGAGGACTAAGTTCCTACATGGAACAGAGTATCATGTTTTTATTACAATATGTGTTTTTCCATTATTTTAATAATCTATTTTAAACTTATCTTCAACTTTACATATTTTTCTATACTTCACTAAAAATATTTTAAACCATTTATCACAAAGAATATCTCTGGTTATTAAATTTTATATGTGATATATTTTATTTTTTGTGAGTAAAATATTTTGAAGGGTTAAAATTTATTCAAAATAATTTAACTAGGTTTTGTTCAAGATTTTGAGAATATATTTTAGACATAAAATTATTTATACCAATATTATCTATTAACTGGGACATTTTAAATTAAGGAGATTTTAGATTGTTTTAATATAAATTTTATTATTATAAGATGAATCTACCGAGTCTTGAGTTTTCCACTAGGACCATTTTCTTGATACTTTAAGAAAATAATCTATAAGTTATTTTTATTTATAATAATGATCTACAAATCAATATGACACACAATATTTCCTATATGTATCAAAGTTCATGTTTGTAGTTTAAAATAATATTTTTGTTCAAAACACATGTCACTCACTAATAAATGAGAAAGCACACTCTGATTTTCATGATAAATTAGGAACATGATCAATAATTAGTTTTTGACATATAGGAATTATCTGAACATTAATCCGACACATGATGAGGATGATGTGACTGAAATTTTATGTTTTTATTTAAAATTGCAATTTAGTAAAAAACGTACTTAATACACTCAAAACTAATAAAACACACTCACATAGTCTTGATAGTTTAGAAATAAAATTCACAAGTTATTTTTATGTGTAGGAATCAAGCACATATCAATCCAACACACAATGTTCCTTGTCTGACTAAGTGAGCATATTTTCAGTTTAAAAGTGTCATTTTAGTTCAAAACATGCATCAATCATGGAAAAAAAAAGAAAACAAATATTAATTTTCTTAATAATTTTGGAAAATGATCCATAAGTTATTTTTAACTTTTAGTAACTACTAACACCTCAATGGGACATATGGTGTGATCGGTATGACTCAAAGTGTATGTTTTCAGTTTAAAAGTAACATTTTAGTTCAAAAACTATATCAATCATTGAAAAATATGGGAAAACCTCTTAAATTTCATTTATAATATTGTAAAATGATCCATAATTAATTTATGAGATATAATAATTATCCATACATCAATTTGGCACACAGTAAGGATGGTATGAATGAAAGTGATTTTTTATTTCAAAGAAACATTTTAGTACAAAACACACTTCACAAACTCAAAAATTATCAGACACATTTTTATTTTGTTGATACTTTAGGAAAATGATCTATAAGTCATTTTTGATATGTAGGAATCATCCACACATCAATCCAACACATGATGTACCTGATATAACTCAATGTGAAAATTTTCAGTTTAAAATTAACATTTCAGTTCAAAATACATATCACATATTCAAAACTAAGAAATCATGTTTGGATTTCATTGATAATTTATGAAAACAATGAATAAATATTTTTAGACATTTAGAAATTTTGTCACGAACCAGCCTGGGTTGACCCCAAACCGGGCACTCGAACAGATTCATGGCATGGACCGAAGGGAATTCCTGATCCCCATGGGATGGAAAGTAGTTCCGAGAATTATTGGAGTATACGAGGTAATGATTTCACCCAAATATAAACAATAGAACAAACAGTGCAAAGAAATGGATAGCCTAATACACATTTATAAGAACAGAACTAATCATCATGTATATAACAAAACATAATGTACTACTAAATGATATAACTAAACCGACCAGCCCTGATGACCAACTAACTCCATGTGACCCCACAGGTCACTCTCCAACATACTAATCACAAGTAACTTAAGGAAAACAAACTCAAGCTGAAACCTTCACAAGGGCTAAAAATAGAAAAGAATTGTAGGCGTGAGTATTAAAACTCAGTAGGCTAGCCCTATAATCTATTCCCAATGAACATCCTTTAAAATAAAAGAAACATAAATTTCAATTTTTAACTAAAATTTATAAAATTAAGGTTTTCTACATGATTAATCAAATCAAAGTACAACTCATTTCCCTTATTTAGTTCCAAAACTAGATTCATTCAACTTGTGTGCCAATAACAATTTCAAGGGTAAAGTGATGTTTACATTTTCAGATTTGTTCAAAGAGAATGAAACACTTTCAATTAAAAACATTTTCATAAACCTTATTAATAATAGACCACCACTTTCCAAGGAAAATAGTACACAAGAAGACATGATAGTAATCACACAATAAGGCAAATATAAATGTACATACAAGCATCATATTCATCACTGCAAGAAACTGAAAGACCGATAGACATGGTTGAACCTAGGAGATTAGGAATATTTAAGAAGACACCAATACATGATAACTCATCCTCATTGACATGTCATAGTTAATGAAATCAAAATTCTCAATATGCTCGACCATCCTTTCTCACGCAAGTCAAGGGAAAACCCCATCACAATAAACCAAATATATGCACATACTATGGCCACTAGTCAGTACCATAACCTACCAGTGCAGAAATCAATCTTAGAATATTCTATCAATAATCTAGTTTCCCATATCTCAAGTATCTAATGGGGGTGATCTAACCGATTCCATTCCAGCATTCAATCGCAACATATATATAATAACAATTCATAATAGACATCACCTCGAGTCACTCCATGGACCAATCTCATGCCATTAATCAAAAGGAACATAAAGAGTCCAACCCAAGTAACTCTCATAATGTATCACAAGGATTTCTTATTAAGTACATCCAATCCATTTTATATATATAATCATTTCCTAAAAAACATCAAAAAGAGTATTTTATAATAAATAATTTCACTATTTTTCACAAGGTTGCCAAACGGGCCATTAAGAGTTTCTCAAAAATAACTTTCTACAAAGGTAAAAATTTCACTTTTAATAAAAAGGTGTATAAAAAACATTTAAAAAAATATACCAATTTCATAAATCCCTTAAAACATTCAGGTTACAAATCTAAATCACAACCATTTTTATAAGGATTCCAAATGGGCCATTTTCGGGCAACTCAAGCCAGAACATGTTATGAACCAAAAACCCATTTGTTTGTACAACCCAAAACACATTGGACAGACATATTAGGACCAAAAAATACCATTTTCATGCCTCCCATTAATTTATAAAACCAAAAAATCATTTTAAATCATAGTTAACACATAAAATCCAACCAGACAATTTACTTAACACATGGAATGCAATCTGTAACAGAACAATTAATTTTAAGCACTTAAAAAGGAATAAAAACACCAATTTAATGCCATAAAGTTATTAAAGCTACTGAAACATGTTTAAAATGCCCTAAATAGGTTCTAAACATCACAAACCAGGGGAAAAAGATAACAGAACATTTAAACAAACTCTTGGTGTGCACTTTTATAACAAAACAACACTACATTTCACAAAACAAAAAATAAACACCACTATTCACTCCAAATAAGGCTATTGAAGTCTAATAAAACAATATTCATAATGTTTAGAGAGTTAAAATACCCTGAATAAGATGAATCTTAAATAAAAAGGACATTTTTAATGGAAAACCTACGTCAAATCATTAGCGGAATGGAAACGCACACCTGATATCACCATCCGAGGTTTTATAAACCCTAAACCTATAATGACTAGTCCCAAACGAACAAAACCCCCATAAAAACCATGGGATAATAGAATCCTATATCGATAATTACTAGGGGAGAAGAGAAAACAAAGAAATAATGGAAAGAGGAGGAAGAGGGATGAGAATGGCGAAGGAATCTCACCTTAGAAACTAGAAAACTCTTTGTCTTCCCTTATATCTTCACCCTTAGAGGAAATGGAATGGATTTTAACTAATTTTAGAGTATCCTTAGGTCTGTAATAACTAGGGTATGATGATTTGGGGGGAAAAGAGTAAAAAAATAATGATTAATGAAAGAACCAATTTACCTCTTGAAATTTAGATGATTTGAGAGACCATGAGGAAGTTCTCCCTAATACCCGATGAATATGAGCTCTAAAGAGAAGAAATGGAACATGGGGGGGTGAGTCTAGGTTATTTTTCTCAAGATAGAGTTGTAATAATAAAAAATATTAAAAAATGAATAATATTTAAATGAAACAAATTATTATTTTTATAACTAGAAATGGGCTCACGGGCTGGGCCAGTACCTGAATAAATAACAAAATCCACTATGATTATGAATTACTAAGGGGGTCCAATAGGATATGGTGTTTTAAATAGGTTAGAGGAGGCCAATTAGGAAGTTTAATTAGTGTTAATTTGTTAAAAAGGGAGTTTTTATAAAATAAACAATTTTTTTTAAATATGAAAATGTGCTCATGGTTGGCCCAAATCTTGATGTAACCACCCTTTTCTCAAAAAACTCCCAAACCAAATATCAGTAACCCATGGTAGGATGATTAGACATATATGGATGTTTAAAAATAAATATTCATCTCTCCCAAAACCTATGAAAAGGATCAGTATTTCCAACTAACCAGATCAAAACCAAGATAAGAAAACCCAGGTGTGACAATTCTCCCCACCATTAAAGCTTTTCGCCCCCGAAAAGCCACAACACATTCCAGATAATTGATAAAAACCTAGAATTCCCTATCAATATGGTCCATCCTCTGAATCCATGGACACCTCATCCACCATTAACAAAACTTATTTCTCTTACCTCAACCAAAACACCAACTCCAAACAACTTCCCAAGAATCAACCGAAATATCGAGTCACTGTCTCTACAACCAAACCAACAACTAGATTATTGTTCCTTATCCCAATAAACCCAAATATAACCCAAACCAAAGAGAACTCATGAAAAACAAATATTCCAGGGGAGTCTGGAATGGGCTCCACACCACTAAGAAACAACTATCACTCAAAAAATTCTTAGGAGGAAACTCTACGAGACCCGTGCTGGTTCTCCCCACCATTAAGAACTAACGATAAATGAAAATAATAATAATTAAATATGAACTAGGAATGTGTCTCTCCCACACAGGTCCACTAAAACTCTCTGTAAACAACCTACTAACCCAAGTTAAGAGGAACACAACATGAACATTTAGACCCCCACACTTCCGAATATAGGGGACAATAACTGGGACAACACTCTGCACAGATCCAAAACCCCACCACTTAGGGTGGTCAAGGAAGGGGACCCAATCATTAGGCCATTGAAACCAAAAAATAATCAAAGGAACTACCTCACTACAATGGTATATGCATGAGATTAAACATAATTCCCACAATCCTGGGACTCTAAACTACACACTAGCTTCACTCCGAGACCTATGGCTTGAGCTCTAATAGATGAAGCATCTCTTACCTCATAGTCAGAATTTGATAATCCTTAACTCAAACTCTTCCCCTTAGTTCCACCTGGTGAAACATAATACTCCTAAGATGAAATAACAGATCAAGGGACACCATAAAACTCTCTTCCTCAAAAAACACACTTTTAACCCAAATAAGAACTCATAAATACATGAAATGATTCTCCCTCACTTCAAACGAGGAGGAGAAAAGACAAAGAACACAGAGAAACACATCTACCTCACTGATCACAAATACCCCAACCGAGAGAAACAAAATAAATGTAAAGACACTTTAAATTGATCCAAAATAGATCTATATTCAAAAAAATGGTGTGAGGTATCATTAGAAGAGGTGGATTTTACATTTGGAATGAATCCTCAGGTTGATCATCTATAAATCTTTCCAATGGAGAACCATTCGTGGCCACATCACAGCATCCAAAACATCTTTAGAAACCCACTGAACATTGACCCAAAACTGATCCACCGACAAGATCCCATCTCTAGACACAACAGTATTATGACTTATAGATCATAAGTAATCATACCAAATACCCAATGATTCTAAGACATAGGAAAAACTGGCCATATAACCATTAGTTTATAACAAACACCACAATTGTTTTTAGCTCAGAACACTTTTGAAAAACAAAATAACTTGGTGGATTTTTACATTCACCTATGGTGTTTCATCAAGTCTCACTCACATGTACATTTTCGTTCCACCCTGGTTACCCAACCACCATGACATACTAGCCATCGATCCATTTATCCACAAAACCTTGTATGCACGCACCCATGAAAACACCAAAGGCAAAAACAAAACCACATTATTTTAAAAGTCATGTACCTTGCAAAGGCACAATAATAAAAAAAGGTCATTTTTTTAAGATTTCAAAAAACAACCCACACTTAATCAAGTAACATTTGATTAAAAATCCAATCAATTTCATTTAATACTACTTCCCAAAAAACATTCAATTCCAAATAGCCCTTTCCCATTTTGTAAAAATATTAAGTATGTTTTCTTTTCTTAATAAGATAACCACAAAGGCTAAAAACCTTTTTCAATACAACACCAACCTATCACAACAATTTACCAAAACTAATTCATAAAATTCCAACACCTTTAAACATCCCAAAATACCCCTTTAAAACAAATTTCATACTCACTTTAAAATAATATAAGCTTTCCCAACATTTCATTTCAACAAACCATAAGTTCTAATCAAGGAACCTCAATCCTGTTAAATCATTTCCTCTTTATCCATGAGATTTGATTCAAAAAACCCAACATTTCAAATACTTTATCATACTAAAATTTGAAAACGCCTTTTTTACTTTTCAATAACCAACCATTCCTTTAAATCCCATTTCCACAATTTTAACATAAGGATTTTAAAAACAATTTTTCCTAATTCAAGAAAGGTCCAAATGACCCATAAAAATGGAACCAGTGTTAGTGGGTGACTAGATCATATGGTTGGAAGCCATATGTCAAACACACCACCAACATGGAGAGTCTTATTAAGACCATGTCTTGGCTCCTCGTGGCTTTCTAGGCCCTATGACCTCACAAAGACCATTATTCTGACTCCCTTATCGTGTTCCAACACCAAACAATGAACAAGAACCAAAGACACAAATGAAATCAGACTTCCCATGGAAACCTGAGGATTAAAACGAGAAAGTGTTCATGATACTCTTCCTAGACCAACCCCTCAAGTCCCGAAAATCCTACTCCATCTACCTTGACATCCCAATAATAACAAGGGATCTTTAAAAAGAAAGGTATTTTAAGAGATGACCTCCTTTGATACCATTTTGTCACAAACTATCCCGGGTCAACCCTTAACCGGGCACCCGAACAGATCCATTGCATGGGCCTAAGGGCGTTCAGAATCCCCCCAGGCTCGAAACTAGTTCCAAGAATTAATTGAGTAGAAAAGGGAATGGTTTTTTCCAAATATAAACAATAAAAAAATAATAGAAAAAATGGAAATCCCAACACACATTTATAAAAACTGAATTGATCATCATTTATACAACGAAACATGAAGTACAACTGAATGACACAACTAAACAAACCAAAACTAATGACCATCTAACTCCATGTAAACCTTCTGGTCACTCTCCAACACAACGATCACACATCACTCAAGGTGATCAAACTTAAGCTGAAACCCGTACAAGGGCTAAAAACAGAGAAGAAATATAGGCCTGAGTATTAAAATTCAGTTGTCTAGCCAGAGAATCTATTCCCAAGGAACAACCTTTAAAATAAAAGAATAATCAATTTCAAGTTTTAATTACAATATATAAAAAAACAGTTTTCTACAAGATTACTCAAAACAAAGTACAACCCATTACACTTCTTTATTTCCAAAACTAGATTCTTTCAACTAGTGCGCCAATAACATTTTCATGGGAAACATGATGTTTACATTTTCAGATTTGTACAAAGAAGATAAAAGAATTCCATTTGAAAACCATTTTCATAAACCTTATCAAAACCATCCCACCACTTTACAAGAAAAGAAATACTTAAGAAGGTGTGGTAGTAATCACACAACAAGGGTAATGTAAATGTACATACAAGCATAATATCCATCAATGTATGCAACTGAAAGACAAATAGACATGAGTGAACCTAGGAGATCAAGAATAATCTAAAAGACACCAATACATGAGACCTCATCCCCATTGACATGTCACACACGATGAAATAAAAATTCTCAATACACTCAAATATCCTTTCTCCAGCAGTCTGATGGAAAATCTCATTGAAATAAACCCAATACCATCCGAGCATCCAATCACAACATATATATAATAACAATTCATTATAGACATCACCCCGAGTCACTCCAAGGACCAATATCATGCCATTAATTAAAAGGAACATAAATAGTACAAACAAAGTAACTCTCATAACGGATAAAAAGGATTCCTTGGTAAGGACAACCCATCCATTATATATATAAAATCATTTCATTAGAAACATCCACCAGAGGTTTTCATAATAAACAATTTCACCATTTTTCACATGGTTTACAAACGAGCCTTTAAGTGTTTCTCAAAAATAAATTTTTACAAATGTATTAATTTCAATTCTAATAAATAGGTGTATACACACCATTTACTTAATAAAAAAACTTTCATAAATCCCTTAAAACATTCATGTTACACATCCAAAGCACAACCATTTTTATAAGGATGCCAAACGGGCCATTTGTAGGCCACTCGGTGAAAACAAGTTATAAACCAAAAACCCATTGGATTGTAAAACTAAAACCAAATTCGAAAGACATATAAGGACCCAAAAATACCTTTTTTAATGCTTTATATTTATTTATAAATCCAAAAAAATCATTTTTAATCACACTTATCACATAAAATCCAACCATGCAATTTACTGAACACATGACATGCACTCTTTAACAACACAATTCATTTGAAAAAAAATAATAATACAAATTGAAAGCCAAAAATTTATTAAATATACTGAAACATGTTCAAAATACCCTAAAATAGGTCCTAAACATCACAAAACATGTGTGAAAGATAATGGAACATTTAAACAAACACTTGGTGTGCACTTTTATAACAAAACAACACTACTTTTCAAACAACGGGGCATAAACACTACTTTACACATAAAATAAAGTTATTTAAGGATTATAAAATAATACTAAGAATTTTTATAGGGTAAAAATACCAAGAAAAAGATGAATCTTAAATTAAAGGGCATGTGCAATGGGAAACCTACCTCAAATCATTGGCGAAATGGAAACGCACACCCGATATCACCATCTGAGGGTTTATAAACCATAAACCTATGAGTACCAGACCCAAACGAACAAAAAACCCATAAAAACACATGGTATAACAGAATCCTAGTTTGATAATGACTAGGTGAGAAGAAAAAACCAAGAAATAATTGAAGGAGGAGAAAGAGGGATGAGAATGGTGAGGAAATTTATCCTTGGAAACTAGAAAACTCTTCATCTTCCCTTATATATACACCCTTATAGGAAAGGTAATGGATTGGAACTACTTGGTGACTTTCCTTAGGTATTTAAGAACCAAGTTAAGATGATTTAGAGGAATAGAGTAAAAAAATAATTATCTATTAAAGAAACAAATTACCTCTTCAAATCTGGACAATTTGAGAAACCTTGAGTAGGTTCTCTACAATAACTAAAGAATATGAGATCTAAAGAGGGGAAATGGAACAATGGGATACGACTAGGGTTATTGGTCTAGATTTAGAGGTTAAATAACTGAAAAATATTAAAAAATTAATAATATATAAACAAAACAAATTATTTTTTTAAAACTAGAAACAAGCTCACAGGCTGGCCCAATATCGGAATAAACTACCCAAATCCACAATGTATATGAATTCATAAGGGGGTAAAAAAGGATATGTTGGTTTGAATAGGTCAGGGTAGAATAAGTGGGAAGTCTAATGAGTGATTTTTTTTGAAAAATGAATGAGTTATGAAAGAAAAAATATATTTTTAAATCAGAAAATGGGCTCATGGTTGGCCCAAATTTTTAAGTAACCACCCTTTTCTCCAGAAAATCCCAAACAATCTATTAGTTACCCATAGTAGGATTATTATACATAGATAGAAGTTAAAAATTTAACATTAATATGACCCAAAAACCAAGAAAATGATTGGGATTTCCAATTAACCAGATCAAAACCAGGACATGAAAAACCAGGTGTGACAAATTACTTATTTATAAATCTGACACACAATGTTCCCAATATGACTCAAAGTGCATTTTTTCAATTTAAAAGTGACATTTTATTAATTAATTATATAAATTATATTCTTTATTTATTTAGTTACATTATTAATAACATAATAATTGTGTTTTATTATATGTACACTCTTCTTTTGTGCTTGAGTTGGGGAGGTGTGGTATTTTTGAACTCATTGGAAAATGTAATGTTTATAATAAATTATAAAAACCAATGTGATTATAGTGTATTGAAATGTTTATAATATAAACTTGTTTATAATTTTAATTTAATATTTATTTTAAATTAAATCACAATTTTATTTTGATTGGGTTGCTGTTATGTGTTGTAAATGTTATAGAATATTTCTACAACCCATAGCTTTTATCAATGCTAGCACTAATAAAATTATATTTTATAAGTTCTAAAAAGATCAATGATATAAGAAACTTTTATAAGTTCTATTAATATTTCTAAAAAAGGATATTTATTGTGAGTTCTTTTTGAGCTCTGAAAATGGGTACTTTTATCAGCTCAGTTTCTAGCACTGACAAAACAACCACGATTTTAAAAGTGATTATAAAATAATTGCTTTTTTATAGAAGAAAATGAAATTTTTTCTGGACTAATAAATCCCATATATGTAGTAGTGTATCCATAACTGATATTACCTCCCTCGGAATATGAGAAACAAACTTTTTATCATTCATTATCACTTGACACTCCCAGATAGCAAAGGTCACTGACTAATGTGCTAATGATAGAGATCATAGGAACTGGACCACCATCACCTTATCAAACTGAACCCTAGAGATAGGTATTCATATTTTTAAAGTTATCTATTGACCATTATTTATAGATAAAACATTCAACTGTACTAATGGACCTTCACCCAATAACAAAAAAATGAAAAGATAACTACTCCCTATCTATCAAGGACAACACCTTCATCCTCTATCTTTCCATTGACACAATATCTATCTGTTTTACGATTGAGACCTTCAACCAGTGGAATCCATATCACAAATTTAACCCATTATACATCACCATAATATGGGTGGATATTCTAAATGTTTATTATGATAAGTTCAATAATTAAAGTATTTATAGTTTCCTTGATATCCCCCACCATAAATGTAATCTCCACATGAATCCTTTTTAATACTTGAATTCAAATAATACCCACCTATGATCCATAATTGACTTCATTATGATCTCTATTTATATTTAAAACAATACTGTAAATGATAATTAGGTACATATTCCTTCTTCTATTCTGACACATACACTAATCTTCTAATATTGTTTTTTGCATTGGCCTGATTTTATTCTTATACAACCTTTAGCTTTTCCTGCTTAATAATACATGGGAGATATATCATAGCCTTCTTTGGAGATTTAGTTGATGCCCACTCAAATACACCTTCTTAGAATTTGGTTTATAAAACATTTAATGTTATCCCTATATGAAGTTGAGATATAAGCATCATTTACTATTTATCAATGCTCGCGAAAAGACATTAAATTCTAATATGACCTTTGATATTCAACGTAAATTAGCTCAGTCAGGATTATTTCCTACTTCAAATAATCAAAATACCTTTTAATGTGTTTTTATAATCATTAATTCATAAAACATAAAATAATTGGAGGGTTTTAGTATATTAGACCGAGTTTAGATGCTTAAAAATTTAAAAATTTCACTAAATCTATATAATTTCCCAAGAATTAAAGGATCTTTTGGTCCTTTTTAATTGATTTATATATAAAAAATGTTGTGTGGATTCTCACATTATATTACAAAAATGACCTCTATATCACACTCATGCATACGTACAGTGAAATAAAATAACCTTGGATAATTTCATGGTTTGGTTGGATAACCTACACCATATAGATGGAAATATATTTATTTTATTACAATGGGAATACCACACATTACAAAATTTACCCATGGTTAACACCCATGTTTATATCACGGGGGAGGAGTAGAATTAAATAGTAATTAAAAGATTTAAACACAATTAGTCAAATCATTTTTGAAAGTGATTATTATTAGTAAATATTCAATAATATCTACCTTGAAGTAAAACATGACCTAGTGAAATTTCTCAAACAATTCTTCCTTTTACCTTCTTGATGCTTGTAGGGATCTCAAGAATATGATAAATTGATCAAGTCCTAATAGTATTGAAACTTGAAAACATTAACTACCTTATTCACCATGTTTGTGTTGAGTTATCTATCGTGATAATCTTTTAAAGAAAGACACACATATTATTTATAATATCCTAGATAAATTGAACTAAAGATCAATATGTTTTGTTTGACCTTGAAAAATTATATTTTTTTTTGAAATAAAAATAGCACAAAGGCTATTAAAAAATACATTGACATTTACCTGGATGAACCTCAAGTCTCTGATCAGTCCATTTAACTAGATAAATTATATAAACCTTTTTTTACTACTATATAATCTACCTCTATAGTTAAAAAATTCAATTCTTACTATATAGTAGATCTTCCACTCACTGATCCTCCCACCATAGTGAAAACACAACAAATAGTGGATCTCTAGTTTTACAAGTCTCCCACATAATCATAATCAACATATCAAATAATAAATCACACAAAATTTTTATCTCTCATAAAATTCAGACCAAATTCTATGATACCTTTGATATATTATATAATCCATCTGATTACCTACCAATGACCATTACCAGGGCCATTAATGCACTGATTTACCATGCTCACTACATGTAAAATATCAGGTCTCATAAACACTATCAAATAAATCAAGGCTCCTACTACACTTGCATATGGAAAATGGTTCATATGTTTCCTATCTTCATATGTATTTAGAGATTATGATGCTCTATATTTAAAATGAGATACTAATGTGGTGCTTACTAGTTTATATTTTCCATTACTGCTAAATATTTGGGGAAATTTATTCAAATATTCTATTTGACTGAGTAAAAAAATAGCCTTAACATATCTCATATGATCTCTATCCAAAGTATATTATTGGCCTCTCTAAGATCCTTCATCTCAAATTTTGAGTTGAGATGATCTTTAAAATTTTCAATAACCACCTCAATTTTAAATGAAGTCGATATATCATCATGTAATAAAAGAAGTTAGATAAATATAATATATTCAATTTTCCTAAAGTTAAAAAAATGATAAAATTCACTATAGATATATTTATGATTAATCATAAATGATTCAATCCTTTTGTACTACTATATAAGTGACTTCTTTTGGCCATACAATGATTTTTTTAAGTGTAAAACCAATTATCAAACCCTCATATATGAAACCCATCAGGTTGTGTCATATATATATCTTCCAATAATTAACCATAAAGAAATAATTTCTTAATCTCAGTTTGAGATAACTGCAGATCAAATTGCGCAACCAATCCCAACAAAATTCAGATATATACTTTCTTAACAACAAGAGAAAATACCTCTTTATAGTATATCACTTACTTATGTTCATATTCCTTACAAACTAGTCAATAATAGAACCTAACACTATTTTTTTCATGTGTCATATTAATATTTCACAAACACCCATTTTTTCACTACTATATTCTTATCCTTTGGAAGAGGAATGGGGTCCCATGTCTAATTATAGTGTTGTAAAATCATTTCTTCTTCCATAGATAACTTCCAATATTCTATCTATGTTCACCACAAAATATCCAAGTATTTTTTTGGAACAAAATATTTGATTACCATTTAGTCTTACCTAGAAGGTCTCTGTATAGTCCATTGTGATATACCAGTGTAAATACTCCCATGATACTGATTCTCCTTCAGTATTGAAACTTATTCTTCATTCATGATATCAACATGATTCTTGAACTCTATCACCTATTGATACATATTAGCTGGTGGTAGAATTCCATGAAATTAAATAATAACTTTATTCAATCCATCCATCTTTTTTTAGAATCATTTAACTTCACTATTACTAATTCATCAAATGTAACATTGTGACTCTGAATGATAGTCTTTGATTTTGGATCAAATAATTAGAAATTTGTTACACAATCACTAAATCCAAAAAATTATATCATTTGTTTCTTTAGGATATAATTTTGAGTATGTTACATTAAAATAAGTTGTACAACTAAATGTATGCAATATATCAAAATCAGAAACATTCAAACCTGACCAAAACTCCATTTGAAACTATAATGAGATAACACACACCATACCTTTTCAAGGTTCATATGGTTCCTCCATTATTTCACTCTATTTTTGTGTAGTGTTCTAAGAATTGTAAGGAGCTACACAATCCATTCATCTCGACAAACATTCTAAAACCGATGTAATGCATATTTTCCACCATTATCAGATCTCAATCTATTGATTTTTCATTCCGTATAATTTTCAACAATATTATTCCATTTAAGGAAGAGATATAAAAACCAATCCTTATGTTTCATTGCACAAACCCAATCATATCATGTTTAATCATCAATAAATGTGGAAAAATAATGATTACCTCCAAATAAACCATTTGTAGATGGGCCCCAGACCTCATTAGGGATGTTATAAAGTGTACCCAACATATGATGAGCTATATTTATGAAACTGAATTTTGTTTTTTAACAATCAGACGGTGATCCAAGAAGTTGAGTTTTCTTATCTTGAAACCATTCAAAACACCTTTATTCACTTTTATCTACAAATTCATCCAGGATGTTTGACTAAGTCTCATCTACAACAATTTTTAAAGTGTCTAAATCATTTATTTGGATATCACTACTCCACCTATAATAGTATTAAAATTCAAATAATATGAAATGCCTTTTTTGAGTATCTATAATCATAATTAATGAGCCACAAATTATTCTAATGACTCTATATTCAATGATTATTTTGGAACTAAGCATATTCAAGAATCAAAAAGATATAAGTTTCTTCAACATTTGTAGTATATATCTCATATCAATAAGGTGTCAAAATTTACCATTGGGAATCCTTAATCATATTGATCCAATACCTTTTTTATGGTATGGATAGTTATTATTGATATGATCCACACATCTATTAGACTCTTTAGGGTGTGAAAACTAATCTCAATTTTTACACATGTGAAAAAAATCTTGAATCAATAATCTATCCTTCCGAATGGATGGTTGCTGAGGATATTAGAAAAGCTGAATATTGAACATCCTTAGTCATCTACACAAAATTTTCCTTCAATTTCCAAATACTAGGACAATTGTTATTCTAGTTATTATGATTATATATACACTCAACTTTTACTCATCACCTTTAGGTGGATTCACCTCTTGATTTTGAACCTAATTATTCTCTTTTGAATCCTCCTATATTCCTACTAGATATTCTTATTTTTCTATCATTAATGCCTATGATGTGAAATCTATATGGTTATACTTTTTCTTTTTCATATACTAATATTCTATCAAGACGTTTTATACATCGATAGATTTTACCGCATCCTTACTTTATAGTAATTTAGTGGTTAAATGATCATAAATCACTCGTAGAGAGTTTAGTAACGAGATGACCTTATCTTCAACTCTGATCATTAATTTCAGAATTTGAAAATATTCCATGATTTTTTACAACCATATCAGTTCTCTATCATAGGTATACCTTTCTTGTACTGAAATAAAAAAACAATTTATTTTTTAGGTAGAGATAGTTTTCAATTATTTTGGTACTATATTTGTCTATATATCAGTGGTCAATCATAGGAATAACTTTTTTGGTAATAAATTTTTTTTTTTCATATAGGGATAGTTTTAAATTCTCTTGTACCTATATTTCTTCTCAAAATTCTTCCAGAGTCTCTTTATAGATGTCTCACACGACACTGTATTTATTTTTTTTCTAAAAAAAGTTGAATCATTTTATATGATTGGTAGTCGAGTCTCCTCAATCACTATCAATGATATTAGTGGGTTTTTACTATAGGGTAATATCTAAATCCTGACAAGATCATCAATAAATTTATATTCCCACATGCTGAATTTATTCATCCCATCAAATTTATCCACCTCAAATTTTGTGTTAGATGCCATGATTTTATATACATAATTTTTTGTGTCCTGATTTATTTTGTTAGAGTTGAATCTGTGAGTGGAACCTTTCAAATTTTGGTTTGAGGATTCTCCATCAAATTCATAAAATTGAGAATTATAAAAAATATACAGTTTTGATGAATCTAGAATAGTTAAAAAATGAAAAAATCAATTATTCAACTACTCCAATTAAACCAAAAATGAATACTAAAAAGAATCTTAGATCCCATATATAGTTGGAGGTGGAGTCATGGACAAAAATTCTTAGGGTCCATTTTGGTAAATATAACAACATAAAGTGGAACTAAAAAAATATTCATGTAGGAAACACAAATACTAGAATCAAGGAATTGTACAGGCATATACAATAAAAAAACTTCAATATTTTTCTTAAGTAATTGAATGGATTTGATACCAAATTTTTGTGCATAATATCACACTCTATTTCAGTCATGCACTCTCAATTACATTCATAAAAAATTCATGAAGTAAAATAACATTAGAAAATTTTATTGTTTTGTTGAATGAACTACTCTATGGGGATTATAAAAATTTTATCTTCTTAAAACAAGAATATCACATATTAAAAACATTGACCATGACTTACACCCAAATTTGTATGACATGTGGAAAAAAATTATTAAATGGTCAGTATATTTTAAATATCTGCCTAGTTAATTAATTTATAGTTGTAATTACATTTTCCCAATATTCAATAAAGAATATTGAATTTTTTTCCCTTTAATGAAATACTCCCACACTTCAGTTGGGATGGTTCTTGTGTGGTAAACACCATGTCATCATATTCCAAAGACTAGAGTTAAAATATGGTTGAGTGGTTATATAAGAATTTTCTATATAATAATTTTATCAGGTACTATAGTGGTACTTTATTAGTATAACTATTCACTTAAAATTGGGATTTTATGCCATATAACTGCGCATGTGGGCCTCATGGCCTTTGATCCATCAATGGTCATTGGAAAAAATGGCCTTCACTCCAATATCATGCCTTTAGGATAAAGATAATTTGAGTTATAAAAATGGCCTTTAGGATATAGGTCCTTTGGGCTATGAAGAAGATTTGTTCTGAATTTCTGGAGTAACCCCAAGCTAATGAATTAAAGTAGTATCAGTCACTAAGAAGAGAAAACTAGACATAAGATTGATGGTGGTATTTTGAGGAAATTCTATCATCCTATGTAACAATACACAAGGAACTACAAGTAGTTGTCTATTTTATGTGTCAATCTAGACACATACATGAAGAAGGTAATGGGTGGGGTTGTTCCGGTATAGTTAGATCCAATTCAAATGTTAGGGATTTAAGCCTTTGGGCCTCCAGTCCATGTAATTCAAGACATCGTGCCTCTAGGTCTTCATGTAATGTAAGGATTCCCTCTCAACCTTATTAAAAAAGAGGGATTATCAGGAAATATAAAATATGGAAATAAAGAACATATTTCTAAACTCTTCTATTACATTCTTTGATAGTTCCTGATTAATTCAAGTGAAAAGATATTTTCAACTCATATTTATAAATCATTAGTTTAGAGTGACATAATTTTTCAACCAATAGTATATTTACACTTAACAATTTTCTTATATAATCTCACTCCCTAATTTTCACTTTCTTTTAATTAAAGTTATTCCAAACATCAATTTACACACATTATCACTTATACCAACCCTCCTATATTATTTCCCTCATCACACAAAAATTAATTTTGTATGTTATCCATAACCTCATGCTCTTGTATACATCACCGTAGGCTTAATGATTTTCTTATTTATCCACTAAGTAATCAAGGTTCCATGTCAATATTAAGGATGTTTTTGGGGTGAAGGTGGGTGGGTTAATTGTAAAAATATAGGTAAAATTGGAATTTAAGATATTAAAATCATAATGTTTGATTTAACAAGTAGATAAATTAGTGTAAACACCTCAATAAATTCCTTTACGTATGATTCATACATCCCATAAAATAAATATTTATCTTATACTTTCATATAATCGACAAGAATACTAAATGATATATCATCTTTCTTTATTTTTTTTTATTTTGATAAAAATTTTCATTTCTCTTATATTTATTAAGGAAATAAAGGTAAATTTGTGTTTTAATTAATGTTGTGAACCATACTACCCAAAACATAATGGAAAAACCAAAAATCTTTCCAAAAATAAATATGTCCCCCAAGGAATCCCAGTAATCAATCCTTTCCTAATGAAAATCTTGAAAAATAAATAGGGTAGGTGTGTATATCCATCTTGTAATGTGACAACCTATATAAATATTTATGTATTATAGGGGATTAAAATAAAGGATAGATACAAGGGATGTCTTCTAAAGAATAACATTCCACAAGGACTTTAAATGAGTTCATTTATTATTTTTACACATTTCTAAAATTTTACTAAAATATTTGAAATAATAAATCAGTAGGTCTTAGCTATCATTTCATGGATCATGCTCTCTCAATAAACTCAGAAATGTAAAATGACATAAAAAAGGTTTAAAAACTTATTAGATCTATATTATTTTTATCCTATAATATTTATAGTATGAATTTCTATATATAGTGAAATTATATTTATACTCAAAGAATGATTAATTGAATGAAAAATAATACTTTCAATCCATTAAGTCTAAGATTTTTCAAATAAAATTATCCCATCAAACACCACTAATGAAACTCAATAGACTTGGGAAATCCAGTAAGATGAATATTTTTATAATATTTTTAATTTATAGAAAATCATAAAATGAAAATATAAAAAAACGTGTTATACTATAACAAATGGAAACCTCTCCCATATACATAGATATTAGTACCACTATTGAAATTAATGCATGCTTATAGAAATATGGTTGTAAAAATAAATGAGAAGGAATGACACCACGAGATTATTCAATAGTGGAAACATTAGTTAATATCCTATTCAATATTTCTTTTAAATCCTATAATAAATTTAAAAACTATTTATTGAAATAAAACACTGAAAATGAAAATGATAAATGGAAATAAATACTTGGGTTAACTCATAATAGGTTCTATATTTTTTACTATCTACAACTAGACAATGGTAGTAGATCATCAAAAATCTGATGGAGGATGTAGATTTTGTGATTTGATACACCACATCATTATTTTACTAGTTCAATTCATCTTTCACTATATTATGAGGTCCCCTTGCATATTGTATGGTGTATCCACCTCCTATTCACTGGAAAACAACTTGTCCAGCAAGGAAAGAAGAAGGTATGGGTTATATTCCTTATCTACTTGAGGAGCTATATAATCATCTAAATTTTCGTAACATGAACTAAAGATTGTCTCTTCTTCTTAATAGAGAGTGGTTAGTTTTATTTTATATTTAATAATAGTACCAACTCCCTAATATATTTTAGTGAGACACAAAACTAGATCCTCTATAATTTCTGCAACATTTTTTACCTCCCTTGTGGATTCTAGTTCATCACCCTCCAATGAAATCATCAATTGTACTAATTTTTTAATTTCATAACCAGGGTGATATATAAATTTTTTATATTCAATAAAATTTAAAATAAATTCATTTAAAAAATAAATTCCCCCTTATATATTTTATCATAAATCTCTCGTTGGAAAAAATATCAAGTAATTTTTTTATAGAGCTAGACAGTAGAAATACCTCCTCAAGTGTCCTCCTATTATCTTAAAATTAATATTCATATTAGGAATGAAAATATATTAGTAATATAAAATCATATATGGTGATTTATTTATTTTTTTCTATGGAAGATATTTTTAAATAAGCACTCATTTTCTATTGGGATAACTAAATTTCTTCAAAATCATTTATAATAAAATCATTATTGTTAGCTTAAGTAGGTTATTCTACATATTCATATTGATTAGTTTATTTTGGTTATTAATTCTTATAGATAATTCTCAAAGCCTTCATAGTAAGAACCAAAAATTCTCTAAGTGTTCCCTCTATATTGATTTTGCATTTTAAATAGGTGAGGTTCAAATGAATTAACAAAATGAAAATGATAAAAAAGAGAAATGAAATGATAAATATAGTGTGACTTGTTTGGATACCTCGAAAATGGTTATAAAATGTTAATTGAATTATCATGGATACACTGAAATTAAATTTATAAACTCTTCTAATGAATACTTTTTTCTTACATTTGGGTCATTGGGAAAGGAGGATATAAGACAAACTATGAATATCTTATCACTTAATATGTTTTTGGTGTTTTTATTATATGAAATTTGTTTAAATAGGGGTGTTTGTGAGTATATATGTAATGAAAATGATTTTTATGCGGGTGAAAATGAATGAAGTGAAAAATGTTTCTTAGATCTTAAAAACAATCTAGTTTTATTTTATCACTATTTTAAATGAATTTCCCTAACTCCATTTCTCGTCAATGATATATTGTCACTATACCATATCCATCATTATAATGTGAGAATCGGTGAATTTATTACATAAGTACAATATCCCCATCATCCTGGGTGGACTTGTTTTCACACTCAAGGTGTGCATAATAGTACCACATGCTTGATTACCCAAACATACTCTCTTAAGTAATTAATTATTTTAGCTACTAATCCTAGGTAATTTAGACCAGATCACTTAGAAAATATCTTTAACTACTCCCTATATAACCATCCAGTTCCCCAATCATACACTAGATGGCCGAAAAAGAGTAATCTTGATTGAGTAGGCAATATAAAGAAATAATTTCATTAATGTGTGTGATAGGTAACCATTCCCAACCTCCATAATACAACACTTTGAATATTTAGTGTAATAAATCATAATTAGAAACAATGAAATTATATTTATTTAAACTCAATAACTAATATGGACTTCCCTTTTGAACTAGCTTTCAATGGTAATTCCACCATAGGAATGAATTTTATTACAAAGTAGAGAAGAACAAGGTGGAAACAAAATGTAATAAGTTATTCATGAAATGTTTCTAGATCGAAAATAAAGTCACATGGTCATCTTTAATTATCATCAAGCCCAGGGAAAGTGTGAATCTTTAACCATGATCCAATTTCTTCCACTCTTTGGGATTAATTTACACATGAATTTTTATTGATTGATTATCTAATTAGATTAATAAATAAGTATGAGTAATAATTTTTGGTCCACTTAGGATTAGTATATTCTATATGGTATTATTATTTATCAATGACCATGAATTGCATGAAATATCTATTATTTAGTACTTGATTGTCATAGGTAGTGAACTGGTGACAATTTCATTATGTTGGGGTCTTAGTATCTAAAAATATAAGTTCAATGCCTACATTCCCATCAAAGGATTTGTTTTTTAATGGAATATTTTAAGGACCCAGGCCCCAATTTTGCCAGAGCTGGTGCCTTGTATGAATACATTAGTATGTTTACAAGGAAGTCACATCCCAAAGGACTGAATAGTTTAGTAGTTTTATAAAACAAGATACATACATAAGTTCAATATTACAACTTGAAAGTAAATACAACATGTGAATTCCATTGTAAACATCCATAACTCCTAGATTATTCCTACAGGTTATTCATAATATACTTCTTCACATCCTAGGAAAAAGTAAAACATTAGAAAGGGGTGATATCATATAATTAGTAAGGGTAAGTAATATATTGAAAGTTATTATAGACATAAACATTAGGCATGATGAATAACTAAAAACACATTACTTTAAAAATAAACTTTACCATAATATGGAATGAATGAAAGATGATTACTTAAAGCCATATAAATGATCATAATAGAATGAAAGTTAACCATGGAATGTTATAATAGTTAAATAATCACAACGTTTATCAATTAATATTATCATAATGAGGGAATTCATAATTACAGTCATATGAAACATTTTTTCTAGTCCTCAACCAAGATGTCTAAAAATACTAGGGTAAGACCTCAGCCAAAACCCAATTCTGTTTTGTCTCATGAGACCTAATGATGCATCAAGGGGCTATAGATTTCCCTACCCATCATTTTCTAAGTACAATAAATTACTCATATGAAAGGGGATAAACATGATCAACATATAAAGTTAATATTAAAACTATTATATGAAATGTAAATAACTTTCCTCAATCAGTAGACATAAAAAACCATTCAGACTAATATAGTGAATGGTATCAAGTTATCACATGCAAAGTCAAACTAACTATAAAAAATTAAATAAAACATGGTATATGATTTCACAAAGGATTAATCCCAATTAAAAAAATGAATCAAAAATAGTATTTAAATAAATGGAAATACTCTTATAAAATCAGCAAGTAATATTTGAGAGAAATACTCTATTACTTTGTGAAGAAGAGTTATTTTGGAGAAATATTTGTATAAAACCATATGTAAACTAATATAGTTCTTTTAATAAAAATGAATGATTTTATAAAAATAATTATGTCTTAAAAAAATTATTGATTGCACTTGAAAATAGGTAATATTTTGAGAAGTTCCCTTGAATCGAGCTTGTTTATCGGGAAGAAATTGAGAAAGATCATTTTAAAACATGTAACTACCCACAAAATAAAAAAGGATTATTATTGGTACATATTTATATAAAACTAACATATAATTTAATAGGAGTAAATAATAATAATTTATAATGTAATTGGGGTAAATATAGAGAAAGTTTAATCCTGAATGAAAAATGGAGGTTTGGGGAGAAAATCCTTACCTTATGTCTGAATATATTCTGCACTTGACCTTAATTTCATGAATAATAAAATTAAATCCATTAACTAATTAATTAATAACATTTTATATATTTATTTTATTTATTATAATTTGATTAATTTTCTTTATTTATTTTTTTATGAGTTATAAAATACAAATTTATCGCTCGGGAGCATTCGTTTCCTTTGTTTTCATGATCGGAATACTTATATATGAGTGAGGAAGTTCATGTGTAAAAGATATAATTATTTTTAATTGAATATATATGATAATAATGGATATATATAATATTAAATGGTTATATAATTCATTTTTTTATATGGTATGATTATGAGTTATTAGAGAAAACATTAGTGATATTCATTTAGATTATTACGGTGATATTTTGATCACCGAGAACTAGTTTTGTCATATGAATTAGTATTATGTATATATATATTGGTTCGAGAACATTAAATAAGAATTAATAAATATTTTATAATCTGTTTCAACCATAAAAATGGTTTCATGAACAGTATTAAAGGACAAATTAAAGAACAAAAGTCTGTTGTATATGAAGGTTGTAAATCGGCACCTCCCAGACGATGATTTGATTTTTAAAATAAAAGAGAGGGAGATAGAAGATTGGTGATGTTATTACATTATCATGATATAGTTATATTAACTAAATTATAATTTATTTATCATTATCATTTAGACAGAGGAGTTTAGGAGAGAATAAAAAAAACAACTTGGATAGAAAAATAAAAGGACAAGGAAGAGGATTTTACCTCTTGAATACTCCTCCTTGAGAATCTATTTAAGAGGATTGATATTGATATTTTTATGAGACCAAGAGATTATGAAAATGGAGGAAGATATTGGGAATATTATTGGGATGAAATTTTACAAGGATCAAAACCATGTGTTATTAAATCATCCATGACTCAAGAAATAGTGTATTTATCTTATAATGTATTTATACTGTAAATTGTCATATTTTACTATTCATTAAAAATTCAAGTATTTCATAAAACCCCAAAAAATTAACCCTAACCATTTTTCAATGTGTAGAGTTAAAAAATGAACTCCATTTTATGAAAATAATTATTTAAATATGATAAATTTATTTTTTAATTAAAATCATCATTTACTCAAAAAATCGAGTTTTTAAAATTAAAACTCATTTTATAACACCCTAAAAAAGTAACTAAGGCCTTATTAAATAATCCTAAAATCATAGGAAAATAAAATATTGATTTATGAGTACATTTTATTAAAATTAATTTTTTTCTAAATAAATTTATTAATTATAAAATAGTAACTAACTATTTATTATACACAAAAAACTAATAATTAATTATTAATTTTTAAATATTCACTTACTTATACCAGATATAATTATATAATTATTTAATTTATAAGATGCCTAACTTTTATTTATAATTTCATTGGTTCAGTTACTATTCATTTGGCTAATTTTAAATTCATAAGGGTTATATTACTATTCCAAAGGTCGAGTTAATATTCACCCAAAATGTATGTTGATCCTATCAGACCCTAAATATCTTACTTATCACAACATTTCATGTCCGTTTCTTGAAATTAAATTCCCATAGGTGGAAAAATTATGTTTCACGACTAGGTTATAATAAAAAATTGTTGTTTTGAGGAGGCTCATCATTGCATACACTACCTTTTATATTAAGTTTATTTGTAAATCATTGGTGTGTTACACATAATGTGAATTTTCCATGAAAATAGTGTTGGTTCATCACTGTATATGTTGGTGTATTTTTCATCTATCTCAATAAAGAGTATCTATACACCTATTAAATTGGGTAGAGTTTTCTATATTTATTGAGGATAAAAATTAAATTAGATTTGTGACAATACTCAAGTAATTCAATAGAGACTTCATTAGTGTAAATTTCAGATTTGTTGAAGATGTGGGATAATATTGGAGTGGGAGAGACTTCTTATGTTGTGACGTAGACAAAAATATTTTGGTTGTGTAGTCCGTGTTGGCCTGAATTTACAATTTCGTAGACTTTAACTTTTTATACTTAATCATACATGGGATATATATCATATAAAACATTAGTGATGCATCATATTTCCAGTGATTAACACCTTTTTATAATATATATCATGAAATATTATATGTTGGTACTATATAAGGTTAAGAAATATGTTATCTTTACATCTTATCACTACATGTGATAGGGAATTAAATTCCAATATACCCTCTAATATTTAATGTAATCCAGCTCAACCAAAATTCTCTACAACTTTAATTAATCAAAATACATTATTAATTTTCATTCATAATCAATAATTCACAAAAATATAAAATAATAAATGAATTTAACTGTATTAGGTTGAGTTCAAAAATTATACTTATAAATTATGAAATTTCATCAACTCAATATAATTTCCCAATAATTAAAGGACTTCAAGGTAGTTTTTTATTGATAGATATATAAAAAATGAAAAAATTCATCTAATCACATAATATTTTTTCTAATTTAATTTTTCATATTTAAGATGTGAATTAATTGGGGGAATCTATTCTCCAAATATAAAATATCTTTTAATCCAGATAAATGTTTTTTGTTATGTCTTGGGAAAGACTACAAATTTTTTTATTTAAATATTATTTTATGTTGGATGAATATTATTGATATTTTATCTGTAATTTTTGTAAGTTAGCATCACCTACAACAAAACTAAACTAAAAGGGTGTAAATATTAGGTAGAATGAGGATTTCTTGGTACCTTTTATAAAAAAAATATAAGACTTACCATATATCCACTTTTCGTATTACATAAATCTATTGATGGAATGTTGGTGTATTATGAATCATCAGGGGAAATTTTGGAATAAATGATCATGCAAGGAGATAATATAGTGGTGTACTCAATAAAATAATAACCAGATGAGAATAATTATCCTTTATATTAATTTTAATTTGATATAGTTTATCATGAGTTTAATAAATTTAGAATTACCTATTTAGAAAGTGATCCACGATTTGAAGGAATAAATTTTAAAGGATTTTTATAATTCTGGTTGGACACTACAACCTCAAGCTAATTTGAAGTATCATGATGTTTAAGAAACATTCTGGTGTCTTGGGATAAATATGTAGAAAAATACTTTTATTTCCTAATTTTTGATGTGTCAATAAGTAAAGTGTGGGTATCAATAACATGCAATGTTATTTAAACATTTTACTATTCTTACTTATAAATAAGAGAAAATATTGATGAAATTTGTGATTGTATTGATTAATTAACCCTAGAAGAAAGGTGTGATTCAAATAGTATTTGATTTAATTATAAAGTTATCTTATATTAAACTACGATCCATGTTTTAGTTTATCGTTCTGTAGGGGAATTTAAAATTAGATGGGTACTCAGTTAAAGATGAGTAAGACATAGCATCTAGAGATAAATTTTAAATTAGAGTGGGCCATTCAAGATTTAGATGATATTCTTGGAGCTTGTGTTATTGGATTTAAAATATCATTTGTAGATCATATTAATTTGGTGGAATTTACTTATAATAATAGTGATCAAGCACTAATTTACATGGAACACTTTGAAGTGTTATGTGGTTGATCATGTTGTTTATGACTAAATTTGTATAATATGGGGGTGGAGGATATCTTTATCCCTAGTATTTTTTATGAAACTATTGATAAAATTTACCTAACTAAAAATTGGATGATGAGATAAAATTATTATGTGGATCATCATTAGAAAACATTAAAGTTTATGGTTAAGGATCAAGTATTCTTGAAAGTTTTACTTGGTTTGGATATCAATAACTAATGATGTAGAGGTGTTAACACCATGTTATATAATATAATTTGATATTATGAATGTATTATAGATGGGTATTATCACTTTTTTATTTTTATTCAAGTTTTAAGTGCTTCATATCATGTCCCTCTATCAAAGAAGTATAAACCATATGTTTCTTATTTATTTAACTCAAAAAAAATTAATTTTAAAATTAATGTTTATTTTATTAAGAAATTAGTGTGAGTTATTTATTGAAAATAAAATATATTAATGGTTAGATAATTCTATTAGTTTTACTATAAGGGAATCATGGCAAGTTTCAGAAATAGGCATGGGTGAGAGAAACCCATACACTACATTAATAATTGGAGGTGTTTATAGAAGATTGATCCCACTAACTTTTAGGGGAGAAAATCCTTATAATGGGGAGAATTTTGATAATCCCAATCTAGTATGCGATTTTTATCTTTGATTTAGGGTTTTTTTAGGGATAAATAATGGTTGTTTGGAAGGGCTTGGGTTCAAGCATATTCAATGAGTAAAATTTCCAAACTACACTAAAAGATGTGTAGGCTCAATAGAGGAGGACACCAAATTCATATTAGTTTTAAGCATGATTAGTTAACCATGTGTGTACACCATGTGATCTTCCTTTTAAGTAGTATATTTTTATTGTTTTTTAGGGTTTACTAATCCTGGATACAAACCGTGAAAACATATATTAAATATATAATTTCATTTTGAATTATTGTATTTTCCTTCATTAACCCTCAGTATGTACCTAAAATGACTTTGATCAACCCCTGTACTATTTTTGGGTGATTTTAAAGGGTTTCTTCATATAATAACTAATATCTCTCAATTATTTGATATATTGTTCTTGTATAAAAGGTAAGAAATTATCAATTTGGAGTATCAATTATTCTACATTTTATATCTCTATTGGAAACTTCATATTTGCGATTTAGATATTAACTGAATTAGTTCTTTAAAAAAATTATAGATTTATGATGAAAATGTTTTAAGTGTTGGATTTAAATAATTATCATTGAATAAAAAACTATTATATTTCCAAAAAAATAATATCTAATTTAGGTATAATATATCCTTCCATAAGATATTTTTGATCTATTGAGGTGTTTTTTGGTGTGTTTTTGGTTGATTTATAACATGATCACAGATTGATTTATGATATGATCATAGATTGGATTCATAAAATTAATTTTTGGTTGAAATTAACTAGATTAATAATTATTTTTTATAAATAATGGATTTATTTTTGAAAAAATAGCGGTATTTGATTTGGTAAATATTGATGTTGATATATCATGGATTGTTTTGATGAACCTGAGTTTTTCAATCTCTATATTTCATTTTTTCACACTGATTTTTT
This sequence comes from Viscum album, assembly GCA_963277665.1. Taxonomy (NCBI): domain Eukaryota; kingdom Viridiplantae; phylum Streptophyta; class Magnoliopsida; order Santalales; family Viscaceae; genus Viscum; species Viscum album. The sequence goes on from OY728158.1 coordinate 67,794,530, forward strand.
TTAATTTAAATCATGGTTGGATTTATAATTATGAGTTTTTTGAAAATTATTTTGAAAGAAGGAATCATTTTGGAAACCATTTGGGAAGAAAATGGTTCTAGGAATACAAATGTAACACATATATGAGAAAATGATCAATTTGTTGGTAGAATGGATGAAAGTTTAATGTTTTACATAGAAATAAAGTACTATATCATAGAAAATAGAATAAATAATGTAAATATATGTATATATTGAAACATATTACGTATGACACAATGATCATAATTAAATTCATTTTGTGTTATTTTCTCATGACTCTTTTCATTTTTATTATGTGATATTTTCTGTATATAATATATATTAGTGGTAATTTTGGTTCTAATTACATTATATGTTAACTAGGTTGGGTTACTAATTCTTTATAGAGATCTTAATTTAGTAAATTTTTTATTTTATTAAAATAAGTGATTTTCCTTATAAAAAAATATTTTAATTAAAATTATAATTTTATATGTTATGAAATTATTTTGAAGGTTAAATTTATTTACAAGTGATTTGATAGATCATTAAATAAATATAAAATAAGTATATTGGGATAATATTACTAAGTAATGTTTTAATCACCCTTACATATATTCCTCAATGTAGATGCATACTTTGTGTGTCGTGATATACTGAAATGGAAGGATTTGTTTTCTTATTTATGGTGGACCATAGGATATTATGAGGTTATGTAATGTGTTTATATTTGGTTTTATATTTCATGTAGTAATTGAGTTATCCATAAAGTATAGTTATCTAATTTATCCCATTAGTTTTTATGTATAAAGAGGGCTTGTTTTTTTGTCTATTGCACTCTATTTTTAAAATATTGATTAAAATTTCAACTTTGGTTTTTAATAATGTTTTCATTTTATATATCTTGTTGAGTTTTATATTGAGGAAAAATAAATCCATAAGGATTTTCATTTTATCTGTTAGAACCATTCTCCAATTTTTAGAAATCAAGGGGCAGTATTGAGGCTTTTGGGAAATCCCAAATTGGGTATCATGGTATTTTCATTGATCAAGGAGTTATAAAATTCTATAAGAGAACATGGTTTATGTGAGTCTTTTAATTTTATAGTAGGTGTGATGATTATTTTTCCATGACTAAAAATGTATTTATTAAATGGTATATTTAACCTATTTATAAATAAATTAAAGTTTCTTGGGATTCTAAGTAAGAATAGAGGTTTGAGAATATATTATCATATATTTTTCTTATAGTGTCATGAAAAGTGTATACAACCATGATGGGGTAAGGGTGGTAAGTGTGCTCATGAATCATTATTAACATAGATAATGATACCATGAAATGTGAATGGGTTTATGAAATATTTTCATTACATATAAATTATTTTTTAAATGATTTCATTATCAAGGAATATTTTTGAAAGTGGTTTTATTGAATCATAATTTTAAATTTTAATTTAAAATATTTGGAAAAAAATTATTTTCATGGAAATTCTTCTGATGAGATTTTAAGGAGAACTAGATTGAGAAGAAAAGGACTAGAGGAATGATAATTATGAAACTTAAGTATAGATTGGTAAGATATGATTTTGTGCATTTCGAACTCTGGTAATTTTTTTCTGATGATTATATTACTGAAAACATACTACATAGTTCTTTTTTAAGGATTTTTGTTCCAATTTTTTAGAAACAACTCAGTAAAGAATACATTATCATCAATAGGGACATAGGGACTTGAGTTATAATATTTAGTGCTTGAATGTTTTGGTTGGTGGTATATAAGAAATTTTTGGAGAAATAAATTGAGATAGAATAAGTGAGGTGGATTGATCTTTGTAGTTTAAAATGAAAAGATAATCATATTTTGAAGGGAGATGATTAGTTACAGAAAGATAAATATTGGTTACAAAGAATATAATACATCTTTTAGTTATTTTACACACTAAAATATTTGAAAGTTGAGTTCATTTCTTACATCCTAGATGGATAAACATAAAAGGGTGAGGTATGATTATGGAGGTGAAGCTATACGAAGATAATTCATGGATAAGATTTAAAAATAATTTTCAGTAATAATTATTACCAGGAGTTATTGAATTAAAATAAGTCTCAAGATTTATTTGATTTATAGTAGAGAAGAATGGGGATCCTAGAGTTCAAAAATAATTATTTATGCTAATTTGTTTTGTGCTAGATCTAATAAAAATTAAAATCTAATGTATAAGAGATTCAAGATGTGCCATTGATAAGATATTTATTAAAATTACATTATACTTGATTTCCCAAACTATTTTTGGGTATTGAATATGGTTACTATGGTACAAGTTGATATTATAAAGTCTCAAAGTGTCAGAGCTTTTCTTCTTCAAGTGAATGTGGGTAAGAATATTTCTAGTTGATAGAAGAGGAAGTATAATGTCTTTAAGTAAGGAATTGTTTATAATAAACTTGTGATTTTATTTCTTTAATAGGAGTTGAGTCAACATGGATATTATTAGTTTGGTATAATGGCGAACATAATGTTAGTTTTCTTTATTAAAAATAATGTATACCACAATTAAATGAGAGTGGGGGATTTTAATAAGTACCACACATACTTCTCATAGAAATACAGTATTGAAACTTTTAACCAATCACATGGATTAAGGGTGATGGATGAGATGAGAAGACATGATGTACCTAAATATCAGTTCCTCAATAGTGGGAACCCTCAATAAAGTCCTAAGTAGAAGAACTATGCGAAATTATTCACTATTGAGTATAAAATAAAGGATTCCATGGCTAGACCAATGAAAGTATGATTTTCCTTGATAATTGTATCTTTTATGATCTCTCAGTTATTAAACATCCACACATTTCATTCATTCCTATCTTCATTAGTAGTATATCAGTATTATTTTCAAATGGAGTTATTTTCATATTTAATAATGATTAGTAACCATTTTTGGGAAAGGGTAGAGTAAGGATTCAAATGACCATCTTATTCCATTATGCTAAGAAATATGGAAATCCCTCATAATGTTTTCGTTATTGATATGGAAACAAATGACCTCATCGTTAGAATGGATCGAATAGTGAAGTATAAGGCTAATATTGACAAATATGGCTATATGTTAAATTTTTTTCACCAAATGATAACACCTATACTTTCTAAGAAGTGTGGGATGTTAATATATGCCGGGTATGGCCCATCATTTGAGATAATAAGCATTTATCTTTTCAATTGGTTTGGTTGATTCTTGGGGTGTTAGAATTAATGGTTCCACCCAAATTTTAAATTATATTGTAATAGTATCCTAATGGGTTTCATGATGATTTTTAAGGGAAGAAACTAAAAAGGGATACAAAATTATCAATCAATCATTATTATAAAATAAGTATGATATCCTTAAATGCATATCACATGGCCCCTATAAAGTTATGATAATTAAATGTGTAAGTTGATGATCTTATGGATAATAGTCTGATATAGAAGTGTTTTTTACCTTGGTAAAACCCAAATTTGTTTTCTAATAAGGAGGAATATATCCCATGGTTATGCATTGACTATAGAAAGTTAAACCAATTTATAGTGAAAAATAAATACCCTCTACCTTGCGTAAATGATTTATTCATCCAATTGAAGGGAGAAAATGGTTTTTAAAGATTTAATTTAGATCAATATATCATTATTAGAGAATAAAATTAGAATAAAATTTTAATATGAGCTTATAAAGTTATTATATATATTAAAAAGGACTATTAATGACATTTGGGTTATTAATAAAACTATAGGTTTTATAGATTTGAAGAATCAAAATTTTCAAAAATATCTTGAGTTTTTTTTTATAATTCTTATATATGATGCCTTGATTTATTCAAGAATATAATTAAATCATATAAATTGTCAAATTATTTTAGAAACCTTATTAGAACCAAAATTCTACCGTTATTTTCTGAATGCATTTTTTTATTTAAGAGGTGAAGTTATCAGAGAATATTGTCTATAAATAAGGAATATATATTGGTCTTAATAAATACAAGGCCATGATATATTAGTAAAGCCTAGTAATATTTTTAAGATTCTAATATTTCCTAGGATATTCGTATATTACCATAATTTTTTTGATATTTATTAAAATTAGAATCATGCATATGCACTCTAACCTAAAAGGGCATGAAGTTACACTTGAATTGGAATTTATAGGAATCTTCTGATGAACCAATGATAAGACTTACCTTAGATCCTAAGTTATTATTTCCTAAATCTAGTGATGGATTCTTAGTATACTATGATACATCTAGATAAGTTTTCAGATACTTAGTAACACAATAAGATAATATAGTGGTGTATATATGAAGATTGTTTTTACCATATGGATAGAATTTTACTATACATAAATATGGATGGACTGTGGTTATTTATAATTTAAATATTTTAATATATTAACTATTTTTTAATAACCCTGATCTATATACCTAAATGTTAGTTGACTCATGACCACCACTAACCCAAAGGGTGATCCTTGATCCCTAGGGACTGGTGACTAGCACTGTGGGTTTGAGTATTTAATTGGGGAATGTTTTTACTACATAGTAATTAAATTAATTAAAGAATAGTGTATATATAAAAATATCATGACTCATTCATAATCTGAACATCCTTGAGATAAAATAAAAAATTTAATAGTTCATTAGAGAATACATAAAGTTAAAAATACCAAACATAACTTTATATATTAATTTATATCATATAAAACAACACACTATCTATAAAGTAAGAAAAATAACATAGTAAATGTCAATATAAGAAGGGTCTAAGACAAATAATACTAAATATAGGGCATGAAAAGTGTTAGGTATGACCCTTAGCCATCACAACCTCAGTGCCAACTCGGAACTGTGAACAAATTATCCTCTAATAATATATTTATCTAAACAAAAAATAAATATTCTTTAGTCCCTGGGTTCCTGAAATTCAGTACATTATGTTTTATGTCCACCTAGGTGTCAATGTACAGTGTGAGAATATACATACTTAGTTGGGAACCGCTAATATGCCTCAACATTACAATGAATAACCAGACAAATTCATGTGTATGTCTACATATTTATGCACATATACAATAAAATATTTTTTAGGAAATGAATATCCATAACATGAAAAAACATTAAAGAAGGAAACTGGTAGATGAATTAAATTCTAAAAAAACTTCATATATCAGAAGGGTCCATCCCTGACATACTTTCTTCAAGCCTAGAGTTCAGAATTTTTTATAACCAAGATATGTCAGTTGTAATTGTTTTCCAAGTGAATAACAAGATTTAGTGTATAAAATCAGTCTCATAGAGAGGGTTGGGTGTATACGTGAGTGAAATCTAAATCCCTTCCCATGTAAAGTGGTAAGGGGTATACAATAATCTGGTTACAATACCCATTTCATTTATCCCTCTATGTTATTAGCCAATATACATAGTCACTATTTATATAAATATATATATATATACTCAAAACACTTCTATAATGTTTACCACCTATTATAAATGTACTCATGATCATAAAAACATTATAATTAAATAATCACCGTGTTCAGTACATCAAAATATAGACATGATTCGTTATGCTACACTCATTATCATGTTAATACAGAAAAAATAAATGTCTAATATAATCATGGAATAATAAAATAATAGTTAAATATTAATATATCATCAATCTCAAATAAGAATATAAGATATAAGAAAAATAATGAACGGTTATGGAATAAAATTTTCCTTATGGTGATCCAGTAACAGTCCATATAAAGCATAAGCTAAGGAGTGGGGTTTGTTCAGGACTTATTAAACTATATCCAAATAAAGAACTATGAATTTCATGGCAATTAAAATTGTATCATAGGTTATATATTAGGTATGGTGTATTTAATAACAAATAAATACTCAGACTCATAAATAAAGATTAAGATGCAATATAAAAGATGAATTAAACATGTATTTAATGGTGGAGTTCATTGAAATGTAAGTTTTATACCCTTAAAACTCAATTTAGGTAAAAAAATATTTTTGGAAAACATATTTATAAATAAATAAATCATTAATATTTAAACCATTTTCATCAAAATGTAGTCACAATTAACAATTACTAATATCAAATCATTACTTTAAATATAGAAAAAGTTTATTTTTCTAGAGGAGGGGGAGGGGGGGTTATAGACAATTTATAAGTCTAAGGATTTGATAAAATAAATAATAAACATAATAATTTAATTAAAGAAACATTTATTTATTCATTTAAAAAAATTATGTTTTTTACTTTGAAAATAACGTGGTTTAGAAAACTAGAGGTGTATACAAATTATATCATTTCCTCCCACCTTTCTATCCCAGATTTCACATCACCATCAATGAGACTATTTACTATAGATAAGTTTGAATCATTAACTTATAACTTATATAGTATCTAGTAGGAAGAAATGGTCTCTTTAGTGAATAGATCAGAAACCTATAATGGTAAAATTAGGTAGAAATGGTCAATATCTTCAAGGTCTAATTTTTATGGGAACACGTATTACACAGTAGGAAAAGTAATCCAATTTAGTTGGAATGTCACTATATAAGTCTTGAAAACATATAGCATCCTATACCTTTTATAGGCTTAGTATCATATAAAAAATGGTTTATTCTAGTTAACAAATATATAAAATGTTTCTGTGTTAAATAAACCATAGAAATAAGGTTATAAGATATAGATAATATTTTCATAGAATAATCCAAACATAGAATTAAATGAAGATAATTTGGACTTATAAAACTAATACATTAGCATAAAATACTCAATATAAGATTTGAAATCAAAATTTTTAAAAAGAAAAAATATGTATAAAATAATTAAATAATTTTACACTGACTTACTTTTTAAATCTTTTCACACTTAATAAAAAAATAAAACATTAAAACCCTTTATTCAAAATTATTGAAAATAATGTTTAGGTCGTATGATTAATAATGGAAAATAAGTGGAAGGTGTGTTCCAAGAATATCCTATAAATTCACTAAAGTATTGAGAACCCCTATCTTAGTTAATGAAATCATTAACATCCAAATATCTTTAAATTTCACTAAAAAAATACCAAAAACCACCTAAAATCAATTATATAAAACAACAAAAACAAATGATCCCAAAAAATAATCACCATAATTAAAAAAACACTAAACCCTAAAGAAAACTTCAGTGGTTAACATAAAAAATCAATATGAAACAATTTTAATAAATATCCTCAATTAATACCCCAAACCATAGTCCAATTCAACCTTGAGAACATATAAACCCATGATAAACTCATACCTATATATACTTATATTGAAAGAGTATAATAATCTTGGAAAACAACATAGTGAATAGTTATTTATAGAAAAGGAGGGAAATACTTATTATGAGAAGTTATTTCACTATGTCATGGTGAAATAAAAACCCAAAATCCTTCACCAAGATAAGGAAAAATAGAGCAAATGGAAGAGAAGGGAATAAGGGAATAGAGGAAAGTGTTTACCTTGATATCATCTCAAATAAACTCCCTTGAATCACCCTTGAATGAATAAAAATTATGGGAAGAAGATGACTTAAAGGATCCCCTAGGGAGACACTTGACTGGCCTAAAATAAATGAGGTCAAATGCCCCTTAAAATGGTGTTAAGAATATTCAAAGGAATACACTAAAATTATATTTTAAATTTTAAATTCTAATTGGGCCTACCAGGTACCTACTAGTGGGATAATAGGTACCTTATGGAATCATAAAAATAGACCCACTTTTTTTAGTCCACTAGGTACCTAATACGCCATGCTAGGTACTCAGTGAAACCTACTATTTTATACTATAGGTGGTACCACATCCAAAGATACCCAAACTCTCAAACATCTTATCGAACCCCAAACCTCATCTTAGAAAACATAATATTCCATTTCATAACAATAAATTTATGATTGAATCATAGAATTAAAACCATCCACTCACCTCAAACCAATTATTCAAATAATACCTTACTTTGATAATCTAAATCCTCAAGATTACTGAAATTTTCAATTTAATTAGATATATAAAGACACGAGTCTTTACAACCTATAAACTACAAAACATTTTATCCCCAAAAACTCGATTCGAATTATCATAGAAAAAGACACTACATCTATAAGCATCAATTTTGAATCAAAACACTAATATCTATCCTAATGTATCACCACAGTCACGATGCATGACTCCTAAATCCAACTCAAATCACCAAACACCCTAGGATTAAAATACTCACAATTTAATAGAACATGAATACTCAAATCATCCCAAATTATCATTGAATATCTATAGCGACCCAAGAATTTTACCAAAAAAATCATTACATGATTTTGAGGATAATTATACATTAGAGTACAAGCCAAGGATCATTAAGTCTAGTGTCTTGAAAGACTAGGTACATAAAACATAAAACATGGGTCTAAAAAAAACATTTCTTTATTTAATCTCCATAAAGATATCCTAACTTCATTTGAGCCCTTACATCTGCATAGGTAACCTTGTGGAACACATGAACAAATGGATGAGCTGAAAAACCCAGTAAGAGAATGGACATAAGAATACAACTTAAGCACGTGAGTTAGGAGAGATGACATAACGATATCCAAAACATGGAATACATTAAATTATATCATATAAGCATGGGATCATATAAACATGGAATTTTATAAATGTAAAAAAACCATAAAACATGTCTTTAGTACAGTTTAAGGATAACTGGCAATCCTATTTCCCATTTTAGTATGGGTTAAGGCTAACTGCCAATCCAGATTGCCATTTTAGTACTGGTCAAGGCTAACTGTAAAGCCCATTTCACATCGCATCTCATGAGACTTACCCTTACCCAATGAATTAGAGAACTATCTGGGAACACCCATCTCAACATTTTAATGAATATTCTTTCCATGTAAATAACCATACAGAATAAACCATACATAAACATAAGGGTACCCATTTAAAGAATTAGGTACCACAATCATGACATAAAGCATAACCAATGGTCATATCATGAAAGTGTCCATGAAATAAAAGGACTAGAAAATACATGGACGTTCATAGGGTAAAATAATATTATAACATGGTAAGTTATATCAAACATAAGTGATACCATATAATAATTTTTTTTAGAAACATTAGCATTAAATCATTCTTGTGCGGTTTTAAGGAAAATACTGTAGAGATTTTAAAATAGAAAAGAGTAAAATATTTAATATAAATCCATAATTGAATCCAGGAATTTTTCATAACAAAAATACTGATTTTATAAAAAAAATGATTGCTTAAAATAGAAGATATAGTTCACTTGAAATTGGGTAAAATTTTGGGAAGTTCCCTTAATACTGGTTTTCTTATTGGAAAGTTCTAGGGAGGGAATCTTTTAAAAACTTGTATATCCCCGAAAGAAAGTGATGAAAGGGTATTGATAAATAAATTTTGTACAACTAAAGAGAATTTATAATATGTGCATAAATAGATAATACATAACCATTTTGATATAAATAAAGATAATACAACCTGAAAAAACAAAGAAGGTTTGGGTAGAATTCGTTACGGTTTATTGGCACGGTATCAGGTGTACCCAAGAGGGCTTGATGAGAGAGAAAATGAGTTTATCATCACTTATACATCACAAAGAAAGTATGGGGGATGTGAGAAAACATACCCCATCATTTGGTATTATGCATAAACGGCATAATATAGAGGACAATCTTGATTAAGAGAGAAATAGAGATGATCCCTTACCTCAAATACGTTGGTGTTCTCCACTTATTATTAAAGAACTAAATAAAAAATTAGGTTTATTAATTAATAATTATAGAACCTATTATATATGTAATTGGTTTATTATAATCATTTTCAGTTCATTTATTACTTTTTTATAAATGATGAGGTTCAATTTCATTGTTCAGATCCGTTTTCTTACTTGACTTTAATGACCAGTTCACTTATATTCATGTTTGGATAAACATGTATGATGAAAGTGGTTGACAAAAATTGATGTTATATGATTTTAGTGAACATACATGTGATTACATGGTTTTAAATTTATGTTATTTACTTATAGTGAAGTTATATTATTATATAAAACCATAGGGACAACAATTTTTTTAATTGATGGGTTTGATTACAAATAACATGTTTTTATTTATAACTTAATACCATTTGTACAAAAGGATTACAGAACAAAAAATAATATATATTACATAGATAATAATCTGGTTCAACCATAACAAAAATGGTTTCATGACGGAATTATAGATGATAATAGAAATTGATAAACTGTTGTCCTTGAATCTGCTAAATTAGCACATCTCAAACTGTGCTTTCATTTCTTTTAAATAAAAGGCAGGGAAAGGAGAGAAGATAATGAAATATCACATTAGCATAAAAAAATTCCAGTACATGTATATTACTAAAGTTATCATACTATTTGGGTAAAGGGAGGTGAAGAAATAAACAAAAAGAAAAGAAATTAAAATAAACACTAGTGTAGAAAACGTTATTTACGTCGGTTATTTTTCATTTTTTACATCGGTTTTTAGCCGACATTAATACGGACGAAATTATAAATAAAGTTGTTTATTATATAACCGTCGTGATAAACTGGGGGGGCTTTATCACATCGGTTATACAATAACTGACGTTATAAACACATGCGGGGGAGTTTATCACGTCGGTTATTTAATAACCGACGTGATAAACTCATGGGCGATGGTTTATCACGTTGGTTATTAAATAACCGACGTACTGAACCAGTCCGGGTGGGGGTTTATCATGTCGGTTATTGATTAACCGATGTGATAAATCATTTCCCAGGTCCTTCATCACGTCGATTATTACATAACTGACATGATAAACCATGCCACATGTGTTTATCACATCGGTTATAAAAAAATCAACATGATAAACCCTTCTCGATTTCTTTATCAAGTCGGTTATAAAATAAACGACGTGGAAGAAATTTTTTTTAAAAAAAAAATTGACTGCAGTCCTCTGCTCTCCCCCAAAATCAACCAGAAACCAAATCAATAATTCGTACCACAAAAATAGAAGGAGATAAAAACATGAACTAAAGAAAATTTAAGCATTTACATTGATATAATATAAAACTTACCCTACTTGATATCCCCCACCCTCATGTATACCCCTTGTACATCCCTCCCCCACCCCATTGGAGCCCCTACCACACCCCTAGACTGCCCCCGACCCCCTGGACAGCCCCAAACACCCCTCGACAACCCCCCCACCCTCCTGAACAGCACCCCCTCACCCCACTTGACAGCCCCCACCACACCCCTGGACTGCCCCTGACCCCCTGGATAGCCCTAAACACCCCTCGACAACCCTCTCACCCTCCTGAACAGCACCCCCTCACCCCCTCACCCCACTTGACAGCCCCCACCGCACCCCTGGACTGCCCCCCGACCCCCTGGCCCACTCCAAACACCCCGGGACTCCCCCCACCCTCATGTATACCCCCCACATCCTGGACATCCCTCCCCCACCCCATTGGATCCCCCCACCACACCCCTGGACTGCCCCCTACCCTCCTGAACAGCACCCCCTCACCCCTCACCCAACTTGATAGCCCCCACCCCATTGGAGCCCGCACCACACCCCTGGACTGCCCCGACCCCCTGGACATCCCCAAACACCCCTCTACAACCCCCAGCCCCACCCTCCTGAACAACACCCCCTCACCCCACTTGATAGCCCCCACCACACCCCTGGACTTCCCCCCGACCCCCTGGACAGCTCTAAACACCCCGGGACAACCTCCCACCCTCATGTATACCCCCCCACACCCTGGACAGCCCTCCCCCACCCCATTGGAACCCCCTCCACACCCTTGGACTACCCCCAACCCCCTGGACAGCCCCAAACACCCCTTGACAACCCACCACCATCATGTATACCCCCCACCCCACCAGACAACCCTCCCAGACCCCGGGACACCCCCAACCCCACTGAACACCCCCCACACCCTTGAAACCCCTCCCCCCCAGACCAGAATCCATACCAGAAAAACCATCATAAGTAGACCAAAACAAGAAGTATGGAAAAATTAAACATTCACATATATAACATTCAAAACTTACAATGTCAACTTCAAAAAAAACTAAATCCAACCTAAATGACTACCAAATACACAATTACAACGACAATATTCAAAATTACATTTTACATTATAAAAAACTAAAATTTAATCAAACCTATAAAATAATTTGACCACTCCACTTGTAAGTGTTTGATGTCTTTAGCATTATAGGGTTGAGGGTCATCAAAAATCTACAAATGAAAATGATAGTAGTTAACGTGTATAATGAGTAAATCAAATTGAAATATTATGGCAAAGTTTAAGAGGAAATCTTACCAGGTCAAAATTCACAACTGTCCTAGTTGTTATTATTTTATACATAAATCTTAACATATAATATCTTCATACGATGACGCCTTGTTGTTCATGACAATTCTGTTTGAATGAGTGTAAATTCAATATATTATATTAATGTAATAAATCAAAAAGTACAAATTATAAATGGATATTTACCTTTACATTTACATATTTGATCTTTGCATTCCTTTTCTTTGTGTTTTTCGAAAGTAGGCCCATGCCCTGTTAGAAACTAATACTAATGGGGTAAATTTAAAATTCATTATAATATATAAAACTATTGAGAAATTGATACTTACTTTTACAATATATTCTTAAAACTTTCCCACACATCATCATGGACAGAGCATATCCAATAAAGTGCTTTCTCCCTTGGGAAAAAAACCCCTAACATCCAATGATCACTGATAAAAGGAAATTTAACGTTAGTGTTTTTTTATGTTAAAAGATAATTAACTCTTCGAGAGATATGTGTTTCATACCTCTCACAAAAAGGCATAATCCAACATTGTGTGACTATATTCTTTTCAATTCTTTCAGCAATATAAAGAATTCTTTGTTCCTCACCAATGCACATGCTTCAGGGGAAATCAATTACGGGTCCATGAATCCATATACATCTGTCGGCTCATTCCTCTCAGAAAATTTATAAAGATACCTAATACAAAACAGACATAAGTATACATTTTTAATAAATATAACGCAGGGAAAAGGTGTTAAGACTTACATGGAAAAAATTTGCACCACGTTGATGCCCAACTTATCTCCAGTAACAAGCTGCATGATATTAGTTTTCATAATCCCCACATTTATTTCACATCCACAAACATGAGCTTCCATTGGAAACTCATAATGACATGCCAAAAAATTTGAATATCTTCACAATCTATCAAGAGTACTAGAATCTGTATCTTTCTGACACGAATGGGAAATATTCAACACAATGCAACTGGTAGAATTTGTTGCATCATGACATGACAATCATGTGATTTCATACCTCTCAACTTCAAGTCCTTCAATGAGACAAAATTTTTTACATTTGAAGAATAACCTTGAGGCAGTTTGATGTCATGAAGACACTGACAAAAGATAATTTTCTCCCTCTACGATAATGTATGACAAGCCTGGGGAAGAAATGTTCGCCTTCCTTTAGGAGTGGGAGCTAACTCCAAATGTATTCCCATTAATAGTAAGTCTAATCTTGCATTCAACCCATATTTAGTCTTTCCTTTAATATCTAACAATGTTCCAATCAAACAATCACATATATTCTTCTCCATGTGCATGACATCAATATTATGTTTAACTTCATGATACCTCCAATATGGTAGATAAAAAAATATTGACCTTTTCTTCCAAATATGTCTATCATTACCAGATTTATGTGTCTTTCCCAATGTCACATCAAGGTTTTTCACCATCTCAAAATACAGATCCAGGGATAAAGTTTTTGGAGTAGTATCAAATTATTGTGAGCCATTGAATGCATTTTTTAGTCTTCTATAAGGGTGATCCATAGGCAAAAACTTTCGATGAACCATGTACACTGTTTTCCTCCCATGATGCAACTGACAATATGACGTCTGTTGTTTGTAAATTGGACGTGCTTTATTCCCTTTAACACTGTATCCAGACAAATTTCCATACACTGGGAAGTCATTTATAGTGAACAGAAGCACTGCATGCAGTTGAAAATATTCCATTTTATAAGAATCATACACCCTAATACCATCATCCCATAATAGTTTCAAATCATCAATCAATGGTGAGAAGTAAACATCAATATCATTGTAGGGTTGCTTTGGACCAGAGATCATTATACTCAAGATGAAATATTTGCACTTAATACAAACTTTGGGAGAGAGTTTGTAAATTACCAATAAAACAGGCCATGAACTATGTGTGCTACTGAGGGTTCGATATGGATTCATTCCATCTGTGCAAAACCGTAATCTAAGATTTCTTATTTCATTTCCAAATGTAGAATACTGCGCATCAATTTTCTTCCATTGTGGAAAATCAGCTGGATGACATATTTTTCCATCACATACCCACTCATCAGCATGCCATCTTAACCTTTTTTCATCATGTGAATTAGCAAATAAACATTTGAAACGATGAATTATAGGAAGATACCAAAATACCTTTGAAGGGAGCTTTGTAATCTCTACATCAGCCTGTGATTTTTCTTTCGCCTTATACCGTGATGTCCCACATTTAGGACACTCTGACAAAAATTCATATTCCTTCCTATATATAATGCAGTCATTCAGACAGGCATGTATTTTCTTATATCCCAATACCATCGGGTATAATATTTTCTTGGCCTTGTAATGTGAATCTAGAAGATTGTTATCTTTTGGAAGAATGTCTTTCATCCATTGTAGCAGCTCTGTAAAACTTCTGTCACTCCATCCATGTTTTGCCTTTAGGTTAATCAATCTTAACACTACCAACAAAATCGTAAAATCTGTACAACCAGGATATAATGGTTTTTCAGCATCACCATATAGACGCGCAACTGTCATTTCTATCTCAATTTCTTCTGTTACAATATCGCGAATCATTTCTTCAATTCCATCAGAGTTACCATCTTGTGAATCATCATCATCAGTGACATTTCGTCCAGTTTCACCATGCCAAATCCAAGGGCTGTAACTCGGATTAAAACCATGACATATCTTATGATCTTTTATCTATCTACTTTTCAACTTCTTCATATTCAAACATTTCAGGGATGGACAGAAAAGAATGTCACTACTTTGAACATTTCATTTAGCAAATTCCAAAACGGCATCAACACCTTCCTCATATTTATTTCTCATTTGATGTGCTGTAATCCAACTTCGAATCATTATTACCTATAACAAATATCAAAAATTTATATATTTTTAAGATAAGACAAATATAATTTTATATGAAAAAAATCATAATTTGAATGCAAAACAATTTTGAAATATAAAACAAATCTATGCGTATTTACAAAAATATGCTTGAATATTATTATTAAAACAAAATATAGTTAGATATAATAGTTTTAAATTCCATTGAATAAAAAAACCATGGCGCCGACATGGTTGATAGAAAATTGGAGAGAATGGAGTAAACCTGAGAATCAAATCATATTTAAAATAAAAATTCAGATGGAGAAAATCACAATGTAAATCTAATCATCACAGCATAATCATCATGTCATAATCTCATAAAACACGATGCAGTAGTCAATCCCCCTGGACACCCCGAACCCTCTGGACAACCCCCCACCCCCCGGACAACCCCCAAAACCATCTGGACAGGCCCCCACCCCCATGGACAGCCACCCACACCCACCCACCCCCTTGGACACCCCCCCGGACACCCCCCAACCCTCTGGACAGCCCCCCACCCCCTGGACAGCCCCCACCCCTCTATACAGCACCCCCACCCCTACCCCCTTGGACACCCCCCCTGGACACCCCCTAACCCTCTGGACAACCCCCACCCCCCGGACAACCCCCAAAACCTTCTGTACAGGCCCCCACCCCCTTGGACAGCGCCCCCACACACACCCACCCCCTTGGACACCCCCTTGGACACCCCCAACCCTCTGGACAGCCCCCACCCCCCGGCCAACCCCCAAAACCCTCTGGACATGCCCCCACCCCCTTGGACAACCCCCCACACCCACCCACCCCCTTGTACACCCCCCTGGACACCCCACAACCCTCTGGACAGCCCCCCAACCCCCTAGACAGCCCCCACCCCTCTAGACAACACCTGTACCCCTCATGGACACCACCCCCACCCCCTACCCCCTTGGACACCCCGCTGGACACCCCCCAACCCTTTGAACAGCCCCCCACCCCCTGGACAACACCCCACCCCTCCAGAAAGCACCCCCCACCCCACCTGGACACCACCCCCACCCCCAACCCCCTTGGACACCCCCCCCCCCTGGACACCCCCCAACCCTCTCGACAGCCCCCCCACCCCCCGGACAACTCCCAAAACCCTTTGTAAAGGCCTCCACCCCCTTGTACAGCTCCCCACACCCACCCACCCCCTTGGACACCCCCTTGGACACCCCCAACCCTCTGGAAAACCCCCCACCCCCCGGAAAACCCCCCAAACAATGGTTTACAAATAAAAACTAAGCATGGTGAACAACTAAAAACACATGAATTTAATATATACATCAGCATGAAATAGATGGAATTAAATATTATTAAATATGTATACTTAAATGATCGTATGATAATTAAAAATAACCATTGATATTCAACTAGTCAAATGATCACAAGTTTTCTCGATAAATAATATCATAATGAGGTAATGGATAATTCTAGAAATCTTAAACATATTGTCGAGGCCTTGTCCAAGGCCTCAAAAAATA
This sequence comes from Viscum album, assembly GCA_963277665.1. Taxonomy (NCBI): domain Eukaryota; kingdom Viridiplantae; phylum Streptophyta; class Magnoliopsida; order Santalales; family Viscaceae; genus Viscum; species Viscum album. The sequence goes on from OY728158.1 coordinate 67,811,343, forward strand.
CTAGGGTAAGCCCTCAGCAGAACCCATTTTTATTTGGAATCATGAGACATAGCGATGCATTGAAGGGCCATAGAGGTCAACAACCATTACATTATATGTCTAATAGATTCTTATATAAAAGAGGATAAACATAAGCAGCAACAACACATGAAATATCATTTCTGAATTTGTACATTTAATTAATAACCATTCTATGCAGTAATATAGGTGAATGAGATCATTATTTGTCAATGACAACAAAAACTACCATCAATGTCAGGCATTCGCAAAACAAAAACAAACTAAATAGAAGTATTTGAGGATTACATGAATATTGAGAGTCGATATAATAGATCTAGGGATGATAAATAAGATGATGATGAAAAAAATAGGTAAGAGGGTTCGAAATTGAAGAATCTTACCTAGTTTAAACACAAAAACCGCAAAACATAAATATAGACTATCCGGGAAAAATGAACGAAATAAATTCTTGGAAGGCTTACTTGAGTGATGCGAGTTGAGATGATAGATCCGAGGAGATTAAATATGATAAACGATAAAGGAAAAACGAGTTTAATGCAGCGAGATTGACGAGTTGATTAGGGTTTACCGCGCGAGAGAGACGAGCCGCCGGAATGTCGATCGAAAAATCGTAAATGACAATCCACGAGGCTTGTTAATTTTTTAAATGTTTTATAACGTTGTTTATTTAATAACCGACATTATAAACTGTTTTTTTACATTTATAATGTTTGTTATTATAATAACTGACATTATAAAAGTATCAGATACAACTTTTTTTACGTTGGTTATAAAATAACCGACGTAAAAAAATCCACGTGTTGGATTTTTACATCGGTTATTCTATAACCGACGTAAAAAAACATCAAAAATAACAGTTTTTTACATCGGGTATTGTATAACCGATGTAAAAAACGTTTTGTGGGTTGTTTTGTTACGTCGGTTATAAAATAACCGATGTCAAAAAGGCATCAAAATTCAAGTTTTTTACGTCGGTTATCAAATAACCGACGTAAAAAACCCCCGCGCTTTAGTTTTTTACGTCGGTTATCAAATATCCGATGTAAAAAAACCCCCGCCCTTTTGTTTTTTACATTGGTTAATTTATAACCGACGTAAAAACCAAACATGCGCGATTTGTAACGTCGGTTATTAAAATAACCGAGGTTAAAAATCTACTCACCACATTTGTTACGTCGGTTATAAAATAACCGACATAAAAAACCACGTTTCACAGATTATCACGTCGGTTATATATAACCGATGTAAAAAATGGTGACGTAAATAACGTTTTCTACACTAGTGAAATGAAGGAATTGGAAAGGGGAATTTACCTCTTGGGACTTCCTCCTTGGAGAACATATTAAGGGGAGAGGTTTTGGTATTTTGAAGTGGATAGGGGATTTTTAACATGGGGGAGGAGCTTGGGGAGTGATTTGGGAAGAATATTGTCTAGGAACAAGTCTTGAGAGTAGTAAAGAGAAGAGGGTGTGAGGGGGGGTTATAGTGGAGGAGAAGAGGGTTTTCTTAATATTATAATTATTAGATTATTATTTTCCCTAAATTCCAGAAATAATGATGATTCCATGACCAAAAATAATAATAAATGCATGTGACTTAGAAAAAATTGGGATTACATCAACATATCAACATCAATGACTCAATAAATCCATTATTTAGCATTAATTGTAAATTATCATATTGAACTATTCGTCAAAAATTCAAGTATTTCGAAAAAATCTCAAAACTTCACCCTAACCATTTTTCAACGTTTAGAATCCAAAAATGAAATCCATTTTTCAAAAATAATTTTCTAATTATGATTATTTTAATATTTAACTAAAATCATAATTTATTATCAAAAACTAGTTTTAAAAAATTCATTTACTTATTCTAAAATATAGGTATATCTTACTTTTAACATGAATATTATTTATATATTATCATAGGTAAGGTTAATATTCATTAGGGTATATAACTATTCATAAGGGTATGTCACTATTTCTAAGGGTATGTTACTATTCACCAAAAATTACGATTTTCTTATCGGACTCCAAATAACTTATTGATTGCAATAGTGTATGTCACATTTTTAAAATTCCAAACACATAAGTGAAAATCTTATGTTTAAAGGTCACTTAGCACATATTAGTTCATTGTGTTGTGTTTTCAGGTAATTTTATGATATATTTATAAGAAGGTAATTTCTATTGAAAAACATTGGGTCGTTACAATATCCAAATCGTAAAATCCACAATATTAATATATATTTAATTACCATAAATAAATTCTAATCCTAAGAACTAAGATATATTCTATACAATTATATATATTCTAATAAAAAATATCTAAGGTCAGTACAACCTAGAATATACCAAAAAAATATAATATCTAATTGCCTACTATGATTCTTTCAATCATTAATACATTTCCAACTAAACTACTCTCAATATTATAGGGTCCCCGCCATAAAGAGTATCCATGTTTTACCTATTCCAAAAATACCACATAGTTCTTATTTATTAAAAATATCAATTTCCAAAATAGTCTTAATAAAAAAAATATATCTCAAAACACTATATTTTACCAAACTAAATCATTTTAGAAATTAAATTGAAAAGACACTATTGAAATTTTACTTTTACAAAACCCTTGATTCATCAAAAACATCTCATTTACATGTTCTATTTAAGAAAACATTTTCCAAAATTATTTTACCAAAATATAACCATTTATATCTGATAAATGTTTTCAAAAAACTTCTTTTTATTTTAAACAAAAGGTTACAAAAAGATTTTCATTTATTTAAAAATATCAAAAAGTTCCTTGTAAGTACCCATGATGTATAACATATATTTTATATAACATTAAATAAAAACAACATATGTAATGCATAACAAAAAATAAATATAGATAGTTCAAACAATACATTTCTAGATAGATAATATATAGCTTTCTCTTTAAAAAATATTAATTAGAGAAAAATTAACATGTTCAAACACTAATATTAAAGAAATTATACCACTATGTAACCAAACATGGAACAATTTGAATTCTTGGAGATAAAATTTATACATGAGAAAATATTATTCTTAATAATTTAAATCATATTGTAATTATATTATTCAATTGAGATTAAATGACTAGTAATATCATAAGAATACATGTGGATGAATTTATTTAATTAGATAAGAACTAATAAAATATATAAGAAAAAAAATTTAATTTATTAACTAATAATAATTTAATTAATTACATTTATGTATATTATTTATAATATATATATGAAATAGATATTCACTAATTTGACACTAGATTGTATAGTGTTTGAAGAGACACAAGTAGTGGCTCCAGCCTACACCTTTAACCTCCATTATAAATATTCCAAAATTTAATTTTAAGTCACTTAGAACCATAATTCACCTATAAATATATTTCATAGACCAAAAACTCACTCATCTCTAGTAACTTAGGTTTCTAACAAAATCATACTAGCTAGACATGAAAATAGTGTGCCCCCCAAAGTCCTGACAACCAATCTTCTATCTACAAAAGTTAAATCACAAAAATTTCCCATAATGGAACTCTAATAAAATTTGTAACGACATAGATCAAAATCCATAAAGAAACAATTGTCCTCTTTGGGCCTCAATCTCTCATATTTTTAATGGGTTATGGGACATGCCTCTTCCAGAAAGCACATTGTGAGGTATCCACATCACCTTATTAAGGGGTGGTTTTTATCCACCTCCCCAGATATGGAATCAACACACACACCTTTTCTATGGGCCTCCATACCCTCTAATAGGTCACAACATCCATTCTAGAATCTATAATGGGAGTCAAATTTTATACCATTTTGTAACAACCTTAACCTGGACACTTAAACAATACCCTAATCAAGTTCACCTCTACCCCCAATAGAGGTACCTGATCCCAAGGGGTTGGAGAATAGAATTATGCGGCTTATTATATAATTGGGGAATTATTTTACTTATTAGATAACCAAATTATGTTATGTGCATACGTTATATAATGATAATTGAATATGGAAGGAAAAAACAAAACTCTCTATATATGTTCATATCAGAAGAAACAACATGAATTCTATGAAGTAAAAAACCCTAATAAAATTGAATATAGGTACTTCCAAATGCAAGGCATGCAATGTGTCATAATCAATCATCAAGCATCATACCCTTAGATCCAACTCTAAAGTGGTAATTAATCCCACTCTAATGACCAATTTATCCAAACATTCCATGACCATCGATCAATACCTAGTTACCTAAACTGAAATATATGAATCTTGATTTTCAAAAATGTGTCTATGCAAGGTGTGAGCATATACATACATATTTGGGTACCACTAAAATGCCTCAACAAAATAGTGAACAACCATAGAGTGCATGAATATGTGAACACATTTTTATATATATACAAATAAAATGTTCACAGGAAATCAATAGTTATAACATGAGACAAATATTAATAAAAATAAGGAAATTGGAAGATGAATTAAAGGAAAAATACACCCAACACCAGAGGGGTCTATACCTGACATACCAACACCGAGCTCATTGCCCAGAATCAATAATGACCCGAATATGTAAACCATGATGACCAAACTAGTGAATAACAAGAGTTAAAATGTAAAACCACAACCATGGATATGGAAAGGTTTATACAGGAGTCATAGATAAATCAAATCCTATGGAAAGCAGATAGGTGTATATAGTAGTTAGGGTGAAACACCGACCTCATTCAACCATATATATCATTTTCCAGCATACCTACTTACTACTTTTTCAAAAACACACACACACACTCCCCTAATAAAATGATGATCATTTATTAAATATATATCTATTATCATTTAATTTTTTAAGTAATGTAATATTATTCTCAGTATATCAAAATATATACATTTTTCCTTACCTTAGACTAGTTATCATGTTTACATGGAATAATTCCAGGTTGTATATAATCATTGAATAAAATGCTCATAATCCAAGACTACTATATTATTAACCACAAATAAATATGAAAGATACAATCCAAACATGTCATGTCTACGGAATAAAATTTTCCTCTGGATAATCCATTAAAAATCTAGATAAATTATCAGATAATGAGTGTGATTCATATAAATCTATTTAATCACTATCAAAATTGAGAACTAAGTATATTATGGGATTTGAATATATGATTTATGTTAGATATTAGTAATGGTGTTGGTTATATATAATACATACTTAGTGAATCTCAAATAAATATTAATATGTAGTACAAAAGTTGAGTTAAAATATTTTTTTAAAGAGTAATTCTTATAGAAATAATTTGTCCATCTATAAAACTTAATTTAAAAAAAATATTATTTTAGAAAAATTTATTTTTAATTAATGAAATCTTTAATATTCAAACCATTAAATATAAATAGATTAAAACTTAATTTTCAATTTTATATCTTTACATTAAATATAGGAAATTTTAAGTTCATAATGGAAAGTTTGGTTTGTCTAGAAATCTTAAAAGTTAAAGGATTTGAGAAAATCAATAAAAAATTAACACTTGAAAGAAAAAGTAAAAATTATTTATAATATTATCATGTTTAGATATTATCTTATACATAAATTGGTTTGAGATACCAGAAGGTTATAAGAACCATTTCATTTACTCACACTTATTTATCCTCAACTTTTCATAGATGAAACTCTTAACCATGGTTTAGTTTATATTGATTAATTATAAATTATTCATGATATGGTAGGAAGAATTGATATCTTTAGAAAACAATTTAAGAACCTAGAAGTGTGAGGCTAGGTAGAAAATTTTCAATACATTCAAGATCTAATGTTTAGGTTCATACCTCTTCCATAAATGTAAAATTATATCAACTTAGTGGTTATTCCACCATTTATGTCTTAACACCAGTTTCACATACAATGACATTTATTATCTTGGACCCCTATAAATTAGGATTTATATTAGAAGAAAAAGATATCAAAAGTTTCCAAATTTATGAATCCATAGAAATGAAGCCATAAATAGTGGTTCCAATTCATTGAATAATAAAAAATATAACATTAAATGAATAAAATTTAGAATTTTACAACAAATACATTACCATATCTAATTAAATTCAATAGTCTAAATTATAATTTTATAAAAAATCAATATATATAGTATCATTTAATAATTTTACACCAAATCACTTTTGATAAACTTTAACACATAAAAACAAAATATAATGTAAAATCCCTTCATTAATTACTAACAATAATAATGTTTCATCTTTATGAATACTTGTATAAAAAATAGGCATTCATGTCCTAATAATTACCTAGAAAATCATAAAAGAGTTGAGAACCCCAGACCTTAAAAAATTGATGTTTTAACATCCAAAAATATCTAAATCTCACTCTATAGATACCAAAAAACCCTTAAAATAAATTTTAAAATATTACATAAATAAAGGAATGAAAATATATAATCATAATAAAAAAACCCTAAACCCTAAAGAAAACCTATGTAGATAAACATATAAATTAATTTAACACTATAGCCACTAAGAAACATAATTAAAACCACCAAACTACAATAAAATACATCCATGATCCTAGAATAAATCACACTCAAACCAATATTCCTCAAAATAATAGAATATATTATGAAAAACCACACTAGTTATTCTTTTAGATAAGATCATAGAGATCCCTAAGTTTAGAACTGATTTCACCATTTCATGGTGGAATAAGAACCCAAAATCCTTTACCAAGATAGAGAAAAACTAAGGACAGGGAATATATGGGAATATAAGAAGTTATGGGGTGTTTTACATTGAAACTAGTAGTATAAAACTCCCTCGAATCACTTATGAATCTAGAAGAATGAGGAGGGGAAGAAGAAGTTATAGAGGATCCCCAGTGGAGGCTCTCAGTTGTCCTAAATCAAATGAGGTTAAAGTACCATATAAAAAGGGGTAAAATAATTCAATGTAAAAGACAAAGATTCTATTTTTTAATTTGAAATTTAACTTTATCATATTGGGTAGCTACTAGAAGGTCACTGGGTAGACGATGTCATGCCTAGAGTACTCTAATTTTTCTTGGTCCATCGATCAATTAGTATGATACACTGAGTATCCAGTGTCACTTGTAGTCTTTTCTGCATGTATTGTATCCTAATAGCATACCCAAACTCGCAAAATTCTTATTGAAACCCAAAACTCCTCCAAAAACCCATTACATTCTATTTTATAACATCAAAATTCATGACTAAACCCTAAAATAAAAATTATCTTCTCATTTGAAATGGAAAATTTAAACATTATCTTAATTTTATCTCCCAAATACTTAATATTAAATGCAATTATAACTTAATTATATTTACAAGTACATGGTTCCCCACATATTTAGGTAGATATTCACAGTTTATTTATAATATACTATTTTAAAGTATATTTTCTCCTAATGGGTAAAGAGGGTATATTGAATACCTTTAACTTTTAGTTTTCTTATACATTGGGAATGTTAAATTTCGTATCCAATATTTTGAGTAATAATTATTTCTCTCAAGTTTTAAAAGAAGTAGAGAGAAATTGGTGGTTTAAGGATACCATTGAAAAGAGGAAAATTGATATATAGATTCTTAAATCTGACATAACACCTTATTTCAGTGGCCTTGTAATGATTACCACTTTTTTGGAGTAGGAAATTTTGAAGGATTTTCAAAATTCCAGTTGGGATTTTCACCTTGGTTCTGAAAAGATATATCATGATGTAGAACATCATATTTGGTGTCCTTATATAATTAATGGGATAACTTAATTCATTTTATAGTTTTTTAGTAGTCAAAAGGTGACAATTGTGTATCAACATCCTATGGGGTTATTTTAACTATTACTTGTATCAATATGGAAATGGGAAAAAAATCTTGATAGAAATTATAATTATTCTACCAATATCAATATATATTAATGACTCAATTTGTATTTTAGTGAAATGAATTAAAAATTCATATTATTTTTTAACTATTCAAGAGATAGTTTTAGATGAATATTTGGGTAATTTATATATGAATCAATTGGTTAGTTTTCTTGAGAAACAAACAACTATTATATTATATCGAGATATGTGTTTTAATTAATGGTTCCAAAAGAGACTTTAATATATGATGGTTACTCAGTTAAAAATGACTAAAACATATCAAACATAGAAATATAGACAATTATAGTGATCTATTTGACATTTATATGATATTATTTGATCTTTTGTATTGGAATTTAGAAAACCATGACTGAATCATATTTCTTTAGTATAATTCACACATAATAATAGGTATCAATAATCATTTCATATGGAACGCTTTGAAGAATTATATAGTAGGTGATGAGATTTATTTCAGTAACGAGATGATATAGGAGGTAAAATAAATAAATACCATGTCTTCTGTAGGAAACAACTAATCAAATTATTCTAATTAAGAAGGGAATGATAATATTTCATAGTTGGCATAAATATTATTCAGACCATCATCAATGATAAGTGTATGCTATTGTTTGGGATTGATAATTCTTTCAAGTGTATCCCTAGTTGTAACATTGAATATTTGAGAAGAAGAGGAAATTAAAAACTCATTATGTGCCATATTTTGAGATTATGGAATGGATAATGTAAGTGTCTTATATCAAGAAAATGTCATTGAAGTATGAATTTATTCATGATGTTTTTAATTTTCTTTTCCAAGGAAGTATCAATCTGAATCTTCTCATGTGTTAAACTTGGAAATAATTAATTTATATAATGATTTATCTTTTTTTGAGAAACTAGTGTTGGTTATTTATTGACATGGGAATATCTTATACAGATAGAGTATTATGGAAGTATAATGAGGTTTAAGAAATCACATGATAGATAACCCCTTGTGAAAAAAAATATTTGGAGTTATTTGTGCCTGATATAGCTAGATGAATTTTTAAGGGAATAAGATCCAATGTTAGGGAGAATTATTATTCTCTCAATTGGGTGTGTGATTTATGTCTTGAGTGTTCGGTGTTTTAGGTTAAACATTTTACGTTAAAAATGATTTAGGCTAGAAAATAGTTAAGAAACATTAATTTCAAAAAAAAATTCAAATAATGTATTGTTAAGTGAGAGGATAACAGCTTCTCATGGTTTTGATAACTATTATTTAATCATATATATAAACTATCAAGCCTATTTTGAGGTAGTAACTTTTGACAATTTGTTGTAAATTTACTAACATTTCATATTCACCATGATGATGTATTTTAGATATGTAATTTCATTTTAAAGAACCCAATTTTAATATATTAACCCTAATTAGGTTCTAAAAACATCTTTTACTAGATATATTAAATTTTAGGGTGTGTTGAAGGGTTTAGTTCATTTAAAAATGAATCAACCTTGAGGGTTAATGTATTAGTCTTTGATAAAGGGTAAGAAAATATGAATATATTATATACATTAATCACTATATTCTCAATCTCCCTTATAAAATAAATCATGGGTATTAATATCATGAAGTAATTTGGTCTTGAATCTAGGAATATATGATTATTGGGATTTTAGGATTGAATTAAAATTAAGACCATCGATTCTTGATATATAGAATCATCTAAATTATCATATTTGGGTGGATTCTACTGATTAATATAATGGGTATTATAAATTATATTTTTATTGATATTTTTTAAATATTTTCCATTAGATATTGGACTGATTTTATCTAATAATTTTTAGTTTAAATAGATCTGATAAAACATGATTTAAAAAAACATAGATTTGGTTAATAAAATCTTGAGATTTGATTTAGTAAATCTGATGGAAATATCCATTAAAATGGGATTGATCATGAAATAGACTATTCCAGGGTATTTTATAAGGTTCCTCATAATATAAACGAAATATTTATATTATGGTTCTTATAAATGGAGTTATTACATTATGTGATAATGTGTTGGTTCATTCAATTTTCCACTTTAAATGATATAGTTTTTAGTTATTTTTAATTATATTAAAAATATAAGGGGTTTTAATGTTAAATAGATTTATTTAATTTTTTTAAAAAAATAATGGATAATCAAGATGAATGTTTCTTTGTGTTGAAATGCTAAAGAACAATTTGATAAATGTCTTATAAATATGTGGTAAAACGTTTTTGTTTTGTGATGCATTAATTAACTCATTTGATCCTAAGTTATGTTTTTTTATATGATCTTTCATTTGAATTACCTAAAAATAATGAATATTTATGCTCTTATTTCTTTTGATAGTTTATCAAATGTTCTATAATACCATTTTTAAAGGAGGTTATTCTTAATTCATGGTTGATTCATTCAATCCATGGAAACCCTAGGGGAAATGAGACCTTTAAATTATTCTTGGTGATCTCAGAGAAGATCATGTAACAAGATTATATAGGATGAATCATCTATGGTGAAAGGTACACCAATCTTTATTATTTTATCCAATCAATAATTTATGAAATATTCGGTGTTTTTAGGTCTCTATTGATTTATTATTTGGTATTTCAATTATTTTTATACCCTCTAAAACAAAATTATTGTATTAGGGAAAAGGATAAAGAGTTAAAAAAAACTGGGTACTCTCAATCATGAATTTGTGATAAAAAGAAACTCTCCACCTAGGAGATTTATTACTAATTCAAAGAGTTTCATAGACCAAAGAGTTTATAAGATGAAGATATTTGATAGGTTCATATGTTTGTCAAATTTTATATGTTTATATAGGGGATGTGATTCCAACCAATCTATGTTATATGATCCTTATTCCTTTCTAAAACCGATTTTTATAAGAACTATGACATAAAATATGTGGAAATAAGTATTCCAGCTTATTAAACTCAAATATCACAACATAGACAAATGAAAAATTCTCATTTTTATTGATTTTTCTAGAATAATACATAAATCTCTTATAAATGCGCTTATTCATTTGTGAATGTTTTTTTAAAAAAACATAGCATCAACGGATGATTTCTCTATACTTTAATTATCTACTTTCTATGAAATTTTACATGGTCAAAATGGTTTGGACCATGACAAAGTTGATGTTTCCCAAGCCATTTTTGAAATTTTGAAGTTATATATGAAGATACATGGATATAAAAAATGTATTAGGAAAATTAACTAGCTCAGCATTCCACGCTAAACAAAAACGTCTTCACCAAAATAACCCATGACTCCCCATTACACCATGTTAAAATTTCTTTCCAAAAGTAAATTGTGATTTTTGAAAACAGAAATTGTATTACCCTTTACAAGAGTTGTATCAAGGGATCAAAATTACATGGTGTAAGATGTCTTGAGTATAATTTTAAAGAAAAATTTTTTTTGTTAAAATTATTAGAAAATATTTATCAACACGATTTCATAGGGACAACACCAGATACAAACATCCCATGATGAATTTAAATAGGGGCTTTAAACTAAACAATGTTTTTTTTGTATGGAATCAAGGATTAAAGTGTATTGACATTGTAATCAATTTATAAAATGTTTATAAATTAAAATATCGTAAAATATAATTGTGTTTATATATATTTAGTAATTTTACATAAACTTTTATATACAATTTTTATATTGAATAAAATTATTGGTAAAATTATTTTATCATTTCCAAAAGGTTTTTTGGTGATTTGATCAAATTTAAAAATAAAATAAAAAAATATAGGATATTGAATTTATGAAAACTATTTGTAAAAATATAATATTATTCTTATTTGATGATAAAAGTGATAATACAATATAATATATTATAGAATATAAAGGATTTTTTTAAAACCTTGTTAATGATATTATAAAACGTTCATATTATATTAAAGTGAAATGTTCATTTTTTCCACATCTAAATAACCATGTGTTTAAAATTTATTTATGATTTGTTCAAATTTTTTTGTCTCATATCTAAATTTAGGAATTTTTCAAATTTTCAGTATTACTCTCTACTGTATTATTAATGATTATAAAATTTATAATATTAATTGAATTATTGTTTAGTTTAAAGAGTTAAATAAATTCTATATGTTATCATGAAAACATTTATGAAGTTACATGCTAGGTATGATAATTGATTTATATTCAATCTACCTTGAATTTGTCTTGTAAAATGTAATGATATGGAATTAAGATGTTAATTATTATATATACATAGCATGTGTTATAATTTTTAATGTCATTTAAGTCTCTCTTTATTAAGGAATTATGGGTAGAGAGGATTTGGATTACAATGCTCACTATATTGGGGATTAAACTCTACCTAGAAAAGTGGGGCTTGGATACCTATCCTCTATGCTTACACTTGTGAATAATATTGATTTTTCATGATTCTAAACATTTACATGAATGGTTTTCACGTACCTTATTCATGAGATGAATTAGGATATGTGTAAATATTTATGGACTTTAATTTGGGTTAATAACATAAGATATAATTTATGTAAAGAGTTATACATTAATATGGTTTGAATATATTAATTTAATATATGGAACAATAATTCAAAAATAAATCATTAGAATCATGCATACATGTAAAGGGAATATATGAGATAAAAATGGGGAGCAAATAAAACCCCTTTTAAAACACTAAGTGTCATATTTATTCCAAATAAAACCCATTTTAAGACCAAAATCATCCAACCAAGTGGGTCATTCGAAAACTGGATTCCCCAAGATTATCTTGTTTGAGTAAAGTTAGTAATGGGTGACTGTAATAGGATTAGTTCATCATTGTTGGAATATTATTTAGTTCATAAATAGTTGAGAGAAACCTTAGGAAGGATTCCAAAGGAACAATATTAAGTGATTCCATATGATGGATTATGATAAATATTTATCCACACAACTATACAATATTCATAATTTATTGTCTACCAGTATAGCTAAGTGATCGGGGAAATGAAAAAGTTACCCAAATATTAGTGAAATATGGATCTTGGTCCACTAATGTATATGATATAATTTAGAGGGGGTTATCATTTTAGTAATACAACACTTAATATAATTTCCTATTAATTTTATTACAACCTAGTCAAGGATAGAATAAATAATTTTCATATTTATTAGTATTCATGAATTAGATAGTTAGATTCACTATAAAAATATTATGTAATTTTTTTAAAAAAATAATATTATTAATCACTTTTATTATAAGGTTTTATTTAAAATTTTAAACATAAAATTTAAGAATTTTAATTTAAAAAAATTAATTTTATATTTTAATTTATATTGTTAATATTATCGTAATATTAATTTTTGAAAATTTTCTAAAAAGTTTTATTTTTCAATGAATAGTGGAAAATATTGATTTTTATTGAAAACATTGTTTTCTTTTATTGTATTTATAAATTAAAATTATATTTTGGATTAGTTTTAAAATTTTATTAGTTATTTTGATTAAACATAATCCAAATATATTATATTTAATTAATTTTATATTTTAATGTAGTATAAAAACATTTTTTTTCTTAAAAAGATATTTTTTATGAATAAAAAATTATCATCACATTTTATTGGTTTAATTTTATATTAAATTATACCAATTAAATATTTTCAATCATGAAATATGGATTCTATATTTGGAATAATTAGGAGCAAATTTTTAAATAGGACCCTTTTATTTTTTGTCATTAAGAATAGTAGACTTAATAAATTCATGTCATCTTGGAATTAGGTAATTTAGGTTAAAAATAATATGATAAGGACTCAATAATGACCATAAAACCAAACATAATTTTTTTGGATGAGTAAATATTTTCGCTAAACAAAAAAATGTTTAATATTTTAGCTTTTATTTCCTTTCTTCCTTGATTTTTACCATTATATTATTTTATATCAAGAAAAGTAAAAAATGTCGTTCTCTTTCTTTTTTTATCTATAAATTTTTATCACAATAAAAAATAGAGGATATGTTAAGATATAAATAATAATTTGAGATATAAATGACTTTTTTAGTAATGGTAGTTTTTTTATAGTTGTTTGTAATGAAATAATTTCCTCAAATTTTTATACAACATTGACACAATACTTGTGCAAGCTATAAAAAATCAATAAAATGATTTTAAAAACTATAAAAAAAATAATATTTGAGTGATTTATAATATACCATGAAAGTTATAGATAATTATAAAATATTTTAGGTTTGTTTAAGGATCATATTTGAATTCTATATTTGTATGAATTTTTAAATTCAAATTTATAAACAGTTTCAAGATTTTAATTAATGATATTTTATAATAAATATTATTTTATTAACTGATTTTAAATTCATAAAAATTACATATTCAAAAAGGTAATTATTATATGGTTTAAAAGATCAACCATTTTATATTTATGATGCATTTTTTCAATTATAGTGTCTATGTTTACCCACAAGTAGTAAAAAACCTTGTTATTGTGGTATGTGTGAAAAGAGTTAATGAGATGTTAAAACCAAAATATAAGGGTAAAACATAGTATAAACTTATATAAATTTTCTTTTATGAGATTATTTTTAATAATACTAATATTATCATGGATAATTATCAATTTTGATCTATTTTAAAATGAATATTAATTTTTATTAATTTAATATTTTAAGAAATTCCCAGAGCATCCCTCTCCTCCCTTATAAAAGGGAACCTCTTCTACTCTTTCATTCACACTTAAAAAGTATTTTGGTTTAGAAAATACATACCAAAATACCTTATATAAATACCTAAACATTCACTATAGTCATTTTTTTGTTATAATACCATCCTAGTAAATATTTTTGTGAAAACCTTTAGTGTTTGTCCAAAGAAGAGGTATATTACTTAACCAAGAATTTTTGTTTTATTTATTTTTCCACATCCTTAAAACATTACTTAACCATGATTATATAATAAAATAATTATATCCCATATAATATGTTGTTATTTTTTTAAATTCATAACCTATATCGATCTCTAACCTCTATTAAATGTTGATGGAATCTATTGTTCGTGTGTATAGTGAAATACCTCCACGTAGACTGGTGTAATTCATTTTCTATAACCATATCTCATGGATGGGTATAATAATATATTTAATGTATATATATTATATTCATAACATATTTATCATTCTAAAATGTTAATACATCATTTAATTTCTTACGTTTCCCTTCATTGAAAAATGATAATGTTATTTATGTGTATTTGTGGACTACCACATCCACGAAGCAATGTGATTAATTTTTCATCACCACATCACTAGGATGATATATATAAGTATATTTAAAGAAATAATAGAATATTTATGATATTATTATCATTGTATAAATATAAAATAATACTCACAATTTTTTTGTAATGATTGTTGAAAAATGGAAACGTTATATGTGCGTAAATACGAATTACCATCTCCATAATTGTAATGTAGTTAATTTTTCATAATCATATTTCAAGATAGGTTTTAAAATTATAGTTTATACATAAAAATTATAATTAATTAATTATTATGATATTTATAGTTGAATAATTAACTCTCTGACCATATTCATCCAACCAAATTCATTTTAAACATATAAGCTGAATATAGTCAAAGCATCTGATGTCAGTTTAATTGATTAAGTAATTTTATATAAAATGATATTAAATAAAATAAAAGGGATAATTACATTTAAAAATTTTATTAAGAAAGTAAATAATTAACATAAGTTTTTTATTTAGGAATATGAAGAACATACATGATGGTCAGACTCAAGGTAAGAAGGTTTGTTTTAAAAATCCACATTAAAGGTTTTCTTTTTAACTATTTTTCTTCCATGCACACATTTTAAATAATATATTTTTAATGAATTTATATAGAAATAAAATTATTTTACTAGAAATATCATGAAACATTTTAATTTATTTTAAAGGTTTTTAAAAGGAATTTTTTAAGGAATTTTTTTACTTTCATTATAAATGAAAAATTGAATGTTCAATTTTAACGTATATGGAAAAAACGAATTTTCCCACTATTGAAACCATTTTTTTGTTTTTTGATTAATTTTTAAAATTTAATTTTTTATCTAATGAATAAATCTCTTTCTCTTCCTTTGGTCTATTTTAGTTTTGAAAATGGGTTTTGAAAAGTATGGGTATTTCAATATCGGAATAACTATTTCATATGGGTTTAAAAGAGTCTTTTTAAAGGTTTTATGATGAAAATGTGCAAGAATAATTTTTTAATTCATGATATAGTACTTCTAAATTATATATATATATAACAGGAGAGACTGATATATCTTATATAGTTATTTGAGCCCCATTATAGCTCATGATGAATGGTTGAGATCGATACATCTTATACGATGTGTTGAGTCCCATTACAACTCACGATGAATGGTTTAGACTGATATAGATTATAAGAAGGGTGAGCCACATTATATCTCTCTAAATAATTGGGTAATGTTTGTTGAATTAGTATGAAAGGCAGAGGGAGTTACTTAAGAGTATTCTCCTATGGATTTAACTGGGCTCCAACTATTTCTTATATGGTTTATGAATATAATTTCTCTAAGATTCAATAAAGGGATTTTATTTTCTTTACATGGGTCTTAAATGTTTTATTTGATCAAAAAGTGTGTCTTTTTCACTTGGAACTGAATTATTTCATTAACTCATAGAACATAGAGATGAAGGTAAACATATCATGGGTTTACATTTTTTCACTAGACTAATAGATTTTTTCTTTTTTATGTACCTTAGTGAGATTTTTGTTATCATACCATATTTTTAATATGTTTTTCATATGGTTGAGGATGGGTAAAGGAAACTAAAAAGGCGAGTTGAAAGTCATGAATATTTTTCATGAAAATAAATTATGTTTTACTTAAAAAGTTTTATACTGTGGGATAAATAGATATGGAGTAAAACTGTCTACTTGTATATATAGGATTATTATGTAAGAGTTTTAACCTAATTTTATAAAACACTAAAACATAAGGATAATTTGGAATGAAATAAAATGAAATATAGTGTAAATACATTAGATTATGTAATTTTTAGTTTTGATTCATTATAGTTGGTATTGGGGGAAAGTTTAGAAAAAATTAGAGTTTAGGATAATATTAATAAGAATACCATTGAAATATTTTTATTTATGGTTAATTTAAAATGATATAGAATTTTATGATTTAATTGATTCTTAATCTAATATATGTGTTTTCAAAATGTTTTTTCATATATAAAATAAGTACACTAAAGTTTTAAGGTATCAGTTGTAAAATATCCTTCCAAATCAAAATCTCAAAATAGTTAGAATTGTAATAGAGTAGTTTTTGTCAGTGATGGATTAGTTTAAACATACTATAAATGGTGGTGGAATCTATATTAGAGAGAAACCATATTTACTATATAGAAACTAGGTGATAGTTTATAATTTCATGATATATCACCCTCTATATTTTAGTGGAACCTCAGATATTGTGGTTGCAAAAGGATGGATAAATGCATTGGAAAAGATATTAGAAGTCCTGTGATGTTGAGAATGTGAAAAGGAGATCTTTAATTCATCATTTTTATGGAGAATATAATCAATGGTATTTAGTTAAAAATACTATAGAAATATATGATCTTGATTCCATGGAATGAGAAACATTTAAAAATCCTTTCCTCGAGAAATATTTCCATATGGTTGTTTGACTCAAGATGGAGAAAAAATTATGATAATTTTGGAAAAATATGCAGATTCTGCAGTTTTATATGATCAAAATCTTAAAATATTGTCTAGGTAGATACCAGATTTTATTCATGACATTGATAATAAAATTTATATATTTTTCTCTTTATTGAAACCAAGTTTACAAAGAGCTTTAGTCATGTGTGAATTTAAAATCTTTGAGAAATTTTTCCATTATACTGAGAAGTTGAGATAGAGTTTTCTGACACTTATGTGCCATAAGATGACAAGAGTAACAAACAATAAAGGTGTTGGGAAATAGAGAAGCATATATTTAAAAATTATATAGGTAAGAACCCAACATGTTCTATGTGTGGTTAAATACATTTCATGGAATTTTTTGCATTATTTGGAAAGTTTTACCGGTGTGGAATGATTGGTCATAGGGATCATGAAATCCCAGAAAAGTGTCCTGAACAGCCTAAGAATAGGGTAATAGATATACATCTAATAGTGAGATGTTGTTGAAAATAAATTGTTCAAATTAGTGATGTTTCTTTATTAAATGAATATTTGTATGTATTTCATGATGATTTGTCTGGTGTTATTGTAGATAGATAGGTAGAATTTAATTTTGACTTAGTGTCGGATGATAATCCTATTTCAAAATCCCCTTATCAAATGGTCTGAATAGAAATTTTGGAATTGAAGAAGTAACTGAAAAAATTGATAAATAAAGGTTTCATTCATCTAAGAACATCACCTTGGGGTGATCCTATTTTTTGTTGAAAGGAAACATGGTTCAATGTGACTTTACAATGATTATAGAGACATGAATAACCTAACTATTAAAAAAAAGTATCTTTTTCCTCACATCGTTGATTTGTTTGATTAACTCTAGGGAGAACAATATTTCTTGAATATTGATCTTAGTTCAGGCTACCATTAGTTAAAGGTGAAAAAAGTATATATTTAAAATACTGTGTTTTAGAGTATATTTGGTCATTATGAGTTTTTATTTATTCCCATTAGGTTATCTAATACACCAAAAATATTATTGAATCTTATGAGTGGAGTTTTACATGACTATTTAGATATGTTTTAGGGTGTTTTTATTGATGACATAGTATTATATTCAAAAAATGATAAGGATCTTGAAGGAAACCTAATGATTATTTTGAAAACCATAAAATAAAAAAAATCTATATAGAAAATTTACTATGTAATAATTTTTTTTGCAAAAAAAATTATTTCCTTTGTAATATATTTTCTAAATATGGAATAAGTATTGACCTTTCCAAAACAAAATATATTGAAGAACGGACATGGCCTACAAATTTCATAGATATTTATAGTTTTTTTTAGAATAATATGTTATTATTGGTGGGTTGTTGAAAACTTTTCTCAGTTTTTTAGCTCACCGACTAATTTAACTTGAAAAGGAGTTAATTCATCTAGATGAAAGAATGCGATGATTGTTTTCCGGAACTGAAAATAAGAATAGTAAATACTTTAGTTTTCATTCTACAATATATAAATTGTGATTTTTTCATATATGAAGATGCTTCATTGAAGTGGGTTGGATATGTCATGATATAGAATGATTATGTAATTGCTTATACTTCATAGAAAATGATACATTGTGAGTTAAACTATCTTACACTTGATTGAGAATTAATTGATATATATATTTTTTACATCTTGGAGATAATTTATATGGATTAAAATTTGAAATATATACCGATCACAAAATTTGAAGTATATATTTAATCATAAAGATTTGATCATGAGGTAGATAAGACGGATGGAACTCATTAAGGATTATAACTGCATGATTCATTATTATCCTAGAAAAGCAATAAAAGTAGATTCTTACGTTAGAAAAATAATCATGCATTGACTATGTTATGTTTGGAAAAAAACTCTTTGGTTAAGGATATGATAAATTTTAGCCTAGAAATTGTGTACGCAGGAACATCCCCTATTTTGTTTTAGGTTCTAGTATAATCATTTTTATCAAAAATGATTATGTAAGGTCAGAAAAAAGATTGTTGGTTATAAGAAAATGTAGAATTAGTAAATAAGGGTAAGATTAATGAATATAAAATTGACAAAGAATATATTTTTATATTTAGAAAGGGATAATGTGTATTGTGTGACCCCTAGTTGATGAGATAATTATTTAATGAATCTCACAGTTCCCCAATTTCCAATCATCCTAGCAGCACTAGGATGTACAAATTACTTTATGGGTATTAATTATGGGATGGAATGAATAGATTTATTGCTGAATTTTCCATGAAATGTTTGACTTATCAATTGGTTAAAGATGAATGAAAATTTTTGTAGGGTTTCTTTCATCATTTTATAGTACCAGAGTGGAAACGAGAAAATATATCCATGGATTTTTCACTAGCATTTCCAAACCCTTATCAAGGTTATATTTCAATTTGGTTTATTGTATATCTAATAACTAAATATGCACATTTCCTTCCTATTTGAGATATTATGTCTTTAGACCATATTTCTTGGTTGTACCTCATGAAGATAGTGAGATTACATGGAGTTCCTCTATCTATATTCTCTATATGTGATCCCATATTTACTTATATGATTTGAAAAGAACAAGAAAAGTTATTGGGTACTGAATTAACATTCAGTATAGATTTTTATCCTCAATCTAATAGCCAGTCTATGAAAAAGATAAAGAATTTGGAATAAATTTTTAATTTTAATTCAATGGATTAACAAGGAATTTGGGATAAAAAATTTCATCCATTAGGTTTTTTATATAATACTTTCTATTCCAATATATTGATGGAATGTTTTAAGGAATTATATAGAAAGTGGTGTTGGAGTCCATAATTTTAGGATGATGTAGAAGAAATTATGTTTTTGGTTCTAGAGATGGTAGAGGAAATGGTTGAGAAGGTAGAAATGATTTAGTAAAATATTAGAATGGCTCAGAGTAGGAAGAAATTATTACAGATAATAGGAGGAAAGATATTTCATTTGATGTAGGTGACTTAGTTTTTCTTAAAGTTTCTCCATGGAATTTTACATATGTATTAGTAAAAAGGGGAAGCTAAGTCCATGGTTCATTAGACTATAGGAAATCCTGGATGTATTTGGATTATTTTCATACTAAGTGGACTTGCATCTGAGTTTATCCCAAAGACATAACATATTTCATTTTTTATGTTAAGGAAATATGTGACCGATTCATCTAAAATTTTGAGACCTAAACTTGTTAAATCAAAAGCAAAAATTTATTATGAGGAAAAACCAGTATATATTCTTAACCATAGAGAGAATGTGTTTAAGAATAAGGTGATTCTTCAGGTTAAGGTTTTGTGGAAAAACCACATGGTTTAAGAAGAAATATGGGAATCTGAAAAAGCCATGGGGGAAAGGTATCCATATTAGTTTAATAAGTGAATAAAATTTTAGGGATGGAATTTAAAAAAGGGGGAAAGTATATAACAACCTAGGTAATGATATAATAAATCATTTTAATATTTATTATATTTCATAAATTATATATTTATACCCATTTTAAAAATATTATGTAATTTTTAAACAAAAAAGGAAATAATTTTATTAAACAATTTTTTATAAGGTTTTATTTAAAAGTTTAATTTTAAAATTATAGAAATTCAATTTGAAAAAATTAATTTCATTTTTGTTTTGATCATTTCTAAATCATCGTAAGATGATTTTTTTATAATTTTCTGAAAAGTTTGTTTTCTCAATGAATAGTGAAAAATATTGATTTTTATTGAATATTTTAATGTATTTATAATGTGAAAATATATTTCATATTGTTTTTAAAATTTAATTTGTTAATATTTTTTAAAAATAATCCATTATATTCTTTTAATTAATTTTATACTTTAATTTAATATAAATTTATTTTTATATTTAAAAAGGTATTTTTCTAAAAAACTATTTTTCATCACGTTGTATGGGTTTAATTTTAAATTAAATTCTATCACTTATATGTTTTGAATATTCAAAAATGGATTTAATATTTTAAATAAGGAGGTCCAAATTTGGAAAATAGCCCCCTTTTATTTTTTTCATTATGAATAGTAACTGTAGTAAATTTATGTCTCCTCAATAATGGAAAATCAGGTAAATTAGGTTAAAAATTATATGATGAGGACTCAGAAATGACCCCATAACTTGAATTAATTCTATTTTATAATTAAATATCATCCATAAACATATAAATATCAAATATAAGAACTTTAGTTTCCTTTTGACCATGATTTTGACCTTTATATTATTTTATATAAATAAAATTAAAACATGTTATTCTAGTTGTTTTATTACTCTAAATTTTTAATATAGGGATAAACATGGGATATTTTTGGTTATAAATATTAATTTTAAATATAAATTATTTATTTCATCATGGTAATTTATTTTTAATTTTTAGTTATGAAATTGTTTCCTTAAACACTTATAAAACACAGACACAATGCTTGTACAAGATATAAAAATCAATAAAATAATTTTCAAAAAAATATAAATAATATTATTTGAGTGATTTTTAATATAATTTTTTTAGATAATTAAAACATATTTTAGGTTTCTGTAAGTATTATATTTGAATTCCATTTTTGTATTGGTGTTTTTTAATGTAAAATTAAATGAATATTTTCAAAATTGACATTAATGATATTTTTAAAAAAATAACATTTTATTAAATGATTTAAAATTCATAATAGTCCTATATTTGGCCAAGTTATTATTATATTTTTTCAAATAAAAACCATACTACATTTATGGTCTGTTTTTTTATAATAACCATAATGACCATCAAAGTGTAAAAAACCTTCCTATCATGGTAAGTGTGAAAAGGGTTAGCTTGGGGTTAAAAACATAATATCGGTGTAAAAAATAATCTTAAATTATCCAAATTTTATTTTATGTGAGTATTTAGACTCATCCTCATCTTATATTCAAATATTATCAATATGGATCCATTTGAACCTGTAAATTAATTCATATTAATTAAATATTTTAAGATATTCAAAGAGTGCCCCTTTTGTAAAAGGGAACCTCCTTTTCTATTTTAATCACCCATAAACAACCTTTTAGATCAGTCAAGACTGAAAATTTTCATTTCTTATATCTCTTAACACATCATAGAACCCTTTTTTATTATAAATCCATCCTTAGAAATATTTTGGCGTAAACCTTAAGAGGTTTCCAGAAGAAGAGGTATAGTTCTTAAACAAAAAATTTTGTTTTATATTTTCTTACACATCCTTGAAATATTTTTAAATCCTAAATATATAATATTATCAGTATCAAACATATACTTTTATGTTATTATTTTGATGAAATAACCTATTTTCATCTCTAACCTCCATCAAATGGGAAAGAAATCCATCGTCTGTGTGTATGGAGGACTACCGCCTTGTGAACTAATGTAATTCATTTTCCATCTCCACCTCTAAGTTATTATTATAATGGTGAATTTAATATATATATATATATATATATATATTATTCATGAAATATTTACCATTCTCAAAAAATAATACATCATTTAATTTCTTACCTTTCCATTCAGTAAAAATGATAACATTGTTAGTGTGTATATGCCGACTAGCACCTCCATGAAGTGATGTGATTAGTTTTTTATAATAAAATCTCATAGATGATTTATATATGTATATTTTAAGAAACAATATGGTATTTCTGATATAATTATAATTCTATAAAGATAAAATAACACTAGCCTTCCTTCCACAATGGTTGTTGAAAAAATGGAAGTGTTTTACAAGTGTGTGTACAACCTACCATCTCTATGATTGTAACATAGTCCATTTTTCATAATAATGTTTCATTATTGGTTTCAAAATTATAATTAATTTATAAAATTTATAATAATTTCATGATTATTAATCTGGAGATAGTGGAATAATGACCACTTTGACCATAGTCAACCTACTCAATTTATTTTGGACATACGAGATGAATATCATCAAAACATATGATGTAAAATTAATTTATTAAGTAATTTTATATAACATGGTATTAAATAAAATAAAATGAATAATGGAATTGTAAATTTTTCTTAATAAATTAAATAATTAATACAAGTTTTTTATTCAATAGGATAAAAAATATACACGATGTGTAGGACTAAAGGCAAAGGACTTTCATTTAAAAATACACTTCTATAGTTGTCCTTTTAACTCTTTTTATTCCATATCCATATTTATAAAATATTATAATTGAATTTATAAATACATAAAATAATTTTAAAGTACATTTTATGTTTCTTTTGAATTTATTTCAAAGTTTTTCATAAGGAGTATTTTTAAATACTTTTTTGACATTCTTTAAAAAAGATAAAATGAATGTTCTATTTTAATTTATACGAGGACAATGAATTTTAAAACTTTCATAACCATTAATATATTTTTGGATTCCTTAACAATACATCATGTTTTATTCAATGGAAAATCCTCTTTCCCTTTCTTCTGTGTATTATATTTTAGAATATGGGGTTTTAAAAGATATGGTATTTCAATATCTAAAAGTGTTTTTCACAAGGGTTTAAATGTTTTTTTTAAATTGTGTTATGATTAAATGGTTGAAAAATAAAATATTGTATTCATGATGTGTTAGTTTATAACTATATATGTCAAACGGGTGATCCTAATACAACTTATATTTTGGGTTGATGCCTATTAGATCTCATGATGAATCGGTGATCCCAATACAACTTATGTGATGATTTGAGACCCATTATAGCTCATAGTGAATGGGTGAACTTGATATAGCTTATACAAAGGTTGAACCTAATTATAACTATCAAATAAATTTGTTAATGTTCCTTAGCTTAATCAGTAATAATGAGGGAGTTTTCTAGGTGGTGTTTCCTATATATTTAACCAGGCTCCTGTTATTTCTTACATTGGTTAGAAAAATAATTACCCTATGTTTCCTTAATGTATTTTTATATTCTTGATATTTATTTTAAATTTTTTATTTGATAAATTAAGGTGTTTGTTTTTTCTTGTGGAAATGGTTTATTTTATTCTCCCAAAGAACACTAAGATAAAGGTAAATATATTATGGGTTTTCATGTTTTCACTAAACTAACATATTTCTTCTTTTCTATGTCCCTTAATTAGATTTTTGTACTCATACCATGTTTAAAAAAAATCATATCATTTAAGGATGGGTAAGGGAAAAGAAGAAGTATTGTTAAAATTAATGAAAATTTTTCATGAAAATAAATCATGTTTTACTTTAAAATTTTTATATTGTGGGGAAAAATGCATACCAAGTAAAAGTGTTCACTTAGTAATATATGGGATTTTTATGTAATATTTATAACCTAATTCTCCAAAACTCTAAACCTAAAAGATATTTGGGAATGAAATAAAATTAATCCTAGTATAAATACACTATATTATGTAATGTTTAAGGTTGATCCCTTTTAAAATTAATATTAAACGTGACACTCAACTAATGAAAATTTTTATTGTAGATATAGAAGAATAATCAACATGAAACATGACCTTGAGATCCATCCTTGATAAAGAGAAGATTAATAAATAAACCCTTCAGAATAATATAGAGACTTAAGAATCATTATTAAGCAAGAAGTAAGATTCTATGTGTTAAATAAACTTCTTGATAAGTATCCAAATTTTGATATTTCTTAATAAAATAATCTAGAATATTACTAGATTTATATAAAAATTAATTTAAGGTTTCAAAGGAATTATATGTAATTGACCCAAAAGAACTATTAGTCTCCACTCATATACTCAATGCGATTGAGTATTATTATGGATTTTATAGAGTGAAGTTCTCCTTTAAGGCATGATTTGATTATGGAATTCATTCTAGAATTATTTTTGGAATTAGTTTTGATAATTAATTAGTTCAATAAGTATTTAACTTGTATCCTTAATGTTTTTGGGATAAATTATCAAGTAAAGTGATGTCTATGATTTGTTATTAGGTTGAAATTGTAGCGTAATAAAAGTTTAAAATAGTGGAAGAATATTGGATGATCCAATGGTCTTCATTTTTTGTGCTCCCTAGAATAATGATTGGAAAAATAAAGTGGTGAAAATAAACAAATTATAAGTGTCATATTCATACAAATGAATTTAGTAAATACACTCAATACATGGACCAGTCGACCACTTTAAGATCATGTGATCGGGTTATGAGACCATGTAATCCCTGAGGATTCACATAATGTCCTAATATGGACTTCTTTATGTGATCTTGATCATGTTATAGGTATATAAAATCTATCAATGAAGGTACATTTATATGTCCCATATTTTTCATATGATTCCCAGGAGATATGTAATCGCATAATTCCAAAGATTTCATGTGACTGATGATGTATGTGATGGGAGGATCTTACTATTACTGTTCTTTATGAAACCCCCATGGTTTCATGAGATCTCACAACATAAAATGGATCATGTGATAGACTCCAGGTCAAATTTTTCCATGATATTCATTTTTGCAATCTCTCTTTGTCGTGAGATGTGATGAAGGACATCATTGATGCCATGAAACATAGTCACATAATGTAAAGGAGCTCATATCAATTTATGCATACATCTTCAATCATCATGGGCCCACATATATTTATATCCTTCGATGAGAAGTGAAATAGATATAAAGGGAATAATGTAACATATCGCCCCTCCTCATTGGCTTAAGATGAGGTGGAATTTCTACTAGGAATTAGGTGACATCCCCAAGACACCAAAGGCTGGAAATAAATGCCAAGTGCTTTAATAAAATCGGGGGATGGTTTTACCTTTTGCAAATAAAAACAACCACAACCAAACATACCATATCCAAAACCACTATATGATTAATGATAACAATGTAATACAACTAAAAGTAATTCCAAGTGATATCAAAACTGAACTATATCGAAATACTAAAAGAGAAGACCACCAACATCAATGTACAAAGTGAAAGACAAAACCACATGGCTAAAAGACTCAAAATAAATGAACTAAACTTTTCCCAATATTCTCTAAGATCCAACTCTATGATATATCCTAAATTATCATAATGAATCACTAAAGAAATTGTATACTTTTCCTTTATCGATGTCTTGGTAAACAATATCTGAAAACTACCCAAAGTACCCAAGATGGGGGTGATTAATGAAAATCATTAGGTTTTTTCCAAATGGCTACCCTTATCACTCCACTAAGATAGAAAATACTATCAAATTTATAAATATATATATATATAATTTAAAATATTTTATATCAGAATATAAAACAATTTCTATACCAAAGAATTTTTCCCAAACCAAATCCATTTCCAAGGAATGTAACCAAACAATACATTTAAACCATTTATCAAATAAACATTTTTTAATAACTATTGCATTCCACATATCCACACATGCATTCCTAGGTGATAGTTCCATACTCATGAGTGATCTCTCATTGTTCTATGAATTTTTCAAAAGGTAACCATATACCGGTTCCCCAATGGAATGCACCACTTCCATAAGGTCATGTCAATGAAAATGAACACACACCAACCGATTTTGACAAAACCATTCCAAAATAAAATAACAAACCATTTCGATAAAACAAATTTTATTGAAAAAATTCCCAAAAAACCCATTTTTCATAAAACAAACCAAAAAACCATTTTTAAAATAAATATTTAAAATCATTCAATAAGGAACTTTGCACAAAAATTACACTATTTCACAATCCAAAAATAATGAAGGTTTCTACCAATATTTTCAAAATAATTTCATAATAAAATTCAAGAAATTTAACCAATTTCATACCAAGTCTCATAGTTCTAATAACAAGTGTCCACAGTATATCCACCTACCTCGAAAACTATGGCAGAAATGAAGAATTATATAGATTGTTCAACAAAACCAATTTGAATCTATGAAAAACTACCTATGATCTCATTTAATAACATTAACACAACCATATATTATCATTATTTGCATCAACTATAATAGATCAATCACCAACAAACTAGTTCAATGAATATAACATAAGAAAGAATAATAGATCTAAGGAAAACCATCATAAATGAGATTTAGCAAGAAATATATCTTTTAACGCACCAAGACTTTCTAAAGGATCGCTACTGGATCAAAGTTTAAATTATCCAAAGCCTTCAGGAGGAAGAAAACATGAGTTAGGGATGAAATAAGTGAAAATAAGAAATTTGGGGGTAAAAATAGTGAGATAAACTTTTTTAGAATCTAAAAATTAACCTTGCACATTTGGGTTTTACGGTTTGAAAAACCATTCACCAACCATGCACTATCCACTACCGCTAAACATACCTCGTATTGTTGGATTACACTGTTAGAAAAACAATGGGACAACCATGTTTTTACCTCTATTCCACTTTTCACCATTACTCCTTGGTGGCTGCATAGTTTGGCCAAACCGTGCACCTACCCAGATCCCACTACCTTCCTTGGCACGGTTCCTTGAATTCATTGCATGATTTCTACTAACCATGCTCAAATCGTGTACCTCCACAAACAACCCAAAAACATTCCAAAATTGTCCAAACCCTCCCCAAAATTATCCAAACACATTAAATAATTAAAATATCTAAAGAAAGGGTTATATAATTGAAATCGGTGGTGTTACAACTAATGTATATAAAAATACCCTTAAAAGGACAAGATATATAGTGACCAAAATGAAGATATAATTGATACACAATGAGATATAAGAAGAGTTTTTTAATTTCAAAGTTCTTCATTTGGAAATTTAGTAAGTAATTTCAAAGTATGGGAACTTAGAAACAAGGTGAAAATTTAAAAATTACATAAAACATTAATATAATACTTGAACACATGGTCATTTTTACAATTACCAATAGCATTATGGCCCATCAAACACAATATCTCGTGATAACCTTTGGGTCATGTGATCATGTTGTGGGATCACCTAACCTAATACCAGTTACATGATAGCATGGCCTTCATGCCTTTTCATTCTCCCATGACCCCCTTTCCTTTACATGATCATGAGCTCCCCCAGTACTTTATGTGATCTCATAACCCTACCTTATTTATGAGATCTTATAACCCTACAACCTTCATGTGATATCCTATATCCTAGTAGTTACATTTTAATCTCCTAGTTTATATTATCCCCATCACCCACATGGGAATCCACATCAGTGTAAGTCCTTAATATTGAAATATTTTTATAAAATCATGAGGCAATAGTCTTTATGAGTTTAAACATCTTTCATTACCCTCTAGAAAGAAAAAATACATGAAATATGAGGAATCTGATTCTAGTTATAATCAAGATTCATAGGAATCATTTTAAGATAGGAAATCCATATCTAAAATATTTTCATTAGTCTTTTTCACATGTCCATATTCCCTATGAAGACCATTATTCCCCCATATAGATTTCACATTATAATACTCCCTATAAAAGATCGTGTCTTATCTCATGTGTACATATTATCTATGGGACTCATAATCATGTTTCTCTTAGGGTAACCTTAGTGTATAATACCCATAAAAATTAAATCTTACACTCACATTTAATGTTACTAATCTATGGATATCTCTTATTTCTCACACTAATCACTACTCGTGTGGGATTAGAGATCTACAATGATCATGTTGTTAGCATAATGACAATTCCTACATACGGGGCCTCCTTTTTGGTGCATGCCACAACTATATCTTCCTTTTATTTAAACATCCATACTCTTGATGGTGTATCTCAGAGAAGCCTCATATTCATTAGACCTTCTCAAACCTCTATTGTCACACCTTTTATGAAATAGATTTCCATAACATCAGAACTACATAGAATCTAATTCCTATATTCACCAAGATATGTTGGACACATCTACAGGGCTCTATCCCCCATTTATCATTAATAAATACCCCCATATACATCCTAATCATATGACATTAAACTACATGACAATATCCTAGTCACATGATGCTAAACTACGTGACACCATCCTTTTTACATGACATTACAGTACATGAAAATGTCCTTACAACATGACATTAAACTATTTGTTATAGTCTAGTCACATGAACTTAAACTATTTCATTTTAAATATAAGGGATTTGATTCCAATATCAATGGGATACACATGATTCCTTCATGAGTTTCTAACCCATCACCATTGAACTTACTCTTCCATCCTCATTAGGTTGTATCCCTCCTGAGATTATTCTCTTCCTCCCTTTTCCAATACATACCCTTGTGAGTCTATAAATACCTCTTTCTATGGCCATAAAACATAAAAACATTCTTATTTTAAGCCATTTTACTGATAACATCATTCCCCCACCTGAATTTCTATATTACATTTAGATCACGTCATATCATCCTTATCTGACTATATTTATTAAAATATCTATTTTCACAAGGCCATACTCCTTGTGAAAGAAACTCATTTTCATTAGGACATATTTTCTTTGAGGTAAACTAAAAATGAATAGTAATGTATAATTACTACATCAACCATTTCTAGGAATATTTTTCCTAGTAGTCCCTACCACATGATGTTAAAATTAAATGAATTGGTCCTTGTCACATGACCTTAAAAGGTACGGTGTGTCTTGTTAAGTGGCAGAAAAATATATGGGGTCTTATTACTTTTATAAAGATAAATTGGGATCCCCTTTATGGGTCCTATTATGACAACATAAATACCTAAAACATTCCTAGATGATAATAAACTATGGAGATCCCATTGGTATTTCTGTAAAACATAGAAATACCTAAATCAGTATCACTAAGAAATAAAGGGTAGCAATATGGAGAACCTATGACACAAGAAAAATTATTCATTGATGGAGAACCTCTGATACATACATAAGTTCATGTCTATGGGATATTTATGATATGTACAGACACTCACATAATACAACAATCAATTATAAATTTTATGGTTACCATTCTTGCATCGAGGTATGAGAATGATTCACAAATGTAAGTCAAATATGTAAGAGTGTCCCAGAGCAGACAATAATTCTCTAAAATAGGGTATGATTAGACTATCCTCCTATAAACTTAACCTATGCGAGATATTATGTTCCATTTGTAAGAAACCCAAACGGTTTCCTACCTTTAAAAATTCATCCCATATCTTATTACTGAGGTGGGAATCACTGGGTGTTTCCAATACCAAGACTAAACCCCATTGAAACTATCCAAGATTAGAGTAGTGACTTGATATGTGGATTGTGCAGTGATTCTCAGTCCCTAAAAAAATTTCAAGCCTCCCTATCCCATTAAAAAATGAAAATGGTGAACCTAATATGAATCATTAAAAAAAATTTGTTAACCACTTACTGGTCCATTTTGTTTTATATGTTCTATAAAACAATTGGTGAACCTGACATGAATCATTCATCAAGAAAAAAAATGGTGAACCACATGACATAACATTTTTTTATAGACAAAAAAATGGATAACATGGCAAGAATCTTTCATTAACAAGTACATACAATAGAGTTTCCTATGCATAGATAGTTTAACATATTTCTGACTTGTGAGGACGCACTAATCGATATCCTT
Organism: Viscum album; assembly: GCA_963277665.1. Taxonomy (NCBI): domain Eukaryota; kingdom Viridiplantae; phylum Streptophyta; class Magnoliopsida; order Santalales; family Viscaceae; genus Viscum; species Viscum album. Next base: position 67,842,567 of record OY728158.1, read on the forward strand.
GCTTATTATTGTATTTGTGACCAAAAATTCATTTCTTATCGGATCAATTTGATCCAAGGTAATTATATCATCATCAAGAAAGTGTCCTAGCACTAAATACTCAATAAGAGCCACTAACCCCATGAAACAAAGGATGATAGCACCCACTAAACATCTCTAGAAATAGGTGGAGAACATGATGGACAAGAAATACCATCAAGATGGTAGCATCTCAATCAAGGAGTCTTCACATAATGTTCTCATAGCACTAAAGCCTCCTTGTCCACATCACCCAATTAAAGGTGCGATAAGGGAAGAAGAAGATTTTTACTATTTACAACTACTCCAGGAGCCTATACCCAGATCATGATACCCAACACCCTCCTTACGTTAGAAAAGAGAATTAGGGATTTCACTTTGAATTCAACATGGTTTAAGAGTCTCCTCGGAGGGATCCTATCAACTAAAAAAACATCACGTAACTACCACTCTTTAGCTGCCTATGGGGGGAGATACTTAGTAGGTCGCCAGCTTAAAAATTTAGACCCAATAACCTTAGATATCCCTCTATATGTGGTGATCTATGGATCATAGATAGAAGGACGATATCCTTGCTTTTTAGGTTAAAGATCGCTGATATGTTCCTATAGAAACCAGTGAGAAGGATCATCTATATGATTCCCCATACTGGTTTTTTCAACATATTTCAATAGAAATCAAAGGGAAGATGCATATCCCCACCCTTATGTAAGAATACCATTAGAGGAAATGAGTGGGAATATATACCCACTTGAATCAAATATGTCTTCTACCATATCTTGGTGATAGAAAATTTATAGACCTATACTCCTTCCCACACCCTTCTTAAATTCCCATATATTATAGAAGCAACGAAGAAGATTCATTGACTTATTTTGGCAATCACACAGGAATAGTGACATATTCTCATTCTAACTACCAGAGTAGCATATCAGTTTGATAAACATAACCTAATAGCTACTCATTAGGAAGTGTATATTATTTCTCCCATCAAGGATGATTTCTATTATATTTTATTAATGGATGAGACATAATACTAGACTCATATCTCCATTAGGAGTCAAGTTTATCATCCCATATCAACTAGCTCAGGATAGACACATATTAATATTGAAGAGGTATATTTGAAAATACCAAAGGAAAACTAGGAACGAGCTCATATTCTCACTCCAACTAAAGTTTTTCGATATATTCTGGAAGTCGCATCAAGGTAGGACCATATCACTACTATAAATTCAAAATCTACTCAGAAAATTATGAAAAATAATAAGAGTAGGAAAAATATTCCTACTCCTTCCAATGAAATACTACCTTAGTAAACCTCAGAGGATATATGGGAAGAGTCTTATATCTTTTATCCCATTCCATAGGTCTATCTGGATATTCTCATTTGGAATGACTATTAGAATTAGGTGCATATTCTCGTTTAGGCCATGGCTAGCTAACATATTCTAGTAACTACCCAAAGATGGGATATTAGTCTTGTTGATGATTAGGAATCCCACTGATATACTTCCAAAACTTCCTATTAGTAGTCACATATTCCCACAATAGAAAATAACCATTTAAATACTCAGAGATCACCATGCATTTGGCCCTTATTCCAACTCGACCCTAAATGATAGGTTGATATATTTTGACTACAACAAGGAAAGTGGATAATATTACTGGACTATTAAATTCCAAAATACTTTAGGATTTATAATGCATATCCATAGAATTTCATGGATCCATAGAATATTAATATGATGTATAAGGACACACCTAACATGAATATACTCCCCACAGTAGCATAGAGATAGATTATGAGGATCCTACCCCAGACATCTATCATAGAAAACCTACACATAGTGATATATCACATATGAATGTAAATCCTCAGCTTGTCAAGGAATCTTAATATAGAGAGGTAATTGAAGAAGTAGTGTAAAATGCATATTATTTCCCATTAATCTTTATCAACACCTCACCTTGGTTAGTAGGACATTCAGAATGGGATCCATCATCCCTACCTTCCACATGCCATGAGTTAATGTCTATAAAAAATAATCCTCTTTAGTATAACCAAGTAAATAAATACACGTCTCATGAGGAAGAAGGGTGGAATAGATATGTTGAAGGAATTTTTTTGAGAGTAACCTCTTGAATAGGTTCTGGTATATCACTACTTCTGGATATGGAACCCCATTTGATCTGAAGGAGGAATGGATGCCATACCTATGCTAGAACTCATGGGAAAATTTCTAATGGATAAATTATAATAACATCAATTATTAGGGATATTATGATCATATCCAATCCATGAACATGCTATGATATTAGATAGAACTTTTTACATTCTCAGTGGCTCAAGACTTGAGGTCAAAAAATCATTGTATGAGCCTTTATCATGCTTTCCACCAAAACCTAGAAGCCCATCAGAAAGTAATCATAAAATTTTCATCAGATGTACATATACAAGTATGAAGAGAGTGTGGAACACTATATTTTATTTCACCCAAAGGATAATAGAGTCCCCTAGAGATTAAATTGTGTAATATCATTATCATATTAGAGGCCAAATTCTTGAACCACATGTAATCTAGTTTACCAATCAAGTAAAATAATGCAGTTTTAAGGGAATAAAGTTCTATGAGTATAGATAGAGATATATTGATAGGACCCTAATAATGGAAGATCAGTAGGATAAGAACATATCTCAAATGATATATCCATATCATTAGACCACTCTGAAGCACCTCGTGGTGAATTTCTCACATTCTGATAAGGTGATAAACCCAGATAAAGTGTGAGTGAAAATGAGAAAAATTAAGAAGACTTCACAAACTTAAGCTATGGAAGCCATCCAAAAGAAACCCTAGCCAAGAAGGATGGGGGAATTTTTACCGTATCCTCTACCCTTGGGGTCATCAAATTCATGGAGTACACAAACAACATCAGTTCCATCTCCAAATCGACCCCATCCTATAGGGCTGGGGGAATTTTTATTACGAATACCCCCAAGAGTCATCATATCCTCAAAAGGTTTGGAAATTACTAGTGGGGACCCCAAAATTTTCCCCAAACTCTATTACTTGGGTCAATGTTTAACAACCAATGTTTAAAAAAGAATAAAACTATTCTGGATAGCATATAAAACATGCAAAACCAATCCTAAAACGAGACATGGTTATTTATGACCGTTATAACCTAGCCATTAAATTGGTAGGTACAAATAGTATTAACACTTTATTAAATATATATAGAGGTATTAATAAATATGATTAATTGATAAATTCTTAGGAAATAATAACTCAATATTTTAATAAATACATTTTATTCTTCAAAAATACATTTTCTTCAAAAATTATTTTATTAATTTTTTGATAAAATGTGATATTTAATTTTTGGAAAATTTAGAATTTTATTTTATAAAATGGAAATAATTTTTTAAATTATAATATCAATATTAACTTAGGAAGAAAATTTGGGTTTTTTTAATATTTATTTTTTAGTGAATAATGAAAATTTCTAATTTTTCAAATACTTTCATTTCTTTTCATAAATAAAGTAATTTAAAAGTTCCATTATATTTTGGATTTGGTATTAAAGTAAAATATGAACCATTTTATTTATAAAAATATAATTAATTTCTTTTAAACCATCAATTTTTATTATTTTAGTATAAATTTATTTTTATTATTAAAAACATAGTTTTGTGAAAACTATTTATAAGTTCATAAGGTTTATACTTTTAATTAATTAAAATATCTCTTAATAAAGAGCGATTTAAATTAAATTGATAGATTATACATATTATTATATAAATTTAAAATCATATAATGATTATTTTTAGTCATATATTTAATTTATGATCATCTTATGCATGAAAAATACACTTCTTGAAAAACTATTTTTTTGACACATTTTTTCAAGATTAGTTATAAAATAAAATTTCCACTTATATGAATTCAATTTGATAAAACAAACTCAATATTTTGGATCAGTATAATTTAAATTTTATAATAAGTTCAACATAATTTTTTCTCATAATTAATAGTAAATAGAGTTAAAATCTTTTACTACAGTTAATCTTAAAACCAGTTTATTGGGGGGGTTAAAATAAAGAGGTAAATGAAATGTGATATTTAAAAAATGTTTCTTTTTAAATTTTGGAGGTGTGTCTCATCCATATCTCCCCTACACTATATAATCTATCAATTTTTTTGGAACTTATCTTATGAGTGAGTTTCCATTATTGAATAGTTCTGGGTATTTACAAAAATGACACTCCACCTCAATTATTAAAGGAAACCTCCTCTTCATTCCATCCCACACTTAAAAATACTTGTGTTTTTCAAAGAAATTACAAAAAAAATTCTTATCTCAATGCACATGTCCTATAGGACTTGGTTTGATCATAAATACAATCTATATAGGCTTTATATATAATTATAAAGTGGTTTTCTAAAGGAGAGGTGTCATTATTAACCTAGCATCCTTGATTTATTTCGAGTGTACGGTGGACTACCATCTCATGAACTAATTTAATTAAGTTTTCATCATCACCTCCCATGAATGTCCATATTGAGTTTTTTAATATTTATATATGATATTAATGACATATTAATCATTCTGTAAAATTAATATATCATACACCATTTTACTATACCATGTATTTAAAAATGACAATTTCGTTCGTGTGTATGACAGACCAACACCTCGTGAAGTTATGTGATTCATTTTCAACTACCTTGTCACATGGATGGTATATGTAAGTGAATTTAAATAAATAATACTATATGTATGATATAATTATCATTTTTTAATTATAAAATAACACTTAATGTTTTTCCATCATGATTATTGAAAAATGGAAATGTTACTCATGCATACGTACAACGTACCATCTTCATGAGTGTAACATAGTTAATTTTACATAACAATTATTAATGATTGATTTTTAAAGTATAATTTGTGTATAAAATGATAATAATTTCATGATTATTATTCTAGATATAATGAAATAATAATCTCTTTGTCCTCAATTAACTTCCCAAAGTGATTTTGGACAAGTGATCCAAACATCATCAAAGCATCCAACTTCAACATAAATGATTAAGTAATTGAATATATATTGATAATAAATAAAATAAAAGGAATAATAAAATTGAAAAAGGTTCTTAAGAAATTAAATAGTTAACATAATTTTATGATTAATGAAGATAAAAACATACATGATGAATCAGGCTTGAGGTAAGGGAACTATCTAAACCACCCTTTCCTTTGTGTTATGAAAATTATCTCTCTAACTCATTTTATATAACTATTTAATGTTATAAATGTTTCATAAATTTTAAATATATGTTTCTTACATATATAAATAGATTTCTATACCTTCCTTTAATGGGTAATACAAGCCTTATAATCATTTCTCAAATATGTTCATTATGAAATTTCTATTGATTATTGTATGAGGAAAGATTATGCAACCCATTTTATTTACATGATTAATTCTTATGTTATGCCATACAATTGATTTACTTATTGTGTAATACATAAATAATGATCATTATATGATGGGAACACTCAGACAAAACTCCATTTCATTAGGTAAATATTTATTCTCATAAGGCATCATGTATTGGATCATGCAGTAAACCTAATCCATTAGGGGACTTTGTCCACCATGTGATATTGTCTAGGTTGTTATCCATGACTCATGTTTATATCATGATATATGTTACTATCAAATTTCTATGTTAAAATTATCTTATGATTCCATGTTCTTTATGTTATTCTTACCTATGGTTACTCGTGAGACTTCTCTTTTATGATATCATGTTTTTTCCTTTGACTCACACATTATATTTCCTTATCATGTTTATTCCCTTACCAAGATTCTTAGCGCACCCATTTCTTTTATATATTTTTTGGGTTATCCTATATACTTTTATAATCTCAACTAGACATAAGATATCATTATGAAGAATCAAATGAGGATTTTAGTTTTTAGTTTCCTTTTGTTGTATTACGATCCAATTCTTCCAAATACACTGGGCCTCATGATCTTTTGGTGGTAATTAATGGATATTTATGTAAAAAATCATATGATAATATGTGTAAAAGGATTAGTTCCCTAAAGGTGGTATCAAATCAAGGTATATTTATTTTTGAGGATTTGGACTAGAATAATTTAGTGAGAACCCTAGGGATATATCTAAGGACCAGACCAAGTGTAGAAAAACATACTCTAATTTTGGTAGAGTATAAAGAAAGTGGGTTCCAAGAAATTGAATCCCTATATGGATGGTAAAAGTTGATGTGGCTCTATTATAGATTTACTTAGAGGTAATAACTCCAAAAAGGTGTAATTTAGATAAACTTAACCATAAACTAGTTGATGACAATGGGTTATACTACACACTTGGTTTGACACTCTTAGGGGATATGATTTTGAAATTCACAAACTCTTTACAAACCATTATGAAGGACTTAAAAAATTGTTAGGTTAGAAAATCGAATAAGAAAAATTAAATTTGATAACCTAAATTTAAACCTAGACCCTTATAGGTCAAGATATACTTATCATTTTTATGTTATTCCTTCCATGTTTATAACTTTCACTTTTGTTTATTATTTTATTATCATATTGTTTTTCATTTTAGCTAATGGATGGAAATAGGTTAAACCACAAAAAAACCAACATGATAGACAATGTAATGATTTCCCTAATGACATTACTAACCTTTTGGGACCGATATCTAATAACTTCATTATAGTAATGGATCAACTAGCTCAAATTATTAATAATAAATTGAATCAAATGGAAGACACTCATCCTCATAAGAGGGACTCTGTTGTTGTCGAGTCTTTTATGTGATAGAATCCCCCTAACTTATTGGATCTTCCAATCCCCTCATCACAAAATAATATACTAACAATAATGAGAATATATTATCTATCCTTAAATTAAAAAAGAAAGAAAGTTGTGATGGCCATTTATCGTATCTAAAAAATGATAATCAGTGGTGGAAACTAATAAATAACCCAAAGTCCAAAGAGGATATGGATTCTATTGAATGGGAAAACTTTAATAATATATTTTTCAATAAATATTTTCCCTGAACTATCCATATTAAAATAGAGAGTAATTTCCCTGGTCTGGAGAAAAATGATGAGTCTATTAGGGAATATGAGGTAAACTCCACAAGGATTTCATGGTATGCATCTGAATTTTTCATTAACACAGAAAGTAAGGTGGACCACTTATATAGTGGATAAAATCCAAGTCTATAAGAATATTAGATGATTTTAGGTTTTTATAGTTATGAATATATTTTTTTATTACTCCCTCAAAGTTGATATGGAGATTAGTGACTCTTAGTGGTCTCATGGGACTGGAGAAAAAAAGTGTAAAAAAGTGTTTTATTTAGGAGTATCCAAGAATAAATACAACGGAGTAAAGAAAAATCAACAGCTAACTTTTCTAAGGTGTGGGAAGAAGCATCATAGAAACTATTTTATGGGAACTATGAGATGTTATAAATGGGTAAAATATAGGTGTTAGAAAAATCCATGCCAAAGGTAAATGAATAAGAATAATAATGTGGAGGAAGAAAATAAGGCTCATATCAAAACTCTTCTTGTGAGGCGGTGTTTTAATTATAAGGAACATAGGTATTATGTAAGCCAATTCCCTAAGAATGGGATTTTTAGAGACAATCAACAACATCAACCTCTAATTTATAGAGATAAAATAAGAGAATATGTTGTTAATAATACTGAGGTACATCCTGACAATGATGTGCTGATAGGCATTCTAGTTATTTATTCAAGAATAGAAAATTTACTATTTGATTTTGGTTCTATAAATTATTTAATATTTTCAAAGCTTAGTATAACTATTCAACCACCACCTCAAAACATTGGGTTTGATATATCAGTTAGAATAAAAAATAGAGTAATTGTTGCATCCCAAGTATAAAACTCCCTCCAATCAATGTTTTTTAATGAATCTTACAACTAATATCGTCTTTCTTCCTTTTTTTGGAGTTGGATGATATATTGAGCATGGATTGGATATTGTTATATTAAGACAACATAAACTCTTGGGTGAAGTATATCACTCTTCAAGTCCCAAGTCATCCTTTGATTCTATACAAGTGTATGGAAGAGGATGAATCTCTCATGGAATTTTATATTCAGGCATGGATATTATTTCCTTATGAGGAAGAATATCTTGCCTAAATTATTGAAAAAATGGATATAATCATACTGAAATTCATGCACATTGTAAGTAATTATAATAATGTATTCCCTAAAGAGTTAAAAACTATTTTTCCTAACCAATAGGTTTACTCTTAATTGAAATCATACCTGGATCTCTACCCATATCATGGAATCCTTGTAGAACGGTCAACATTGAGTTGGAAGAGCAGAAAAATAAGTTACAAGAGAGTCCAGAAAAGTTTTTTATATATACAAGTGATTCCCTATTGGGTGCCCTCTTCCTCCTCAGCAAGAAGAACAATGGGTTAATGAACCTCTGCATTAGTTATCATAAACACAAAAAAAAATCACAATAAATATAAGTATCTCCTACATTAGATAGATGACTATTTCAATCAACTATATAGAGAGAAATTGTAACAGCCCAAGATTTTATAAAAAAATATTCTTTTTAATTTTATTAATGTCTTGTGTTGTACGCTACACCAAAAGGAGCTTGCACAACACACATCCTTGACTTGACTTGCATTACACGCAATCGCGACCTTCCTCGATAGCGTGTGTAGTACGCAATACCGAGTTTCACTAAACAACGATATGCTATAAAAATATTATTAAAACTAGCCGTTATGAATAGTAATAGCCACTTTTTGAAATCCAGTAAATCTTATTTTTCAAAATGAACTTTATTTTTGGATTCGGAGTATCGAATTTAGCCTAAGGTGAAATTTTGGTACTTTTCGGATAACTTTCATATTCTGATGAATATTGAAAATTACTAAATTATAATTAAAAACAACTTTTTTAATCGAAATAATTAATAGTGATAAATCATTAATTTGAGTGGTTTTAAAGTATATTTAGAATATATTTTTACAATTTAATACAATGTTGGTCATTGTATGTAGTTTCACATTTAAACTAGACATAAACAAGTGTCAGTCTTCTGATAGATATTGTTTCTTAAAAACACGCTATTTGTTTTAACAGCGGGATTTAATTATAAAATTAATTAATGCAACTTTTATGTTATGAATTTGGTAAAATAGACTTCATTTTTGAATTCGGAATATGAAATATAGCTTGGGATGAAATTTTGGCATTGTTCTGAAAAACATCAATTTTTGATGAATAGTGAAACTACTAAGTGGTAGGTTAAAAACTGAATTTTGCATAAAACTTAATTTTACCGCTTCTGTGAATGGAATTTCGAAAATCCGAGAGACACGGTTAATATCAAGGACTAAAATGTGGTTCAATGAGATGAAAATAATTTTTTGGTGAATAGTAACTTTTTACTTTTTTTACCATGGTTAATAGTAAATAAGGTAACTAAGGGTAAATATGATATTAATATTACCCTAACACATGTCCTAATTCTATTGGACAAGTGTAATTCGACCAAAAACAAACTTAGGAATAAAATATGACCATTTAGGCCCACTTGGATTAGATTAGGACATTTATTATTAATTTATTTAAAGAAGGGTTAAAATAGTTAAAATCAAAGTTTAATAAGTAAATCATTTTTAATATGGGGTTATACATAAGATAAATTCGACTATAAATATTCATTAGAAATCTAAAAAGATTTCCTACATGATGGTATTTTATTTGTAATTTTTAGACATCAAATAATAAAATTTATTTATGACACAAAAATGATGCAGTAATTATCTTATTAATGAAATATTGACATAATTGATAATATAAATACCAAAATAAATGTAATTTAAGACTTTTTATGAATTCCTCTAATTTTCTAGGTTACTATGATATATTAGTGTTGATGTAATCAACTTGGTTCGAACATATAATTCTGTTATGACTTTCACAAAAATCATATATCAAATAGTGTCAAAATTGACACAAAATAGTTTTTAAATCAAATATTATATTATTAATTGTTATTTTATTCCTAAAAATCTAAGGTTCGGCCAAATGACTTAGATAAGTATATATGTATTAATAATATACAATTTGGGGTTCGTTTGGCATGTTATAGTAAGTTTATTAACCATATAGTGAAAGCAAACAAAAAGACACGGTAAAAGTTAAATTATTTAACTTAGAGTTAAATCTAATTGATAAGGTTAAAATAATACCCTAAACTTGTCTAAATCCTTTTGGTTGATAGGATTTCGACCCATCCCCACTTTATCTTCGAAATAAGACCCTTTGGAACCATTATAAACCGATTTTGACTTTAATATAAAATAATATTTTGAGATATTCCTAAGGTGCCCCTCTCCTCCCCTATAAAAGGACACCTCCTCCCCCTCCTCCTCACACCAATTTGAGCACTCAAGCTCGGCCAACCCCTGCCAATTTATCCTCTCCACTTCCCTAGAAACATCCTAGAGGTTCTGGTCTTCCTCAAAGACCAATTTTAGTGCCCTAAGAGGAGGTCTCAAAGAGGCACTTCAAAGAAGAGGTAATTACCATTACCAATTCTTTCATCTTTATTTCTTCTTCCACTTCTTCTTCTTAGGTTGTTTCATTATGAAGTAATAACATCAGTATCACTCATATACTGATATGTTATTATAAGTATGAAACAACCCTATTTCACCATCTATCCATCCTACGGAAAAAGAAATCACCGCGCGTGCGTACGTACGGAATACCGTCTCCACGCCGTGGTGTAATCTATTTTCCACCACCACCTTACATGGATGGGTATAATGGTCTAAAGAATAACTATACATAGTTATTACAACATCATATTGATTCTGATATATTGTATAATACACTCCAATTCAATTCAATATTTATAGAAATGATATCATCGCTCGTGCGTACGTACGGAATACCGTCTCCACGACGCGATGAGATTCATTCTCCATGTTAACCATTTAAGAATGATTATAATGTATATATAAGAAATAATAATGAAATATATGACATTATAAAGCTACTGGATTTATGTATATATATACATATGTATGTCATCTACTTACTTCCATTTCAAGACAATAAGGAAAGGAAAACAGCGTTCATGCGTACGTACGGACTACCGTCTCCATGAACGGTGTTTTTCATTTTATTTATCTACCTATTATATATATATATATATACTGAATATATATGATATATAAATCATATTTTATATTCTGGAAGTAAGTAAATCATGATATAAGTAATAATGATGTCAAGAACAACAAGTCAAAACACCTACGATAAATGAAACGATTTTACCCAAAACACTTCTTTAACATGGAATTTACAAAAGAACGGGTAATATAATGTCATAAGTGAACCATATATGATATCATAACAATGAATATGATTCTGTAATAAGTCAATAACATGATTTAAATCATTATACAGGAGGTTCGGACACTTACAAAGCAAGTCGGGCCTAAGGTAAGGGAAATATCACAATCTCATTTTTATCCGAGATTGTTTATTCGTAAGTATTTACTGGGGTGTATTTTTTCATCCACATCCATGTTCCCTCAATATGTAATATTATTTCAATCCACCTACAATTGTTTAAATCCAATTTTACCCTTCTATGAGTTATTAGTAAAGGATATGAAAGGAATCTTTTTTCGTTTTTCATACGAGGTACTTTTTGACTTTTCCGACAAAAGTACGAAGAATGTTTTTTTAACTTATACGGCACGAACGGATTTATACTGTTTTATAAAGCCTTATTTTCATGAAGCTTCCTCTAAAAGATTTCATGACTATTTTCAATAAAATCTCTTTCTTTTAAAATTGCATGATGTTTTGTGAAAAGAAATTGATTTTGAAGAAGAAAGGATATTTTCCTCAAGAATTCAATTCAAGTGTTTTATCAAAATTATTTTCCATATAAGATAATAAAGGGTTCTGTTTCTATCCATATTTTTACATTGATTTGACTATGTTGTGATGAAATTATGTTTATGAATTCCTTTATCTTATATGAATGGTTTTATGATGTCATGTTGTTTAAGAATCCCATTTTTATTACATGGGTTATGCAATGATGTATGATTTATGATTTTGTGGCACACATAAGAAAGGATTCATTAAGAGATGAGTGGGACCTATATCTCCCTCCAATACATTGGGTAAAGATTTCATATCTCATGAGATAGACATGGCTGGAATGGTAGGTTATACCGGTTCAGTGAAACAGGACTGAAACGAGGATTACTCGATTCAGAAAGGGACTTTGTCCACTAAGATAGTCTTGGCAATGAGTCTTGACTAACAAGAAATGATTCTCTATGATTATGTGTGTATGCCACAATGAGTAATGTTTTACGTAAGGGTTTCATTTTCACTACTATGATTTATCCCATGTTATGAAATTATGCTCTCTTTTGCAGGTTAAGATTTCCAAAAAATGTTATGTTCTTATGAAAATTATGTGATTGATATTTCTTTTGTTTACCCTTACTGAGCATTTGAGCTCACCCTTTTATGTTTTCTTTTCCCCAGGATATAAAGAAAGGTTTTAGGTAAAAAAAAGGAAGATCTTTGTGGGAGATTTTGAAGATCTTTCACCAGGATTAGAAGATTACGTTCCGAGTTTCCAAAGACACTAAACTATTACGATCCTTGTGTGTATATTTTTGTTATGTATTAAGTATTCCGCAAAAGTAATGTAATGTTCATGTACGTTAGGCTTCGGGTCTCTACAGTTGGTATCAGAGGAAAGGTTTAGTCAACCTTTGGAAACTAGGATGCGAGAACTTTAGTGAGATCCCTAGAGATATTTCTAAGGTATGTCTAGGGATGTCCCTAAGGTTAAGTATACGTATAGGTTATAGTACTAGAATTACGCTAACGATCATAGAATTAAACCTAAGATGTTAGATATCAAGGATACTCCACCTTTATTATGTTGTTTTCCCTAGCATGATTTTTGCCTCTCACACTATTCTTTTTTTTTGGGTTTTAGAAAATGGCTGGAAACAAGATGATTCACGATAATGGAGGATATGATGGACAATGGAATGATATTCTTCATGAGCAACCAAATGAAATGGGATTTGGAAGTCCAAACATCATTATTATGCCGAATCAGCAATCTCATAATATGATCAATAAAGTAAAATTTGGTAAGTTTCCTGACTCGACTAATAAGAGAAAGATGGAGTTCCATGATGATCATAGAGGAAAGAAAGTTCAGTTTCCCCTATGTAAATCATGTGGGAAGAGGCATCAAGGAGAATGTTTCAAGGGAACTGGAAGATGCTTTGGGTGTGGAAAAGAAGGACACAAAGCAAGTAAGTGCAAAGGAAAAGGGTCGGTTAACACCATGGATGAGGATAATGGTATTGCTACGACATCAAAAATGGTTAAGTGTTTTAAATGTGGAATGTACGGGCATTATGCAAACCAATGCCCTAAGGGAAAGTCTCATGAAGAGAATCAGTATGGTCGTATGGGAAGTATTTATGTTGATGATGATGAAGAAACTACAAATGATATGTGAGATGAAAGAAATGTTGAAGCTCGGTCAATGGTCTAAGAATGTAGTGGAATGATTATATGTTTATCATGTGTAATATTGTATAAGTAATCTCATGGAATAAGGAGACATCTAAGGATTGTTACACTGTTGTCTTTCCTTAAGTTTTGAAAGTGTATGATGAATGGTACCAGTAACCATGAAAGGTTATTCAGATACTTTTGGAAAGTAGATAATAAGTGCATATTGAAAGGATAAGAATATAATGAGATGTTTGATTGTATTCATGAGCTCATGATTGATATAAGGACTAAGTGATATCATGGTTTGAGTATATAGAATTTTGAGGATTTTGGTATGTGGAAAGTGTTAACTTTTAACTGCACTCATGTTTTCACTAAGGTATTCAAGAGAATACACGATTAAGGACTTTGAATGTTTGGAATGTGACCAACAAGACATATCTTATGATATATGGGGATCGACGATGGTGTTAAATCTCTGGTAATCGTTTTCACTATGTTATGAGAGTGGACTGCAGTATTATGGATAAGCCTAAAGATTGAAATGGATTATGTTGGACATAAGTGAGTATTGTTTAAGGATAGAAGTTTTTTTTCGATATTATTGATGGGATGTTATAGTAATATAGTTTTTGAAAAAGGGACAACCTGCAGGACGGGCGACAGCCCATCGCTTCGGACAAGGTCGTAGGAATCGAACCCACAACCGAAGTGCGACTGGCCTTTATCGCCTACCACTGGCCTACAGGAAGTCCCTGTTTTGTAGAAACTAGTTTTATTATATTAAGTAGTATGATATATGAAGTATAAGTCCATTTTAGGAACTATATATGATTAATCTCACTATAGAATGACTTATGTATATTTAATAACTTTTGCTTACCTTTTGTTTGAGACAGATGGAATGACCCGTCATTCTATCACATGATCTGCTAACACTTCACGAATAACAAATTCAACTTCATTTATTTAAGAGATGAAGTGGAAATTGTTCAAGGCACGAACAACAGTGATATTGTATCAAAATAAAGTAAGTATTTATTCTAATTCAAATTTTCAACTTTAGGGAAATGATCTTGAAAACCAAAAATGTTGTCCTAGTGATCTTATACCTGATGAATCAGATGGTACCTTAGATCGTCACAAATTTATGGATTTGTGATTACTGGATTTTCCATAGCCATGTTCTCTACCACTCTCCATCAGAACATGATGGTTAGATTTCTCTTCCATATCCATATTTTCACCTATGTGGAAACCCAGTGATTAGTTTATTTGGATAATCGTTACATTTCATACTTTAGTTTTTAAAGCCAAGTTTTGGTATTCCCTTTTACGACGTGGGTTTCTATTAAAGAAACTTTCAAATAGTAAACCATTTATAACCCCGACGAATTTCGAGGGCGAAATTCATTTTAAGGGGGGTAGAATGTAACAGCCCAAGATTTTATAAAAAAATATTCTTTTTAATTTTATTAATGTCTTGTGTTGTACGCTACACCAAAAGGAGCTTGCACAACACACATCCTTGACTTGACTTGCATTACACGCAATCGCGACCTTCCTCGATAGCGTGTGTAGTACGCAATACCGAGTTTCACTAAACAACGATATGCTATAAAAATATTATTAAAACTAGCCGTTATGAATAGTAATAACCACTTTTTGAAATCCAGTAAATCTTATTTTTCAAAATGAACTTTATTTTTGGATTCGGAGTATCGAATTTAGCCTAAGGTGAAATTTTGGTACTTTTCGGATAACTTTCATATTCTGATGAATAGTGAAAATTACTAAATTATAATTAAAAACAACTTTTTTAATCGAAATAATTAATAGTGATAAATCATTAATTTGAGTGGTTTTAAAGTATATTTAGAATATATTTTTACAATTTAATACAATGTTGGTCATTGGATGTAGTTTCACATTTAAACTAGACATAAACAAGTGTCAATCTTTTGATAGATATTGTTTCTTAAAAACACGCTATTTGTTTTAACAGCGGGATTTAATTATAAAATTAATTAATGAAACTTTTATGTTATGAATTTGGTAAAATAGACTTCATTTTTGAATTCGGAATATGAAATATAGCTTGGGATGAAATTTTGGCATTGTTCTGAAAAACATCAATTTTTGATGAATAGTGAAACTACTAAGTGGTAGGTTAAAAACTGAATTTTGCATAAAACTTAATTTTACCGCTTCTGTGAATAGAATTTCGAAAATCCGAGAGACACGGTTAATATCAAGGACTAAAATGTGGTTCAATGAGATGAAAATAATTTTTTGGTGAATAGTAACTTTTTACTTTTTTTACCACGGTTAATAGTAAATAAGGTAACTAAGGGTAAATATGATATTAATATTACCCTAACACATGTCCTAATTCTATTGGACAAGTGTAATTCGACCAAAAACAAACTTAGGAATAAAATATGACCATTTAGGCCTACTTGGATTAGATTAGGACATTTATTATTAATTTATTTAAAGAAGGGTTAAAATAGTTAAAATCAAAGTTTAATAAGTAAATCATTTTTAATATGGGGTTATACATAAGATAAATTCGACTATAAATATTCATTAGAAAGCTAAAAAGATTTCCTACATGATGGTATTTTATTTGTAATTTTTAGACATCAAATAGTAAAATTTATTTATGACACAAAAATGATGCAGTAATTATCTTATTAATGAAATATTGACATAATTGATAATATAAATACCAAAATAAATGTAATTTAAGACTTTTTATGAATTCCACTAATTTTCTAGGTTACTATGATATATTAGTGTTGATTTAATCAACTTGGTTCGAACATATAATTCTGTTATGACTTTCACAAAAATCATATATCAAATAGTGTCAAAATTGACACAAAATAGTTTTTAAATCAAATATTATATTATTAATTGTTATTTTATTCCTAAAAATATAAGGTTCGTCCAAATGACTTAGATAAGGATATATGTATTAATAATATACAATTTGGGGTTCGTTTGGCATGTTATAGTAAGTTTATTAACCATATAGTGAAAGAAAACAAAAAGACACGGTAAAAGTTAAATTATTTAACTTAGAGTTAAATCTAATTGATAAGGTTAAAATAATACCCTAAACTTGTCTAAATCCTATTGGTTTATAGGATTTAGACCCATCCCCACTTTATCTTCGAAATAAGACCCTTTGGAACCATTATAAACCGATTTTGACTTTAATATAAAATAATATTTTGAGATATTCCTAAGGTGCCCCTCTCCTCCCCTATAAAAGGACACCTCCTCCCCCTCCTCCTCACACCAATTTGAGCACTCAAGCTCGGCCAAACCCTGCCAATTTATCCTCTCCACTTCCCTAGCAACATCCTAGAGGTTCTGGTCTTCCTCAAAGACCAATTTTAGTGCTCTAAGAGGAGGTCTCAAAGAGGCACTTCAAAGAAGAGGTAATTACCGTTACCAATTCTTTCATCTTTATTTCTTCTTAAACTTCTTCTTCTTAGGTTGTTTCATTATGAAGTAATAACATCAGTATCACTAATATACTGATATGTTATTATAAGTATGAAACAACCCTATTTCACCATCTATCCATCCTACGGAAAAAGAAATCACCGCGCGTGCGTACGTACGGAATACCGTCTCCACGCCGTGGTGTAATCTATTTTCCACCACCACCTTACATGGATGGGTATAATGGTGTAAAGAATAACTATACATAGTTATTACAACATCATATTGATTCTGATATATTGTATAATACACTCCAATTCAATTCAATATTTATACAAATGATATCATCGCTCGTGCGTACGTACGGAATACCGTCTCCACGACGCGATGAGATTCATTCTCCATGTTAACCATTTAAGAATGATTATAATGTATATATAAGAAATAATAATGAAATATATGACATTATAAAGATACTGGATTTATGTATATATATACATATGTATGTCATCTACTTACTTCCATTTCAAGACAATAAGGAAAGGAAAACAGCGTTCATGCGTACGTACGGACTACCGTCTCCATGAACGGTGTTTTTCATTTTATTTATCTACCTATTATATATATATATATACTGAATATATATGATATATAAATCATATTTTATATTCTGGAAGTAAGTAAATCATGATATAAGTAATAATGATGTCAAGAACAACAAGTCAAAACACCTACGATAAATGAAACGATTTTACCCAAAACGCTTCTTTAACATGGAATTTACAAAAGAACGGGTAATATAATGTCATAAGTGAACCATATATGATATCATAACAATGAATATGATTCTGTAATAAGTCAATAACATGATTTAAATCATTATACAGGAGGTTCGGACACTTACAAAGCAAGTCGGACCTAAGGTAAGGGAAATATCACAATCTCATTTTTATCCGAGATTGTTTATTCGTAAGTATTTACTGGGGTGTATTTTTTCATCCACATCCATGTTCCCTCAATATGTAATATTATTTCCATCCACCTACAATTGTTTAAATCCAATTTTACCCTTCTATGAGTTTTTAGTAAAGGATATGAAAGGAATCTTTTTTCGTTTTTCGTACGAGGTACTTTTTGACTTTTCCGACAAAAGTACGAAGAATGTTTTTTTTAACTTATACGGCACGAACGGATTTATACTGTTTTATAAAGCCTTATTTTCATGAAGCTTCCTCTAAAAGATTTCATGACTATTTTCAATAAAATCTCTTTCTTTTAAAATTGCATGATGTTTTGTGAAAAGAAATTGATTTTGAAGAAGAAAGGATATTTTCCTCAAGAATTCAATTCAAGTGTTTTATCAAAATTATTTTCCATA
Source organism: Viscum album (assembly GCA_963277665.1). Taxonomy (NCBI): domain Eukaryota; kingdom Viridiplantae; phylum Streptophyta; class Magnoliopsida; order Santalales; family Viscaceae; genus Viscum; species Viscum album. The sequence goes on from OY728158.1 coordinate 67,861,063, forward strand.
TAAGATAATAAAGGGTTCTGTTTCTATCCATATTTTTACATTGATTTGACTATGTTGTGATGAAATTATGTTTATGAATTCCTTTATCTTATATGAATGGTTTTATGATGTCATGTTGTTTAAGAATCCCATTTTTATTACATGGGTTATGCAATGATGTATGATTTATGATTTTGTGGCACACATAAGAAAGGATTCATTAAGAGATGGGTGGGACCTATATCTCCCTCCAATGCATTGGGTAAAGATTTCATATCTCATGAGATAGACATGGCTGGAATGGTAGGTTATACCGGTTCAGTGAAACAGGACTGAAACGAGGATTACTTGATTCAGAAAGGGACTTTGTCCACTAAGATAGTCTTGGCAATGAGTCTTGACTAACAAGAAATGATTCTCTATGATTATGTGTGTATGCCACAATGAGTAATGTTTTAAGTAAGGTTTTCATTTTCACTACTATGATTTATCCCATGTTATGAAATTATGCTCTCTTTTGCAGGTTAAGATTTCCAAAAATGTTATGTTCTTATGAAAATTATGTGATTGATATTTCTTTTGTTTACCCTTACTGAGCATTTGAGCTCACCCTTTTATGTTTTCTTTTCCCCAGGATATAAAGAAAGGTTTTAGGTATAAAAAAAAGGAAGATCTTTGTGGGAGATTTTGAAGATCTTTCACCAGGATTAGAAGATTACGTTCCGAGTTTCCAAAGACACTAAACTATTACGATCCTTGTGTGTATATTTTTGTTATGTATTAAGTATTCCGCAAAAGTAATGTAATGTTCATGTACGTTAGGCTTCGGTTATCTACAGAAATATTTCTCCAAGCTGGACCTTCAATTAGGATATCAATAATTTATGTTGAATAAGTTTGATATTCCCAAAACTTCCTTTCAAACAAGGTTAGAACACTATGATTTCATAGGGATTTCTTTCAAACTCACTAATTCTACATCAATATTTACGGACTTGATTAATATAGTATTTAGGGATTAACTCAACAAATTGGTTAAAGTATTTATAGATGATATTTTGATTCACGCAAAAATTAAAGAGGAGAATAAACAAAATTTGTATACTATGCTAAAGGATACGATAAAGGAGACGCTATATAAAAATTATAGTAAATGTGAGTTTTCGATGAAGGAAGAATAATTATTGGGGAATTCTATCTCTAGAAAATTGATATATATAGACCCTTATAATACAAAAAAATAGGTCTAGAGTAGATCAGTATCTCTAATAGAGATACATAGTTTCCTTATACTATTTGGGAATTACCAAAAAATTTTAAAAAAACTATCATGATTGTCGAACCCGATAACCAAGATGAATTTGAAGGGATTAAAGTTTTTCTGTATAGGTAAATGTGAAGAGATATTTAAGGAGGTGAAAAAAAGGCTTATTCTTACACTAGTACTTACATCTCCCTCAAGAGGGAAACCTTTCATGGTATATAGTGATGCTTAAAAGTAGTTATTAGTTTGTGTTCTAATGGAAAATGATAAAGTGATATCCTATGCCTCAAGGAAGTTGAAATTTCATGAGAAAAATTATCCCAAACAAGGAACATCAATATTCCTTTCTCAAATGATTTCTCAACCATTCCTTCGGGAGAAGATAAAGGATTCTCAAAGAGATTATGTGGACATTCAGAAAATGGTGGAAGATTTATGAAGAGGGAAATACTTATAGTTAAAAATTGATAAATATGGTATTGTAATATTTGGTTCATGACTATGTGTACCTCTAAATATGGAGCTAAAAAAAGAGATGTTGAATAATGCACATAGCTCGACCATCTTCATTCAACATGGGATCAGGAAGATGTATCGAGATCTCTATGATCACTATTTGTTAGAAAATATGAAGGAGACCACTGAATATGAATAAAAGTTTATGATATTTTAATTAGTGAATTCTGAAAGAAAAATGACTAAGGGGATGATGGTACCATTAACCATATCTACATGGAAATAGGAAAACATCACCATGGAATTTATCACTGGTCTTCTAAAGTCATAAAGAATAAATAATGACAAATGGTTTGTGGTGGATCATTTTATAAATACTTCTCACTTTATTTCAATTTTATAGGACTTATCACTGAATCAAAGTTAGATATTTGGAAAGACTATATAGAATATTTCAATTTATTGTATCTATTAAAGATCTGATATTTACCTCAATGTTCTAAAAGATCCTACAACATGATCTAAATATTGATTTGAACATCAGTATGGTTTATCACCCAAAACTAATCCCCAATAATAGAATACTATTCATATATTGGAATAAATGTTATGAGTATGACTGATAGACTTTGAATGAGGATGGGATCAAGATATACCTTTGGTCAAGTTATCTTATGACAATATCTTTTACTCAAGCATCTAAATGGATACATATGAATCCCTTTATAGGAAGATATGTAGAACACATACGTGTTGGGATGAATTCGGTGGATGACAGCTATTGGGCCCTAAAATTGTTGAGGACATGGTTTAATGGGTCAAGACCATTCAAAAACACATCAGGATTTATTAGATTTGATAAAAGAACTATAATGGAAACCATCGATGAGACCTAGAGTTTGAGGTTAGGGATAAATTATTTCTCTAAATATATACAAAGAATATATTCATGAAATTTGGGTTGAATAGAAATATAATCTCTAGGTACATCATCCACTTTTTGATTCTTGATCACATTCGTGTTGTGTCTTATCAACTATCACTCCCATCGAACCTTTCTCAAGTACATGATGTATTTTATATACCCCCATTAAGGAAGTATATACCAGATCCATCACATATACATAATTAAGAGTTGGTATAGTTGTAAAATGATATATCTTATGAGGATCATATAGTGATGATATTGTATAGAATATATAATGTTCTACACAATAAGACAACTCAGCTGGTCAAAGTGCTATAGCGTAACCATACATACGAAGAGGCAACCTGGGAACCAGATGGGGCCATAGATCAGAAGTTTACTCACATATTTTTACCTTATTATGTAATATGAAATTTATAGGGTGAAATTTATTAATAGAGGAATCATGTGACACTTAGAGTTTTTTAAAAAAGAAAACTATTCTTCATATCATATGCAACACACAACACTGAGCCTAAACAAGCCATGATTATTTATGATTATTATAACCTAAATGTTAAATTAGTGGATATGAATTATAATAACTAATTTATGAAATATATTTAATGTTCATACTCAACATAATTTAATGATAAATTATATGTAAATTAGAACTCAATATTTTAATAATAACAATTAATTTTTCAAAAAAAACTTTTTCATCAAAAATCATTTTATTTATTTTTGTGAGAAAATATTATAATTTAATTGTGGAACTCTTAGAAATGTTATTTTATAATTTTTAAATAATTTTTTAAATTATAATATCAGTATTAACTTATGGTTAAAATTTATAATTTTTATCAAAAGTTTTATTTTTCCATGAATAGTGAAAGTTATCGATTTTTCAAATACTGTCATTTATTTTAATTAAATAATGTAATTTAAATGTTACATTAAATTTTAGATTTTTTATTAAAGTGAAATATGAAACATTTTATTTATAACAATATAATCTATTTCTTTTTAATACTCAATTATTATGATTTTTGTATGAGATTATTTTTATGCTAAAAATAATGTTTTCTGAAAACTATTTGAAAGTCCATAAAGTTTATCCCATTTAATTAACTAAAATAAACCATAATGAATAAATATTTAAATGAAATTTATATATTATAAATCTTTTTTTTAATTTAAATTCATATAATGATTATTTATGTTCATATAGTTTATATAATATCATCTTATTCCTTAAAAATACATTTATTGAAAAACCATTTTTCGACACGTTTTGCAAGATTAATTTTAAATTAAAAATTTTTGTTTTTCTGAATATAATTTTTTCAAATGTATTCTAGATTTATAATTATAACAATTTATATTATATAATAATATCAACTTAATTTTTGGTCATAATGAATAGTAAAAATAGTAAAAATATGTAACCACCGGTAATGTTAAAACTGGTTTACCAGTGGTAAACTAAAGAGGAAAATGGGACAACATGTATAAAAAATATTTATTTTTGAGTGGTTGAGGTTTTTATAGGCCATATAAAGCCTATAATATATTATTTAACCAATTTGGTGGAACGTTTCCTGAGAATGACCTCCCATTATTTAATATCTTTGAGTCTTTCTAAAAATGCCCTCCTCCTTGATTATAAAAGAGAACCTTCTCTACTATCCTTTATACACTTAAAAATACCTTTGTTTTAGAAAATTACTACCCAATAACCTTAATTACTTCCCTATTCATGACTTAGATACCATTTTTGGATTATAAATATAATCTTGGAAGGATTTAGGTATAATCTTAAAGAGGTGGTTCGAAGAAGAGGTGTCATTCTTAACTGAGAATTTTGTATTATTTATTCTTCCACCTCCTTTAGATCTTACTCAATAAAGATGATATAATATCATCTATATATTCCATATAATATTATTTTATTATTCTAATTTAATAACCCAAATCCATATCCACTTCCATCAAATGGGATTCAAAACCATCATCCATGTGTACGGAGGACTACCGCCTCACGAACTGATGTAATTCGTTTTCCATTATCACTACTCATAGATATTAATGATTATGTATTGAATTTTTACATATGATATTTATTAAATATTAATTATCATTTAAAATTAATATATCATACAAATTCATGCCTTATCATCCATTTAAAAATGATAATGTTGATCATGCGTACGGTGGACTACCGCCTCACGACGAGATGCGATTTATTTTATATTACCATGTCACATGGATATTATATGTAAGTGAATTTAAATAAATAATATGATATCTATAATATAATAATAATTATGTAAGTTTAAAATAACACTTAACTTTTTCTGCCATGATTATTTAAAAATGGAAATGCTGCTAATGCTTACATACGACCTACCGTCTCAATGAGTATAACATAGTTCATTTTTCATAATGATCCATAATAATTGATTTTAAAATAATAATTAGTGTATAAAAATAAAAATTATTTCTTGATTAATATTATTAATATAATAAAATAATAATATATTGGATCTTATCAAACACTCAAAAGTGATTTTGGACATATGAGTTGAAGATCGTCAAAATATCCGAATTAAAACTAAATAATTATGTAATTGAATTTAGAATGATAATAAATAAAATAATAGGAATAATAAACATGAAAAGGGTTATTAATAAAGTAAAAAATTAAAATAAGTTTATTATTTATGAATATAAATAACAAACATGTTGAATTGGGCTTGAGGTAAGGGGTCTCTCTAATCCGCCCTTAGCTTTGGGTTATGACCATTATCTCTCTAAATCACTTTATATCTTTATATAATGTTATAAAATGATTCTAAATTATATATATATATATATCAATAAAATATATATCTATCTTATTATCCCTTCCTTTTATGGGGAAATACATACCTTATTCTCATTTTTCAAATGTCTTCATTATAATTTTTTTTGATTATGGTATGAGGAAAGATTATACAAGCCATTTTATTTCCTTGGGTAATCATTTCGTTATTTCTTTTGATTGATCTCCTATACATGGAGAACATAAATCATGATCATTGTTTCATGGGTGTTCTCAGATAGTTCTCTAATTCATTGGGTAAATAATTAGTTTCATAAGGCGTCATACATGAGATTTGGGAGTAAAACTAATCCATTACAGGACTTTATCAATAAAGTGACATTGTCTAGGTTACTGTACTTCAATAAAGTTTATGTTATGTTATATATTTATACCATATTTCCTATGTTACCATGATCTTATGATACCATGTTCTTTATGTTATTCTTCCATGTGATTACTCATGAGCCTTCTCTTTTATGATATCATGGTGTGACTTGGACTTACATGTTGTGTTTCTTTATCATGTTTATTCCTTTATTGGGTCTTTATCTCACCCATTTTTTTGATGTATTTTCTAGGTTATACTATAATTTCATGAACCATTTTGGGCTTCCATCCAACCTAACAACCGACCCAACCCACAACAATACCTGAGAGGCATTCTCAATCCTCTCGGGTTGATAACTAGAACAAGGCATCAAGATGATCTGGATAAGAATGATTTCTTCCCAGTAAACAATGGGAATAAATACAAAAAATAGAGCAAAATAATACCAAGAGAATCTATAATCACTGGATACAAACAAATACAACAACAGAATCGATATAGTGATGAAAAAATTGGAGTCTAAAAATTGGGAAAAAAAATCCAAACCGTTATGGACATGATCTCCATATGACCTCCTGGTCACCACCATCCATAAGATCAACCTATTCTAAATGAAAACTAAAACCAGAAACTAGAACCTCTAAGACCACTATAGTCTATCAATTCAGAGTGGTACAAGTAGGGCTTGATCGTAAATAGATTATTAGGTAAGCACTACATAGTCCATACATTTCCTTTCCTAAAATAGTCCATAAACACTGGTTTTAAATAGAGATAATGAAAATAAGTTTTTATCTTTTTAAAGAACTGAACACAACTTCCCCTTTATAAAACATTTTTCCACTTCAAAATCCAATTTAAAAAACTAAAACCCAAATAAGATTTCATACCAGGTGTTGAAAGAATATGATTAAAATAACATAATATGAACTTGTAAAAATAAACTAGAGTGTATAATAATCAAAATATAGTAGAAAAATACACAACATATTGATAATTATTCATGGGAATTTTCTAAACATATCTAGAATAAATCCATGGATGTACTCGGATCAGACTCACCTACTTGCATATGGTGAAACTATATAGTTGATAACCAAATGGATTCCCTCAATGAGCCCCACCAATGTGACATCCCACATAACCAGTCAGAAAATCTAGAGGGTACCAACCCATATAATTGGGGTTAATAATCAACCATCACTCGATCCTCTAGATGATGCACAAGAATTCCATGATAATAGTAAGTGGTGAATGAGGAGGTCCTCACATGCACAACATAAACCAATGACCACATATTCCATCATGCTTTCCTAGACCAAACACTGAAACGGCCTATGTGATTATCCTCTACTTGGTGGGACTACCATAAAGGTTCCCATAGGACATCAAGTCATACATAAGTTCCAATCTAGCCTTCACACCAATTTTATTAATTTTTTTTACCAAAACATAACAAAGTTCCAACCATTCCTTAACCTTTAAAATCTATGTACATTTCTAAAAAAAATTCCATAACTAAGTTGAAACAACCATTTATTCATAGAAAATACCGAATGAGACTTAATGTCATTGGACTACCAAACCATACCCCAAAGTGACAAATGGTAAAATACTTATGAAAGTCGTTTAAAAACCACATTTATTTTCTCTTAGAAACCAATAATTGTTTTGGAAACATATTGGTTTTAGAAGAACCACTTGGTATTCATATACATATCAGGAAAACCCCAATGGAATTTATTCAAACACTTGGTATTCATATACATATAAGGATAATTTGGAAAACCCCATTGGAAACCAATTACATCAAATTTTCCAACATAAAAACACCATAAAAATTCACACAAGCACATGGAGCACTTTTATAAATTATTTATAAATAATTAAGATTCAAATGGAATATTATATAAAGGAAATGGATGGAAACACCTAACTCAATGATGTGTGGATGAACCAAATATCTCATAAGAGAAAGAATAAGATCCAAGGAACAATCACACACTGTAACATCAAATAAACATAAGCCACATATCAAACCTAGACTATATGGCTCAACCCAGAGAGAAAAAAACCAATAGAGAACCAAGAACCTATATAGGAAGATAAGTAGAGGATAAAATTGACCAAACACTAAGAGAAACTCTCCTTGAAACCTTATAAGAGAGACAACAATGGAAGTATATCCAAAGAGGGAGAGATTAAAATCCCACCACAGTGATTCAAAGTCAAATGGGGGAGGAAAATTCTAGGTTGGGGTTAAAAAATAAGGGGGGAAAGATTGGAATTTAAAAATATTAAAGATATGGGAAACTCGCACTGTTTGGCCGCACGAGTTTCCAAACCAGGCACCAACCGTGTGAAGACTACTGGAGCGAAGGGAAACCCACATATTTTATCTATATGGTTTGGGAAACCATGCACCAACTGTGAAAAATGGATCAATAAAATTGTAGAGCCTCACTACACAATTTTCACCTAATTTACTATAATTGTGTGCAAGCTGTTCTCATTGACCCTACCACCAAAAGAGAGTTGTACGGTTACACCTGAGAATTTAATTTTTGAAAAAAACCACGATCAAGCCTTGAAAGTAAAACCATGTGAGAAAATTGATAATTGAAAATTACCTCATCCTTCATAGGCTATGCAGTTAACCCTTAAAATTTTCACTCAAATCGTACAAAGAGAAAAACAAATTCATGAAACCTCCAAAACTCAAAAATTACTATCAAGAACATAACCCAAACCTCAACCAAAATATCCAAAATTAAGAAAAGAATAGGAAGAAATAAAAAACATGGTAGGGGTGTGACAATTATCCCAACCACAAAAACATTATTCCCACATAAATTCACAAAACTGAACGAGATCAAATAACTCGATCTCAAAACTGAATAAAGTCAAGAGAAAGCACGCACCTCGGGGTGACCTCCCAACTCCACAAGTCAAACCTCACCAAATATAGAGAAAAATTTAAGAAAAATCACCAAGATGTGTTCTACGCAACACAATAATCTAACTAACAACATGACACAAACACGTATAAACCTAATGCGAACCAACCCAGCAACTCCTCACAGAGTCCAACAAGCACGACCCCCAAGAACTCCCCAACCGAGCCAAAAAATACCTCTAAAAATGAGAACTCGTAAAAGAAACTCAAACACAACAAAAACCTAAATCATGATTCATTAATTCCTCAAGACACACACATCTCCAAAATGAACACAACTAGAAACCAAAACTAGACCGCAATAAGGGTAAACACACTCAAGAAAGAATAACTAATCAAGGAATTGAATCCAAAAGGGATAAAACTATAATTAAAAATGAAACAATATATCGTAACTTTTTCAATAGAGTGAAACTTTCAACAACCTAGAAAACTAAAATGGTTGAACTTATACTGACTCTACTATGACAATAGAGACAGAACTAGGCCAACACCCCTACCACATTAAGAAAATCATAACTGTCTGAAGAGATTCACTCCAGGGCCTATGGATGGATCCATGAGATGTTGAATCATATAATTCCCCATAGTTATAAGTTTAAATCCTCTACATGAGACTTATTCTTCAAGAAGTTCTACTCAATTAACATTTCTAGATGACCAAATGGCTACACCACCGACAGTCCTTCAGAGGATTTTATATAGATCAATTCAAATGCCCAAACCAACCACATTGGAAGAACAGAAGCAAAAAAATTATAGTGAATATGATATTGGAACCAAATAAGGAGACTCTCCTGGAATATATTCCCATAGTACACTCCTTTTATTAGACGAGGAACCTCTACCAGTTCCAAGAGAAACCAGATTTCTAACCACTAATGACTGCGCTCCAAGAACCACATTCACTATAAATTCTTCTTCAACTATCTTCTAAAATCAAACTTACCTAGATGAGAGAAATTAAACCTTAATATCTAGGAAAATAACACAAACCAAGATAGAAGACTTTTTATGATTCTCAAATTATACCTCGGGAGAGAAAGAAACTGTCTCTTTGAATTGTTCAATATAGGTCTTCATCATCTATTGACCTTTATGAACACCCAAGAGCTCTTCCACTTTCCTAGAATTCACCTCCTCGGGCATGAACCATAGGATAAACGTGGTCTTAAAAAATTCCTGTGAAACCTTGAATTGAAATTGTGGAGGGTCAGTCACATTCCACCAATCCAAGGTCGAACCTTCAAATGGACTCAAAACAGCACGTACACTCATGGATTTTGTAGTTCCCAATGACTTTAAGACAACTTAGAATTCTTAAATCCACTTTGTATCTTCTAAATAACCTCGGTCACCTAATAAAATATGGACCAAACTAAGAATATCTTGACTCCACAACTTCATTAGGATTCTGGGCAGGTCCATCAACTAAAAGTGACTCAGAGGAAACCAAGGGGACATTTCTGGGAAACATACTCTGGACCAAATAAAGACAAAAAACAAAAAACAAATCACAACCAAAACCCAAATAAAAAAAATCCTAATCCAAAATAGCTAAGTCAGTATCCAAATACCACTAACAAATCCATAAATATTATTTCAAAACACACTATTTCCATTTTCAATTCAAAAACCACTTCACCCCAAATCTATTTTTCACAATACCATGTTCAATTTCAGAACAAAACAACATCCCAAAATCATTTTCCTTTTTTAGTCCCCCACTTTTAATTTTAATACCCACTCATGTCAATCAAAACAAATCCAAAACATATCTCACACTAAAATCCTAGAATAGGGAACTAGTGGCCAAGCCTAACCAAACCAAATGGTTTAGTAGACCATGCCCCATTCTAGAACCAAACACTAAGAGGGTCTTGAACTGTGCACGCATGCCACACATGGGTCACTACTCCACATAGTCACACTTTTCATTTTCAGTTCACCTCCATTTTCATTCCCTATCCACACATAAAAAACCAAAATAAAAGACTCAAATCCCAGACTAAACCTTGAAACATGAGGCTTAATACGACCAAGGGTTCATAATATCCTACCCTTACCTACATATTGAGTTCTAATAGTTATAATCTCTAAACTAACTAATTCCAAAAATAACAAAGGGATACTCTGATACCATTTTATCATGAACTAGTTTTCAAAACCATCCAAACTGACACTCGAACCGGGCCATAATAAGGCTTGAGATGCATTTTAGATCCTTCTAGGCTAGAGACTAGAACTGGGCATCATGATGATCCAAATGCAAAGGATTTTTTCCCAATAAACAACTAAAATAAATACACAAAATAGAGCATGTGGTGAAGATCAAGAGAATCCATAATCACTAGATACAAAAAAATACAATAATATGATCTAAATATAATTGAACAAATTGGAAATTGAAAACTAAAAACAAAACAAAAACTAAAAAATACTAACATAATCTCCATGTGACCTCTTATACAACACTATACACAAGATAAACCTGATATAAAGGCAATCCTAAACCAGAAACTTGAACTTATAGGATAGCTCGGGTCTACCAACGGCTAATGGAAAATGTAGGGTGTTCGCATAAATATCTTAATAGGTAAGAACCACAGATTCCATACGTTTCTTTTCCTGAATCAATACATAAAAATGGGTTTGAAATACAGATAATTAAAATATAGTTTTATCATTTTAATGAACCAAACATAAATTTACCGATTTAAAATTGTTTCCATATCAAAATCTAGTTTAAAAAACTAAAACCCAAACAATTGTCCTTACGGAGTGTTGAAAGACTATGCTAAAAATAATGTAAAATGAATAATAAGTCATAAACTAAAAGGGATAATAATCAAAATATAGTAAAAAATAACATATAGATAGATAATCAAGGTAATTTCCTAAACATCTCTAGAATAAATCCATGGAAATACTCATATCATACTCACTTATCAGTGTATGGTGAAACTCCATATTCAATGACTAACTATTTTCCCTTAAGTATCCTTACCAATAGAACATATCACCTGGCCTCCCAGCAAATCCATAGGGTACCAAACCATTTAATCAGGCCAATAAGAAACATCACTCAACCTTATATATGATGCACAAGAATCCTATGATAATAGTATGTGGTGAATTAGGAGGTCCTCACACACATGACTTAAACCAAATACCCACATATGCTAACATGATTTCCTATCCCAAACACTAATACCACATTTAAGATAACCCACCCCTCAGAGGGACTACCATAGAGGTTCTCATCAAACATCAAGTCATATATAAGTTCCAACAGGACTTTACATCAATTTACAATAAAACCAATTTACTAAAATATTACAAAGTACCAATCAGGCCTTAAACTTTACAATCAATGTCTATTTCTAAAACCATTTAAATAACCAAGTTGAAACAACAATTTACAATTACAAAATTTCAAATGAGATTTTAAGTCATTTAATTACCAAAAAATACCCCAAATTACCATATAAGCCAAGACATAGGAAAGTAATTCACAAAACACTTTCTATTTCACTTAAAATCCAATAACACATTTAGGAAACATATAGGTTTTAGAAGAACCATTTGGAAATAAGAGGCTAAAGGTGGGAAGAAGGAAGAGGGGTACATGTTTTAAAAATGTGGATTCAAGGTAAGAATTGCTTTCAAATCCATAATCATTGTCATTCCTATCCATATGTTCACCTTGTGCATATATGGATATGCCAACATCCAATTTAATAACCATATAAAATGATAAAAATATCCAATAATTTAATTAAATAACCACAAATAACACCACAACCCACCACAAAAGCCCACACTTACACATCAAACCATAAAAGGCACCAAAATATATTCACAAGATCAATTTCCATATGATCCAACCCACCAGGATCCAAACAAGGGAAATTAACATCTAAAAATACCCAATTATATTTTTAAAAGTGTATTGTCATTTCATCAAACACTTGTTATATATGTACATATAGGCATATTTAGAAAAAAACCCCTTTGGAAACCGATTACTACAACTTTTCCAATATAAAAACACCACAAAAATTCACACAAACACATCAAATGAATGAGAATAAATTTTATAAATCATTTAGATTCACTCAAGCAACAAATTGAATATTTCTGAAATGGAATGGATGGAAACACCTACCTCAATGATGAGAAGATGCTATGAGACCCCGAGTGGAGGAAAAATAAGGTCTAAGGAACAATCCACACACCCTACTATAAGATAAACCCAAGACATATATAAAAACTAACCTCTAGGGTTTGGAAAAGATAGAAAAAAAGAACAAACTAATAACCAAGAGGGGAAGAGAAGAAGAGGATAAAACTGACCAAAAACTAAGAGAAACTCACATTGGAACCTCATAGGCACCTAAAAAATTGAATGAGAGAAAATGGATGAGATCTTGGAAGCCCCCAAAATGAACCTAGGTAGAATGGGGGAAGAAAATACCAATTTGGTGTTAAAACATAAGAAGGGTAAGATTTTAATTTCATTTTTTTTATTGATCTGGGAAACTCATATAGTTTGGTTGCACAGTTTGAAAAAATATGCTCCAACTATGTGCACCCTACTGAAGAGAAGGTACACTAACATGGTTCACCTATACAGTTTGGGAAACTATGCAGCAACCATGAAAAATGGATCTGTAAAATTATAGAGCATCCCTGCTTGCTTTTCTCATGGTTTCCTCTAATCTTTGGAATCGATACTCCATGACCCTGACACTAAAAGAGAGATTCATGATTACAACTAGGACTTTCACAGTTTGGCCCAAAATATTCTCATTCTATACAAGTCAAACCATGTGAGAAGAAAGATAACTAGAAACAACCTCATCCTTAATAAGATTCACGGTTTACCCTCAAACCTTGATCAAAAATTGTGCAGAAATCCAAAAACCAGTCTGAACCTCCAATACTCAAAAAAATCCCAATAAGAACTCAACCTACACCTCAAAAAATCTATGCAACATAAATAAATGAATCAAATAAAATAAAAAAACATGGTCGAGGTGTGACATATATAGTTTTATAATCTCAAATGTAATTATAAGATCATTATAGAGAATAAAAATATAATTTCATGTTTTAGTTTCTTTTTGATGAATTATGAACCTAGACTTCCAAATACATGAGGTCTCATGATATTTGGGTAGTAATTAATGGATGTTTGTGTTTAAAATTATGTGAAAATATGTGTTATAGTATTGAAAAAATATATAATTATAAGATATTCCCTGAGAAAAATGGTATTTTATAGGTTGGCCAGAGGTTAACACCAATCGAGGCCCTAGTCATTCTTACTACACTTGACAAACCACTTTCATTTGGGGATCTCTCAGTGAGGGAGATCATAGACACACTCACGGTCACTTTCAAACTCTGAAATGAGGTGAATATCTGATAAATAATATAAAACCCCAGAAAAAGCCACAAGATGAAATGAACCTTTGATAAAATGATGTGAGGAGAATACCTCGATCTGAATCTCAAAGGGGTGAATGCAGTGTTAGATCACTATATTACTCATAGGATGAAAAAATGACTCCTACTTTATGATATGCTTTGTGAAGACCATACCTATCACAATAGTTAGTGATATAGATTGATACACATACACTAAGAGAATAAATTCATAAAAAATACCCCCAGATACATGTTACACTGATTCATGGGTTGAGGCCACTCACACTCTAAATTAGAGGAGTAAATAAAACATAGAACCCTAAAATGAGGAGTTTCCACTTAATCAATACTATTATACTAGGTATAAAGGGAAAGGTGCAGATATGAACAACTCACTACCAAAAAAATCCATGGTCCTCTCTTTGTTGGATAAGTTAGCATAATATGAGGCTGAAATATTTCATATTAGAGGTCTCAATAAGTATTTTCTTAGGGGAAATATTCAAAAAACTAATCACCTCAAAGAAGAGGAAAATATTTCTCCTCACACCCACTAGAAGGGGATAATTTTCCAACAAGAGTTAAATTAGAACATCAGGTTGGATCCGAATCTAGAGAGTTAGTTTTTTTGAATACTGGGATTGGAGAAGACTGGGATTTTTCTCTATCATGGAAGTGACCTCTCTCATATAGGGATAATCTTATGTTTCTAGAATGAACTATAAATCATCATCCAATGAATGTAGGGATACCCTATCAATATTTTCCCATTTCACATGTTCAGGATGTGTCCTAGATGATATTTAACTCAGAAAACCTCAATACCATTAAAACTCTAACTACTCAAATTGAAGTCATAAAAGGGTGATACAACTTCATGTACACCAAAAATAATTCATATAATAGATGGGTGTACACCACTCTACCTCTACCCAGTTTTGAGAATCTGATTTCTCTAAACCCTTGATGGCATGGTGGATCTAGGGCAACATCTCTCACATTTTATGTCTAGGTGTGGCCCCATAATGGGCCCATGAAACTTGTAAGAGGAAAAAGAATAGGATGTTTTTTATAGAGTCTGGTGGGGATAGATTTTAGATGGTATAATAGCTTCCCAAAAGGGTCCACCATACTCTTGTAATAACTTTTCCATTAATTCCTATACCAATTCAGATCCACAATAAGAAACATGATGATTATAGACCTCATAAACTATAAACAACATTAATATGAAACTGACATTGAAATTTTCACTAGATGGAAAATCCTAACATCCACTACTCATTATTCCACTAACATAAGAGTAGTTGTTGGAAATCTCTATTAAGAACCTCTATAATTAAATATAGACACCGCTAATCCGGTTGAAATATCTAGGAAGTTTTTAAGATATTTTAGACATAACCCATCATATAGAGGATATCATTTGGTGAACCAGATCCATGTTTAGGACCATGAGTGCAATATAAGAGAAAAGGTGTGGTAAGTTAGAAACTACCAATGTCACACTAAAATGAACACCGATGACTGCCAGAGCACCTAGTTCGGATTTTCATCACCTCATTCCCCATGTCGAGTGATAGTAATAGAAAAATCAACCTCGTATAGAGGAAGGGAGAGATCATGGATTCTTATGATCTGAGGAATGAAAAAAAATATTCCTTCCAAGGTGAATAGGTTCTTGGTTATTTTCTCAAACCCATCGAATATAAACTGCCCATGTTTATTGATCCCAGGAAACATGATGAAATTGTCCTCCTTTATTACCATGACTACTTCCCTTATCATTATAGGTTGGGACACACTATCTGAAACTTCTTTGTCTTAAAGTAAATCCTCTAGTTTATGGTTGATTCTGGATTGGTGATACTAGTAAAATCCCCATCTCAAGTGGCACATGTGTCCACTACCCAATCATAAGAATAATAAGGTTTTTGGAAAGAATTTCTATCTAGGCACGAATAAATATTAAATGATTGGACAAACCAAAATATAGTTGATCATACTCACACCATTCTCAGAGAAAACTCCATCAATCAATCATGGTCCAAAAAACTCCTATTTTATCCAATGGGGAGGAATCAGAACCACCCTCTAAAGGTAGGGATAACCATCACAAGAAGAATAAGGAACAAGAAGAGGAGTCTCATTTTACACCAAATTGGATGTGACTCTTATATTTTTTTCCTCGTCATCTAGATATTTGGAACCACCATACCTAATGTAACCCTGATTAAATGAAGAGATAATATTTGGTACTATTAACATCATTCACTTAGTATACCCCTTATCCAATGAAGAATATGAATATAAACATGAGTTATCCATACCTGAATAGGTAGTCGTAGGCTGAGTCTACATAGGTTGAGTGAATAAGGGAATATATAGTTCTAGATGAGCCCAATATGATTTCTACATCCCCACTAAAGCCATATACATGACCAAGACCAATGGGTAAACACTTCATTAGGCTTATCAGCATAATGGAGACACCTCAGAGTCTTCCATAATTTTCAAAATCCCAATTATTTTGGGTGACTGGCTGGTAGGTGTGCAACTATTTGATCAACCCAGATGAGTAGGTAGACTATTTCAGCCAAACATTTTAGCAATAGGTGTTCCCATAACTTTCATTTGGGTGTTATATATATCTACCTCAAGAACACTATCCCTTAATCTGAATATTAAGAACCAACCCCTTATTGGGTAACAAAGACCTCTAGTATAAAATTATAAAATTTTGAAATAGTGGGTGGCTATCCTAACCAATCTCAAAATCGTGGATGCGCTCTATATTTAAAAACAGATCATGGAGGTTCTTGTAGAGTCCCTTTAGATCCCATATAATTTTGTGAAAAAATTCACTACAGTTGAGGTTTATCCGGATGAAAATTCTTCATCGTAATATCAGGCCACTATCTCCTTCATAGATAAGGATTGAGGAAAATCCATTCCTGGGAACACGAGAACCCAGAAAATATTAATAAATCTTGAAAAGTAAAAATTCAATTGGATTTAGTAGAAAAAATTTATAGGACTAACGTTATCCCAGTCCAAACACTCTAATGTTATAGATATAGTGAGGATAATTTATATCCCATGAAGCTGATCATTCAAGGGTATGAAAAGAGTGAGTATAATTCCATTGAAAATATAAGGCTTGAGTCCCAATCCAAGGACCTGGTGTTAAATAATTATTTCATGAATATCTTGAAATAAATGACATAAAATGTTTTTCTTTGGATTCCTTACCTTCATATCAACATGATTGTGCTGTCGATATTCCATCATTGCCATATGTACCCCCACCAACCAGAAGGTTGGTATTCTATACTATGATATTGACCCTTTTTAATCTTATAAATCCCATTATGATAAGGAAATATTCTACAAGATAGAAGTAAAGGAATAGATAATGGAAGGTGACATGCAGGTTTCCACTCATAACGACATGGGAACCACACCAACAAACCCCTAAATCATGCTTGAAAGTGACTATATACTACCAATAAACCAAATTTAGGTGGAAGATCCAACATTAAAAATCCTTTTTAATTCACAAACATCATTGCTCCATGACAATACAAACATTTATAAGATTAATACCCTTTTTGGATAATATAATTCCCCCATACTGTTGGTGGAAATTAAAAATTTCCCTATGATGTCCCTCGAAATTTGAAATGTTAGTAATGAAAAAGTAGAAAGAAAGAACCTCCAAAGTCATTCCGATCACAATATACATGTCTTATAACTCCAAGGGACTATGGATGGACCCTTATATCTCATAAGGAAAAAATATAATCCCAGGATATTTACCAGTATTAAGTACACATCCATTGATATGGTGATGAAATTCAAAGAATATGGCCTTAGAAATGCCACTATAGTATTTAAGGAAGGCATATCTACCACCATCGATGAGCTCAGATAGGTAAATTTAGGAACAAAATAGGACTTTTGACCTAAATTTATTTATTCCACCATTACCCTAGAAGAAAAATACATTCATATCTGATTCTTGAAGAAACTCCATTGTGTATTCCCTTGGAATTACACAAAAATTACTAGGTTGTATACCATTGTGGCTACCCATCACAAGAGTTTTCCAAAAAATGTTAGGTTTTCAAAAGGCATACATAAGAATTCACCCCTCACATGATTCAGATGTTTAATATGAATTTTATAATAATATATAATAAAGATTTATTATTTAGGTGCAACATTGAAAATGACTTTCCAAAATCATCCCTATTAATTAATAAAATGGGAATATTAGAGTCAACATCGACTTTAGGGATCTTAACTAACACAGTATGATGGATTATTTTCCATTTCTGATCCAATAACTCTTAATTGATGAAGTTTTAGGTTTATAATCCATTTTATTTATGAAAATTTTCTTAAGGTATAACCACGTCAAAATGGTCCCCAAAGATGAGGAATTCACCTCTTTTAGATCACCTAAAGGGATATTATAATACTAGGTCATTCACTTCATATTGAAGAATTTTGGCACCACCTACCAACATGATATACACCAATTTCAATCCCTTTATGGGAAGATTTGCAGAGTGTTATGTGAATGAATTGGTGGTTAAATCCAAACAATTTTTGATTATCCTACGGATCTTGAAATAGTATTGGGAAAATTACATCAATATAGTTTGAAGATGAATCCTATAAAGTGTTCATTTGGGGTAATGTTAGGAAAATTACTTGTTTTTAAGGAACACCACCATGACATCAATATTAAACCTAAGAATACCAACACAGTCCTCATTATACAATATCCATGAAACTGTAAATTGTTGAGATGGATTCAAAGATGCCTAGTTTATATTAGTTGTTTCATAGCCAACATGTATGGAAATTTCCACCCCTTCACATAGTTAATGTGGAGTGGATTCACTTATTGGTGGGATACAAATTTCAAGGAATCCTTTGAGAACCTCAAGAAATATCTGTTGCACCCACTAGTCTTGAGACCCAATATTCCAACATTGAAAAAACATCCTTGTTTTTTCAATAAAAAAGTTTATGCACTAATTGTATAATCACAAAGTTGAGTTGGTCTCCCATATGGACTCCCTCATTTAAATTCTCATCAATCCTATAGTAAATATTTTTTCCCTGATGGGAAGTCATCCTATAACAATACGAAATTCAATTAAAATTGAAAAAGGGAATCTAGGGGCAAGATCTAGCTTATTTCCTCATTGTCCATATTTCCCCATAAAGTATTCTAGATTACACCAGGATTATTGAGGAAGTGATTTTCTATGCCTATGAAACTCCCCAAATATAGTAGATATTTTTTTATGGGGCCTCTTGAATTTTGATAATAAAAATTATGGAAATACAAAAGTTTAACTAAGTCAGTTTAGGGATTATATTTGTCTCCCCTTCCTATTAAATCCTACCCTATACCTTCTTGTTATTCGATAGCTAAACCAACGTTGATAAAAAATTACAAGCCCTTATTACAAGCCTATAATTATCCTGGAAACTCTAGATATCCCATCAGAATTTTAAGGGTGGATTAGAGTTGGTGATTAAAAAAATAAACTGTGAATATAGCATTAGAAATGAAGAGTTAACCCCTTTCATTGTCTATGTAAGGGTACTGATGAAAAATTTATTTTATGAACCAATACATAATCACAATCATCATTCATAAAATTCCAGTTATGATTCACTAGATAATGCTGAACCATACCAAGATGAGAAATTCTTTCACATCCCACACTCTAGTGTAGTATCCTTTGTTATATTCTGTTAAATGGTTGAGATCAATCAAATAAACACTGACACAAATTAATTCTAGCTTACCTTTGTCATCAGAATGATGATCCCCATAATAGACTACCTAAAAAGTAGGCCTTTCCCTTTGGATTGAGCTAAAAAAGAACTAATCTAATATTGGGCAGTGAATTTCAACCTTTGTACTAGGATGAATGAATAGAAAGTCCTCTATAATTAGAGACTTAATAGTTTTTTCCTCATATTCATAATGAAATTAGATACCCTCACCATAATTCAATAAGTCAGTTAAAGATCTTACAATGATCCCAAATCTAGAACTAAGAACACACACAAAATTTGAATGATGAGTTATTTATAGACATAAATATTGAAAAGATTCATGGAAATCACTAGGAAGTTTCATTCATATAAAATACATGTTAACTTCATCAACCATCCTCAGAATTTTTTTATATTTCCAAATGCTCCAGATCATTTTTAGTAAAGGGAATAGATGCCACGAGTCTATATTCTCCAGCTACAGCGAAGCAATTCAAATATATTTGTAGATACCCAAGCTTGATGTACATGGAAATTACATTAATTTTTTATAATAATTAATACATGACACAAACAAATTCCCAAAGATCGTATTATTTTAGTGTCTTTTGAAACATGGAATATAATCTTCTAAATTGGTGAAAGATATTCAATATCTCCCATAAAGATCTTCCCCTATCATTTTCCTACCTAAAACCTTTATTTATATCCTGAAAAAAAATATAAAAAGGGTGAGCTCAAATTCTCAGTAAGGGTAATCATTGATAAGATAAAATAAACCATAAACATAATAATGTAAAAACATGAACATAATGTTTAAATATCAATATCATGAGTCATGAAATAAATATTGGCAGTTTGTAAGGAACAGATAATAAAATAACATGAACTGTGATAAAATATAATTGGCATAAAACATGGAATTATGGAAAACAATTAATACCATAATATTACTTTTATAGTAACCAAGGCATTTCTTCCCAGACTATCATAGTGGACCAAGTCCTTTACAGAATTGGTTTTACTCTTGATTCTAGCCATGTATTACGGAACCAGGTTTACTTGTCGTTCTAGCCATGTATTACTGAAATAGATTTACATACCATTCTAGACATGATTATCTCATGAGATATAAATCTTTACCCATTGTGTTGTAGGGATATATAGGTCCCACCCATCTCATAATGAAATAATTCTTACATGTCCCACAAAAATATAAATCATTCATCATAGTATAACCCAATAAATAATAATTGGTTTTATAAAATATCATTACATCATAACATAATCCATATAAAATATCATTTAATCATTAACAGAATCAAATCATTGTAAAAATATGGATAGAAACATAACTCTAATTAAAGATAATCATCTTAGAAAGAAAATAATTTTGATAAAATGCTTCAAATTAATTATTGAGGAAAATATCCTTTCTTGTTCAAAAAAAATTCCCAAATTGTCACACAATTTTAAATGAAAGTAATTTAGTTGAAAATAAACTTGAAATAATATAGATTAATTTTCATGGAAATAAGGCATTATAAATGCATAAGAATCCATTCATGTTATAAAAGTTGAAAAAACATTCTTCTCATACTATTTTTAGAGAAGTCAAAAAGTACCTCATATGGTAAATGAAAGAAAGATTCCTTCCAAACCATGTAGTAAAAGTAAAGAATGCATAAAAATTAATTTAAACATATATAAAAGAATAGTTAACATCTTATGAAAACATGATCAGAAAACATGATCACGGATGATAAATATACCCTAAGTAAATACTTACATATAGACATTCTTAGATAAAAATGAGATTGAAAAATTATTCCTTACCTTAGGTTTGATATGACTAATATGTGTCCAAACATCATGTATAATGATTAATATAATTTTATTAACTTATTTCATAATCATGGTCATCATATATGGTAATATTCTCCTTTTTTGTAACAATTCATTGTTACTCGTTATCCGGGTTTTAGCTACTTTATAATCGTATGCATGTTTTGTCGAATAAGTTCTGGTTCTCCTTATTATGACATATTTATATCATTATAAAATGATGTTAAAATAATAAATACCATATTTATTCATTATGTACATTTATATAATCATGATTGAGTGGTTATCATGTAGAACGAATCACATCGCGTCGTGGAGACGGTAGGTCATACGTACGCACGAGTGATGATATCATTCCCATAATTGTTGAATCATATTGATTTGATTGGTGTAATATATTTAAGAATAATTATTATTTTTTAATAATAAAATATATTTATTACATCCATTTTTATACCCATCCAAGTAAGGTGTTGGTGAAAAACATATTACACCACGACATGGAGACGGTAAGCCGTATTTACTAACGCGTGGTGATTTCGTCTTTCATAGGATGGATAAAAAGTTGAATATGGTTATTTAAAAATTATAATAACATCTCGATATATAAGTCCTACTATATTTATTATTATATAATGAAACAAATCATTAATTATAAGTAGAAGTAGAAAGAAATATTAAAGAATCGGTAGAAAAGATTACCTTTACTTTGACGTTCTCTCTTTAGATATCCTCTTAATGGAAGTAGAGTTGGTATTTTGAGAAGAAAAACTCCTCAATAATGTAAATATTTAAGTTTAGAATATAAATTTCCATGGTATGTACTAACTTTAAGGATTAATGAGTTGTGGGTAAATTAGGGAGGATGTGTCCTTTTATAATTGGGGTGATGGACACTTTTGGAATTTCTGAAACTATTAATTTATAATAATTTTAAAATCAATTAAAATACCTCCAAAATGAGATATATTAGAATATAATATATTATAGGATTTAAATATCATCAACCAATAAAATATATACAAGTTTTTATTTCAATTTAAACATTATGATTTTAATTAGCTATTAGTTATTCTATTTAATTTTAATTAAGATAACATATTTTTCGATATTTAAAGTGTGCAATATTTTATTATTTGATTTCAATTATAACATAAATGAATAATTTAGATTATTTTAGACGATATCATAATTAATATATATTTTTAAAATTGTTTTATGATTTTAAAATAATTTTATAAATCATTATTTTAACAAAATATCATTTGTGTCAATTTTGGCACTATTCATTTCATGGATTTTTAGAAATATCGAGATAAGGTGATATCCTAAAACCAAATATTTTATTATATCAATAATTGGTAAAGGGAATATATAAAATTCATTGTATAAATTAATTATAAAAAATTAAATTTATTTTTATATTTTTAATTACATTTATTTGATATCACCATTATTAAAATAATTACTGTAGTGATTTTGGTTAATTATTTAATATAGTTATTTATTGAGTAAAAATGAAAATTAAAATACTATAATGGAGATAAATTTAATTTATTTAATGATAATATATGTATTCTAATTTATATACTATAAAATCAAACATTAAAAATGTTATACTTATTAAAGTTTGAATGTGAAAAATTTAACATTACTTTAAATAAAAAAATAAAGGTTATAATCTATTCTATAATGATCCAAATGGTAACTAGCATGAATTTTGTATGATTATGGTCGTTATAAAATTTAAAACTAATATTTTTTCTTGTTTTGTGACATTTTTATGGTTATTAGAATTTCAATAAAATAGATTCATTAATTTCTCATCAATTAATTAATTTTTACATCATCAAAGAATAAGAATTTAAGGTAATTATTTATTTTCTAAAAATTAAAAACAAATTACCATAATTTATATAATTATTTTATATTTCCATGGACTATTTATTTTTGAATAGATCACATAGTTATCCCAATATTAAAATTATTATACTTATAAGAAATGTGATTTTGATATTTTGTCACTTCCATTGGTTTCTAAATAATTATTTCATTTTTCAATGTCAAGTGAACCTTAAATGACTATGTTTATATCATAAGTTGTCAAGGGTAGAATTTATTCAAATAATTGTATTTTTTCAAGTTTTAAGATAATTTTATTGTTCTTATCATATTATTAGTTACCCTAATTTACCCGATTTACCATTTACTACGGTAAATAAAAATTACCGTAGTTACAATTCATAATATCCAAAAAAGTAACCTATTAAAATAATTTGGAACCACTTATTCCAAATATGGAATCCATTTTTCATTATTCAAAATAAAAAATTGGCTGAAATTAATTTAAGATTAATTCTCATTGTCAAAACCCAAAAGCGGGTTTTTAAGAAGTCAAAATTTATCAAAAGATTGTCATCTGTTTATATAAAATTTAAATGTGAATTTACTTCCAATGAAAAACATGGGATTAAATTATAAAAAAATTATTCAATTATAATTTAAAAATAATAAAAAAGAACATCTAATTATATAAATAAATTAGATGAAACGGATTTTTTAAATTACAATGCAGCATTTTCACTATTCATTAAAATATGAATTTTATTAGAAAAATAACAAAAATAAAAAAAAGTTAAATTGTATGTCCCTCTTCCAAATAATAAGTTTATTTTTTCAAATTTAACTTATAAAAGTGTAAAAAACTACCAGTTTCTATGTAGGAGAACATAGGTGGAGAGTGAAAACATATATATGGAAGAGAAATCTAACTGTCATGTTCTGATGGATAGTGATAGCAAATAAGGGTTGGAGAAAGTTAACTACCAGAAATCCATAAATCTGTGATGATTTAACGGACCATCTGATTCATAAGCTAAGAAGGTACTAAGATAAAAAAAATTAAAGATCCTTTCCCTAAGGTTGAAGAGTTTTTCATTAGAATTAATTCTTACTTCATTTTTGGTACAATATCACTGTTGTTCGTGCCTTGAAAATTTTCCACTTCATCTCTTATTTAAAGAAATGAAGTTGAATTTTTCATTCATGAAGTGTTATTATATCATGAGATAGAATTATAGGTCATTCCATCCATCTCAACAAAAAGGTTAGCATAGGAAATCAAATATGCATAAGTCCACCTATAGTGAGATAATACATTAATCTGACAAACTTCAATCAGAATATAACTTATAATATCCATAAATGGATAACATTACAATCCTTCCAAAAATATAAAATATAAAACTTTATAAAGAGGTAAACTAAATCGACATAACATTTATCTCCCATATCTCATAAGGAAATTCTTGGTTTTCACATTCCAGTCATGTGAATATCTTAATCATGTATTCTCTTGAGTCAAGGTAACAACCATAATTATCCGATATAATTACTGAAAACATGCATGTTTCCTTATTCCAAAACTTATTGGATATCTTCCTTAAGTCCTAAAAATTTGTATACATCATCCATGATATCATAACCCTCTTGTCAATAACTCCATAAATAGATTTTAAGAAACTAGAATAATCCAATTTACTTATTAAAATCTAACATATATTTATCTAAACATCATTATCTTAACATAATGGAAATATTAAGGGTTATCTCTCCCTTAATCCTTTATTCTACAAGTATATCACCTTACTCTTAAATCAATTTTCTATCTACTTATAACTATTCAGCATATCCTTTCTGATCCCTATATTGAAAAAACGTATATATTTCATTACTCATATTACATAATCTTTGAATTATAAAACAAATACAACTTAATCATCCAACATTATTATTAAACCATTACTTAGGATCCATCATATTCATATTTCCTAAAATATGAATAATATATTTTCATTTCTCAACCTCAAGCTTCTTAGGTTTAATGTAAACAATACTAGAAGAACATCACATAACTTTCACATATCATTTACAATCTATTTATCCTCAATAGTATGACCAATAGTAGTACCATCATCATGATATTTTCATTATATCTCCACTTAGAAAATTTATATTCATAATTCCAATAATTTCCACATCTGAAACATTCACTAGTTAACTATGTTCTATATAGTTATTACTATTAACTGAGATCAGAAAGCAAAGTGTGAGAATTACATATCAGAGATTAGAAACCCATAAGTAAGGTAAATTAATTATAATTTTTCAATATATGATATCTTCAGTTTAACCCTAGTTTAGTCATGATTATCACAAAAAAAACTAGGTTTTTAACATATACTTTACTTATCCTTAGAACATTCCTATACAAATACTTAGAAATATCTCTAGGGATCTCACTAAAGTTTTCACATCCTAGTTTCCAAAGGATGACTAAACCTTCACTCTGATACCAAATGTATATACCCAAGTATGATGTACATGGAAATTAAATTAATTTTTCGAAATACTTAATACAAGACAAAAACATATTCCCAAAGGCCGTATTATTTTAGCATCTTTGGAAACATGGAACATAATCTTCTAACATGTGAAAGATCATCAAAATCTCCCATAAAGATATTTACCTTTATTTTTTCTACCTAAAACCTTTATGTATATCCTAGGGAAAAGAAAACATAAAAAGGGTGAAATCAAATTCTTAGTAAGGGTAATCATTGAGAAAATAAAACAAACCATAAACATAAGAATGTAAAAACATTAATATAAATTTTAAATATCAATATCAAGAGTCGTGAAATAAATCTGGGCAGTTCGTAAGGCATAGATCGCAAAGGAACATTAACTATGACAAAATATCCTTGGAATAAAACATGGAATTGTGGAAAACAAAAAATCTCATAATATGATTTCCATGGTAGCAAAGGCATTGCTTCCAAGACCATCATAGTGGAAAATGTCCTTTACTGAATTGGGTTAACTTGTTTTTCTAGTCATGTATTACTGAACTAGGTTTACATGTCGTTTTATCCCTGTATTACTGAACAATATTTACATTCCGTTATATCCATGTTTATCTTTACCCAATGAACTAGAGGGAGATATTGGTCCCACCAATATCATAATGAAATCATTCTTAAATGTTCCACAAAAAAAAAATCATTCATCATAGCATAACCCAAGAAATAAAAATGTGTTCTCTTAAATATCATTTCATCATAACATATTCCATATAAAATATCATTCCATCATTAATATATTAAATTAATTGTATTAATAGGGATATAAACATAACCCAATTTAAATAACATCATCTTATATGGAAAATAATTTTGTTAAGACACTTCAAATTAATTCTTGAGGAAAATATCCTTTATTCTTCAAAAACATTTTCTTTTCTCAAAATTTCGCACAATTATAAAAGAAAATAATTTATTTGAAAATAAACTTTAAATATTTTAGAGTATGTTTCATGGAAATAAGAAATTATTAACTTGTAAGACTCCATTCCTTCCGTAAAAATTATAAAAACAACATTCTTCTCATACTTTTTTCGGAGAAATCAAAACGTACCTCGTATGGTAAATGAAAGAAATATTCCCTCAAAACCATATTTTAAAAGTAAAAAATGGGTAAAAATAAATTTAAACATACTTATAATAATAGTAAAAATACTAAGAAAACATTTTTATAAAACATGGGCATGGATTATTAATATACCCCCAGTAAATACTTAGGTATATACAATCTCAAATAAAAATGAGATTGCAAAATTATCCCTTAACTTAGGTATGATATGATCCATATGTGTCTGAACCTCCTGTATAACGATTTATATAATGTTATTAATGTATTCTAGAATCATGGTCGTCATACATGGTCATATTCTCCATCATATGTTTGTAACAACTCATTATTACTCGTTATCCAGGTTTTAACTCCTTTATAGTCATATGCATGTTTTTTCAAATAAGTTCTGGTTCTCCTTCTTAGGTTATACTTATATCATTATGAAATGATATTAAAATAGTAAATACCATATAATCTCATTTTGTAAATTTATATAATCATACTGAAGTGGTTATCATGTAGAACGAATCACATCACATCATAGAGACGGTAGGTTATACGTACGCATGAGCGACAATATCATTCCCATAATTGTTGAATGGTTTTATTTCAATGATTTAATCTATTTAAGAATAAAAATAATTTTATAACAATCATATATAGTTATTACATCCATTTTTATACCCATCCTAGTAAGGTGGTGGTCAAAACAGATTACACTACGACGTGGAGATGGTAATCCGTACGTACGCACGCATGGTGATTTTATTTTCTTAGGGTGGATTTAAAGTTGAATATGGTTGTTTCATGATTATAATAATATCTCAGTATATAATTTCTATTGGATTTATTATTCTTTAATGAAACAAATCATGAAGTAGAAGTATAAGTTGAAAGAAATATGAAAGAATCGGTAGAGGATATTGCCACTTCTTTGACGTGTTCCCTTTAGATCTCCTCTTAATGGAACTAGAGTTGGTATTTTGAGAAGACCAATACCTATATAATGTAAATAGGAAAGTTTATAAGAAAACTGGTTAGGGTATGTATGAACTAGAAGGCTTAATGAGTTGTGGATAAATGAGGGAGTAAGTGTCCTTTTATAATTGGGGTGAGGGACACATTTGGAATTTCTAAAACTATTAATTTATAATAATTTGAAAATAAATTAAAATATATCTAAAATGAGATATATTAGAAGCTAATATATGATAATATTGAAATCTAATCAACCAATAAAATTTAGAGAATTTTTTATTTCAATTTAAACATTATCATTTTAATAAACTATTAGTTTTTCTATTTAATTTCAATTAAGATAAAAAAATGTTTCAATATTAAAAGGGTGGAATAGTTACTTATTTGATTTCAATTATAACATATAATTATAATTTATATCATTTTATACAATATAATAATTAAAATTTATTTTTAAAATTGTTTTATTTTTTTTAAATAATTTTATAGAACATTATTTTATCAAAATACCAATTGTGTCAATTTTGACACTATTCATTTCATGTATTTTTAGAAATATCAAGATAAGGTGTTATCCTCAAAACAAATGTTTTATTATATCCCTATAAAATTCATTAGATAAATTAATAATCCCAATTTTATCTATTGTAATATTTTATAACATTTATTTGATATCTCCATTATTAAAATAATTACTATAGTGATTTTGGGTAATTATTTTATATACTTATTTGTTGTGTAAAAATTTTAAATAAAATTCTATAATGAATATAAATATAATATATTTCATTTTAATATATTTAGTCAAATTAATTTTCTATAAAATCAAACATTAAAAATTTTATACTTATTAATGAATGAATGTGGGAACTTTAACATTACTTTAAATAAAATAATATAAAGGTCATAATCTATTCTATAATGATCAAAATGTTCACTATAATGACCTTTGGTTGATTATGGTCATGAT
Organism: Viscum album; assembly: GCA_963277665.1. Taxonomy (NCBI): domain Eukaryota; kingdom Viridiplantae; phylum Streptophyta; class Magnoliopsida; order Santalales; family Viscaceae; genus Viscum; species Viscum album. The sequence goes on from OY728158.1 coordinate 67,890,322, forward strand.
ATACTCTACAAATAAGATTTTATCATGTTTTTGGACGTTATTTTGGTTATTGGGATTTTAATAAAATGGATTCATCGATTTCTCGTCTATTAATTATTTTTTACATCATCAATGAATAAGATTTTAAGTTAATTATTGATTTCCTAAAAATTAAAAATAAATTAACATGATGTATTTAATTATTTTATCTTTCCATGAACTATTTATTTTCTAAGATATCACCTAGTTATCCCTATATTAAAATTATTTTACTGATAAGAAATGTGAGTTTGTCATTTTGTCACTTTCATTGGTTTTATTAATAATTATGTCATTTTCATTGTCAAGTGGACTTTAAATGAATAAGTTTATAACCTAATATGATAAGGATATACTTTTATTCATATAATGGGATTTTGTAAGGTTTTGTTATAATTTTATCATACTTCTCATATTATTAGTTACCCTAATTTACCTGATTTACCTTTAACTAGGGTAAATAAAAATTAGTGTAGTTACTATTAATTATACCAAAAAATATATGTAACCTATTAACATAATTTGAACCCAATGATTCCAAATATGGAATAAATTTTTCATAATTCAAAACACATAATTTTTAGAAATTAATTTGAGATTAATTCCTGTTGTCAAAACCAAAAAGATAGTTTTTAATATGTAAAAACTTATCAAAATATTATCATGTGTTTATGTCCAATTTAAATGTAAAATTACTTCCAATGACTAAAATGGGATTAAATTACAAAATCGTAATTCAATTACACTTTAAAACTAACTAAAAATATAATCTAAATATATAAATAAATTAGATGAGAAGGAAGTTTTGAATTAAAATGCAGTTTTTTTCACTATTCATTAAAATATAAATTTTATCATAAAAATACCAAAAATTAAACAAAATTAAATTTGTATGACCTGCTTCTAAATAAAAATTCAATTTTTTTTAAATTGAACACATAAAACTATCAAAAACTATATTTAAAACGGGTGTGCCCTCAAAAGGTTGTAAAACCACATTTTTTTGAAAAATTCTACTTTTATCTGAAAAAATTGATTTTGTTTTATATCATGTTATAGAAAATACCTAATATGAGTGATAATTTTATATAAAATTCAAAATGTGGTTAATATTATGAATAATGGCTAGTTTATAAAACATTAAATAATAATATTTCAATAATATATCGTTGTTTAGTTAAACTGAGTATTGCGTACAAGGCAAGCTATCGAGGAAGGTTGATCTTTCTTGTAACACAATCCATGTCAGTGTCATGTGTAGTTAAATATTCCTTTAGTGTTGCATATAACATAATCCAATTTAGTTCATTTATACATTGAAAAAAATCTATACTCAGTTTTGCGTGAAATGAATTTATCAAATTTTTATTTGGTGCAACACAAGCCAAGAATAGTGTTGTGTATAATGTAAGTTGATACGGTGTTGTGTATATCACAAGATAATCTTGGTGGAGCATACAACACAAGACATCAAATAAATTAAAATAATATATCTCATAAAATCTTAAGGTATTACAATATTCTTGCCTCTACTAACTTCTTCTCCAAATGTTATGCGGCCATACCCCTCATGGAAGTTGGGATAAATAACATCATCAATATCTTAATTTCTAATATCATCATGAGATTTTGTGTCCCACATATGATATTGATGGAAAACGATACCAATTTCTATTTATATGAGATAAAAATACTATATCATGAGTAAAACATCAATTATAACCATTAATCATACTATGAAATCGTGAAAAATGTGTAGATAAAGACTTTTAATATGAATATATCAAATATACTTCATAAAATGGTGGAAAAATACAATAAATGTTGGCCATAAAAACTTTTACATGCCTTGTTGGACTATCTCAAGAGACTCGTGTTCATATATTTATGTAATAGAGGTATTACTTCCCATAAAATTCAAGTGACTCACACTTAAAATCTATATATTTAGTCATCTATATGAAGATAAAAAATCAAAAAAGCGACTTCACGAATTAGAACAGCTCGATGAGAAGAGATTGAAAACATTTCATAGTATGAAAGTCCATCTGAATTGGATCACACAATCCTACAACAATATGGTTAGCCTCAGATCATTTTTATAAGGAGATATGGAATTGGTCTCAGTACCAAAATTATACCATGGAAGAAGCTACCAATGATGGAACTCATATGGGAAGGACCTTACGTTATACATATGGTCTATTCAAATAAAGGTTACTCATTAGATGTAATGGACAACGAACACAACAAACCCCCACTAATGCAATTTTTCTTATGAAATACTTTGTATAATTTATATGTGATCATCCAAGTACTAGAGTCATGACTTAAAACTACATATCATTCATGTACTTACCATTTGATTTTTAAATAATCAGTCACTATCCCTACCACATGATGTAAAACTGTGAGGTTGAATTACATCTTATATGACTCTAAACTACTTATACTAGCCTATTTTTATGGACTCCCAATCCCCTAAATGAGATATAGATCCATGTAAAACTCTTTTTCACAAGTTCATCCTATTAATTAGAGCACTAATTCTGACCTATTGCATATGAGGTGGATTTTCATTGGAGATTTCAACACAGGTTCCCTCATTTCTATAATTTTTCATATAATAAAATGTCTCTTCCTATACATATGATCCATTTATATTTATGGGACCATTATTTATTAATGTATATAAGGGGATTGCTTCGTATCTATACAGGATTTGTAGTGTTGATCAGATATCTTGTCCTGGGCCCAACCAGAATGTCAACAAATTCCACCCCTACATAAGATCCAAATCTATCCCGGGGAATTTTCATATAAGAAATAAATGTGGCTATATTCCTAAACTTTCATGATATATGATAACACCAAGTTATATTATCATATACCTAGCTATAGGTTCATTACTATCATAACCTTCCTTAGTGATTTTTCAACATCAAAATTAGTCACTCTCATTTGGGTGTATGAATGTGAATATGCACCTATAAGTGAAAGAATCTCCAAATACAAGTTCCCTTCACCTTTAAAATGTCTTAAATAGTTAGAGATCATAAAATAAGATTATAGTGTATATATTTTCTTTTTAGGATTAACATCCCTCCTTCCCTGGAATGTGATCTGGATCTGTGGAATGGAAACTCTCTTCAAGAATGACATGTGGCTTGATTCCTATCCAAAATGTATACATAGTGGATCTTAGATTCGTCCTCATGGGCCTATCCAAAATCCTTAAAATAATAATACCCCTTTTTTATTCCCATTATATAAGCCAAATGTATGCATGTGATCATGACTTGATTACTGTAACCATAAATTCCATCATTAAAAAAATAAAGTTCAACAATTCTCTCATTCACTAGGATGTGTTGACCCCTATCACATCATTAAATGTCCAAAAACTTAGGTGAAGACCCTTTTAATTTACCCTACATAAAATTTGGATCTATGTATGGAACGTTTATCTAAAAGAAGTATGAATGGATTGTTCCTATTAGCACATGATACACAGTGACACTCAGATCACCTATCGCAGGACCATCCACAAATTTCCAAAAAATTCCACTTCCTACCTTTGTACTGATGACACTATACTAAGGAGAGGATAAATTATTTTTTCCTACATGTGATCTCGATCTAGGAATAGGAGGACCCAAAAATATTATGTACAACTTAATATAGATTCCCCTCTCTCTACATATGACTTTTATTTATATTTGGAGCCATATAAGAACTATGTGTGGCTTGATTTCTATGGTCACATGATACATGGTGACAACAAGATTATCTTTGGTAGGATAAACTGAAAAATAAATCTAAAATGACCCATTTACCTTACACATGATCCATATCTATATATAATACCACCAATATAAGAACTATATGTGTCTTTATTCCTATATCTATAGGATACGTATTGAAACTTAGATCCCTTAGATGTGGCCCAACTCTAATCTCTAAAAAGCATGCCATCTCCTATACATACAATTCAGATCAATATAAGGTGATTATTTAAAGAAAGATGTATGTTGATTGATTTCAATCCTTAAAAGATATATAGTGAACCCTAGATGGTTATATCTATAGAAATCATAAACACCCCCAACTCATCATGCTGACTGGTCAAATCATCTATTATTCGTGTTAGGTATCATGGATTCTTAGCACTAATAAAAGTTTCTTTTACCTCATGATCAAATCCGACTCTCTTGAAATCAGAAATTGGAAAATGGAATAATTCTATATAAAAGAAAGATCTACATAGGAGTCCTCAACATGGGTTCTCTCATTTTTAGACCCATGCCATGGTAAGATATCCCCCATTTTTCTTATACCTATTTATTGTACACCCTAGTCAACATAATATGGGTTATTCACTAGACTCCTAATTTTTATCACACTAATAATTTATCACATAACTGTAGAGGTTTTGGGTGATTTCCCCATTAGTCATAATTATAAGCATCATGAATAAAGATGATAGGTAAAAATGGTCCACCTGGGAAGACCATAAACGTTTCCGGAGTATTTTAGTCCTAGAAACCCTCTTTTCTTATATATGATTTTAATTTACACTAGGGGATCATAGCATATCAAAATTTATACATAACCTATTACAAGGATAAAAATTACCCTCACATCTCATCTTGGTTGTATGAAATTAAAATACATAGTGAAAGGTTCTCATCATATGATAATATACTATAAAACTCTAGAGTCCTTATTTCATGATGTAAAACTACATGATAGTTGAGTCCTTGTTTCATGATGTTAAACCACATGAAAACTAATTTTTTATTTTATGAAATTAAATTTCATGATAGTTGATTCCTTGTCACATTATGTTTAACAAAATTATAGTTTATTCCTTTTTCATGATGTTAAACTGCACAAACCATCTTCCATTATCACTCCTTACCAAAGGAATACAATAATATATCCATGACCAACTAAGGTTCTAAATGATTCTATAATATTTTTTGAACATCTCAGTCCACAAATCACACTTCATGTCTTGAGTATATCAGATTACCAAAAACCTTCAACAACCCTTGGAAAAGAGTGCACCCAACTTCCATAGTCTCTCTACTAGACTATTCATGCTTACCTATGGTTCTTGTATATGAGATTATAACCTATCAACCAGAGGTATCTTTGCCTTACAAAAATTTTATCCAATCCTGGTGATCCTTATAAACATGAAAATAGTATAAAAGGGGCTTAGATACCTTGAGGGGGGTGAATTGTTGTATGTGTATTCTTTTCAAAATGATTCTTGCCCCACTAGATCTTGAACTCTTTATTATGAGGGTCACTTGTTTTTCTCCTTAGTATTTATATTGATATTATCCTTTCTAAATTTATTTGATGATGATGCATAGAAAGTAAATAAATAATACAAGTATAAGGACACACAAAATTTTACTTGGTTAACCCTCACTAGGATGCATCCAAAGAGAATACAAAGTCAATGTGCCAATGTACAAAATCAAATAAAGTACATTGTTGTTGGTTTAGGCCAAGTCACTTGTAAGAACCCGGTTCTTATTTTTTAGGTACGGGATTCTTCTTTTTCCTTTTCCTTAAGTGTTTTTGATAAAATATGGAAAATGGGGAAAATCCTAAATTTTGGAACTACACGCTATGTACTTTTTCCACACGCCGTGTACTTTTGGCCATGTTGGGATGAGTACAAGGGGCGTGTAGCCATGTCGGTGACGAGGGGTGTAGGAACTGACTACACGCCATGTAGTGGTACCTTACACGCCATGTAGTCAGTCGGCAGGCTTAAATAGTAAGGCGGTGGAGTCGCCACTAGCTGGGTGACAGTACACACCATGTACTCAAGATTACATGTCGTGTACTCAGGTCGACGGATGAACAGTGTGGCGGTGCTGCCAAATGAACAATTAAATGAAAGAAGTACACACCGTGTACTCAGAAGTACACGTCATGTGCTTTGTTCTTTCGGCTTAAAATAGGAATTAGCCTCCTCTTTTGGCAGAGGAGGTGTTTGAGCCATTTTGGAGCCAAAAAGGATGGGCGGACCTTTGAAGATCCTCCGGGGGTTCGTCTGGAATCGGTTTCTGCCTCGGACGATCCTGTTGGAACCGCACGGGTAGGCCCTCTCCTCTCCTGGTACCGTTCTTACCAATTCTATCCTGAGGGGAAGTTATTTAAGTTTGAATGGGTTCTATTCTTCGTCAGATCTACGTCGTTCTTGGGCGTTTCTGGAGTCGGTGTTCGGGTATAATGTTCGTTGGCGCATTAGGTGGCTTTTTGTTTATTTTCCAACTGTCATGCATTTTTGTGTGTTTTTATGCCATGAACCCATGTTGGGGTGTCGTGTGACAGAGGTCGTTGCTTTATTTAATGCCTATAATTGCATAGGTGATTAAATTGTGATAATAAAATGATGTTTAGGATCATTGCTTGGATCCGGAACCACCCCAGGGGTGTGTTTCACTGTTTAGTCGTTTGGCCAGGATACCCGAGGGTATGCCTTTAAAGTAGTAATCGTAGAATTGCCTTGAGAGGAATTTCTTGTTTACTACTTTTGACATGTTGGGCATGTCCCGGTTACCTGTTTAGCCTGAGGGCGTTGTTTTGATTAGCCTGAGGGCGTGACTATTTTAGCCTAAGTGTGACGATCTATTTCGCTTGAGGGCAACCTTTCATGCCTGAGGGCTTGACTTATGTGCCTAAGGGAGACACTTCCTACACCTGAGGACAATTTCTGTTAAGCCTGAGGGAAATACCTACGGGTTGGATTCTGAATGGCCTGAGGGCAAGCCTGGGGGCGTGGTTACTATTTTAGCCTGAGGGCACGATTCTGGTTGGCCTGAGGGCTTGGTGCTATTGAGCACAAGAATGTTACTAAATTAAATAAATTAAATGAATAATAAAATGGAAATTTAATTATTAAGTTAGTTACTTTCTAGTACTGCTTACTTTATTGAATTTTACTATTGCACACTGTTCTTGCATGCTTACATGCAGTTGGGCACGGGCCTTTGGTGGGTGCCTACTGAGATATATTTCTCACACCCTGTTTGGGCCATGCTTTTCGGCCCAAATATATTACGTTTCTGTAGGTGTAGATAGGGGAAAGAGTCCCTATACAGGTACTTGACTGTTGCTGAGGAGTAGGAGGGCATGGGACCGAGCCTAGGCTCGCGATGCCGCTGCCAGCTATTTTTCTTGTTTTGCTATACTTCGTATTTTGTTGTATTGTATTGATGTATAACATGTTATGGATGTTTTCTTAGAACTTGATCTTAGAACTTGAAACATATAGCATCATCATTTATATATTGTTGGTTATATCCACTACTGTAGTTTATTTCAGTTGTGTATGGTTTACTTCTTCCGCTGTCGTTGTATGTTTTATTTAAATTCTGTTGCGTTACACTTTGACAAATGAGGGCATAGTTTCCCCACTATCAGACCTAGGACCTCGCTACTAGTCAGTAGCCTCTGGAATTTGGGGAAATGAGCTTGAGGTCACGTGGCGAACCAGGCTCGGGGCACCCGTTGCGTGGCACCCTGGTCCGGGACGTTACAAAGTGGTATCAAAGGCGTTTCTTTTCTTTGACTTACTATTTGGATCTGTAGTCAAGGATAGGACGAACGGTAGTTGGTAATATGTTGTGCCCGGGCGTAGCTAACCTGCATACAGGGAAAATCCAATTTACCTCATGATTGCAATTTTGTTGATTTTTCAATTTACAGTTGATTTGTTTTCACCGTTGGGTGACGCACTTGAGATTGTACAGTTTATATTTTATCTATGGGTTCTATTTAGTTGCAACCCGATGAGATGAGGGTATGCCGTCTCATGCATCATATAGGCACATGCTAGAAATCACATGCCATGCATAGTTCCCATGCCATGTAGGTGCATTAGAATTTTCATGTTGTTGTGATAGTTTCTGTGCTAATAAAGCATGTTATTGTGATAGCTACTTGATAAATACCTGCCTTGTGTATGGTATTTTTTTTTTGATCTTATTTATAGAATGGACACCAAACTTTGGTTTTTAGGGAGTATGGGCCCCCATTGACCGTAAATTGGTGGATCATTTACTGTTTGTTGGTTATAACACATATAAGATGTCAAAATTTGATTCGTGGGGAGTATGGGCCCCCACGGGTCGGAATTTGACACTTAGGTGTTGTTTTTCAGTATTTTCTGGGTTCCGGGGAAGTTTCTGAGGAATAGTGTCCAGAAACCCAATATACATGCCGTGTAGTATTTTTATACATGTCATGTATGCTCTTCTGTTTGGGAAGAAAAATGAACTTTTTGAGTAGACGCCGTGTACCCTGAGTACACGCCGTGTAGTCACTTCCCGTGTCACAAACCGTGTGGGCCGCAACACGGGGTAGGGCAAGGCTTGGGTAAAACACGTCGTGTACCGAATGGACACGCCGTGTAGTGTGACCCGGGGTCCGGCCATGTAACTAACAACACGGGTCGGTGAACTCCTTGACAGAACACGTCGTGTCAATTATAGACACGCCGTGTAGTGTGACCTGGGGACTCGGCCGTGTAACTAACAACACGGGCTCGTGTCACCTCTCCCTGAACACGCCGTGTACCTGTGGGAAACGCCGTGTAGTATTTTCCAAGTACAGACCATGTGGAGTTATCCGTGTGGTTGGGAAACGGGGTGGTGTACACGCCGTGTGCGGGTGTAACACACCGTGTAGTGTCAAGCCGAGTAGTCGGCCGTGTCACTGAAGACACGGGCAATTGGAAAATAACACCGTACACACCATGTAGATATTATACACGCCGTGTAGTTTTGTTCTACGGAAGCAGTGTGGCTTAGCCGTGTGTAAGGACCTGGGTAGGGGAAGAGAATTCAAGTACACACCGTGTAGTCAGTGTAAACGTCGTGTAGTCTTGTTTTGAAAATTTTGAAATACCTTCTTCCTCTTGTTCCTTTGTGGTTCCTTCGTTTCAGTCCTAATAATCTTGAATCTGAGGCGTTCTTTTGACCTTGTAGTGTCATGCCGCCTAGACGAACGCGATTTGTTCTCCAGGAGAGCGGAGACAATTATACTCCAGAGATGGTGGGCCATGGGATACCAGTTGATCCACCAGCAGAGCCAGATGCGGCGCCAGCTGCTATACCAGACACAGGCGCAGAGTCGCAGTTTTGGGAAGGCTTTATGCGGTTCATGCAGACCTTTTAGGGAGCACCGTAGGCTGCCACATCTATGGTTGAGCTGACACGTATCTTCTATAAGCAGCATCCGCCCACGTTTTCAGGGGATGGTGGACCACAGGCTCGGGATTCTTGGCTAGGATCCATGCATACTATTTTTGAGCGCTTGGAGATGCCTCCAGGGTGGAGGGTCAAGTTCGCGACTTACATGCTGCGTGATTCTGCCAAGAGGTGGTGGGATGTTACCACCCAGTCAGAGCATCATAGAGACATGGCATGGGAAGATTTTCAGGCAGTCTTCTATGACTTCTTCTTTCCAAGATGCTGAGGGCAGATAGAGCTCAAGAGTTCATGATTCTATAGCAGGTCGCTATGTCGGTGATGGACTATTCTGCTCATTTTACAGAGCTTCAGCGTTTTGCACCCGTGTTGGTGGGTTATGAGACGTTGAGAGCCAGATGTTTTGAGGATGGTCTTCGGTATGACATCCGATTGATGGTGAATGTTTTTAGGTTTCCTTCAGTACATGCTATTGTAAACCAGGTGTTGATTTCTCAGAGGAACCTGCGGGAATCTAGTGGTGTGGTCCAGGGTGGTTCAGCACTAGTTACTGGTACTATTTCTATGGGCAAGAGGAAGAGACAGATGGACTTCTCTCAGGGTGGAAGTACCATCCAGGCAGCTTATTCAGGTGGCCCAATCAGGTGCTACCAGTGTGGCAGAGAGGGGCACAAGAGGACGCAGTGTCCACGAGACCCAGTGGAGTGCCGAACTTGCGGCAAGATGGGTCATCTGCAACGCTTTTGTAGGGTGTTTCTACCAGTGGATAGTGAGAGGGTTTCTGTGTAGACTCCACGTGCAGGAGTAGGACCAGTGGCTTCTTACCGGTCGGGGAACTGGAATATGTTAGGGCGTGCAGTCCGAGATGGTGGTCGTGGCCATGGTAGCCAGACACCAGGATCACAGAGGCAAGAGGGCGGGATAGCTCAGGGTATCCAGACTATGTCGCAGGGCCACAGCACTGGACAGACATATGCTGTGCAACAGACCTAGCAGGAGTAGGATCTCGGACCTTCTATAGTCAGAGGTACTGTTCGATAAGCTTCTTTCTTTTCTTCAGTACTTTTTGATACGGGTGCTACGCATAGTTTCATATCTGTACCCATGTTGGAGAGCCTTCATCTCGGTGTTTCTTCTTCTTCTGATATCGTGACGCTAGACACTCCGTTGGGGACTAGAACGACTGGTGTGCATCAGTGCAAGGAGTTCCCCCTTGAGGTTGGTGGGTGTCACTTCCTTTGGGACCTCTATGTCTTAGAGATGATGAGCTATGACGTCATTCTCGGGATAGACTGGTTGGTTCCCTTTAGATCCTTGTAGACTGTTATTGTCGTAGGGTGCGTTTCACGTCACCAGAGGGCAGAGAGTTTCTATACAAGGGTGAATGGAATGTTCAGGCGAGTCGAGCTGGACCAGAGCATCATGGGCGAGGTGGAGTCACAGCCCAGATAGCGAGCTTATATCTGGACGATCAGGGGACTTTTCAGACGGATTTCCCTCCGGTTTTTGATCATTTCAGGGATGTCTTCCCAGACAACTTTTCAGGTCTACCTCCAGTGCATGAGGTGGATTTCTCTATCGAGCTAGTGCTAGGAGTAGCACCGGTGTCCATTCCTCCTTATAGGATGTCCACGCCTATGTTCCAGGAGCTCAAGAGGCAGTTAGAGGAGTTACAAGCAAAGTGCTTTATCCGAACTTGTACTTCTCCTTGGGGTTCTCCGGTCCTTTTTGCGAAAAAGGAGGATGGTACCCTCAGACTTTGCGTGGATTATCGGAAGTTGAACCAGTTGATGGTTAAGAACAGATATCCTTTGTCAAGGATAGATGATCTGTTTGATCAGCTTCGTGGAGCACGAGTGTTCTCGAAGATTGACTTGAGATCCGGATATCATCAGTTGCGCGTGAGACCATCAGATATACCGCTTACATCTTTTCGGAGCAGATATGTTATGTAAAAGTACTTGGTTATTCCGTTCTAACTCACGTACGTGTCAGCGGTTTTCATGGCTCCAATGAATTGTGTGTTCCATCCGTGTCTTGATGCTTTTGTGGTAGTATTCGTGGACGACATCTTGGTTACTCTCACACTCGACATGACCATGCCACCCACCTTGAGATCGTATTGAGTACATTGAGATAGAATTAGCTATATGCTAAGCTCTCAAAGTGACACTTTTGGATGGACCAGATTCACTTCCTAGGTCACATTATCTCAAAGGCAGGAGTTGCAGTAGTCCTAGAGAAGATGAGAGCAGTAGTTTCCTGGGAGCAGGCTAAGAACGTGTTTGAGATACGGAGTTTCTTAGGGCTGGCTGGTTACTATAGATGCTTCATACAGGACTTCTCCCACTTAGCGTCACTGTTGACAGGTTTGACTAAGAAGGGTGTGAAGTTCGTTTGGTCAGAAGCTTGCGAGACAGATTTTCAGGACCTAAAGGGAAGGTTGACATCAGCACCAATCCTGATACTCCTAGAGCAGGGGAAGAGCTATACAGTTTACTGAGATGCATTAGGGATTGGGCTGGGAGCAGTGTTGATGCAGGGCGACCGAGTTGTTGCGTACGAGTCTCGGCATTTGAGGCCACATGAGAGGAATTACCCAACGCATGATCTCGATTTGTCCATAGTTGTGCTTGTGTTGCGTTGTTGGAGACATTATCTGTTGGGAGAGAAATTTGTGGTTTTCACCGACCATAAAATCCTCAAGTATATCTTTACTCAGCGTGACCTGAATCTGAGGCAGAGAAGGTGGGTTGTGTACCTACATTCTTTCGATTTTGAGCTGGCCTACACACCTGGTAAAGGTAATGCAGTAGCTGATTCACTGAGCAAGAAGACTCAGATACAGGTAGTGCAAGAGGCTAGTAGTGAGTGGAAGCTTATTGCTTTGTTCTCTGAGATGCATATGGAGGTGCATGACAGACACGGGCAGACTTATCTTTCCTCGTTAGATGTGACTTCTACCCTCCTGGATGGAGTGAGGATGAGGCAGCTATCTGATTCAGAATGCATAGTTCTTCGGGATTCGGTGGTAAGTGGGGACCCTCCTCCCGGTTGGATGATAGGCGATGATGAGGTTGTGTGTTTCCATGGACGAGTATGGGTTCCAGGGGATATACATGAGGAGCTGATGCGGGAGTTTCATGCTTCAGCTTGGGCAGTTCATCTCGGGGTTACCAAGATGTACCGTGACTTGAGGCATCAGTACTGGTAGTCGGGTAAGAAGAGAGAGATAGCTGGGTTCGTTACGAGATGTTCCACCTGTCAGCAGGTGAAGGCAGATCATCAGAGACCAACTGGGCTATTACAGCAGTTACCCATTCCAAAGTGGAAATGGGATGATTTCACGATGGATTTTGTGACTGGGTTACTGAGGTCACCTAGAGGCAATGAGTCGTGTGGGTTGTTGTGGATAGACTCACGAAGGTATCTCACTTCTTTCCGATCAAGGAGACCTTTAGTGTTGACGAGGTCGGAAGGTTGTACATCCGAGAGACGTACGTATTCATGGGGTCCCTCATTATATCATTTATAATAGGGACGCCCTCTTTATGTCTCGTTTCTGGAAGAGTTTTCAAAGGGCACTATGTACTTAGGTGCTTCTGAGCACAACATACCACCCTCAGACAGATGGCCAGTCAGAGCATACGATATAGGTGTTATAGGACATGTTGCGCGCATAATTCCTAGACTTTGGGGGCTCTTGGTAGAATCATATACCCTTAGTCTATTTTTCTTATAAAAATAGTTTTCAAGCGACTATTGAGATGGCACCATACGAGGATTTATATGGTAGGCCATGATAATCACATTTGTGATGGTTAGAGGCAGGTTAGGCAGCTTTATTGGGGCCACAGCTCGTGCAGGAGACATCTAAGCAGGTCTAGTTGATTCAGAAGCGGATGACTACTGCGCAGTCTCATCAGAAGTCTTATGTTGATCGCCGCAGACGACCTTTGGAGTTCGTGGTCGGGGATCAGGTTTTTCTACGTGTTTTTCCGAGTCTAGGACACAAACGGATCAAGAGACAGGGTAAGCTTTCACCAAGGTATGTGGGTCCATTCAATATTCTGGGGAGAGTCAGGCTGGTTTCCTATCGGTTGCAGTTACCGCAGCGGTACTGAGCCATGCACGACGTCTTCCAGGTGTCTCAGTTGCATCGCTACCATTCAGACCCGTCTCACACCTTTCAGCCAGAGGAGGTTGAGCTTCAACATGATGTGTCATTTGAGGAGCATCTAATCCGTATCGTTGACAGGAGCACGAAAGTTCTCTGAGGTCGGTCAGTTCCTCTCGTATGGGTGTTATGGCAGCATGGCCGAGTACAGGACAAGACCTGGGAGCGGGAGGCCGACGTACGTGCTTAGTGGCCAGAGTTGTTCTGAGATTTATCTTCACCACCCTGGGAAGGGCATTCAGGGATGAATTGCTATAAGGGGGGAAGTTTGTAAGAAACCGGTTCTTATTTTTGAGGTATGGGCTTCTTCTGTTTCCTTTTCCTTAAGTGTTTTCGAGAAAATATGGAAAATGGGGAAAAATACTAAATTTTGGAACTACACGTCGTGTACTTTTTCCACACGCTGTGTACTTTTGGCCGTGTTGGGATGAGTACACAGGGCGTGTAGCCATGTCGGCGATGAGGGGTGTAGGAACCGACTACACGCCGTGTAGTGGTACCTTACACGCCGTGTAGTCAGTCGGCAGGCTTAAATAGTAAGGCGGTGGAGTCACCACCAGCTGGGTGATAGTACATGCCGTGTACTCAGGTTGACGGATGAATAGTGTGCGGTGCTACCAAATGAACAGTTAAATGAAAGAAGTACACACCGTGTACTCAGAAGTAAACGCAGTGTACTTTGTTTTTTTTTTGGCTTAAAACAGGCAGTAGCCTCCTCTTTTGGCAGAGGGGGAGTTTGAGCCATTTTGGAGCCAAGGAGGATGGTCAGACCTTTGAAGATCCGCCAGGGGTTCGTCTGGAATCGGTTTCCGCCTCGGACGATCCCGTTGAAACTACACGGGTAGGCCCTATCCTCTCTTGGTACCGTTCTTACCAATTATTTCCTAAGGGGAAGTTATTTACGTTTGAATGGGTTCGGTTCTTCGTCATATCTATACCGTTCTTGGGCGTTTCTGGAGTCGGCATTCGGTTATAACATTCTTTGGCACATAAGGTAGGTGGCTTTGTGTTTATTTTTCAACTATCATGCGTTTTTGTGCGTTTTTGTGCCACAAACCCATGTTGGGGTGTCGTGTGGCTGAGGCCGTTTCTCTATTTAATGTCTATAATTGCATAGGTGATTAAATTGTGATAATAAAATGCTGGTTGGGATTGTTTCTTAGATCCGGAACCACCCTAGGGGTGTGTTTCACTGTTTAGCTGTTTGGCCAGGATACCCGAGGGTATGCCTTTAAAGTAGTAATCATCGAATTTACTTAAGAGGAATTTCTTGTTTATAGCTTTTGACATGTTGGGCATGGCCTGGTTACCTATTTAGCCTGAGGGCGTTGTTGTGATTAACCTGAGGGCGTGACTGTTTTAGCCTGAGGGCGACGTTCTATTTCGCATGAGGGAAACCTTTCGTGCCTGAGGGCTTGACTTCTGTGCTTGAGGGTGACACTTTCTACGCCTGAGGGCAATTTCTATTACGCCTGAGGGCAATACCTGCGGGTTGGCTTCTGTATGGCATGAGGGAAAGCCTGAGGGCGTGGTTACTATTTTAGCCTGAGGGCACGGTTCTGGTTGGCCTTAGGGATTGGTGCTGTTGAGAACAATAATGTTACTAAATTAAATAAATTAAATGAATAATAAAATGGCAATTTAATTGTTAAGTTAGTTACTTTTTAGTACTTCTTACTTTATTGCATTTTACTATTTCACACTATTTTTGCATTCTTATATGCAGTTGGGCATGGGCCTTTGGTGGGTGCCTACTGAGATATATTTCTCACACCCTGTTTGGTCCACGCTTTTCGACCCAAACAGATTACGTTTTTGTAGGTGTAGATAGGGGTAAGAGTCCCTATACAGGTACGTGACTGTTGCTGAGGAGTAGGAGGGCATGGGACCGAGCCTAGGCTCGTGATGCCGCTGCCAGCTGTTTTTCTTATTTTGTTGTACTCCGTATTTTGTTTTACTGTATTGATGTATAGCATGTTCTGGCTATTTTCTTATAACTTGAAACATATAGCGTCATCATTTATATACTAGTGGTTATATCCACTGCTGTAGTTTATTTCAATTGTGTATGGTTTACTACTTCTGCTGTCTTTGTATGTTTAATTTAAATTCTGTTGCGCTACACTTTGACAAATGAGGGAATATTTTCCCCACTATCAGACCTGGGCCCTCGCTGCTAGTCGGCAGCCTCTGGCGTTTGGGGAAATGCGCTTGAGGTCACGTGGCGAACCGGGCTCGGGGCACCCATTGCGTGGCACCCGGGTCCAGGACGTTACATCACTCTTATCTGGCATCAATCCCCTTATAATGTTTTGGGTAGATTCATTATTTACCCTAGATCACTTACCTTAAACTTCCATATTATTCTCACTGCTTTAGAAGGAAAAAAATTGGCACAAATGACAAATAAAAATATCCTCTATTATTGAGAGTTTCACCAAATGTATGGTATGTACCTTTAAAATCACATAATTTTTCATAGGCTTAATGTGAACATAACCTTGAGAATCACTATTATATGATATATCAGGGAAACTTCTCCTCACTTTGGAAAAGACCATCAAGAGATACATAGTATTTCTTTCACTTCCTTTTATGTAGCAATTAATAAACTCCTTCTGCAAGTATTGTTGAATGGTGAAAATTCTATGTCTTCTTCTTATTTTTAATTTAGATATGACAATGATATTTCTCATAGGTTAATGATGGAATGTATCTCCTTACATAATATCCTAGTGTGTTTCCCCTATTTGATACCCAGAAACATAACACCAAGAGTGATATCGTGGCGCAAAACCCCTTATGTGAGATCCTAGCATGTAACCACCTATACAAGATCATGTCTCATAACCATTGAATTAAACTATAGAATGAGACCCCTCTAGATCACATATATTTCGTGACTATACCATGCAACTCCCTTGAGAGACCTATCATTGAGATTCCCTTTAGATCACATGGATTATTGTACACCACCATGAGATACTGTTGTGAGACCACTCCATGAGACTCCTCTATGATAGCTTTTTTTGTTCATGTGGATCATGAGATCTTGTTCAATACATGTTGATCATAAGATCATGTTAAGTTCACATGCATCATGAGACTCAGGTGTGAGACCTTATTCAAGTTATGTGGATTTTATAATATCAATCAGTGTTCCTATGTTGGTAAACACCCTGCAAAGAATTCATTTCACATGATTCCTTCATGAAAACTCTTCTTGAGAACTTATTTTAGTTACATGGATCTTGAGATTATAGCACAAGGATTTTATTCAACTCATGAAGAACACTTACTAGATGTCAATCATGTATACTCATTTTCTTCATGTAAATCATGTTCTATATACTTTTCCTCAGATAAATATTTTAAGAAAAAATGTTCCACCTATAACGTACGGGTCATTGGGTATTTATAGACAAGAATATATGTTCTTATCTTCACAAATAATGGAAACCCTTCCATTAAAATACCTCATAAATTGAAATCATGTGCTTAGAATGATCATTTAACATCATCTTTGAGTGTGCCACATGATCCCAGTGTGAGATCCAAAGACAATCATGTAGCCAGCACACTGGTATTCCAATGCCTCACATGACCCCATCATGAGATCAAACAAAAATCATACGCTCTTCGCAACACTTTATTCAAGTTCTTAAAAAGATCCCTCCATGAGATCCCATCATGATATCCCATTATGAAATCTAAATACAATCATGTGGTCATGTGATTTTGAACCATCGTGTGATATCTCTATCATTTCCATATTCATTGTCTTCATATGATTTTTGGGATCTCTCCATCAGGTCCTCTGAAAATAATGTTATGTCTTTAGGTGATTCACATGATTCTTATGTGAGATTCTTTAAAAATCATGAAATGTCTTTAGGTTCTTTTCTCTTGATCTAAATGCACAATCCTCATAAAATCATGTGGTGCTTCACATAACTTCTCTAAAAGATCATTTCTGACATTCATGCTCTATGTGATTTCTTATGAAATTTGTGTTGTGCAATATCAGTTCATATATTAATTCTTCGTGACATGTTTCCAAACAATATTTCCCCATGAGATCAGTTAAGACATTCTTGCTCCCTTAGATCATACATTTCTTGGTCCATGAGATCAGAAATCCATGATTAATCTTTCATGCCTAAATTGAAAATTACCCTTCATCAAAAACCTCAAAACATATCAATGAATACAATCAACCCAAAAGAATCACTATGAGGTATTTTTCCCAAATATCTCACTCTTTGGTTTTGTTCACAATAATTATAATCTTTAAAAACAAAATTGTTGTCAAATTAGGCACATGAAAAACCATTTTCCTTTTACAACCCCAGATAGTGATCAAGGACTTCCATAACATGTACTATAAGCCCACATTATTCATGATCGGCATGTGAAACAAGAGTATCATTAAAATTTCATCAATGAATCACTTCATTTTGAAACTATTTTTCGGAAATATTCTTCATAGAAAACGATAAAACATGGTCATCCTTCGAGATCATTTTTTACCCCGCACATGTCTTTTCCATTAACTGTGAACCAAAAGGATACTCCTTTACATGACTAGTCTTCATTGATAGACTAGTTTAGTACCTACAAATTTAAAACTCACCTAGTTTCATTTATATCTATATTATCTTCTCCCCTATATTGATTAATATATTTTTTCCCCATTTTTTGAATGAAACCAAAGGTCACTCCTTTCTGGTCTACAATATGGTAAAGGAAACATATTAATATATAGGGGGAAAACCATACCTCAGGGAGAAGGGGGTACCACATCCACACTATTCACACATGGGGAGTTGACTGGAATCCTAGAGCCAATTGATGCCGCTCAAAAAAATCTTTGGGTAAGACCTTTATTAGAATGTCTGTAACCTTTATTTTAGTCAACACATACTCCAACATCTCAATCCCATGCTCCTCATTCTTGTTGATGAAGTGATATTTGATTTAAATTGTATTTTTTCTTGAAAGATATACTATTTTTTCTATGATTTATAGAACCTTAATTATCACAATGGATACAGATTATGGAAATTACTTCAATATCTCACTTCCTCATAGAATTCAATAGGGGATTCCTTAATTTATGAATTTAATCTCCCTTTTTCAATGATCTCCATGCATCAGATCTTCAATAATCTACAAAAATCAAGAGGGAACACACAATATTATTTTATCTCCTAAAATCAAGATAAAGATAAATTACTCGCCCCCTTTATTCATGCACTTATTCTTAGCCCATGAGACATTATAGCTTGGAATATGAATACCACCTTGATATTTCAACTATTTTTAATTTCACCTTTGACACCATTTATCATTTTTATATTGAAACGTTTATTATTTTATCAATTCTCAAGATCACTGTAATATTCCTTTTTATAATTTCACACTACAGAAATATTTTCATCAAGTGAAATTACCACTTGGAATTTATTCATCAATAGATCCTCTAATCCTATTAAGTCAAAACTCTTTCTAGGAAACAAGGGATTGTGTCAATAAATTCCCATGTTTTCTGTGTCACTTACTTACTTCCATGGATTATACCAGCATAAATTTCATCAATTCATTGGAGTACTCTCTTGTTATATGAGGATATATCACCTTGAGTGATTTTCACAATATTTCTTGGAAAACCTAAATATTTGTACTGATATAGATCAATAATATCTATTATTGAACTGAATTCAGATATTGAATTACTCTTTATAATGGGGAGACCACTTGTTAGAAACAATATTTATTTTCTATCATAGCTCCTTAGTATCATGAAAGTAGTCAGTTGATTCCATATTGTTATAAAAAATATATAATCATGAAATACATGAATTTTTTGGCTTCTCCCCCAATAGGTTTTCTCCTAATGGAAAAATTACACTTGAACTGAGGCATGATACCGATTGTTTAATATTCAAAGTGACTTGGAACCACTATATTATCCCTGTGTAGCTTTGATAGATATTTAGTTTAACATATGTCTCTTCATCATATAATCTCCCTTTTTCTTAACATGAAACTAATATATACATATTTGAAAAATAAAGTGGTTTTTTAACACCACTTTTTGAATCCGATACCATATGATAATTTCAAGAGTTCAGATTCTTCTTTTTTCTTGTATCTCTATTCAACGTATGCACCAGTTTCTTTTTAGCATGCACACTCCCATGGACTATATCTCCCCCTTAGTCCCCCATAAATTCTAGTAGATATTAGAAACATTTAACACACAAGGGGTGAGGTACCTTTAGAATCCTCAATAAGAGGATTGCGGTCAATCTGGATGGACCAACCCAATAATATTTCCTTGTAAAGCACTGTACTCTTTTTCTACTTGTTCCAACTTCTTAGCCAACTTCAAATGTTCTATCCATATAACTAGACGTTCTTTATCCACATTCTTAGTAATTTCCTGATATCTAGATTTTGTAGGGTTGTTATTTTTAATAATTTTGGATTTAAACCCACTAGTATAAATTTTTTTATTTATTCTCAACCAATATTCCATTTATGATGATTATTTATCTGAGTATAAATATTTTTACTTGTTGTTAACTCTCTCTTCATCCTCTATTAAAGATATCTTTCTATTAACTTCACTTATCAACTTGCAACATAATATGTGAATTTTTTTTTGAATTATTATTTTTTTATCAGTTATATAATCCAACTCACCCTTTCTCATTATGGGAAATTCTATCACTGAATACACATTGTTCTTACTCATAACTGGAGTAATTACTTCATTTTTATTGCAAGTTTGTTCACATTATTTCTAAGAGAGATGTTGTAAGTGTAACAGAGGAGGTGCTTAATACATTTTCACTAATCTCCCTACGTCTTTTCTGAGACATGAAACATATTTTCCAACTTAGTAGGTTGTATTATAGTATAGTATTTCTTATTATACACCATAAGATTTGGGGATCTTCTTTAGGGTTATTTTTTCATCCCTACATTCTTCTAGATAAAATATCTTTCCAAATTACCATGATTAGCTCATATAAAATATATCCTACTAAAAATGTACCTCACATCGTCATTTCTAGGTTTATATGATGATACAACTAGAGTTTATCTTATGATATTGAGCCCTTGAGTTTTATGATAGATACTCATGGTGTTTCCAAATAATCCATTGTATTAGATTTTCATGGATACTTTCTTAAGAAATACTCTTCTTTCTGATTTACCGAGAAGTTTCATCTTATTATCATATTTATAAATATATCTATCTTTATAGCATGAAATATATTCTAAACCCTAAAATAAAAAACATGAAATATGACCATGCATCCCCCCCTAAATAATTCATTTTGTCATTACTTCCTATAAAATTCATTTTAGGAATGTTTCCAGCACCTATATGAGTTTTCCTATTTCAGGGACTATTCATGGATCTCTTTCTATCATTCATGGGAGAGGGTTTACCATATCCAGTACTATATTTTCCCAAACATTATATCCTTTGGGATGATACAATCATTCCATGTTTTTTCCCTAAAGTAGAATATTTTGTTTTCATTTCATTATTACCTTTGGAAGGATAATCAAATATTAGATGTAATGTATCCTTTAATTTGGGGTTTCCTTTGGCATTTGATTTCTCTATTTATATCTTGATTAATTATAGATCTTCTCGAGAATGTTTAATATTATTGTCCATAGTTTCAAGATGAGTATTAAGTTCTCTCGGGATAGTCCTCCCATGAGTTATATCATCTTCCAATTCTTAGGAAATCTTATCCACCATGTTAGTTTTCTCTTTTATTTTTGAATTCATTAGAGAAGTAAAATCTTGAAATCATGAATTTTCTAAAACCAGCTCTAATAGGTGTGTAGCAGGATCATCATTTTTGGATTATAAAATATGAATACGTTTTGAGCTCATATTCTTTCCATTTTCATTAACTTTGCGTTTTTTAGATATTTAGATTGAGAATCATTCTTCTCTCTTAGATTAAAGGACACTTAAAAAAGTATTTTGTTTGAACCTTTTAGCTTGTTAACATAAATTTCCAAAAATTGTATCTGGATATATTTAGACTTATTACCTTATTTAAATTTATGATATGATTCCCTTGATATGTGGAAAACTTATATTTGTAGACTTCATGGAATTTCTTTATCATTACTAGTTCTAACATCACTGGTAATATCAGGTTATTAAATCATTCATGTAGCATCATTTAATGAGTAAATGTTTTCACTATCTGATTCATCCAAACCACATTTAGTACATTGTTGGTTTCCTTAAATTGTATCACACTCTTTATATAGAAACTTCCACACTAAATAATACCATCATACTTCTTCTTATTATTATTAGATCATCCAATTTCCATGGCACACTGTGAGATGAGAAAACTGAAAATATAATTTAGGCAGTTGAATAAATCATTAAGAAAAAACGTTTACAAAAAAAGTGACCTACCCTATGATAAAAATTATTAGGAACAGAAGGGGATTATATACCCTGATGGGGGGGAGTGAATCAGGGTATGAATATTCTTTTGAAACTTCTTCCTAACCCACTAGATCTTGACCTCTTTATTATGATGGTTACTTATTTTTATCTTTGGTGTTTATACTAATCTTATAATTTCCAAATTTATTCGACAATGATGCATATAAAGTAAATTAATAAAGAAATAAAAAATAAAAAATTGATTTTTACTTGGTTCATCCTCAATAGGCTATATCCAAGGAGCATAAAAAAGAATTGTTCCAATATACCAAATCCAATAAATTGTACTACTTTGGGTTTAGGTCAGGTCACTCCTTTCTAGGATCACTACCCTTGAAATGTTTGGGGTAGATACACTATCACCTAAGTATCACTTCCCCCACAATTAAATCTTATTATCACTTCTTTAGAAGGAAACATAATTTGTATGAAGTCTAAAGAACCATGTCTTCTATTGTTGAGAGTTGTACTAAATGCATGATAGGTGAATTTTAACTTCATGTGATCTTTCACAACCTTGATATGAACATAACCTTGAGAATAACCTTTTCATGAGAGATAATGGAAAATACTCCCCGCTTTCTAAATACCTTAAATATTTTTAAAGTATTCCTTTCACATCCTTCAATATAGTAATGAATAAACTCCATCTACAGGTACTGTCAAAATGGCACAGATTCTCTATCTTCATCTTCTTATTCTGAATTCAGATATGAAAATGATATTTCAAAAAGGGTAATGATGGAACATATCTCCTTTCCCAATATCCTATCAAGGTACCCCTACATGATACCTTGTAATTTAACCCCTAGTGAAATATCCTAATGCATAACCTCTTCCAAAAGTTCCAGGAGTGTAACCCTTCCATGATATCCTAGCACAAGACCCTTTTAGATCATGTGGATAGTGTGACCCCTCCATTAGAATACTTTACAGGAACTCTCCATGAGATACACTTTAGATCACATAGATCATGTGACTCCATCACGAGATTCCTTAATGAGACCACTCCATATGAATACTTCGCGATGCCCTACTCTGTTCATGTGGATCGCGAGACCTTGTTCAGTTCATGTGGATCACAAGACCGTGTTCAGTTCACATGGATTGTGAGACTTGGTCATGAGACCTTATTCATATTAGTCAGATTGTATAATAGGAATGGGTCCACCTATGTTCAAAAATAACCAAAAAATACTTTATTTACCATGATTATTTCATGATACTTCTTCACAAGAAATTTTTATGGTCAAGAAGATCACGAGATTTTTATGAAAGACTTTTTTTCAACTCATGTGAAACACTAACACAATCTAAATCATGTATACTCCTTTACTTCACATGAAACCAATTCTCTAGAAAATTATTTAGATGAATCTTTTAAGAAAAACTTTATCACAACTTATGGATGGGTCATTGGGTATTTATATAAAAAAGTATACTTTTCAACTACACAAATCATGGAAAATCTTCCATTCCACCACTTCGATGATCAATGTCACATACTTCATGTGATCACTCCCCATCATCTTTGAGTGTGTTACGTGATCCCATCATGAGATACAAATATAATCATGTGGCTAGTTCAAATGTCTTCTAGTGCTTCACATGACCCTATCAAGATATCAAATTAAAATCATGTGGTTTTGGTGACATTTTCTTCAGTAAATTCATGAGATCTCATTGAAATATCTCATGAAAATCATGTGGTCACATAATTTTGAATGACCTAATGATATCTGCTCCATTTATAGATTCTTTCTCCTTATGTGCTTCACATGATCTCTCCATGAGATCCTCATACAATTATGAAATGTATTCAGAAGGTTCACATGATCTCTCCATTATATCCTCTAACAATCATGAAATGTCTTTAGCTACTTTTCATGATCTCAAATGAAAGATTTTCAAAAAATCATGTGGTTCTTCACATGAATGCTCGGTGAAATCAGTTATGAAATCCACACTCTGCATGATCAGTTCTGAAATTCATGCTCCACAAGATCAATTCAAACATTCACACTTCTTGATATCAGTTCAAAAAAAATCTCTTCATGAGATCATTTAGACATTCACACTCTATAAGATCATACATTTCATTATCCTTAAGATCAGACCCTCACACCCACTCTTTCACACCTCTTTGACAATTATCCTTCATCAACAACCTCAAACCTTATATAAAAACACAATCATCCCAAAAACACCACTATGAGGGATTTTTTACAAGAGATTCCATCACCCTAGATTGATACACAGTCATCCCTTTTTTGTTAATTCCATACCATTACTTATGATCCAAGAACCTTGATCCATGATTTATAGTATATTATTGTCTCATTTAAAAGGTTTTTAGAGTATTATTGACCTATATAATCCTAATTATGTTGTGTTTTATACATATCCCTTATATCTTATTATAAAATAATGACCATAAACTATGTTTACTTTTGGTAAAAATGGAATGACCTTAAACTCTATCCCATGATGGTCTACATCGTAATAACTTAATCCTCTAGTGATGAAGGCATAAAACTTTTCAATATAAAAAAATGAAAAATGGTGGTATGATAAAAAGTGAAGTCTCTTCTCACTAATACTAACACTTCAAGATATTAGAAAAAGTTAGAGTGTAAATAAAATAATCAAAAAGGTTGCAGGGTATATCATATGACCCTATAAAAATACGATCCATGATCATTGCACCCTGTCGATCTAGAAAAAATTATTTGAAATGACTTATCACATCCCTTCACATTCATAATGTGTTCTATACTCAATGGCACAAATTTTAGGGTTCCATTATCCTCATTGGATAGACTATTCCCCATAACCTACTTTATTTTTCAAGTGTTTGAATCTTCAAAAATCTTTTTTTGTCCTTGGAAAGGAGCATACATGTCTTCAATGGACTCCCTACTAGAATATACATATATGCCTCCAACTCCAACATATGATCTTATGATCTATGAACCAGAGTCATCTTTTCTTTGAAAAGGGTTATTTGATCTGCATATGGATTGGAAAAATTGTATAGTAAATCATCACCCCACAATGATTCAAAATCATCCCTACATATGGTACCACATTTCCATGGTCCTCAACATGTAATCCTAAACTACATGACATATAGTCCGGGTTTCACGAACATAAACTGAATTCTCCCTTTTCCATAGTAGTATATATTTTTAATCAACCATTCATTCATATCTTTTTTCACTTAGCCCTTTCCATATGAACTATCCCTATAGTACTAGAACCCTCCTTGTATAGCTTTTTCTCTATAACTCACTTCATTTCTCAAGTGAGTGAATCTTTACAAAACATTCACAGACCTTGGAAAAGTGTTCACCTACTTTCAAGGGACTCTCTATTTGACTATGCATGTATGCCTCCAGATCTAACATATAATCCCCTTAACTATCAAATAGAGGCACAAACTACTTGTGAGAGGGTCCTTTTTACTCTATGTTTCTTAAAAACATTACATCGTGACTCATCACCCTAGTGTGATTAATGATCATCCATGAAATGCTTTCTCCATCCCACCATCCTCAGTTTAAACTCCTTGGGATGTGATTTATATAACCCCTAATCCAACTATGAAATAGGATTAAACATCCTTGATGTTACATCACCATACACAATAATATTTCTTGAAAGAAGGATGCAAGGTGTAAAACCCTTCTTGGATACTTATCCTTCATGACCCACTTAATGTATATCTCATTTCATCACCCTTGAGTGATACATGGATATTGTTAAGGAGGGTTTCTATCATCAAGGGGATCTATACTTGACTTAATTTATGCCTTATACTCCCACACAATACCCCCTAGTAGGTAAACCAAATGCGTTTACACCTAGAAAAAATGTCCTCTAATCTATGTGATAGCTAACAACATTATAGTGGAACTCATCACTATAGTGTTATTCCTAATCATCTCCTCTATGTATGACCCATCTCATCACCCCAATTCAATCTCGTTGAGTCATTATTTCTCATTTTCTATGAGTACATCATTTAAGATGTGGTTCTTTATTATTGAATATATTATTAATGTTAAATGATGTTTAACTACAACAATATATGGACCAAGATATAAGAAAGTAAAATATAGAAACATATGGTCTAAAATATATGATGTTAAACTAAAAAAACATATCTTCCTATATATATAATTTAAAAACAAAATAACATATGGTTCAATCTATATAATGTTAAACCACTACAATATATAGTCAAGTCTATACGAAGATAAACTTTATCATTTATTGTGAAAAAACTATTTGACCTAAAACATTAACAACTATTTGGTACTACCCACACAGCCTTAAACTATATAAGTAAAGATATTTAATACTCACTTGGACAAAATCTCCCAAAGGGTGTTTTTGGAAAATGTAATCTCTACTCGCTTGACATGAAACTTGTGGGATCTATGAAAATTTTAACATTAAAAAAATAGAAAAGGCATAAAGCTTGTTATGGAAAACCTCACAAATAAAGGCTTAAAAAATTAAATTTCACTCCCATTAATAAATATTTATAACGATATGAATGAAAAGTAAAGGGAAAAAAATAAAAATACAAAAATATTATTAGGTCCCCTATAGGACCCCAAAACTCTCCCAATTCACCCCTTTAAACTAATAAATTTGTTTCTTATTTTGAATGGTTAGTCTCAGGTGAATTGGTAATAGTGTTTATACTGTTATCCATCTATAATCCACACCTAGAAATAATTCATTATGGATTGATTGTTTGAGTTCAGATTTGTGTTGACATGATATTTTGAAGAAATATAACATTTCTAAGAAACTTATACAATAACGAGTCACCAAGATATCATGAATATATTAAAAAAGAAATGGATGCCTGGAAACAACACACAGATCAAAAAATAATTAATTCATTAATTATACAAAATGAGGGAGTAATATCCACATCTTAGAGTCTCTATCATGTCCCCTGATAAAAGGAGTGAATATAATTATAAGTATTTTGAGAAAAAGTTTATCGTACCCCTTGACATCATCCAACTGATTCTCTGAGGAGGTTGTGTATTAGCACAATTGAAATGCATTATTTTCATCTACATCCTCTCGCAGTGCCTTCACTCTGGTAAAAACATCAATTTAATCCTTATTAACCACATTAATGAGCATCTATTGTTTATCCACTATCTTCTCCACTTCATTTAGCATTTAGTGCGGATAAGAAAATTCTTATTGAATACTGTCATTTTCATCCATTCTAGAATTGACCATGTTTTAGTAGGTCGGTTTTTCTATAATAATCCAAGAGGATTCATTCAAGGACTTATTGCGATGATGAATGATTAATGATGATGCATTCACCATTTATATCCTCAATTTGAGGTCCCTTGTTATCTCCCTAGTGGCAACCACATCCATTGCCTTGGCATGGAGCACTTGACATTTGAACCCACCATAGATGAGGGTTGTGGAAATCTATTGGAGGTTTCCCAACCTAACCTTAATTTCGTCAAAAGGCCCCTCGATGATTAGGATTTAGATATCTTCTAAAATCTATCACCTAAGTTTCTTTTGAAATTTTGAGTACTAGAAGCCATAACCCAGACCCATCCCATGAACAAATATGTATTATGAGATGAGGACACTGAGCTAGGGACTCGCACTTCCAACCCTTGGTAGGATAACTTAAAAATAGATTTGTATATTAGATATTTTAGTGGGGTTAAGATCCAGAAGAATAAATACCTGAAACCTAAAATATTTGAGTGGTATCTTCTAAAATAAAGTACATAAATTATATCATTCAGTAGATATAAATGATGTTATCAAATGACCAATGATCAACCACTATGAATGTACCATTTTTAACTACAACAACTGCTACTTCTATTTCTATAGCCACAACTTGAGGGGATATTGAAATTTATTCCTATGTTGTGAAACTCTAGGGTGTGTATGATGTCTATTCAACATACATAGTTTTCATAGGGAGCATGATATTGTTGCTACCATGAAGGGATTTAAGTATAAAAAAGGACATATAATATGTTACACAACCGATTGTACCTCCAGCTTCAATGAAATTACTTAACCTCACATATCAATTCCTCTATCCTATATTTATCATCATAAGAATAAATACTTGTGTCAAGATCCTCTAAGAATTCACTCATTTTTATCAGGATGAAGGGAATGAGAGCTAGTACAATCACACAGGGCACCGGGTCTGATCCTATTTAGACCCAGGCCAGTTTCCCCCTTCTATGACAATGTATGAATCCTAAGGTCCTACCAAAGGGGTGGAAGGCACATATTCCTCATCTGTATATATATGTATCCCTAAAAGAGCTTATTGAGAACCTACACAATTAAATAGGCCAGAAAAATCTATCAAATTAGTTAAAAAAACCAGAAAATAAAATACTTACTTGTTGACTTGGGGTGAGGTTGCTTAGTTGAGAACCTTCCCACTACCACTTCATATTATTCTATGAGGGAATAATTTTATTAGAGAAGAACACTTTAGTTAGCATAGGTAACACTATAGGATGCATGGAAGACACTGCTTTTGTATTAGTAAATACCTCTTACATGAGCTCTATTTGACTAGGATAATGATGTTCATCAGCCTCCCCATTGATGTATAAACTCACCTCAACCATCATACCCCTGAGAGATTACAATGGAGTGGTAAGAGGTAACCAAATTTTTCTAGCCTCATACAAAATCCATGAGATATATAATAAGAGTTATAATAACAATAAAAGAATATGTGGTTAATCATGAAATTTATCTTACCTCTTTACTGGAGCCAGGTTGGTCTCTCTTATCATTATCCGCTAATATTGTGTTGGGAATTATCATTATCCAATATATAGGTGTGTAATGGACCTATCCTTTGATTGAATGAATTATCAAATTAATGTTTAAAAAGATTCCATCAACCTAATCAGGAGTTTTCTCAAAGGAGATTCCTTCGGGAGTGATTATATTACAGTAGACCTCTATCTCAATCTATTCCTAGCAAAGAACCCTTCAATCCTCGATGCCCGATGTCTTCCTCCTCCAATTATATCATTGATGGAACATGATGATAAATGATTATGTAGCTAGATTAGGCACCCCACTGAATAGATATTCACTTGTGGGATTCTAAAACACTATTTCTACATCATTTGGGTTCCCTTATTGATTAAGTAACTAGATTTAAGTGTCTAGTATACTTATGAGGTATCTCTAGAGATATTTTTCTACTATAGGATATATCCTTTTCGTGACTCTGAATTATTTATGCTTCTAGAACCTATACTAATGCACCATCAACCACCACTATAATCTGTTTGGCCTTCAACACTAGTGAAAACAGTTGACCATTAGCATATGATCAAATATAGGTGTCATCATAGTTTTTAAAGAGATCAAAATCCAGTCCATTCAGAAGGAAGGATACCCAAATTTGGGTTTCTTCACTATAAAACATCTTCCACAACTGTGGATCCACCATTTGATTCCTTCTTGAGAGGATGTGAGGAGGATCCAAATACTTGTTTTTAACACACTAAAATTACCTAAAAAATATGCATAGAGCATACCAATAAAATAAAATATTTTTTTCAAATTTAGTGGAAAAGAAACCCTCAGGAATAACTATAAAATAGGCTCATACCTCAAGATCTCCATTTACATTTTTAGTGATTTTAAGGTCTGGTTCTCTATATGAAAAAAAAATTATTATGTTGTTTGAGATTGATTTTTATTTCCTAATTATTTAGTTTAACCTGAACCCATATAGGCTATACAAGAACAGCCTAAATTAGGCCCAAAAAATTTCATGGGATTTATTAAATCATAACATCTCATGTGGCCTCCCATCAAATCCCCATCACATGGATGGAGGTCAAAACCTTGAATGGTTCCTTCACATGTAAATGTGGTAAAGATGATGATAAAACTTGTCCAATAATGGAATGGACATAATAATTCACCTTATAATTTCTTTCTATACCACCATAATAAATGTGGTCACCCTTGATCTACCCTTCTCTCACACTAGGAATAGGTAACCACTCAAGTATGTCTCCAAGAATCCAACCAACTAGATAAGGTGTTAGACCTGAGAGGTGATTGAATATCCCCATCTATTGAAATGGAATTCTTTAACCATTATACAATAATAACCCTCTTCCCCTCATGATTCACAATATGAGATGAACTTGTGATTATTGGCAAGATGTCCATGCTAGGTCTTCTTAATGAATAAATTAACCCACTTGTTTTAAAGGATGTCAAACCCTGACTATGGTTCCTTCCCAAGGGATTTCTTAGCCAGATTAATCAGCCCATTTAAAATGGGAGAAGCCTGTTCTAAATCATCCTATGTGGATAAGGGTGGGATAAATTCATCATACATATCCACCTAGATCGTTGAACCATAGATCATCTCAATGCCTCAGAGATTGATGATGACCTTATCATGAATCAGATTGAATCAGTTGGTGTCTAGAATCTATTGGTTGGAAACGTCCACAATTGAACCTTTGTTGTGGTAAGTGGATGTCTATGAAACCATGATAGCCTTGTTTAAAATTATGTTCTTTAACTCATTCAAAAACTAAATGGAAATATTCTACACCTAGAAGTGTCATCGCCAATCCATCCTAAAGATTCCACAATATTGGAGTTCCAACCTGGCTGACCACCCATAATTCTGATTTGATAGAAAATATAAAATTATTAATCTATATATGTTGTTGTCGAGGTCAATATTTTTTTAGACCCCTTCAAAATCCAATAGTAGGGGCTTTATAAAATAACCATTAGTGCAATATTCTTCAAAGATGAAATGAACCATATATGAGATATTCACTCTAAATGTGTTGTGGGTGATGATAATCTAATAGGTAGCTATGAACCCTGTCTAAGTTAGAAATATTGGATCACCATTTTGAAAGATGAAATCATATAGGGGAAACTAGTCATATAGTAGGTACTCTAAGAGATTTTTCCCCATTAATCTCGTAATATGCTAATGGGTGGACTGAACGACCATTAACTAGTCATCTTTCATACTATCAACTAGGGAATTTTGATGGGCCAAAACCTCTTCCTCCTCATTTTTTAAGACATCTACATCAAAAAAATGGAAAACGTATTTTTAATAATGAAAGTAGATAAATTCATATTAATAGGGGATTGAATATAAAGGGACACATGAATAATTAAAAATTCATGAAAATTGAATGACTTGTATGAAGTCAAATGATCATGTGACCATAACAAGGTCACTGATTTTATGACCCTTGAATCTTTATGTGATCTCATAAACAAGATAAGGATACAGAACCCTATGGTTTATGTAGATCACTTATGATAGTTATGTGATGGTATTATGTTATTCTTACACATGAATGGGGTTATACTATGGATTCATGTGACTTGATCATGAGAAGTGGCTCGTGACACACTCACATGAAGTCTAGAGGTCTTATCGCTCTAGAAATTTAGATAAATTGAAGAGGAATCCCTATATCCTCAAATTTATTAGGGAACTTCATGGAATACAAAGAGTCACAAAGAATAACAAAATAAAAATTGAAGCCCAATGTACTTAGGTGGGGATCCACCTCCTCATAATATATTCCTCCCTGCTTCTTTGAGACATCATTTTTGAGGGGAGAATTTTTTTGAATCTCTATAGAAGAAAGGTTGAAAAAATAATGTTTTGAAAATAACAAAAATATAAGGGTCATTTTTTTATAATTGAATTTTGAAAATACAGTCTATGCATGGATTTCATGACCGCTTAAAGTTCATGTGATTGGGTTACATGATCGCATAACCCTCAAGGATTAATATGATACCCTCATGCATCCTTCTTTACGCAACCCCAGTCATGCTAAGGTTATATAAAGGATATCGATGAAGGGTCATTTATAAATTTGGTATTCTTCATGAAACACCTTGAATATATGTGATTGTATATTTTAAAAGGATTTATGCAACTGAGGATATTCGTGATGGGAGGATATTATGGTCACTATTTTTTATGAGATACCCCTAATATTAATGTGATTAACTAACAAAAAATAGATATTGCAATCGAATCTAGTGTGAGGTTATCCATGAAGGATCTATTTTGGTGTCACTTTTTGTCTTGAAATACATTATAGAATTGCATCCATGACATTTTCCCTAGTCTTTCAATATACACGAGCTCATACCGATTTACATCAAAATTTTACAACACCTTAGACCCATTTATGTAGCTCACTTACCTTTCCAAGAGACATAGATATTAGAGGACTGACATTTATAAACCCCCATGAAAATATGTGAGACACAATTACTAGAAGGATGAAATAATCAATTCACAAGGAGAGATAATAAAGTTTTATGATTTTAAAGACTATCATTTTGTAATTCGGTAAGTAATTTTGAATAATGGGAACCTATAAATAGGGTGAACATTTTACAATTTCATAAACTATTTATGTGGGACCTAACCACATAGCCATTGGTAAACGTATTGACCACCTAATGACTCATCAGTCATAAAATCAGATGATGTTCTCATGATCACATGATCATGCCATGTGATCTCCAAACTAAATAGAAGTTATGAGATCACAAGACCCTCACATATTTTACCACTATTATAACCCCCCTTTCATTTTTATGGTTGCGAACCCCCTTTCTATTACATGATCGCATGGCCCTACCTCATTTATGCGATCACATGACCCTATGACATTCATGAGATTGCTTGGATCCCAATAGTGAAAATTGAATATCCTAGTGTGAATTATCTTCTTAACCCACAAGGCTACCCACCTTAGTTAATGTCCCTAAAATTATAATATTTTTCTGTCCTCATGAGGTAATACTATTTATGGGTTTGATCAAAAAAACTTCCCCACTAGTGGGATTCGAATATATGAACCACAAAGACTATGATTCATATTATAATAAGGATGCATAAAATTTATTTTCAATGATCTATTTCAATATAAAATATATTTCCATTAGTCTTTTCATATGTCCATATTCCTGGTAAGGACAATGATGCACCAATATATCTTTCACATTATAATTCTACTTGTGAAAGGACGTGTATTCTCTAATTATTCCATATATTTAAAGGAATCGTAATAATATTTCTCTTAGGAAAACCTCAATGTCTATGTCACATACAAATTAAATATTATTATCAAATAAAATGTCCAAAATCTTCTATTATCTTTTTTTTCACATCAAGATTGAATCACATGAGGTTAGAGATTGGAAATGATTAAGCTGTTAGAATAACGGAAATGCCTCCATAATGGGACTCCTTTTTTAGGAATATGACCTGAATATATCATACATCCCTTTAAATGAACATAATCCCGATGAATCTTCTCAAAAATTCTTCATATGCATAAGCACTGATCATACCTCTATTATTTCACCTTTTACGACATAGCTTCCTATAACATCAGAACTTCTTGGAATCTGATTCCTATATTCTCCAGGATAGATAGGGTTCCTCTATAGGAATAAATTCCACATAAATAATATAAAAATTTCCCCATATACATCATGTTCACATGATGTTAAATTTCATGACAACATCATATTCACATGATGTTAAACTGCCTGAAAATGTCCATAACACATGATGCTAAACTGCATGTTATGGTCCAGCCACATAACCTTTATAAAAAACCATGTAATGATAGAGTAAGTATTTATAAATATTTATAAATTAGATAGTAATTTTCAATTAAAAGGGACACTACCTTTAATAGCATATACAATAAATCAAGTTTTACACTAAAAACTGTATTTTTATAAAAGTAGTTTTATCACCTTTTGATGGAGAACATATTTTAAGATTATATTTTGAAACATTTTTTAAATTATATATAAAAAAACATTATTTTTATATATATTTATATCATAATTTAATTTTTTCTAATTTCTGGTATTTTTCTGATATGTTTAATCTTTTGATGAATAGTGAACAAATACAGTATTTTAATTGAAAACAACCTTTTCATTTAAGTAATTTTTAGTGTAAAATTATATATTTATAATTTTTTTTAAAGTATAATTAAATAATTTTTATATAATTTAATCCTATCAAGTTCATTGGAATCAATTTTACATTTAATTTGGATAAAAACATTTCAATCTTTTGAACATTTTCACTTTAATAACCCATTTTCTCACCCTATCAGTGGGATTAATTTTAAATTAATTTTACCCACTTATGTGTTTTTAATTTTTAAAGGATGATTCCATATTTTTAATAATAAGGTTTAAATTTATTAAATAATCACCTTTTATTTTGGGACAATATGAATAGTAACATTGGTAATTTTTATTACCACGGTAAAGGGTAGATCGGGTAATTAAGGGTAAAAATAATATTATAAATATTATAAAATTACCCTTAAACTTATAATAATTTTATTGGATGATTTATTTCTGACAAAAATCATCCTTGGGACAATTTTATGTCCTATGGGAGCCACTGGGATGACTTTAATCCCTTTATAGTATTTTATTTTTAAAAAAAGTCAAAGATTTCATACATATGTTTTAATAACGATAACACTTTTAATATAGGGTTATCTAGAAAATATATTTGACTATAAATAGTCATTTTAAATATAAAATATTTACATACATCATGGTAATTTATTTATAATTTTTAATTAAAAGAATATTTACCTTAAAGGCTTACATAATGATGATGTTGTAATTGTTTAATTAAAGTAAATATCAAATAAATGATATTAAAAATATTAAAATAAATATAAATAAAGATAATTAATGAAATACATGAATTTTATACATAACTTTAATATGTTAATTATGTGTTATAATAGTTTTTTGAAATATATCATGTTATAATAATTTAAGAAATTCATCCAATGAATAACTTTAGAATTGACATTAGTGATATTTTAAAATAAATAGTAATTTATTAAATGATATAAAATTTAAAAAAATATAAAATTTGAACACATGATTCTTATAATGGTAAAAATTTAATCAATGTTACATTTATGTTTCTTTTTTAATTTCACGGTAAATATATTAACCCTTAAAGATTAAAAATCCAGGTTGCCAAGGTAAGAGTTAAAGGGGTTCAATAAGGGTTAAATCCGAAAGATAAGGACTAAAAAATAGTCAAAACATGCCTAAATTTTATTATATGAATTAATATGTTAAAATAATCATCTTAAATTTAAAATAAATAAGTTTGGATCCATTTGTAATAGAAAATTAATTTATATTAATTTAATATGTTGAATAATTTAAAGAGTTCCCCTCCCCTCTCTTATAAAAGGGAACCTATTATTATATTATCTTCACACTTAAAAACCTATTTGGATTGGAAAATATCTTACAAAATCCCTTCCTAGAATCCCTCCCAATATTCTAGAGCTCTTATTTTAGTCATAACACCATCCTTAGTTCTCTTAAGGTGTTAAGAAAATGATGTTGTCTGAGGAAGAGGTATTATTTTTAATCAAGTATTTTTGTTTTATTTATTCTTCCACTTCATTAAAATTTTATTCAATGTAACACCTTGATATTTTTTGATTTTTTTTAATTTAATTTATTCTTTTTTATATTTTTTATTTTATGCAACACTGAAAATAGTTTTTTATATTAAAGCACTATGTTTGGTTTACGTTATATGCAAAACCAAGTCAATAATGCACTAAACATAACATAAAGTTTATATTTCCTTACATGAAACATTAATTTTATCTTTAATTAAATGCAATAATATAATTTCTTAACTCCTTACATCACACACAAGACTGAGTTTTACTAAACAATAATATATTATTAAAAATATTATTATTTAATATAATAAAATATAACTTAGTCGTTAAGTTGGTGGTTATGAATAATACTAAATAACTTATAAAAATATAAGGTTTAATTAATCAGTAAGAATTTAATTAGAAATGAATATAAGAACAAATTGAATATTAATGGAATGTTTTTATAAATATATTTTTATGCCCACATAGGAATCTTATACTAATAAATTAAATTAATTACTATTGGTGAATGATATTAATGAAATATATATTTTATATATTTAATAAAATATTTTTTTACTTAATAAAATATATTGATAAAAATAATATTGGAACATACTCAATATTACAAATAAAAACCTATATTTTTATAAAAGTAATTTAATCGTTATTTAATGGAGAACATATTTTAAATTTAAATTTTGGTTTTTTAATAAATTTTATAAGTATAAATAAAAATAATAATTTAAATTAAAACAAAAAAATTATGTTAGTTGGAAGTTTTTTATTTTTCCCTAAAGTTTCATTTTTTTATGAATGGTGAAAAATACTAAATTTCATTTCAAAACTTTTTTTTCATCTAATTTATTTATAAGGAATATTTATGTTTTAAATTGGGTTTTATGTTTAATTAGATAATTTTTTATTAATTAACATATCTTATTCATTATAATAAATTTCACCTTGAAATTGGATAAAAAAACTTAGCAAACTTTTGAATATTTTTACTTTAAAACTCATACTGTCGTCCCGTTTGTGAAATTAAATTTAAATTAATTTTTTCCAATTATGTGATTGAAATTTATTTAATAGATTTAATATTTGGAATAATAATAATTTATAATTACTAATAATTTCAACATATTATTTGAAAAAAAACAATCAGTGAATGTAAATTAAAATAATTACATCAATTAAGGTAAAATTAAGCTTAACAAGGGACTAAGCCTCAGTATTAAGGAAAAAATGAACTATAAAATCATAAAAAACCTATTTTATGGCCATATTTAGGCCACTAAACCTATAATATTCCATAATGATCCATTTGGAAACTTTAGTAACAATTAATACTTGGGGAACACAAAATGTTTTTCAAAAATACCAAGTAGGTCCTTTCCCTGCACTATAAAAAGGTATTCACCCCTCCCACTACCTCACACCTCTCAAGAAAATTTGGATAAACCAAGATCTATCAAAATATATCCTAAATATACATATCCTAAACCTAGAAGCCTAACCTTTTGTGTAAATTCATCCATGGAATCCCTTTGGTGAAAACCAAAAGGAGTTACCCAAATAAGAGGTAACATCCTTCCTCAAGCTCTTCAGTATTATTTTCATTCTCCACCACCTAAAATATTATTATTCAATGATTATATAATAACCTAAGTATAATCAATATATTTAGTTTTATTTATTCTAATGTTTCTACCCACACTTAAAAATACTTCCATCTAATGGGCAATGAACCTACCGTTCTTGTTTACGACGAGCTATCGCCTCACGAAATGATGTTCGTTTTTTCTTTCCACCTATCATTTATGGGAATTATAATGTATAATGTATTTTTATATGTTATATATTATATTTATGATGTATTTACACTTTTTAAATTATTATATAACACATATCTTTGGGTTTTCCATTTTTTTAAATACAATAATTTTGTTTGGGGGAGTGTGGACTACCATCTCTTCAAAGCAATGTGATTCGTTCAAACTCTACATGGAATGTATTAAGAGAGGGTTTAGTGAACTTAGATGATATATATGATATAATAATACGACTGGAATTTTATTTTATATACATATACATATATTTCATTTACTTTCTTTCATTCAATGTGATAATGAAATAGAAACAACATTCATGCATACATACAGCCTATCATCTCCATGAACGATGTATTTTATTTATTATTTATATCCTATATAGATTATTATAAATGAATATATAATGAATAAATTATATGTATACCATGTTTTACATTTTTTAAGTAATTAATTCATGATCTAAGAAATAAGATCAAGAACAACAAGTCAAAACATATATGAAAAATAAAGCAGATATTACATGAAATGTAACATTAACATGGAGTTATTAAAAAATGGGTTATATAATGACATAACCAAATCATAAATGGTATAAGGTAAAAAATTTGGTTCTTTAATAGATTTATAATAAACTTATATTTATTATACATGTGGTTTTAATGTGTATTAAGAAAGTCAAGACTTTTGGTAAGGGGATTTCATCTCACTTTTTATTTCCATGAGATACCCACCATATTCACCACTATCTTCTTTTGTGTGGTCTATATACTAACCTATGACATGTTATATCATTAATTTAATTGATTTAATTATATTTAAATATTTAAATTTATTTATTCTCTCATATGGATCATGATTCTATGGTTACTCAAGTGGTAAGGGTTTTCTCATCTCACTTTTATTTTTCGTGAGACACAAGCTATGTTTACCACCTATTTCTTATATGTTATGTTTTTACTGAACATTGATGTATTATATAATTATTATACATAAATTTATGGGTATTTATATATCCATTTTATGATCTTTATTTCATGGGGTTTGTGTTTCAAAAGTTACCAAATCGGTAAAGTAATTTTGTCTCAATTTACCTTCTTTGAGACGCATGCCTTATTATGCATCTATATAATTATTCAATGCGTATAAACTACCCTTTGATATGTTATATAGTGAATTTAATTATTTTAATGATATTTTAATCCTTATTTACTTTAATTTTCTCACATTAGGATTATTATTAATGTTACCAAGTGATAAGATGTTTATTGAAACAATCTCATCATTTATTGATATTCTTTAAGATTATGATATCATTGATGAAATATTATGATCCATATTTCAACAACAAAGATTAATTTTATTCTCCTCTATTTATTAATTATATATTCATTTATTGGAACCCTTTTTCCACTATTTGGTACATAATATGATTATGCATGTGTTTTTAAGAATTTCTGACTTTACATCTCTCTTCAGTTGGAAATCCATGTTCTGGGAAAAAATGTTTTCTGAAGATTAATTCAAGTATTTTTTATAAGTATTCAATGAATTTTCAGTATAATGGTTTTAAATTTTTTTCAATAATTATTTATAAATTTTCAATGTATTTTCTACAAAATGGGTTTCAAAACATTTTCAATATTCTTT
Source organism: Viscum album (assembly GCA_963277665.1). Taxonomy (NCBI): domain Eukaryota; kingdom Viridiplantae; phylum Streptophyta; class Magnoliopsida; order Santalales; family Viscaceae; genus Viscum; species Viscum album. The sequence goes on from OY728158.1 coordinate 67,929,276, forward strand.
TATTAGTTTTCAAGGAAATTGATTTTCACAATTATTTCAAGACTTATTTTATGTTTTTTCAAATTATTTTTAAGGAAAATATTTTTCAAAATGTTTTCAATCTTATTTTATAAGTTTCTAAGGAAAAATATTTTAATTTTTTTCAATATTATTTTATATATTTTATAGGAAAATGATTTTAAAAATATTTCAAGTTTCCTTTATATGTTTTGAAGGGAAAATGTTTTTAAAAATATTTCAAGAATTCTTTAAAAGTTTCAAAAGTATTTTCAATGAAAATAGTTTTCAAAAGTTTTTATGTTTTACAAATCCTTTTCAAAGAAGATATGACATTTTCTTCAAGAAATATTTTTAAAAGATATTTCAAAACTATGCAATCTATTGATGTTACTCACTCCCTTATAGTAAATGGTCCAAAGGGCCCATTCATATTCTTTTTCTGAATGGTTTATATTTTTATGGCATGATGTTTATGAAAACCATTATATATTTCATGAGATATATGTTTATGAAACTTGTTTCTATATCACAGGTTATATGTTTATGAAACATATTCTTCTCCCACGATTTATATTCCTATGAAACCAGTTTCTAATCAATGATTTATAACATGATAAATGCTTATGAAACTTACTTCCTTTCACAGGTTATTTTAGGATGAAATGATTATAAATCCTATCTACTTTCCGTAGTATATTATATGATTAAAATTTTATTATACCCACATCATTTTATGGGTTATGATACGATGTTAATGAAACCCATCACTTTTTATGGGCCATGATTGGATGAATTTTGGGTTATATTATGAAACATGCATGTATGATTTCATTATGAGATGGGTGGGACCTATATATACTCTAATTCATTGGGTAATGATGGAGGAATCATGAGTATAAATGTTATGTGTGAACCTGATTACATGTTCACAGGGTTATGCATGGACCTAGTAACATGTCCATAAGTTTATGCATGAACCTGAATACATGTTCACATTGTTATCAATGAACCATATTAGGTGTTCATAATGTTATGTTTAAACTTGATTAAATTTTTACAATGTTATCAATGGAACTATTTTCATGTCCATAAGTTTATGTGTGAACCTGATTACATGTTCACAATGCTATGAGTGAAGAAGATAGCATGTTAACAAAGTTCTGTGTAAACCTGGTTGAATTTCCATAAGTTTATGTGAGCGCCTGATTTCAGTTCCTTAACTTAATGATTGAACCTGTTTCAACATATACATGTTCAAAATGTTATATACATGTGTGTATTCAACAATTCTATGTCTTATTTATAGGTTATTATTTCATGTATTATATTACCGATTATCATATGATTCATGTCTTGGTTGTACTCAAATTTACCCTATAGGTATATTTGGTTTGTTTAGTATAGGTAGAGATTGAATGGACATGGACCGAATAAGAAACATTGAGACACTTATATCTGATGGGAGGATTGGAAATGAAGTGTCCACCTTGGAGAAAATTGATTTGGATTGAAGAAATAATTATATAATTTAAATAATAATAAAAAAATTGATCTAAAAAAAATTAAATAAGATGACTCGATCCAAGATTTTAACTTGGGTTATAGTGGATGTATTTATTTTCTTAGAAGGTTTTGGGTCAGTAATTAAATATATTTCCACAAAATGATATAATTACACATAATTATTCACCAATTTAATCCCTACACTATTCTAAGGCTAACCAAAAATTCACCTATAGTATAACTTAAATGATCACACCAAGTAATTGGATCATACTAAAACTAAAAATGTGTCATCGTTAATGTTGGCGAAGACGAAGAAGAAAAGAAATCATTGAATGGAAATCTTAAAATAATGAACTGAATTTAAATATTAAAGAACATGTAATAAAATCCAACCCATACCCTTGATACTCCCTTGAATAAACCCACAAGATGTTATCCCTCCATTAATTCTATTCTATAAATGGAATCTGGTAATAAACTCATGAGGATGGAATTGAAGAAGAAGAATAAAAACTGAATTACAATCACTCCACCATTGTGTGATAAAATTCCCAAGTGTTTGTGTGAATAAGTTAACATCTTGATTCAATGATATCAACATTATATTTAAAAGAATAAAATAATATAATACTAAGAAGAAATTTTATTAATAAATAACCACGAATGAAAAAACTTACATGAGAAAAATTGACAATGTGATTACAAAATGAAAGCAGGAAATTACAATTGAAAGTAAAAAACATAGATTGATAGGAAAAACATAGATTAGAATTCCAATCACCACAAACTCATTATGTAATAATATTTTTAGAATTATGTATTAAAACCATAAATACATTTCTTCCCCATTAATTGAGATAATCAAAAGGATAGTGAGAAAATTAAGGGAAATTTAACTTTTGAAAGTTGGTAAGGAAAATAGTCTAGATTCACCCCCTTATTGATGTGTGAATTTGTAACTGAATATGGAAAAATATGAAGGGGTTATAGAATAAAAATATCTTCTTCCATGTTTCCACTAATATATGTCTAAATATCTAGAAAATTAGAAGATCCTTTTGGAAGTTATGCTCGATCTTTTGGGATGACTTTATGGACATTCAAATCTGGCCCACCATTTAAATGTCAACTTGGGCTCCCTTTATTGCCATGAAAACTTCAGAATTTTCTCTAGACATAGATCAATGAAATGGTCCAAATAAATTTATCTTTATAATGTAAAACTTTGAGCTTTATTGGGATTTTATTGTGGGACCACTTTGTTTTGAGGGGCCTTATGCCCCCTATGATTTGTCCATAAACTTTATGCATTCATGACCAAAGATTATCATCTTCCCTTGGGATTCATCCATCGATCATAAAATATGAAATGTTCTAAAAAATAAGATAAATAATATCCCCAAATATTAAATTAAAATATTTAATATAATTAATTCTACAAGAAGATGATTTATTGAGCCCAAATTTTTACTTTAAACATGAATTTCACTTATGATGCGAAATGAAGTTCAATTTATAAAATGAACTAAAATTTATGTTTATGGAATTTGAAAAATATTAATATTAAGATATAATAAATTAATATTATCCCCTTTTAGTGGCTAATCACACCCCCAAATTGAGTTATGTTAGTACCAAGAAAAAAAATATCTAAAATAATATAAAATTGAATTCAATTTTTCCAAAACATGTTAACATACAGTGCCCAAAAAAAGATATCATTCCAAACAATCATGAAACCTATAAATATAATTTCACACAATCTAGTTTAACAATCATATCAAAATCTCAATCTCATTCCTTCGTTCAAATTAATTTTCAGATTTCATCAAATTTCAATTAAGCATGAGGATGTGTTGTGTATCTTAAAAAAAAATGGGGCCCATTTTCTTGTTCAAGGGGAAAATGGAAGAGCTATGTGGGAATAAAATTATACCTTTATATTCGTACCCTTTTTTTATTTTTATTTCTATTTTTTTATTTTTTTTATTTTTTTAACCATAATAGATATTAAAGGACAAACTCCGTGATAGACAACTATAGAGTCACTATCCCTATGTGTCAGGCACCACACATTTTTCTAATTTTAGGATCTAAAATAAAGATATAAAGCCTAATTATAGGCAATACAACTATGGATTAATGATCCCCAAGTGTTTAATGCTACACATTTGGAAAACATTTCTCTATGGGGTGATTTTATTTACTTTTTTTTGGGATACTCAAAATAAATTAAAAGTGTCCTTGAACCCTATACTATGATGAAAGGGACCAAATAACTCAAACATACACCCAAAATCCAATAGATGAGCATTGTGGAATTTTGATTAAAATGATGAAAATGTCAAATTTGAAAAATTACATTGGACAACTTCACCTTCCAAAAAACTACGCTCACGAACTAAAACATGAATTCAAATCATTGTCAAGGCATTTAAAATCATTTTAAATTTAGTTTTCATGTTTCAAAATGTACATTAATTCAATCAAGGATAACAAATTTATTTTTTAATTGAATTTTTATCATAAAATTACAATATTTTTTTAAAAAAAATCCTAGATTTTTACTCCCCCAATATAGTATTTAACTTCCCTTATATTTAAAAGAGAAAGAAAGATATATAATATAATTGGGAATAAAGATGAGAGATGTGATTTTAAATAAAACCACTTGGTTTACTGTTGATGAATCATCAATAAAAAATTGATTACTTTGGCTTTAAGTCACATGTAGACTCCTTAGGGATGTTTGATGGGTGGGTTTGAACTTTACAAGGAAGTGGTTTTATTTCGAAATACTAAAATGATTAAACACCTAAATATCCCACACAACAGAAATAAGATCACATTGTAAACCCCAAGGGGTTCCCTTGACAAAAAACACAAAAAACTCAAAATAAAATAAAAAAGGCAGAAGCTAGGTTGCCTCTTGGGAAGTGATTATTTTAATATCTTCATCTCAACTTGGACCCCCAATATTATCCAATACCAAATTTCAACCTTTTTAGGACCCCATTATTATCAATTTCTACATGATTGATATTAATTATTTGTTTTTGTTTTTATTTTCATGTACAATCCCATGTTCAACAATGAGTGTGAAAGTCCAAGGAATTTAAAAAATGGTTGATATGGTAACTTTTATTTTATTGCCTAAGACATTAAGAATCATTCTTACATTATTGGTTTCAAGACGGGATGAAATGATGAAATTTTTTTTTTTGATTATCCCCTCTAAGATAAGAGTTGATATTGGATTTATGGACCACGAATTTGATCTTCGATTGGCTAATACATTCAGAAATATGTGGGTAATTTTAATCAAACTAGATTCATTTTCAACAGAATGGGTTCATTTTGAACTGATGTTTCAACCACCAAATTTGATATATCTATGTTAGGAATGGGTATGGACTCAAATTTTGTGATTTATCCCAATGGTTTAGTGATTGGTGTTTCTAAAAAATCAAAATTAGAGTAATATTTAGGACACTCAATCAATGATGCCAAGTTTACCTCTTGTGTGTATAAAAAATCTTTTTCCTCTTGATTTAAAGACTCTTAATCAATTACTTGGTCCTATTTAGTTATTCCATATCCAAAGTTTGGTTCTTTAGTAAATTCATGAGATTTTTTTGGGATAAAAGATTATTCTACCAATATTAAGGAAGGTATAGTTATACCAGTAATGGGGCCCACACAAGTTTTCATGTTTTGTAGTTCTAAACTCAAATATTAAACTTTTGAATTCATTTTATCCATTTTTTCACACAATTTTTTAAGAATGATTTGGTAATTGGGTTGGATATGAGTTTAGACATCATGGAGTTCATTTTGTTTTTTCTCATTAATTATCCTTGGAAGAGCTGAAATTTTATCCTTTAAATGTTCATCATCCCAAATATTATAAATTTCATCAGGTGTGGGGTATTCATTCAAGGGATGATCAATGAAATTTTCTAGGTGATGAGATTCCAAATATTGCTTTTAAAATTTATTATAGCTTTGTTTTATGATGGGGTAATGATGTTGGTACTCTATTGGTGTAGAATAAAATTATGATTCAGATTGAAGAATGGGGAAAAGATATGAGAAATGGGGGTGAGAAAAAAAATTGGGTGAGAAAATATGGTTTCTAAGATACTTACTTGGGTCCCTAACTACACTGCTAGAATTTGGTTTCACCCAAATTTACCCTACAGGTATATACAATTTTTTTTGTATAGGTACGGATTGAATCCACATGGAATGAAGAAAAAACCCTAAGACACTTATATTTTATGGGTGGATAAGCTATGAAGTGGCCAACTTGGGGAGAATTGATTGGAATTTAAGAACTAACTATATAATTTAAAGAACAATAAAAAACAAAAATATAACTAATCTTAAAAAATTAAATTACCTGAGTTGATCCTTGATTTTTTCTTGGGTAAGATTGGATGTATTTATTTTCATATAAATTTTTAGGTCATTAATTCATGATGTATCCAAAAATGATATAATTCTACATAATCATTCACCAATTTAATCAATAAAATATTGTAATGATAATCACCAATTCACTTAAAGGATCACTTAAATGATCACCCCAAGGAATTGGATCCTACTAGTAATCAAAATGTGTCATCGTTAAAGTTAGAGAAGATAAAGAATAAAACAAATAATCAAATGTAAATCTTACAATAATTATCTTTAAATATTAATGCACACAAAATAACATCCAAACCATACCCTTGCTGGTTCATTAGATTAACCCATAATAGGTTATCCCTCCCTTGATGTTATTCCATCAAATAAAGTGGGTAATAGACTTCTAAGGGTGGAATTGAAGAAGAATAAGAAAAACTGAATTACGATCACTCCACTATTGTGTGATAAAATTCACATGTGCTGGTGTGAATAATTTTACACCTTGATTCAATGGTATCAACATGATATTGAGAAGAATAAAATAAGAGAAGATAAATAAGTGCTTTTATTAATAAATGACCATGAATGAAAAACTTACATGATAAAAATTTACAATGTGATTATAAAAAATAAAGCAAGAAATTACAATTGAAAGTAAAAAACCTCAATAAAAAGTAAAAACATGGATCATAATTCCCTTCACCACGAGATCCTTATATAGTCATATGAGAAGCCTTAGGTTGTCCCTATAACATTCTAGCTATTTATAGAATAATACATTTTCATATCTATTAATATTTATGAATAAAATATTAATATTACGTTAAAGGGGAAGATTTTCCCTATAGGGTACTCGACACAAAACAACGGGTTTCTCTGAAATCTTATGTTGCACACAACATTATGTTATACCGAAAAATAGTACAACAATATTATTATTATTTTAAATGGCAGTTAACACCTAGCCTTTGTATTAGTGGGAATGAAAATAATTAACTATATTATAATTTTACAAATTTTTTAAATGTTTTTACATTCATCCAATAAATTTTAGAGTCTTAAAATGGAAATAAATCCAAATTTAAACATAAAATACTCCAATGTTTTTAAAAGGTCGGTTTACCACCTTTTGATAGAGAAAAAATTTTAAAAATAGTTTTTGTCACTTTTATATGTTATACTTGACAAAATAAACTTTTTATTTAGAATCAGGACATCAAAATTTACCTAGTTTTAAATTTTGGTATTTTTCTATTGAAATTCATATTTTAATGAATAGTGAAAAATACTGCATTTTAATTCAAAACTACCTTTTCGTATAATTGATGTATATTGTTAGATTATATTTTTAATTTGTTTTAAAGTGTAATTAGATTATTTTTTTTATCATTTAAACAAATTTTGTTCATTGGAAGTAATTTCATTTTTAAATTGTATATAAACACGTGTCAATCTTTTGATACTTTTGTCTTCTTAAAAACCCATGTTTTGGTTTTGACAACGAGAATTAATTTTAAATTAATTTCTTAAAATTATGTGGATTTAATTTAGAAAAAAATATTATATATTTGGAATCAGAATTTTCAAATTTCATAAATATGTACCTCTTATTTTTGGACATTATAAATAGTAATTTCAGTAATTATTTTTATTTACCATGGTTAAATTGTAAATCTAGTAAATAAGGGTAAAAAATAATATTATAATAATGTAAAACTATCCTAAAACATGTCATAATCCTATTAAATGAGATATTTCCAACCATGGAAATCATTTGGTTGATTTTAGGACCCCATGGAGCCACTTGGGTGTGATAATCACATGTTATAAGATTTAATTTAATTTAAAGAGAAATATAACATAAACATGTATGTTTTAATAAAAAATATTTGATATTGGGTTATATAAATTATCTTTTTGACTATGAATATTCATTAGAAATATAAAAATATTTCCTACATCAGGGTATTTTATTTATATTTTTATACATTAAATAAATAGATTTATTTATAACACAATGATGATGTAGTGATTACCTTATTAATGAAAGATTCAAAAAAATGATATTATAAATATTAAAATAAATATAATTTGAACATTTTTATGCCATACAAAAATTTTATAGATTATTATGACATATTATATTTGAGTTAATGCCTTTGGATAGAAGGGATAATTTTTTATGACTTTAATAAAAATAAATTACTAAATATTGTCAAAATTGAGATAAATAAGTTTTTAAAAAAAATACTACTTTATTAAATGAAATAATAGTCCTAAAAATATAAGATTCGGAAAAATGACTTATATAATGTTAGAATTTTATTAATTATCAAAATTTAGTTAATTTTTAATTTTTATAGTATCTATAGTTACCATATATTATGCAAATACAAGAAGATATGGTAAGAGTTAATGTTTTCAATTAAGGGTTAAAGCTAAAAGATAAAGTTTATTTTCTGATCTAAGCTTTTATAAAACCTATTTTTTGTTATTATTTAGACCCATTAGAATATTATACTTTATATATATCACTTTGTAACTATTATAATTCTAAAATCAATTTATAATAAAATAATATTTCAAGACTTTCCTAAAGTTCCCTCCTACCTCTTATAAAAGGCCACCACCTTTACCCACTTACTGACACCTATCAAGACCCTTGTCTCATCCAAATTATTCTCAAATAATCTCCCAAAATCCCTTAATTCCTCCTATAATCCTCAACAAGGGAAGAAGGTAATTCAAGAAATTCTTCTGGATCAAATCAAAAGAAGTTACCAGATGTAGAGGTAATGTCTTCTCTCAAGTTCCTTTATTTTATTTTTCTTCTTCACTACCTATTCTCTTAATATTATATGATTACATAATAACAATAGTATCCTAAATAAACTAGGACTTTATTATGATAAGGATTTTAACTACACTTAAACACACCTCCATCTAATGGATACGAACATACTATTTCTATGTAAGATGAACTACTGCCACACGAAACGATGATTGTTCAATTTTATCCTACCACCTCTCATGGTAGAAATTATGATGGAACTATATTTATATATTATATTAATTATATTTATTTTGTCTCTATTATTATATAATTTTTATTTAAAATATACCTTAATTTTTTCCCCGATGTGTTAATATGATAATTTCTTTTGAGGAAGTGTGGACGACCGCCCCCTCAAACTGATATAACTCATTCATGTCATACATGGAACATAAAAAAGGATAGTTTTATTAAACATATGAGAAATATATGACATAAATATAGTAATGGTTTTATAATATACATTTATATCATTTGATTATTATTATTTTAATATGACATATAAATGAAAGTAGCATTCATGTGTATGTATAACCTACCATCTCCATGAACGGTGCATTTCATTTCATATATCCAAATGTTATGGAATATTATAAATACATATATACTAGATATATATGATATTTAAATCGTGAATAATATTATATAGATGATGTAATTTTGACCACATGGTAAATTTACATCAAAATAAGTTCATTTTCAACTCAAGTACCGAATATCAACAAAAAGACCAATATAAACATAAATAATTATGTAATTTTTATAGAGTGTTAATAAGTGATGTAAAAGAAATAATAAATATAAAAATTTTTCTAAATAAATTATAAATTAACCTAAGTTTATTATTTAGTAATATAAATAATGAACGAGACAAGTCGGACTCAAGGTAAGGGATTTTGTCTCAATCTCCATTCATTGAGACATATTTTTACTTAAACATGAATTTATTTTATATGGTATATAATCAACCCCTTTGACTTTTAATTTCATTCAAATAGTTTAAAAGGGAATCTTTTCTTTACAAATCATTTTACTAAACAACAAAATGATTGTTCCTTTTTAACATATGTGGCGACAATGACCTTTCCACCTCCATAAGAATTATTTGATATTTGGATTCCTCTACAAGACGTAATGTTTTTTTTAAAATAAAATTAAATAAAATAATCATTTTTTATGTATTTTGTAATTGAAAATGGTTTTTGAGAATGTATTGATTATATCAATATCTTGAAATGATGTCTTATGATTGTAATGTGGAAATGTTATTTTCCCTTTATACTAGTTCATGTGTTATGATTATGGTTCTTGGGAAATGCTTATGTATACGGGTGGTTCTTTGATAAACCAAGGGCGGGTGTGCCTGTGATATCTCTCCAATGCATTGGGTAATGTGATGGAGGTAAATAATAAAGTTTTTCTTAAAAGATTTAGGGAATATACTTTGATGTGTATTCAAAACATAACCATGAAGGTTACTCCCTATGTAGCTGTGAAAGCTACAATGTAAGTATGATATGGATGCCACAAGTTACCCTTATATTTTTTGATTTATATAAAGTTTTATAGGAATATTATGATCACATGATGTAAGATAAGTATTTTATGTTTTATGGTTGAAAAGTATGATTTTGTGAAAATGTTTTCATGGGTTTTAAATATTTATGGACTAATGGTTTTAATCATTATTTTATATTTTTTTATGATATTTTATGCTCATACCAAGTTTTTTAAATTTTTTTCACAAGGTACAAGGAATTATAAGAGAAATAAATAATTCAAGAATATTTTTATCAAGAAAATAATTCTGGTTTTATTTAAGTAGTTTTATTATTCTGAAAAAAATGGATAGATTAGAAGTGTCTACTTTTTAATTTTTGAGATATAATGTTATAACTATGGCCTAATTCTCTAAAAATATAAACCTGGAAAGATCATCAATGTGAAAGAATTTAAATTCTTGATCAAAACTCAAGATTATTTAAGGTATAATGTTGTGTCCTTATAGTTGGTATCAGAGGTCGGTTTAGAAAACTTTAGGGATTAGGAGTTTTGGATAACCACATGGTAATTATATATGTCTATTCTTTCAGTTAAATCCTTGTTTTATAACTTTTTTAATGTAAGGAAAGTAAGTTACAAATGGAAGTAGGATTATCTCAAATAACATTCTTATCTCTTCCTGATAACTTTCTTGCAATAATTATTACAAAGTCATGCTCAGATGATTGTGAAACTTTTTCTAACATACAACTAATTTTCAAGTAATTTTTTTTGATATCAAACACCTCCACTATACCTAGATACCATCGTGGATCATGGGATTTATTTAATCATATTCTATTTTCTCAATATTGTCATATTTTCCTGAAAGGTAAATATTATCAAGGAATTTTCAAATATTTTACCTTACCACAAGATTTTGAAGAATATTATGATTTTAAAAAAGTTGATAAAGAAGGATAACCTTGTGCAACCTATTTATATTTTATTATAAAATATATTCTTTTAGTACATAATTTTGGTATTTTAGAAAGACCATTAATTAAAATTTTCAACTCAAAATTGGTCCGAATGTTTTATAAAAATCATGTTTTATCAGATGTTTTGAAATTATATGTCATACATGATTATTTCCCCAAACTATTTTTTTATAAACACCTATATGACCCAAGTTGTAAAATGTGTATTTGGATAAAGGATAAAAATGGGTTTGAAGGATATCTAAATCATTTTTTCAATGCATGTACCTTCTATTTATGTGAACAAGATGATGAAGAAACCAGATGGAAACTATGATCAAGGTATTATGTTATTTTTATTGGGAATAGTTTTATTTTATCATATGGTGGTGAAATAAAATGATATCAAATATTTATATATGAATTCATGAGTTAAGATTTTGAGGTCAGTATGAGTTGGGATGAAAATGAGAGGTATAAGACAACCATTTAGGTTAAAACTTGTTAGGGTTATTTTTGAGTTTTATAAAAAAGGAAAAATCGTAACATGAGTGACAACCCATTGAATCCATTAAGGCCACAAGAATAAATCCCAAAACTGAAGGGTGAGAAGCATGCATCGCCTACCACTGGCCTACGTGAAGTTCCTAGTTAGTATTACTTATTCTTTTTAGTTAAATTATTTTATGGATCAAGAATAAGTTCATATTAGAACTATGTTTTATAAAATTGATATCCTAGTATAGGAAAATGATTTGGTTATTAAGTGATAAATGTTATTTTGGAAGACATTTTCTATTTTCAGAACACTATATGCTTAAGGAAAATAGAATACTATGGGATTTCATTTGATGCTTAATGGTTGAATTTTATTTTCGAAGAATCTATGTTTTTATTGTATACATATGGAAATTGGGGTTATTTATGGAAATTATATACCCATATTGGAGAATCTGTGAGTAGGTTAATTGCTTTTTAGTATGATAATTTAATATAAGTCGATGTTATTGGGATATAAATGTTAAGATTTATCATGTAAGACTATGTGATCAAATCCTTAATAATTTTGGGTTTCAATCTTAGTTTGGATTATTATTTTTGAGAAATTATATGGAAAATTATTTTTTGAATGGTATTTTTTGAACTTTGGGGTATCGTTTATAGAATTTTATAGATTAAGAGTAGTATTTATTTTTATATAGGATTATTTTTATCAGGGGATTATCTAATCTTGTACTGGCCATTTTGGTTTTAGTTAATGCCAAAATACAAGTGAAATATATAGTTCATCTTTTGTGGATTATGTGATTCTGTGGAAGTTGATTCCAGTGCTTCTTATGTGAACAAGTCATCTTGAATAGTCATCATTTGGTGAAAAGATGAGTTTTTGGTAGATATTTATTAAAGGATGAAACTCTACTAGACAAGTAGGTATGTTTCCTTATGTTCTTAGTCAAGCTCATAAATATATTCCGGAACTTTTTGAAAAGGACCTTAAAAAAACATTTTCCATTTAATTTTCTTACTGGGGAATCAAATACCGTTTAACTCAACACAATTTTGTGGTTTTCAGATTGCTAACTTTCTCTTAATCATGTTTTCTATCACTCTCCATCAGAACAAGATGGTTAGTTTTTCTTCAATATCCATGTTTAGGTAAATGGAATCCTAGTATTTGCTATCTAAAGTGAACTTTCTTAATTCTCTTTATTTATTTTAAGGTGATAATTTTATTGACTCTTTTTATTATATGGGACTTTCAATAAAGTTTCCGAGCCCGATTTTAAAATTGCAAGGACATAATTTCCAAAAGGAGGGAGTGATGTAATATCTCAGGTATTTATTGAATAATACAATTAAATATCTATTAATATTTATTTATAAGATATTAATTTTATTTTAAATGGGACACTTTTTCGGATAACGTACTCGACATGTAATAACAGGTTACTCCAAAATCTTACATTGCACACAACACTGAGTTATATGGAAAAATAATACAATAATATTATTATTATTTTAAATAGTAGTTATTGCATAGTAATTTTATTAGAGGGAAGGAAAATAATTAACTATATTATTAATTTACATAATTGTTAAATGTTTTTAAATTTATCGAATAAATTTTATAGGCTTAAAATGGTAATGAATCAAATTCTAAGCATAAAATACATTAATATTTTTAAAAGGTCAGTTTATCGCCTTTGAAAGGAGAAAACATTCTAAAAATAGTTTTTTTTCACTTTTATACATTATATTTGAAAAAATAAAATTATCATTTAGTATTGCGACGTCAAAATTTACCTAGGTTTAAATTTTTGTATTTTTCTAATGAAATTCTTATTTTAATGAATGGTGAAAAATACTGCATTTTTTATTCCAATTTGCATTTTTTTATAAATTATTTATATGGATAGATTATATTTTTAATTGGTTTTAAAGTGTTATTGGATTATTTTTTTATAATTTAATCCAATTTTGGTCATTGTAAGTAATTTTATTTTTAAATTGGACATAAACACATGTCAATCTTTTGATAGTTTTTACTTCTTAAAAACCAGCATTTTTGTTTTGACAACGGAAATTAATTTTAAATTAATTTCTATAAATTATGTGTTTTAAATTTGGAAAAATAGATTCCAAATTTAGAATCATAAATTACAAATTTTATAAATAAGTTCCTTTTATTTTTGGACATTATGAATAGTAACTTCAGTAATTATATATATTTACCATGGTTAAAGGGTAAATCTGGTAAATAAGGGTAAAAAAATAATACTATAATAATATAAACCAACCCTAAGACATGTTCTAATCCTATTGAATGAGATATTTCTGACCATGGGAATTCTTGGGTTTATTTTTGGATCCCATGGAGCCACTTGTGTGTGATAATGAAATTTTATAAGAATTAATTTAAAGTAAAGAGAAATATGACATAAACTTGTATCTTTTACTAAAATAATTTTAATATAGGTTTATATAACTGATATCTTTAAATATAAATATTAATTAGAAAGATAAAAATATTTCCTATATCATGGTATTTTATTTATATGTTTTATACATTAAATAAATAAATATATTTATGACATAATGATGAAGCAGTGATTACCTTATTAATGAAATATTCAAATAAATGATATTATAAATATTAAAATAAATTTAAATTGTACATTTTGATTCCATGAAATAATTTTATGTATTACTATGAAATATTATATTTTAGTTAATGAATTTTTTATAAGGAATCAAGTTTTTATGACTTAAAAAAATCAATTACTAAATAATGTCAAAATTGACATAAATAAGTTTTGAAAACAAATACGATTTTATTAAATAATATAATTTTCCTAAAAATGTACAATTTGGAAAAATTACTTATATAATATTAAAAATTTCATTAATTTTACACATTTATTTCTCTCGGTATTTTATAGTAACTATAGTGACCATGTATTATGAAAATACAAGAAAACATGGTAAGAGTTAACGCTTTTAACAAAGGGTTAAAGCTAAAAGATAAGATTAATTTTGTGACCTAAAGTTGTCTAAAACCTATTGGTTGAGATTATTTCTACCCATTATCATCTTATAATCTAAATATATCACTTTAAAACTATTATAATTAGAAAATCAATTTATAATAAAATAATATTTCAAGACTTTCCTAAAGTGCCCCTCCTCCCTCTTACAAAAGGGAACCACCTCTACCAACTTACTCTTGCCTCTAAAGCCCCTTGTATCATCAAAATTATACTAAAATAATCTCTAAACATCCCTAAATTACTCCTAGAATCCTTAAATTGGGAAGAAGTCAATTCAAGAAAGCCTTTTGTCTCAAATCAAAAGAAGTTACATAATTTAGTGGTAACATCTTCTCTAAAGTTCCTTTCTTTTATTTTCATTCTTCATTACCTATGATATTTGTATTCTAAGATTACATAACAAAAATAGTAACATATATATACTAATATATTTTTATGATATGGATTCTAACTATACTTACACACACCACCATTTAATGGATATGAACATACTCTTTCTGTGTACGGCAAACTACTGCGTCATGAAATGATTATTGTTCAATTTTCTCCTACCACCTCTCATGGTGGAAGTTATGATGACAATATATTTATATATTATATATATTATATTTATTTTGTCTTTATTCTTTTGTAATTTTTATTTAAAACACACCATTATGCTTTCCATGATGCGTGAATATGATAATTTCATTAGAGGAATTGTGGACTATCGCCCCCTCAAAGTGATATGACTCATTCATTCCATACATGGAATATAAAAAGGATGGATTTATTAAACCTATGAGAAATACATGATATAAATATAATACAGTATTATAATATACATTTATATCATTTTATTATTACTCTTTTAATATGACAAAAAAATGAAAGTAGCATTCATTCATACATACGGCCTACCATCTCCATGAACGGTGAATTTCATTTCATATATACAAATATTATGGAATATTCTAAATAAATATATACCAAATATATATGATATTTAATACATGAATAATATTCTGGATATGATGTACTTTTGACCACATGATCAATTTACATCAAAACAAATTCATTTTCGATTCATGTACCGAATACTGAAAAACGACCAATATGAACTTAAATAATTATTAGATTTTTATAACATAGTTTAAATTGATATAAAAGGAAAAATAAACTTGAAAAATGTTATTAATAAATTATAAATTAAACTAAGTTTATTATTTAGGAATATAATTAATGAACGAGACAAGTATGACTCAAGGTAAGGGACTTCATCTCAATCTCCTTTAATTGAGGCATATTTTGATTTATACATGAATTTATTTTATGCGGTATATAATCAACCTATTTGACTTTAAATTTCATTCAATGGTTTTCAAAATTAATCTATTCATTACAAACTATTTTACTAAATGATAAAAATAATGTTTCTTTTTAACATACGTGACAACAATGACCTTTTCGCCGCCGTGAGCATTATTTGATATTTGGATTCCTCTACTAGTCGTAATGTTTTTAAAGAAAGAAAAGTAAATAACATATTAAGTTTTTATGTATTTTGGTATTGAAAATGTATTTTTGAGAATGGATTGATTATATAAATATCTTTAATTATTTTTTATTATTTTAATATGAAAAAGTTAGTTTTTCATTATGCTTGTTCAGGTGTTATGATTATGGTTCTTGGAATTTTCTTATGTATAAGTGGGTTTCTGTGAAAAACAAAGGGTGGGTGAGCCCATGATAGCTAACCAATTAATTGGGTAATGATACTGAGGTAAATGATAAAGTTTCTCCTAATATATTTAGGGAATATATTGTGATGGGTATTCTAAATGTGACCATGAAGGTTATTCCCTATGTAGATGTGACAGCTACAATGTAAGTATGATATGGATGCCACAAGTTACCTTTATGTTTTTTTATTTCTAAAAGGTTTTGTAGGAATCTTATGATTACATGATGTAATCTAAGTAGTTTATGTTTTATGGGAGAAAAGTTCAATTTTTTGAAAATATTTTCAGGGGTTTGAAATATTCATTAACTAATGTATTTTTTCATTATTTTATATTCCTTATTGAGATTTTAATGCTCATCCCATGTTTCTGAAATATTTTTCATAGGGTATAAAGAAGGATAAGATAAATAAAGAATTAAAGAATATTTTTATCGAGAAAATAATTTTCTTTTTATTTAAGGTGTTTTATTATTGTGAAAAAATTGGTTAGAGTAGAAGTGCCTTCTTTGTAATTTTTGAGATGTAATGTAATATTTATGGCCTAATTCTATAAAACTATAAAACTAAAAAGATCCTTAATGTGAAATAAATTAAATTAATTATCAAAACTCAAGATTATATAAGTTTTAAGGATGGGGCCTTTTATAAACACCATCAATAAATTCCTTAACCATTAATTTATAGAGTTAAATGGGGGGTGAGAAAATCAAGGGATATTTGAAAATTCCAAGTTCACCATAAAAATAATCAAGATTCATCCCCCTTATTGACGTGTTAATTTGTAACTGAATATGTCCAAATATTAAGGGTTCATAGAAGAAAAATATCTTCTTCTTAGTTTCCAGTAATATATGTTAAAATATCAGGAAAATTGGAAGAGCGTTTTGGGAGTTATGCTCGATCTAGTGGGATGACTTTATGGGTGTTCAAATCTGGACCACCATTTAAAAGTAAATTTGGGATCCCTTTATCTCCATGAAAACTTCATAATATCTCCAGAAATAGTATAATGAAATGATCCCCATAATTTTATCTTTCTACATCAAATATTTTAGCTTCATTGTGCTTGTATTTTGGGCCCCACTTTTGTTTGATGGGCCTTAGGCCCCTTATGATTTGTCTAGAAAATTTCTGCATTCATTCCAAAAAATCGTTATCTTCCCTTAGTATTCATCCATCAATACTAAAATATAAAATTTTACAAAAAAATTTATCAATCATATCTCGAAATATAAAATTAAAATAATTAATATGGTTAATTCTACAAGTAAATGATTGATTGATACCAAATTTTCACTTTAAACGTGAATTTCACTTATGATGGAGAATGGCATCCAATTTGTAAAATGAACTAAAATTGATGTTTATGGACTTTGAAACACATTAATATTAAGATATAATTAATGAATATTAACCCCTTTCAGGGGATAAAAATTTCTTGTAAACTGCTAATATTTATAACATTATTTATGTTTATTATCTTTGATATATAGGGTATGATATTCTTATGATATGATCATGTCCTCATACCCTTATTTTAGTGTTAGGATTACATATATCCTTTAATTACCCTTAATGGGCATTAAATATCACCCCTTTCTTTTTTTTAGTTTCCCTAGGTTTGGTTTCGGGTCCTTTAAGGCCTTCAGAACACCTCAAGGCCTTCGGGCCACCTAAAGGCCTTCGATCCAACTGAAATAGTGCTTAAATGATTAGACAGACTCTACAAGAAGCAGACTCGAGATGGGGATTCATAGCAGGCACATTCACTAGAGAAAAAGTTAAGAGTATTTTTTAGAAATAAAGGGCATCACATTGTCATCGGGACCAGCTTGTGCTTGCATAGCAGCCTAGATGAACATGCATGAAAAGATGGAGAGATGATATCACGATGAAGAAGCTGGGAGGAGGAGTTCCAAGTATAGTTTGTATATTTACTAAGACCTACGGGTAATGTAATATCTAATCCTATGGGACTTGTAAGGGTTACCCTCATCCCTTAAAAGGGGGTTATCAAAAATAAATAAAAAAGAAGGCCTTTGGGATATTCAGGCGTATAAATAAATAAGGGGGGAGATATTTGTGGGTACTGTTGAAGATATTTCACCGAGTAAAAATATTTTTTTTCTATGTATTCAAAATAACAAAACTAATATATACTTCTATAATCTATTTTTTAATGTATTAATTATTTCGAAAAAATGATTCTATTTATATGTAAGTTAATACTATGTTGTTATAGTTGGTATTATAGTGAATTCTAAGTCATCCTTTGAAAACTAGGATGAGAAAACCATGTGAGAACTCTAATTACATGCCAAAGATAAGTCTAAGGATAAGGAATAGTATAGGAAAATCTCTTGGAATTTTAGAAAATGATAGAGTGAGTGGTTTCCAATAAATACATCAATATCTAGATAGTACATGTAGACATGGTTCTGGAATAGATGTACCTCAGAGTAAAACCTCTGAAATGGTGTGTCGGTCCTGACATGAGTGTAATCTGGTACAAAACAACGGGAATTACCGTACACTTAGTTTGACACCCGTGGTTGATATGCTTTGGGAATTCACAAATGCTTCAGGAACCATCATGAAGGATTTAATAAAAAGTTTTCTATGAATAAACTTGGATAAACCTATGATTTCAATGATAAGGAAGGTTTCATACTTTAGACATCTTGTAAGTGGGTTTTCTTGATTATGTGGTTCCTCACTGTGAAATATATTTCTTACTCTATGATTTTTTGTTTTAGTCAATGGTTGGAACCCAAAATAACCATGTTAATTGTGATTGCAATGGAAAATGCAATGATTTTTCTCTTGAGCATCTAAATGCTATGGGAGATGGAAATAAAAACCTCATTGTTATTCTCACACAGCCATCCCAAGCTATGAATCATGTTGAGCTTACTAGCGAGAAAATGAGGGATAAAAGTTCTTGTTGAGTCCTTCATGATGCAAATTCAACCTTTTTTCAGTGGGAATCTTGATCCACTTGTTTCTAAACACTCTATCAATACCACTAAAAAGATATTCCCCATTCTCTAGTTTTTGGATCATGAGAAAGTGAGTCTGGTTGTTTATTGGTTAGAAAGCGAAGCAGACCAATGGTGGACTCTAATCAATAATATAAGGAAGTAAGATGAAATTGAATCCATGGATTGGGATGAGTTCAAGAAATTATTGTAAAATAAGAATTTTACTCATTTTATTCATTTTATTCATACATAGATAGATAATGAGTTCCTTGAGTTAAATCAAAAGGATGATGAATTTTTCAGTACCTACAAGGCTAATTTCACAAGACTTGTGAGTTGCACTTTTGGCATTACCATCCAACATGAATGTAAATTTGATAGGTTATTTAGTGTATTAAAGCCAAGTATTAGAAGGGAACTTCCCATAAGATACTTTAGTATCTATAGAAAGATTGTGCATTGTGAAATCAAAGTTGAAATGGAGGTTGGAATTACGTATCAATCTCATAGTGAGAAAGGAAGATGGCGTTAAAATAAAAATATAAAAACCATAGAGCGGAGAAAAAGTTTCAAACTCATACTTCCCAAAACTATGGGAAAGAGAACATAGGAGAGTGCCTAAAAGGAAAAAAAGGTTTTTAAAGTGTGGTAATCTAGGCCACTAAGAAAAATAATGTATAAGTTATTTGAAGAGGAAATCCAATGAAATGAATAGAGAGAAAGCTCAAAAAAATGAACCACCCACACTTCAGAGTTTCAAGTGCATGGATGTTAGGAATTATGTGGATAACTTCCCCAATCCAAGGGATAATATGGATGATAAGACACCACAACATCTGAGAAAAAATGACAAATGTAATTATTAAGAAATAAAAATGTATAAAGTGAATAATTAAAATAAGGAAAAATTAACCTTTTACCCCCTAGTTGGGATGTTCATGTTTGATTTTGTATGAACTATCCCTATGAAAATATTATTCTTCATCATTTAGTTATTTTTCATTTGATTATATCCATCTAAAAAGATTTTGAAATAATAAAATAACATTTAATGTTATATCGTCACAAGGATGAACCCAAGTATCCAATAAAAATGTCTATGGTATAAGATAAGAGAATATTTAAGGAAAAAAGGGTTAATTAAATTTTGGAAGGGTTATAAGGTTAACCATTATGGAAAGATTAAGTTAAAATTTGGATGAAGTAGGTGATATTGTAGTATTATCTCACCATATAAGGATTTATTTGTATTGTATAACTTGTTCTAACCTTTTTTATAAAAACAAATGGAATGACTTATAATTATATTTATGGATCTCATGATCTATTAGTTCTTTAGTAATTATAGATTCACCTTCATTCTATGTAGTAATATATGGAGTTTGAATTGATTATAGAAAAACCAAAGGGTGATATTGTGCATTTGGAATGGAATGAAATCAAGTAATTATATCTTCTTGTGTAAGTTCTTAAACTTTGGGAAAAAGGGTCTTCAAACCAAAAATGTTATCACAATACCTTCATTTTCAAATGAATCATATGTTCCCTTAAATCATCGTCGATTTATGGATTTTTTATGGTTAGCTTTATCATAACCATGTAATCTATCACTCTCTATAAGAACTTGATAGTTAGATTTCTCTCCCATATCCATGTCTACACTTCCCATCTTTGTTCTCCTATGTGAAAACATAGTTTTTTGTTACTTTGGGTAACTATTATGTTTCCATATTTCCTTTTTTAAAGAATGTTTTAGTATTCATTTTTACGATGTGGTTTTATATGAAAAGAAATTTTAAGTATTTAACCTTAATAAACAAGATGAATTTCGAGATCAAAATTAATTTTATGGGGGTAGAGTATAACACCTTGAGATTTTGTGAAATATATTTTTCAAATTAATTTAATCTATTTGATATTTTTCATTTTCCGAAAGAATAAAAATAAGTTTTTTATATTAAATCACAAAGTTAGATTATTCTATATGAAAAAAAAATTAATAATATGGTACACATAACATAAAGTTTTTCTTTCCCTACACAGAACATAGATGTTATCTTGTGATACACACAAGTTTAACTCTCCATGATGTCTTTCCTAACATGCAACACTGAGGTTTACCGAACAACAATATATTATTAGAAATATTATTATTTAATATAATAAGATATAACCCAATCATTATATTGGAATTTATGAATAGGATGAACTAAATTATCAAAATACATGGTTTAATTTATCGGTTACAAATTAATTTTAAATGGATATATGAACCAATTGAATATAAAGGGAACGTTTCTATAAAAAAATACTTTTACGATAACAAAGTAATTTTAACCTATTAAATTAAATTAATTAATATTGGTGAATTTTATTAATAAAATATATTTTTTTAAATTCAATAATATATTTTTTACATTCATCTAATATATTTTATAGGCATAAGATAGGAACAAACCCAATATTACACATAAAAACCTATATTTTTATAAAAGTAGTTTTACCACTATTTAATGGAAAACCTATTTTATATTTAATATTTGTAACTTTTATAAATTTTATATGTTAAAATAAACTTCAATTTTTAAATTGAAACAATAAAATTATGTTAGGGTGAATTTTTGTTATTTTTCTGAGAAATTTCATTTTTTGATGAATAGTAAAAAATACTGAATTTTAGTTCAAAACTCCTTTTTTGTCTAATATATTTATAGTAATAAATTATATTTTAAGTTGGTTTTAATGTTTAATTATATTAATTTTTTATTAATTAATCAAATTAAGGTCATTATAATCAATTTCATTCTAAAATTGGATATAAAAACTTAGCAAACTTTTGAATGTTTTTTCTTTAAAAACCTGCATTACCGTCCTGTCTGTGGGATTAAATTTAAATTAATATCAAGAAATTATGTGATTAGAATTTGGAATATTGGATTCCATATTTTTAATAGTTCAATTTATTTTTTAACCAAAAATATTAGTGTGAGTAATTAAAATTAATTACAATGATTAAAGAAAAATTGAGCTTAACCAAGGACTAAACATTAATATTGTGGAAAAAAATGAACAATAAACTTGTAAAAAACCTATTTTAAAACCATATTTAGGCACATAAATCTATAAGGTTCAATAATTGTTAATTTGGAAAAAAAATTAACAAGTAATACATGGGGAACACATAAGTCTTTTCCAAAATACCAACTGTCATTTCCCTACACAATAAAAAGGCACTCACCCATACCACATCCTCACACCACTAAAGACACTTCATCTCGACCAAGATCAATACAAATATCTCCCAAAAATACCTCATGTAAACATATAATCCTCACGTTTGGCATAAATCCATCCAAGGAATCTCTTTGGGGAAAACCAAAATGAGTTACCTGAATAATAGGTAACATCCTTCCTCAAGCTCTTTAGTTTTATTTTCATTATCCTCCACCTAAAATATTCTTATTAAAGGATTATATAATAACATAAGTATCCTGAATACAGTGATATGTTTTTATTAAAAGGTTTCTACCTATAATAATACTCACTTCCATCTAATGGGTAATGAACTTACCGTTCTTGTGTACGACGAACTACCGCCTCACAAAATAATGTTATTCATTTTTACTTTCCCACCTCTCATGTTTGGGAATTATGATGGACACATTTTTTAATATGTAATATATGATATTTATTATGTATTTATTATTTTTGAATTATTATATAACACAAACCTTCATGATTTCCATTTTTTGTAAATACAATAATTTCTTTTGGGGAAGTGTGGACTACCACCTCTTCAAAGCGATGTGATTCGTTCACACTCTACATGGAATTTACTAAGTATGGGTTTACTGAAATTATATGAGATATATGATATAATAATTATAATATAAAGATATTATATATATACTTATTTCATTTACTTTATTTCTTAAAATACAATAACAAAACAGAAACAACGTTCATCCATACATACAAGCTACCATCTCCATGAATGGTGTATTTTGTTTAATATTTATATCCTATATAAATTATTATAAATACATATATACTGAATATATATGACATTCATACCATGTTTTAATTTTTTTAAGAAAGTAAACTACGATCTAAGTAAGAGGGTACAGAATAACAAGTCAAAACATATACAAATAATAAAGTGGATATTACCAAAAACGTAACATTTACATAGAGTTGTTAACAAATGGGTAATGTAAAGACATAAGAAAATAATATATGGTATCAAATACAATAATATGGTTATTTTTCAGTTTTATAATAAAATTATATTTATTATATAGGAGTTTTGAATATGTACTAATAAATTCAAGACTTAAGGTAAGGGGATTTCATCTCACTTTCTTATTTCCATGAGATACTTGCAATATTCACCTATCACTTATTTTCTATGATATGTATACTTTCATATGAAATTTTATATGAATAATTTCCATTATTTAATGATATTAAATGTTTTAAATGATTTTATTATATCATAGGGATCATTATTCTAAGGTTACTTAAGAAGTAAGGGTTTTCTTATCTCACACTTATTTCCCATGAGACACGAGCTATGTTTACCACCTATTTAATATATGTGGTGTGTTTAATTAACATTGATGTATTATATGATTATTATAATTAAATTAATGGGAATTTATATATCCATTATATGATATCTCATTCATGGGGTTTATGTTTCAAAAGTTACCAAATCGGTAAAGTAATTTTGTTTCAATTTACCTTCTTTGAGACACATGCCATGTTATGCACCTATATCATTATTCGATGTGTATAAAATACCATTTGAAATGTTATATCATGAATATAATTATTTTAATGATGTTTTTAGATTTATTTAATTTTATTTTCTTACAAGAGGATTATGATTCAATGTTACCATGTGATAAGATGTTTATTGAACCAATCTCATCATTTATCGAGATTGTTTATCACTATTTTATCATTGATGGAATATTATGATATATATTTCAGGAGCACTCATTAATTTTATTCTTTTATGGTTATTCATGATATATTCTAGTATTGGTTCCCTTTTTCCACTCTTTTGTACATAATATGATTATGAAAGTGTTTTTACGAAACTTTGACTTTACATCTCTATTCTGTCGAAAATATATGTTACTTCATAATCATATTTTATAAAGATTCATTCAAGTATTATTCAAAAGTATAAAATTTATTTTCAATGATAAAGGTTTTCAAAAATGTTTCCAATATTTCTTTAAATGTTTTTAAAGTATTTTTTAATATAGTTTTCAAATATTTTTCAAGATTCTTTTATAATTTTTCAAAGAAAATGATTTTCAAAACATTTACAAGTATTGTTTTATATGTTTTAAAATTATTTTTAAGGAAAATATTTTTTAAAATTTTTTCAAGCTTATTTTATAAATTTTCAAAGAAAACGCTTATCAAAATTTTTTCAAACTACTTTTATTATTTTTCCATTAAAATGTTTTTCAAAAAAATTCAAGTTTCTTTTTTATTTCTTCAAGGAAAAAATGCTTTAAAAAATATTTCAAGCCTACTTTATAAGTTTTCAAAGTATTTTCAAAGAAAATGGTTTTTAAAAGGTTTATGTTTTATAGATCCTTTTTCAAAAAAGAAATGATATTTTCTTCACCAAATTTTTTTAAAAGATATTTCAAAATTATGACAT
This sequence comes from Viscum album, assembly GCA_963277665.1. NCBI lineage: Eukaryota > Viridiplantae > Streptophyta > Magnoliopsida > Santalales > Viscaceae > Viscum > Viscum album. The sequence goes on from OY728158.1 coordinate 67,954,422, forward strand.
CTATTTATGTTAATCATGCCTTTATAGGAAATGATCCAAAGGTTCCATTCATATTTTTTATTTGAATTGTTTATATTTTGACAACATATTTTTTATGAAAATCCATTTCTAATTCATGGGTTATATATTTATTAAAACCATTTCTCCTTCATGGGTTTTATGTTTTTTAAACCTATTCCTCTCCAATATGTTATCTACCTATGAAACCCATTTCTATTCATCGGGTTATTCCAGGATAAATTCTTATGAAACCTACTTACTATAACAAGAAATTATAGGATGGAATGGTTATAAAACCTATCTAATTTCCATAGGTTATTATTTTATTAAATTTTTGTGATACCATTTTCATTTCATGGGTTATGGTATGATGTTTATGAAACCAATCTATTTTTATAGGTCATGATAGAATGAATGTTTTTGTTATATTGTGGCACATGCATGTTTGATTTCATTAATAGATGGGTCGGACCTATATCTCCCTCCAATGTATTGTGTAACTATGGATGACTCATGAGTATAAATTTTATGTTTGAACCTGATTATATGTTCAGAAATTTATTCATTGACCTAGTTTTATTTCTATAAGTTTATGCGTGAACTTTATTACATGTTCACAATGTTATGAGTGAACCATATTAAGTTTCCATAATTTCATGAAAAAAATTGATTAAATGTTCACAATTCTATACATGGACCTGTTTTCATGTTCGTAAGTTTATGTGTGAAGCTGATTACATGTTCACAAAATTATGTGTGAACCTGATTACATGTAAACTATGTTATTCATAGACTTGGTTTCATGTCTATAAGTTTATTCAAGGGCCAAATTTCATGTAATCAACTTAATAAGTGAACCTATTTCTACTTATACATGTTCATAATGTTATAAGAGGGTGTGTATTCCACAATTCCATGTCTTATTCCAATATTTTTATTTCATGGATTATGTTCCTGATTATATTATCAATCATGTCTTGTGAACTACTAATGTTTATTCTAGGACTCGTTTTTACGATCTTTGATATGAAAGGTATGATATTATAATGATACAAACATGTTCTCATAAACTTATGTTCATGTTATTCTTACCCATGTCCTTTATTTACCCTTAAAGATCATTTGAGCTCACCCCTTTCTTTTGTTTCCTTACCTCGGGTAATGAAGGGAGGTTTTTTTATAGAATTTATAAGGGGGGAATTTTTTGGATACATTAATGATCTTTCACTAAGTTGGATTTTTTTTCCAAGTCTCTAAAGGTGCTAAATGAATATGGTCTTTAAGCGTTTTTTTTATATTTTATTAAGTATTCCACAAAAATTATGTAATTTCTATTTACGTTAAGACCAGTTTTTCATAGTTGGTATAAGAGTGAAGGTTTAGTGATCCTTTAGAAACTAGGATGATAAAACCTTAGTGATAACTCTATGGAAATTCTTAAGGATAGGTATAAGGATAAGGAAAAGTATTGGAAAATGTCCTAGAATTTTGGTAAAGGATTGAGTGAGTGGTTTCCTATAAGTACATATCTATATAGATACAAAATTTGGATGTGGTTCTTGCATAGATGTACATAGGAGTAACAACTCTTACAAGGTGTGTCAAGGATGACTCGAGTGTAACCTAGTATAGGAAAACATGCGTTACCGTGCACCAGGTTAGACACTCATGGGGATATGCTTGGGGAATTAACAAACTCTTCATGAAAAATCACGACATATTTAATAATAAGTCGGAAATGAATAACCTAGGATAAACATAATTTAGATATATCGTAAGTGGGTTTTCTGGATTATGTGGTTCCTCACTATGAAAACTGTTTCTTAATCTATGTTTTTTGGTTTTAGTCAATAACTAGAACCCAAAGGAACCACATTAATGGTGAATGAGATAGATAATGAAATGATTTATCTACTGAGAGTATGGATGATGTGGTATCTATAATGAAAAACCTCATTTCTATACACATGAATCTTTCCCAAGATATGAATCATGCTAAGCTTCCAAAAATGAAAATGAGGGAGCAACGTTCTGTTGAGTCCTTCATGAGGAAATGTCAACATTATTTTAGTGGGTCTTATGTTCCACTTGTTTCTTAATATTGGATTTGTATAACTTAAAATATATTATATGTTCTCTAATGTTTAGATCTTGAGAAAGTCATTATAGTTGTTTATCATTTAAAAGGTGAAGCAGACTAGTGGTGGTCTCTAATCTATAATACAAAGAAGAAAGATGAAATTGAATCCATGGATTGAAATGTGTTAAAATAATTTATTCTTTAATAATTACATTCCTCATGTTCTTTATACAATTATGGAAAATTATTTCCTTGAGTTGAAGCAAAATGATGATGAATCTATCAGCACCTATGAGGAAAATTTCAAAAGACTTGTGAGTTATGACTTGGGTTATATCATCCAACCCAAAAGTAGAGTTGATAGGTTATTTATTGGCTTAAAGATAATTATTATAAGTGAATTGTCCATAATATAATTTATTATATATGAATATATTGTGAATTATGAAATAAAAGTTAAAATGGAGGTTGGATTTATGTATCAATCTCATGGTTTTAATAGGAAAAGTAAGATGTAGTTCAAAAGAAAATCTAAAAATCATAGAGAGGAGAAAAAGTTTCAAAGTCAAACTTCACAAAACTGAGGGAAATAGAACTTAGGAGAGTGACTAAATGGAACATGATGGTGTTTCAAGTGTGGTAATTCTATCCACCAAGAAAATGAATGTTGAATTTATTTGAAGAATAAATCCAACGAAAGGAATAGAGAGAAATCTCAACATAATGAACCGCCCAAACTTTAGTGTTTCAAGTGCATGGAGATTGGGAATTATGAGAATCACTACCCCAATTCAAGGGATAATATGGATGATAAGATACAACAACCTTAGAGGAAAATTACAAAGGGAAATATTATTCAATCACAGTGAGTGAAGTGAATAATGAAAATTAGGTAACAATTTTTCATTTACCCCCTTAGTTAGAAAGTTCATGTGTGAAATACTAGAAACTTATACTTTACCAACATTTTCAAACCATTGGTAATGTCCAGATAACCACTGGTATAAGCTATACTAACGGTTGTCCAAACCGTTGGTTTTGGAACCATGGGGATAGACATATCCCAATGGTTCTATGAGAACCATTGGGATATGGGTTCTTGATGGATTATATACCAACGGTTACAAGAAAATATTGGTATAAATGTTTACCAATGGTTTAAAACCATTTGAAATATCAAAATACATGTTTATACCAATGGTTTTCCAAACTGTTAGCATAGACTTTTACCAATGGTTCCTCACAAACCATTGGGAAAAGTTAGGTATAGAATCTATACCAACGGTTTGTAAACCATTGGTATATACATATACTAATGGTTTTATGTAAACCGTTGGTATATAAATATACCAATGGTTTTATGTAAACCGTTGGTATATTTTTTCTTTTAAAACATATTCCAACATTTGTAAACCGTTGGCATAGCCTTTATGAACCTGCAGCAGTTGCAGGACTGCCTCCCCCATGTGCTCCTACAGCAATGCACTTCCACTAGTTCTCAATATACACATACCTTCAGTTCTGTATTTAATTACATGGTACAGACATACAGAATTAACACACACAATTCATAAGGTAATTACAACAATTATACCCATACAACATTAACACATAATTCATAAGTTAATTAAATACATAGAGAATTCAATTCAGAATTTAGAGAAATTTCTCTATGAAATACATAATTATGAATTTATTACCTAAAATATTGAATTCTCTATAACACATACAGAATTGAATTCAGAATTCAGAAGGTAATAACCCCTCTATAAGAAAATCATGTTTCAGGTTTTGAATATGGAATTTTTGTTCATAGGCATGGGTGAATTAAGATGAGATTTTAATTTTTGGATAATGTGGTATTCCATACTGTAGTAATGGGTAATGTGACATGGGGTATAGGTTGTAATGGTTTATGCCTATCCAAGGGGGTAGGGGTGTCTAGGGGGTGGGGGGTTGTCCACGGGGGTGGGGGATATCCAGGGGTTGGGGGTGTCTAAGGGGGTGGGGGTGTCCAGTGGGTGGGGGGGATTCCAGGGTTTGGGGGTTTTCCAAGGGTGTAGGGGTGTCTAGGGGGTGAGGGTTTCTGGGGGGATGGGGGTGTCTAGGGGGATGGGGGTGTGCGGGGCGGGGGGGGTGTTGTCCAAGGGGGTATGGGGTGTCCAGTGGGTGGGGGTGTCCGGGGGTGGGGGCTATCCATGGGGGCGGAGGGTGTCCAGGTGGTGGGGTGGTGTTCAAGAGTGGGGGATGTCCAGGGGTTGGGGGCTATCTAGGGGGTAGGGGTGTCCAGGGGGTGGGGGTGTCCATGGGGGGTGTCTAGAGGGGGGATGTCCATGGGGTAGGGGTGTCCAGGGTGGTTTCCAGGGGGTGGGGTGGTGTCCCTAGGGGGGTTGTCCCTAGGGGTGGGGGTGTCCAGGTGGGGTGGTGGTGTCCAGTTGGTGGGGTGGTGTCTAGGGGGTGGGAGGGGGCTGTCTAGGGGGTTGGGGGGCTGCCCAAGGGGGTAGGGGTGTCCAGTGGGTGGGGGCCCAGGGGGTGGGGGAGTTTCCATGGGGGGTTTTCCATGGGGGTGGGGTGTCCATGGGGGGTGTCCAGGTGGTGGGATGGTGTCCATGGGGTACAGGGCTGTACAAGGGGTTGAGGAGACTGTCTTAGGGGGTAGGCGGTGTCCATGGGGTGTGGCGGGGGTGTCCATGGGGGTTGGGGGGGCTATCCAGGGGAGTGGGGGTTGTCCATGGGGGTGGGGGTTCCCAAGAAGGGTGTTCTGTCGGTGGGGTAGTTTTAGGGGTTTGGGGGGGCTATCCATGGGGGTGGGGGGTCCAGGGGTGGGGGATGTCCAGGGGGTTGGGGGGATATTCAGGGGGTGTTCATGGGGGTGGGGGTGTCCAAGGGGGTGGAGAGTGGGGGTGTTCAGGGGTTGGGGGTTGTCCCAGGGGGTAGGGGGTGTCTAGGGGGTGGGGGTCTAGGGGGTGGGGTGGGGGCTGTATAGGGGGTGGGGGTGGGGGGGTTTCCATGGGGGTGGGGGTGTCCAGGGGGTGGGGGTTTCCAGGGGTGGGGGTGCCCAAGGGGTGGGGTGGTATCTAGGGGGTGGGGGTGTCCAGGGGGTTGGGGGGATGTCTAGGGGTGGGGTTGTCCATGGGAGTGGGGCTATCCGGGGGGTGTCCGGGTGGTGGGGTGGTACCCAGGTGGTGGGGTGGTGACCAGGGGGTTGGGGATGTCCATGGGGTTGGGGGTGTCCACGGGGGTAGGGTTTGTCCAAGGGGGTGGGGGTGTATAGGTGGTGGGTGGTGTCTAGGGGGTGGGGGCCATCCAGGGGGTGGGGGTGTGTCAACGGAAGGGGTGAATTAGTCACAACAAATCATCAAGTCAATTTTTATTATTTATAGATATAGAAATAAAAATAATGTGACCAACATAATCAAACATACATTTAGGAACAACAAATCATCAAACATCAAATGTAAGTAATATCAGTCAAAAATGTAATGGATCAATCTACCCATCATCGCCATCACTATCATCACCACCATCATCAGTCTCACCCCTATCCTCATCGTCAACCCCATCATTGTCCCCACCATACTTAAAGCCCTCCTCCTCACCCTCGTACTCCTCCTCGCCCTCCTCCTCACCCTCCTCCTCTTCCTCGGCCTCCTCCTCAGCCTCCTCCTACACATCGGCCTCCTACTCAGCCTCCTCCTCCTCGCCATCATCTCGAACACCACTAGAACTACTACCTAGAACACCATATATAGAATGCATCGACTACATATATTCATCACAAGATGAGTTGTCCTTTGGTGGAAGTTTTGGATATAAAACTTCCATATGTTTCGTAAATGCAATGTTTTCCATAGCAGACTATTCTACCGTCTCTATGGCCCCTTTTCATTCTGTTCCGCCTGTTCCTTGACCTGCTAGAACTCGGTGGCACTATAATTCGTACCTGAGTAGGGACAATACCTTGTCGGGACTATACTCTTCCCATGTCTCCAGCGTACTCTTCTAAGGTGTTCATCTCCCAACACCTGATGTAAGTGATCATTTGGCCCAAAATTGTCAGGTTCCTAGGGATCAAGGGCCTCTAAAGTAGGCTATTACAAATATAAATAGGTTATTAACTTATAAAATATATATTAAAATTTTAAATCAACAAATTAAAACTTACAATCTTCTGTTGAGTTGGTTCATTAACTACACTTCCATATTTCTTCCTTCGACTCGAGAAAAATAGTTTTTCTCAAGGAACCCATCCTTCAATATTCAACTTTTCCCTCTACAATGACACTGAATGTAGGAAACCGTAATTAAAAATAGGTAACCAATAATTAATTTCATAACTAAAATTATATAAAAACTTTAGCAATCAAATATATTATAGAGGAAACAATATAAAGTTAAAGTTGTAAAGAAAAATAATAAACAGCTATCATACTTGCTTCCTCTCATGATCAGGAATCATAGTACGTCCCAATGTGTGGATGAATTTTTTAGAATCAATGTTTTTTATTTCTTCCAAATTATTCCAAAATAAAATTAAATAATACAAAAATATTATTAACTCAAAACATGAAATTTTTCATAAAAATACCTCAAATGTGATTAATACCTAAAACTATGTAGTCATCCAATGAGTAATCATTTGACGATACTATTATATTGGACATTAATCAATGATAGGGACCACCTATAACTCTATTCCAAATATAGAACACCATCCAATAAGAAAAGTGTTCTTATAGTCTCTCCAAAGCTCACCTAAATCATTTAGATGTGCTGGTTGTGGACCCACACCATCAGGGAAATTAAATCGATGTTGAAACCAAAATATTAATTTATATAAATACAAAAATTAATATATGGCATTAAATACAACATGTTTTTTTACCCATATCTCTTCCCAAGTATTATCCTTCACTTAATTTGGAAATTTTCTCCATGAGAGCGGGCTGAGACGAATATTAATTCATCATTAGTCTTCTTTGTCTTGGTATCATGCCATCACATTTTTATTGATATTTCATCAGCCATAAAAATATTATAGAGTCTAGGGATCAATGGAAAGTTTCAGATTACCTTATGTGGCACACGAGATGGTGTTCCATCATCTTTTGGATTCCAGCTGGATGTGCCACATTTTATACCATCATTTCGTTCAACAGCTTCCTCCCAAAATAAACTGTAATCTTTCAAGAAAGCATGAATTTTGTTTCTTGAAAATCCAAGTTTCTCAACTAACTTCCATGCCATGTAGTGTTTTGGGGGAATATCTGAATCATCTTGAATTAATTCCTTCAATAAGGTAAGAATGTAATCAATCATAGTATTAGAAATCCAATACATAGATTTCCCATGAAACAATCAGATTAAAAATTCCAACTTTTTTGTTTTACCGCATTGTAGATATATTGGAGTCTTGGAAGCATCATTTAATTTTTTCACCTTGACAAAATCATCATTTTCACCCTCTTAGGGTAATTTTATTTACAATCATTTTATTAATTCGGATAGGCAAACTATCATGAATTATCCATTTCATTCAAAACAACCCATTAAATTTATCAAGACATGAAAAATTAAATTTATAAGGATCTATGGGTCACTTAGGAAATGTCATTGGGGAAGGGGAAATCACCTATGGGAGTAATTGCAATTTAAAAACTAGGTTAAGCACTTAGAAGGTGGGGTGGTGTCCAAGAGGTCGGGTGGTGTCCAGGGGGATTTCTAAGGGGGTGGGGTCTATCCAGGGGGAGGAGGGTGTCTAGGGGGTGGGGGTGTCCAGGTGGTGGGGGTGTCCAGGGGGTGGGGGTCTCCAAAGGGGTGGTGGTGTCTAGGGGGTGGGGTGTCCAGGGGGTGGGGGAGGGGGTGTACATGGGGGTGAGGGGTGTTCAGGGGGTGGGGGTGTCTAGGGGTGGGGGTCCAAGGGGACGGGGGTGTCCAGGGGGTGGGGGTTGTCCAAGGGGGTGGGGTGTGTAGGGGGTGGGGGTGTCCAATGGGGGGTGTTCATAGGGGGTGGGGGATTTCCATGGGGTGTCCAGGGAAAGGGGGTGTTTAGGGGGGGTTGGGGTGGGGGGTGTATTTCCTTGGGGGTGAGGGGGTGTCCAAGGGGTTGGGGGATGTCCAAGGGGGTGGGGGTGTTCAGGGGGGTGGGGGTGTGCATGGGGTGGGGGCTGTTCAATGGGGGTCAAGGGGGGTGGGGGTGGGGGTGTTCTGGGGAGGTAATAACCATATAATACCTTGAAAATTACCTATAACCAATCCATCCAATATCATAATTCCAATCCAGCACCCAACCAACTACCAATTCAACCACAATATCACTACCCTTCCCATTATTCCTTGAACAAAAACAATAAATACAAAATCCAAATCCGATTTTCAACAAAACTAAAGTTCATAGAAACTACCATATCACCCCACTAAAAAATGAAAAACCACTTACACCACTACCCCAACTTTAACCAATCCCTTCACATGGACCATCCTTATATCCATTACCCATTACAATCTTTGAGTGTGGATAAATATCACCAAAACCCATTAGTTCATATGGTTCACGAACTCTACACATAAAGAGTAGATATGAAGACTTAAAATAAAGGTGATTCACGTAATCATGACACTTGAAGTGTATAACAATAATAGAAAACAAATCAAAGTGTTATTTATACCATGCCACATATCGTACAAAACTCTAGTTTAGGCCAAATCAAAACAAAAAACAAAACAAAATAGATTCAGAACATTAAAACTAAGGTATCACTTACTAATTTGAAGCGTAGAAATAAAAAAATTGCTTGATTGAAGATGTATATATTGGGTGGAAGGATTTTCACTCCCTAGGGTAAAGAGATATATTTGGGAGAGGTTCTGATTAGGGTCTTCAATTGTGGAAACGGGGGAGCTGGGCTATGTGTAATATGTGGAAACCATTCCCAATAGTTTTTAAAAACCGTTGGGAAATATCTTCTTTACCAACAATTTTAAAAAACTATTGGTATAGATTGGATAATTTCAATATTTCAAACGGTTTGAGTAAACCTTTGGTAAATATTCCTTCTAAAAAAACAATGCTAACGATTTAAAGAAACCGTTGGTAATGGTAGATCTTTTCTACAGTATACCAATGGTTTGTTCAAAATATTGGTAAAAAAGTGTTGGGAAAACCTCCATTTTGACCAGTGGTGATTTTTTATGCATAATTCCTATGAAAATATTATTGTTCAGTCTTTAGTGATGTTTTATGTGATTATATCCCTCTACATGTATTTTTGAATAATAAAATAACATTTAATGTTCTATCGGTGCACGGATGAACCCAAGTATCCAATAAAAATGTTTATGGTATGAGATTAGATCATATTTAAGGAATAAAGGGTGTATTATATTTTAAAAAGGTTATATGGTTAACTATTTAGGAAAATATTAATTTAAAATTTGGAAGATGTTTGTGATATTAAATTATTATCTCATCAGATGAGGATTTATCCATGTTGGATAGATGCTTCTAATTTTTTTTCTTTTAAAAACAAATGTAATGAGCTATCATTCTATTTATGGATCTCATGGTTTGTTAGTTCTTCAGTAATGAAAAATTCACCATCATTACCTATAGTAATTGATGAATTGGGAATTGATAAAGACAAAACCAAAGGGTTATATTATGCATATAGAATGGAATGAAATCATGTATGAATATATTATTGTGGAATTTATTCAATTTAAGGAAAAAGGATAGTAAAAAAAAATTTATCATAGCACCTTCATTTATGAAGAATCATATGTCCTTTATATCATCGTTGATTTACAGATTTGTGATTGATAACTTTATACTAACCATGTTCTCTATCACTCTCCATCAAAACAAGATAGTTATATTTCTCTCCCATATCTATGTTTCCACTTCCCACCTATGTTATTCTTTGTGGAAACCGAGTTATATGCTACTTTGGGTAAATGTTATGTTTCCAAAATTCATTTTTCAAAGGAAGATTTAGTATTCATTTTTACAATGTGGGTTTCTATGAAAGGTACTTTCAAGTATTTAACCTTGATAACCTAGATTAATTTATAGGGAAAATTCTTTTTAAGGGGGTAGAATGGAACACCCTTACATTTTTTGAAATATAGTTTTTCGAATTAATTTAATCTTTTTTATATTTTTAATTTCACGCAATGCTAAAAATAGTTTATTTATATTAAAGTAGTAAATTTGAATTGAACTATATGAAAAAACAAGTTAATCATTGACTACACGTAATGTAAAGGTTAGATTTTCCTACGAATAACACTGAGTTTATAAAGGAATTGTTTTTATAAAAATTACTTTTCTGCTCAAAATGGATCATTATCCTAATAAATTAATTTAGTTACTATTTTTAAATAATATTAATAAAAAATATATTTTATATATTCAATAAAATATTTTTTACATTCATCAAATATATTTTATAGTCATAAGAGAGGAAAAAATCCAATATTACACATAAAAACCTATATTTATATAAAAGCAACTTTACAGCCTATTAATGGATAACTTATTTTAAATTTAATTTCTGGAAATTTTATAAATTTTAGATTTCAAGATGATTTTTTTTTAAAATAGAAACATAAAAATTATTCATGGGTGAATCTTTTTATTTTTCAGTGAAGTTTTATTTTTTGATGTATTGTGAAAAATGCTAAATTTTAATTCAAAACTACTTTTTTGTCTAATTTATTTATAATGTTAAATTATATTTTAAATTGTTTTTAAAGTTTAATTAGATAAATTTTTATTAATTAATACAATTTAGGTCCTTATAATCAATTTCACTTTGAAATTGGATATAAAAACATAGCAAACCTTTGATCATTTTACTTTAAAAAACCACATTGTCGTGTCATTTGCATGATTAATTTTAAATTAATTTATTCCACTTCTATAATTGGAATTTTTAAAAATGGATTAAATATCTAGAATCATAATAATTTCTAGTTTCTAATAATTTCAACTTAGTTTTTGACCAATAATATTAGTGAATGTAATTAAAATTAATTACATCTATTAAGGTAAAATTAGACATGACAAGGGACAAAACTATAATCTTATGGGGGGAATGACCTATAAACTTTTACAAAACCTATTTTATGCATTTATTTTGGCCGTTCCACCTATAAGGTTCAATTATGGTCTATTTTGGAACTTTGGTAACAAATAATACTTGGGTAACACATAAAACTTTTCAAAAAAAACCAAGTGTGTCTATTCCCTCCACTATTAAAAGGCACTCACTCATCCCACTTCCTCACACCTCTCAAGAGACTTTATATCGAGAAAAATATAAAAAAATAGATCTTAAAAATCTCTCTAATAAACCTAGAATCATCACATTTGGAAGAAATACATGGGGGTGGGGGTGTCCGGGGGGTGGTGTCTAGGGGGTGGGGGTGTCCAGGTGGTTGGGGGATGTCTAGTGGGTGGGGCTATCCATGGGGGTGGGGGTGTCGAGGGGGTTTTTTGGTGGTGGGGGCGTCCAAGTGGTGGGGTGGTGTCTAGGGGGTGGGGACTGTCCAGGGGGTTGGGTGTGTCCAAGGGGGGTAGGGGGATGTACAATGGGGTGGGGGTGTATAGGTGGTGGGGTGTTCTCTAGGGGGTAGGGGCCATCCAGGGGGTTGGGGTTGTCCACGAGGGTAGGGGTGTCTAGGGGGTGGGGTGTCTAGGGGGTGGGGGTGTCTAGGGGGTGGGGGTGTCTAGGGGGTGGGGGTGTGTCCACGGTAGGGGTGAATCAGTCACAACAAATCATCAAGTAAATTTTTATTATTTATAGATAGAGAAATAAAGATAATGTGACCAACATAATCAAACATACATTCTGGAACAACAAATCATCAAACATAAAATATAAATAATATCAGTCAAAAATGTAATGGATCAATATGCCCCTCATCACCATCACTATCATCACCACCATCATCAGCCTCACCCCCATCCTCATCTTTGTCCCCATCATCTTCCCCACCATCCTTAAAGCCCTCATCCTCTCCCTCATACTCCTACTCACCCTCCTCCTCACCCTCCTCCTCTGCCTCGGCCTCCTCCTCGGCCTCCTCCTCCACATTGGCCTCCTCCTCCTATCCATCATCTCGAACACCACTAGAACTGCTACCTAGTGCACCATATATAGAATTCATAGATTAAATATATTCAACACAAGATGTGTTGTCCTTTGTTAGAAGTTTTGGACATAAAACTTCCATTTGTTTCATAAATTTAGTGTTTTCTCTAGCAGACTATTCTTCCGTCTTTGTGGCCCCTTTTCATCCTATTCATCCTATGCCTTGACCTACTGGAAGTCGGTGGCACTACAATTCTTACCTGAGGAGGTACAATACCTTGTTGGTACTATACTCTTCCCAGGTCTCCAGCGTACTCTTATAGGGTGCTCATCTCCCAACACCTAATGTAAGTGATCATTTGGCCCAAAATTGTCATGTTCATAGGGATCAAGGGCCTCTAAAGCAGACTATTACAAATATAAATAGATTATTAACTTATAAAATAGATATTAAAATTTTAAATCAACAAATTAAAACTTATAATCTTATGATAAGTTGGTTCATTAACCGCACTTCCATATTCCTTCCTTCGACTCGAGCAAAACAGGTTTTCTCGAGGCACCCATCCTTCAATATTCAATTTTTCCCTCTACAATGACACTGAATGTAGGAAACCGTAATTAAAAATAGGTAACCAATAATTAATTTCATAACAAAAAATATATAACAACTTTAGCAATCAAATATATTATGGAGGAAACAATATAAAGTGAAAGTTGTAAAGAAAAATTATAAACAACCATCATACTTCATTCCTATCATGATCAGGAATCATAGTACATCCCAATGTGTGGATGAATTTTTTAGCATCAATGTTTTTTATTACTTCCAAATGATTCCAAAATAGAATTCAATAATACAGAAATAGTATTAACTCAAAATATGAAATTTTTCATTTAAATACCTCAAATGTTATTAATACCTTAAACTATGTAATCATCCAATGAGTAATCATTTGATGATACTATTCTATTAGAAATTAATCAATGATAGGGACCGCCTCTAACTCTGTTCCAAATATAGCACACCATCCAATAAAAAAATGGTGCTTATAGTCTCTCCGAAGCTCACCTAAATCATTTAGATGTGCTGGTCATGCACCCACACCATCAGGGAAATTAAATCGAAGCTGCAACCAAAATATTAATTAATATAAATACAAAAAATAATATATTGCATTAAATACAACATTTCTTTACCCATATCTCTTCCCAATCATTATCCTTGACTTTATTTGGTAATTTTCTCCATGAGAACGGGCTGAGTGTAATATTAATTCATCATTAGTCTTCTTTTTCACGATATTATTCCATCACATTTTTATTGATATTTCATCAGACATAAAAAGATTATAGATTCTGGGGATCAATGGAAAGTTCCAGATTACCTTATGTGGCACACGAGATAGTGGTCCATCATCTTTTGGCTTCCAGCTGGATGTTCCACATTTTATACCATCATTTTGTTCAGCAGTTTCCTCCCAGAATAAACTGCAATCTTTCAGGAAAGCATGAATTTTGTTTCTTGAAAATCCAAGTTCCTCCACTAACTTCCATGCCATATAGTGGTTTGAGGGTATATCTGCATCATCTGGAATTAATTCCTTCAAGAAGGTAATAATGTAATCAATGGTAGTATTATAAATACTATACATATTTTTCCCATGAAACAATCGGATTAAAAATTCCTTCTTTTTCATTTTACCACATTGTCGATATAATGGAGTCTTGGAAGCATCATTCAATTTTTTCACCCTGAAAAATCTTCATTTTCACCCTCTTAGGGTAATTTTTTTAAAACCATTTTATTAATTAGGAGAGGAAACTATCATGAATTAGCCATTTCATTCAAAACAACCCATTCAATTTATCAAAACATGAAAAATTCAATTTATAAGGCTCTATGGGTCACTTAGGAAATGTCCTTGGGGAAGGGGAAATCACCTACAGGAGTAATTCCAATTTAAAAACTAGGTCAAGCACTTAGAAGGTGGGGTGGTGTCCAGGAGGTGGGGTGGTGTCCATTGGGCTATCTAAGGGGGTGGGGGGCTATCCAGGGGGTGGAGGGTGTCCAGGGGGTGGGGGGTGTCGAGGGGGGTGTCCAGCTGGTGGGGGTTTCTAGGGGTGGGGGTGTATAAGGGTGTGGGGGGTGTCTAGGGGGTGGGGTGTCCAGGGGGTGGGGGAGGGGGTGTCCATGGGGGGTGAGGGGTGTCCAAGGGTTGGGGGTGTCAAGGGGTGGGGGTCCAAGGGGATGGGGGTGTTGAGGGGGTGGGGGCTGTCCAAGGGGGTGGGGTGTGCAGGGGGTGGGGGTGTCCAATGGGGGGTGTTCATGGGGGTGGGGGCTTTCCAGGGGGTGTCCAGGGAATGGGGGTGTTTAGGAGGGTTTGGGGTGGGGGTGGCTGTCCTGGGGGTGAGGGGTGTTCGAGGGGGTGTCCAAGGGGGTGGGGGTGTTTAGGGGGTGGGGGTGTGCAGGGGGTGGGGGGCTGTTCAATGGGGGGTCTAGGGTGGTGGGGTGGGGGGTGTTCATGGGAGGTAATACCCATATAATACCTTGAAAATTAACTATACCCAATCCATCCGATATCATAATTCTAATCCACCACCCAACCAACTACCAATTCAACCACAATATCATTACCCTTCCAATTATTCCTTGAACAAAAACAATAAATACAAAATCCATATCCAATTTTCAACAAAACTAAAGTTCATAGAAACTACCATATCACCCTAATAAAAAATTAAAAACCACCCACACCACTACCCCAACTGTCCCCAATCCCTTCACATGAATCAACCTTATATCCATTACACTTTACCATCTTTGAGTGCGGATAAATATCACCAGCACCCATTAGTTCATACGGTTCACTAACTCTACACATAAAGTATGAGTATGAAGACTTAAAATAAAGGTGATTCACGTAATCATGACACTTGAAGTGTAGAAAAAAAACAGAAAACAAATCAAAGTGTTTTTTATACCATGTCACATACCGTACAAAACTTTGGTTTAGGACAAATCAAAACAAAAAAAACAAAACAAAATAGATTCAGAAAATTAAAACTAAGGTAGAACTTACTTATTAGAAGTGTAGAAATAAAAAAATTGATTGATTGAAGATGTATATATTGGTTGTAAGGAGTTTCACACCCTAGGGTAAAGAGATAGATTTGGGAGAGGTTATGAATAGAGTCTGCAATCGCGCGGACAGGGGAGCTGGGCTATGTGTAATTAGGGGAAACCTTTACCCATAGTTTTTAAAAACCATTGGGAAATATCTTCTTTACCAACAATTTTAAAAAACTATTGGTATAGATTATATAATTTCAATATTTCACAACGGTTTGAGTATACCTTTGGGAAATCTTCCTTCTAAAAAAACAATGTCAGTGATTTAAAGAAATTGTTAGGAATGGTTTCTCTTTTTTACAGTATACCAATGGTTTGTTCAAACTGTTGGTAAAAAGGTGTTGGGAAAACCTCCATTTTGACAAGTGGTGATTTTTTATGAATAATTCTTATCAAAATCTTATTGTTCACCCTTTAGTGATGTTTCATGTGATTATATCCCTCTACATGTATTTTTGAATAATAAAATAACATTTAATGTTCTATAGGTGCACGAATGAACCCAAGTATCTAATAAAAATGTTTATGGTATGAGATTAGAGCATATTTAAAGAATAAAGGGTGTATTATATTTTAGAAAGGTTATATGGTTAACCATTTAGGAAAATATTAAGTTAAAATTTGGAAGATGTTTGTGATATTAAATTATTATCTCATCACATGAGGATTTATCCATGTGGGATAGCTTCTTCTAATTTTTTTCTTTTATAAACAAATGTAATGACCTATCATTCTATTTATGGATCTCATGGTCTGTTATTTGTTTAGTAATGAAAAATTCACCATTATTCCCTATAGTAATTGATGAAGTGGGAATTGATCAAGGCACAACCAAAGGGTCAGATTATGAATATAGAATGGAATGAAATAATGCATGAGTATCTTATTGTGGAATTTATTCAATTTAAGGAAAAAGGATAGTGAAACAAAAAAATGTTATCATAGAACCTTCATTTTTGAAGAATCATATGTCCCTTAAATCATCGTCGATTTTATAGATTTGTGATTATTAACATTATAATAACCATGTTCTCTATCACTCTCCATCAAAACTTGATAGTTATATTTCTCTTCCATATCTTTGTTTCCACTTCCCACCTATGTTATCCTTTGTGGATACCGAGTTGTATGTTACTTTGGGTAACTGTTATGTTTCAAAAATTCATTTTTTAAAAGAAGATTTAGTATTCATTTTTACAATGTGGGTTTCTATGAAAGTAACTTTCAAGTATTTAACCTTGATAACCCAGATGAATTTATAGGGAAAATTCTTTTTAAGGGGGTAGAATGCAACACCCTTATATTTTTTGAAATATATTTTTTAGAATTAATTTAATATTTTTGATATTTTTCATTTCACGCAATGCTAAAAATAGTTTTTTTATATTAAAGTAGTAAATTTAGATTACACTATATGAAAAACCTAGTTAATCGTTCACTACACATAATATAAAGGTTAGATTTTCCTACGAGTAACACTAATTTTATATAGGAATTGTTTTTATAAAAATTACGTTTATGCTCAAAATGGATCTTTATCCTAATAAATTAATTTAATTACTATTTTTAAATAATATTATTGAAAATATATTTTATATATTCAATAAAATATTTTTTTACATTCGTTGAATATATTTTATAGGCATAAGAGAGGACCAAATCAAATATTACACATAAAAACCTATATTTTTATAAAAGCAATTTTACCACCTATTAATGGATAACTTATTTTAAATTTAATTTTTGAAAATTTTATAAATTTTAAATTTCAAGATGAATTTTTTTTAAATAGAAACATAAAAATTATTCAAGGGTGATTTTTTTTTATTTTTCCGTGAAGTTTTATTTTTTGACCTATTGTGAAAAATGCTTAATTTTAATTCAAAACTACTTTTTTTCTAATTTATTTATAATGTTAAATTGGTTTTAAAGTTTAATTAGATAAATTTTTATTAATTAATATAATTTAGGTCCTTATAATCAATTTCAGTTTGAAATTGGATATAAAAACATAGCAAACTTTTGATCATTTTACTTTAAAAACTGCATTGTCGTTTCATTTGCATGATTAATTTTAAATTAATTTATTCCACTTCTATAATTGGAATTTTGAAAAATCGATTAAATATATAGAATCATAATAATTTCTAATTTCTAATAATTTCAAATTATTTTTTGACCAAGAATATAAGTGAATGTAATTAATATTAATTACATCGATTAAGGTAAACTAAGACATAATAGGGGACAAAACTGTAATCTTAGGGGGGGAATGACCTATACACTTTTACAAAACCTATTTTATGCATTTATTTTGGACGTTCCACCTATAATGTTCAATTATGATCCATTTTGGCTCTTTTGTAACAATTAATAAGTGGGTAACACATAATACTTTTCAAAAATACCAAGTGTATCTATTCCCTCCACTATTAAAAGGCACTCACCCATCCCACTTCCTCACACCTCTAAAGAGACTTTATATCGAGAAAAATATAAAAAAATTGATCTTAAAAATATCTCCAATAAACCTAGAATCATCACATTTGGAATAAATACAACCAAGGATTCCCTTTGATGCAAACCAAAAGGATTTACCCGAATAAGAGCTAACATCCTTCCTCAAGCTCTGTAGTATTATTTTCATTATACACACCCTAAAATATTATAATTAAATGATAATATAATATCATAAGTATCCCAAAAACACTGAGATATTATTTTTACAAGGTTTCCACCTACACATACACACACTTCCATATAATGGGTAACGAACCTATCGTCCTTATGTACGGTGAACTATCGCCTCACAAAATAATGTTGCTTATTTTTCCTTTCCCACCTCTCATGTTTGGGAATTATGATAGAGAATATATTTTTATATGTTATATATGATATTTGTGATTTATTTATTCTTCTTGAATGATTATTTAACATATACCTTCATGATTTTTATTTTGTGTAAATACGATAATTTCGTTTGGGGAAGTGTGGACTACCGCCTCCTCAAAGCGATATGATTCGTTCAAACTCTATATGAAATGTATTAAGGATTTTTTTAGTGAAATTATAGGATATATATGATATAATAATTCTAATGGAATTATATTATTTATATATATATATACTAATATTTAAATTAATCTCTTTCAATATGATAATAAAACGAAAATGACATTCATGCGTATGTATGACCTATTGTTACCATGAATGGTGTATTTCCTTTAATATTTATATCATATATATATTATTATAAATACATATATACTGAATTTATATGATATCTATACATTGTTTTACTTTTTTTAAGAAGGTAAATCATGATCTAACTAAGAGGATTGATAATAACAAGTCAAAACATATAGGAAAAATAAAGCTGATAATACCCGTAACATAACATTAACATGAAGTTTTTAAAAAACTGGTAATATAATGACATAACCAAATAATATATGGTATTATATAAAATAATATGGTTATGTAGTTTATTTATAATAAAATTATATTTATTACACAGGATTTTTTAATGCGTACAATGAAATTCAAGACTTAAGGTAAGGGGATATCATCTCAATTTTTATTTCCCTGAGATACATGTCATATTCACCAATCGCTTCTTTTGTGTGGTGTATATACTTACCCATAAAATTTTATATAATTAATTTACTTAATTTAAAGATATTAAAATAATTAAATTATGTTATTATCTCATAGTGATCACGATTCTAAGGTTACCCATGTAGTAAGGGTTCTCTCGTCTCATTTTTATTTTCCATGAGACACAAGTTATGTTCACCACCTTTTTCTTATAAGTGGTGTGTTCAATACCCATGGATGTATTATATTATTCCTATACTTAAATTTACATGCATTTTAAATATCCATTTTATGATCTCTCTTACATGGGGTTTATGTTTCAAAATTTTACCAAATCGGTAAAGTAATTTTATCTCAATTTGCCTTCTTTGAGACACATGCCACATTATGCACCTATATCATTATTAATAGAATATAAAATTCTCTTTTACATGTTATTTCATGAGTTTAATTATTTAATGATATTTTAAGTTTCATTTAAAATAAGTTTCTTACCTAAGGAGTATGATTTATAGTTACCAAGTGATAATATGTTTATTGAAAAAATCTCATCATTTAGCAAGATTTTTTATGATTATGCTTTCATTGATGAGAAATTATGATCCATATTTCAATAACACTAATGAATTTTCTTATCATCTATTCATTCATGATAAATTCATGTATTGGTACCATTTTCCACTCTTTGGTACATAATATGATTGTGAAAGTGTTTTAATAAAATTATAAATTTACATCTCTATTCGGTTAGAAATTTGTGTTCATTGAAAACCAAGTTTTATAAATATATTTTCAAGTATTATTCATATTTTTTCAATTTATTTTCAATGAAAAAGGTTCTCAAATTATTTTTAATAATTATTTATAAGTTTTTAAAGTATTTCAGAAGAAATGGTTTTCAATAAAAATTCATGCCTCTTTCATTAGTATTAAAGAAAAATGATTTTTAAAATATTTTCAAGCCTTATGTTATATGTTTTTAAAGTATTTTCAAGGAAAATAGATTTAAATATTTTCAATCTTATTTAAATGTTTTAAAATAAAAAAGTTTTCAAAAATTATTTCAAGCTTCTTTTATATGTTTTTAAAGAAAACGGTTTTCAAAATGTTCTGAATCTTATTCTATAAGTTTCCAAGGAAAAAATGTTCTCAAAATAATTTAAATATTTATTTCTAATTTTTCAATGTATTTTCAAATAAAATTTTTTTCATAAGGTTTTGTGCTTTATATAAACTTTTTTAAAGAAGAAATGATATTTTCTTCAAAAAATGTTTTTAAATTTTTTTTTTTAAATTATGACATCCATTGATGTTAATCATGCCCTTATGGGAAATTATCTAAAGGGGCCATTTATATTATTTATATGAATGGTTTTTGTTTTGATGTAATTATGTTTATGAAAACCCATTTCTTTTTTATAGGTTATATTTTTATGAAACCTATTTTTCTTTCATGGGTTATATATTTATGAAACCTAATCCTCTCCTAAAGGTTATATTCTTGTGAAACCCATTTCTCTTCAACGGGTCGTACCTCGATAAATTCTTATGAAACCAAATTCCTTTAATGATTTATTCTAGGATTAAATGATTATGGAACTTATCTGTTTTACATACTTTATGATATGATTAAATATTTATGATACCCATTTCATTTCATGGGTTATGATATGATATTTATGAAACCCATCTCTTTTTATGTGTCATGATAGGATGAATGTTATATTATCTTGTGGAACATGCATGTATGATTTCATTATGGGATGGGTGTAACCTATATCTCCCTCCAATGTAATATGTAACGGTGGATGAATCTTGGGTCTAAAGGTTATGTGTGAACCTGATTACAAGTTTAGAATGTTATCTATGGACCTGGTTTCATGTCCATAGGTTTATGCATGAACCTAATTACATGTTCAAAATGTTTTTATTGAACAATATTACATGTTCATAATGATATGTATGAACCTGATTACATGTTCACAATGTTATGCATGGACCTGGTTTCATGTTCATATGTTTATGCACGAACCAGATTGCATGTTCACAATGTTATGTGTGAATTTGATTTCATGTTAACAACATTATATATGGATTAGGTTTCATGTTCATAAGATTATGCGAGGGCCGGATTTCATGTCCTTAATATAATGAGTGAACTTATTTCTACTTATACTTATTTACAATGTTATAAGCGGTTGTGTATGCCACAATTCCATGTCTTATTTATATATTAGCCTTTTATGTCATATGTTCCCAATTATCTTATTATTACTATCTTGTTAGATGCTAATATTTATGACATGATTCATGTTTATGATCATTGATAAATAGGTTGTGATCTCATAATGATAAGATCATGTTCTTATACCCTTATGTTCATGTTATTCTTACATATGTCTTTTATTTACCATTACTAAGCATTCGAGATCACCCCTTTCTTTTGTTTCCATTCCCCAGGATATGAAGAGAGGTTATTAAGTAGAATTAATAATGGGAGAGATATTTTTGGGAAACATTTAGGGTCTTTCACTCAGTTAGAATATTTTTGTTCCAACCCTCCAAAGGCACTAAACTAATGAGGTATTTGGGTGTCTATTTTTGTAATGGATTAAGTATTCGGAAAAAATGATGTAATGTCTATTTAAATTAAGAATTGGATTTTTTATTCATCCATTTATAAATAATAACTCATTTATCCTCAATATAATGATATTTTTTTTATATTATCACCAAAATCCATCTCCACTCCTATCAAATGGGAAAATAATTAATCATTCTTGAGTACGATAGACTACGACCTCACAAACTGATATAATTATTTTTCCATAAACATCTCTCAACACTAGTTATAATGATTGAATTAATGTTTATATATGATATTCATGATATATTTATCATTATTAAATAATAATATATCATTTATGTTCATACCATTCCATGCATATAATAATGATAACATTGTTCATGCGTATGTGTGAACAATCACCTCCACGAAGCGATGTGATTCATTTTTATTCCCCAAATAACATGGATGATATATATATAATTATTTTTAAATTATTAATATTATATTAATGATGCTATTATAATTCTATAAAGATAAAATAATACTTACCTTCTATCCATAATGATCATTGAAAAAATGAAAATGTTACTCATGCGTATGTACAACTTACCGGGTATGTTATTGTAACATAGTTCATATATCATATCCATATATAATTGATATATTTGAAATTATAATTTATGTATAATATTTAATATTATTTCATGAATATTATTCTATAGATTATGGAATAATAACCACTATGAATATAGACATCATACCAAAGTCATTTTGGACTCACGCACGGAATATTGTCAAAACGTCTCACACGAACATAAATAATTAAGAAATTTTTATAACTTAATAATCTGTGATATATAAGGAATAATAAAATTTATAAAGTTTCTTAAGTATGTAAACAATTATCCTGTGTTTATTATTCAATATGATAATGATTTTACCTGATGATTCAGAATCAAGGTAAGAGACTTTCTTCTAAAAACCTCATTTAAAGTTACTCTTTCAACTATTTTTACAAAATCCAGAAGGAATGTTTTTTAAACATATATGGAATGAAGATAATTTTAATATTTTATGTCACATTAATGATTTGAATCTTCCTTTTCAAGTTTATAATTATTTTTTCAAATATATTTTTTTTATTTATGAGTGTGCGGCTTTGTAAAGTTGGAAAGTGATTTCAAAATAGAAAAGTTATTTTCCTTTTATGAAATATTTATGTGTTATGAATTTTTTTTTATAGGGAATTTTTTATGATTATTAGTGGTTATGTGATAAACTAAGGGTGGGTGATCCCTTTATATCTCTCCAATTCATTGGGTAATGAGAAGGATTTAACCAGTGGGGTTTCTCCTAATAGACTAAGGGGATATAAAGTGCTTTTTATTCCAAATGTAACCATGAAGGTTGCACCCTATGTAGACATAGGAGCTATAGTAAATTTAAGAGTGATTTTTAAATGATTCCATGAGTCACCTTTATGATCTAGGTTTGATATTGAGTTTTATAGGAAACTTATGTATTCATGAGGTATGCTAAAGAGCTTATGTTTTATGGGTGAAAAGTATAACTTTGTGAATTTGGTTTCATGGGTTTATAAGTATTATTGGAGTAATTGTTTATTTATTTATTTTTATGTACCTTACTAATATTTTTGTGTTCATACCAAGTTTTAAAAAAATGTCACCAGGTATAAGGATGGGTAGGATACAGTAGGAATTCAAGTTGGAAGTTATGAATATTTTTCATGAAAAAAAATCGTGTTTTATTTTAAAAGTTTTATATTATAGATGAAATGTGTACTAATTTAATAGTATAAATTTTATATGAATATGGTATGTTTTGTATGAAATATAAACTAGTTCTATAAAACTATAAACCTAAAAATATCCCAAATGTGAATGAAAGTAAATTCTAAAATAAAACCAAATATTATGTAATGTTTAATGTTGGGTCCTTATAGTTGGTATCAAATGTTAGTTTATATAAATTTATGGGTTAGGGTATTGTTAATAGAATATCCATAAAATATTTTTACTTTATGGTTAGGATTAAATGATACCTCATTTGAGGATTCCCATGTTTGATTAACTAAGATATGTCTGCTCAAAATGGTTTTCCACAAAGGAAACAGGGAAACTATGGTAGGAAGGCATTGAGAGGAAAAAATAATTCCAAATAAGTATCCTGAGATGGTCAAAATCAGAATTGAATAGTTTTTCTCTATGATAGATCTATTTACACATGATATAAGTGGTGGTGGAATCCATGCATAATATCAACCAAATAAACCATAAAGAAATATGTCACTAGTAAACACATTCAGTTTTTAGTGGATCTTCAAACCTAGTGGTAGATAAATGGTTGATTAAATCCCTAGAAAATATTTTTTATTTCATGGGGTGTTTAAAAAATAAAAAGGTTAGTATTCATATTTTTTAAGGTGAAGCTGAATAGTGGTGGTTGATGGTTATGAATATCAAGAATAGTGTTGAGATTTATGCTTTGTAATGGGAATAATTAAAAACTATTTTTCTTGAGAAATATTATCCTAAGCTGATTCGACTTGGGATGGAAAAACAATTCTTGGAATTGAAGTAGAAGGAGGATTCAGTGGCTGCAGACAAAGAAAAATTCACTCAATTTCCAAGGTATACTTCAGATTTTATTTAGGGTCTTGATAGTAAAATAAATCATTTTTACTCAATATTGATTCCAAAATATTGAAGGGAATTGTATTCTAATGAATTCAAAAGTTATTAAAAACTTGTTTGATATGTGGAGAAGGTGAAAATGAAGTTTTCCTATAATCAAGAGTTCTTTGACAACTAGTTGAAATGTATCCCAAGGTGATAGGAAAAATAGAAGAATGCATCAAATAACTTTTTCTGATTTTGAAATTAAGTTTTAAGTTTGTGAGGATTGTGGTAAAAAACACCCTGGGGAATGTCTTTTGAATTTTATTAAGTGTCTCTGATGTGGAAAGATTAGGCATATGAATCATAATTCCAATGAAAAAGATTATCTTAGTGGTAAGACAAATTCTGGTATACAATTATTAAAATGTTTTAAATGCAATGATATGGTTCACTATGAAAACAAGTGTCCAAATATGAACCAAAATAATGGGAAGAAGATATTCTATAAGCATAAAGGTGTGATGAAATCCTTTGAAAATATTTCATAAGATTTTGGGCCATGAAATAAAGTTATATCAGGTATATTATTTGTTTTTTCATATTATATTAATGTCTTGTTTGATATAGGGTCTACACATTCATTCATTTTTGATAAATTTTCTGGTAAATTAGAAATTCCACATAAAGAAATGAATACTGAAATTATAGTGAAAAAAATATAAAAAACTTCTTTTCATTGAATGTGTAAGGAATCTAACTGAAAACCTTATTGTTTTTTCTCTATTAGAGTTTTATTTTATTCTAGGTATGGATTGACTTTATGTTTACCATTAAAAGATAGATTGTTGAGCTAAAGAAGTTGTATTTCAGGAGTTTTAGTTTGAATAGAAGAATGAACCTATAACATTAATAACATATTAGGAAACTATGAGACTTCTAAAACATGGAAATGAAAGTTATCTTACACATATATTCAAGAATAAGGGAACTGTTCATAATTATGATGTTTCAGTGGTAAATGAGTACATATATGTTTTTCTAGATGATTTTTCAAGTGTCATTCTTAATCTAGAGGTTAAGTTAACTATTGAATTAGTACCTGATTATAAGCCTATTTCTAAATCCCATTATCTAATGGCTCAATTGCAGCTTTTAGAATTAAAAAATAAATTGAAATAGCTACTAGCTAAAAGTATCATCTGACCTATAAGTTCAACATGGGGTTCTTCTATCTTGTTTGATAAAAAAGAAATATAGTTCAACGAGACTTTTCAATAATTATAGAGCCTTTAATAACACCACTATTAATAATAATTATCCTTTGCCTTATATCGATGATTGGTTTGATCAACTCCAGGGATTAAAATATTTTTCTAAGGTTGACCCAAAGTCGGGCTACCATCAGTTAAAAGTAAAGGATGAATACATTCTAAAGATTACAGTATGAACGAGATATAAGAATTATAAATTTATAGTTATGCTATTTGGGTTATCTAATGCACTTACTGTATTAATGGGTAATATGAATATAATATGTCATTATTTCTTATATAAGTTTTTGGTTTTGTTCATTGATGACATTATGATATATTCTAGAAGTGAAGAGGAGAATAAAATAAATCTAAGTGTTGTTTTGAAAACCTTAAAGGAAAAGAAACTCTCTAAAAATTGTATCAAGTGTTCGTTTTTTTGCAATAATTTGTTTCCTTGGTTTCATTGTTTCTATAGATGAAATAACCATTGATCTTGATAAAATGATAGTTTTTAATGGATGTCTAAGAGACAAAAATATTACTGAGATTCATAGATTTATTGTTTTAAAAATCTATTATCTAGGGTTTTTTGAAAACATTGCATGATTATCTATCCCACTAACTACATTAACTTTAAAATGAGTTATGTTCATAGAGAAAAAAGAATGTTATTATAGTTTTCAAGAATTGAAAATATGATTGGTGAATACTATATTTTTAGCCCTGCCTTCTAGAAATGGTGAATTTTTCATCTATAGTAATGGTTTGTTGAAAGGACTAGGTTGTGACATAATTTAAAATGATTAATTAATTTATTATTCTTCATGTTAGTTTAAACCTCATAAGTAAAATTACCATACACAAGATTTGGAATTAGTTGTTGTTGTTCTTGAATTAAAATTTTTGTGGTATCTTTTGTATGTAGTAAAATGTGAATTATATATTGATCATAAAATTTTGAAGTATGTATTCACTCAGAAATAATTTAACATGATACAAAGAAGATTGTTGGAACTAATCAAGGATTATAATTGCGCGATTCATTACCATCCTAGAAAAGAAAATAAAGTAGTTGATTCTTTAATTTGGAAAAACAATGCTAAATTAACCTTACTATATTTGAAACATCACCCCTTAGTTAATGATTTGATAAATTTTGGCTTAGATGTTGTTGGTTAAGTAAATTCCTCTATTTTTTCTGGTGTTAGTGAAATATTTTCTATCAGAAATAATTAAGAAAGCGCAAAAAGAAAATCATGAGTTACATAAAACATTAGAATTGGTTAATAAGTGTAACTTTACTAAATTTAACATTGATTATTATTGTGTTTTGAGATTTGGGAAAAGATTATGAGTGCCTTTTGATTCCCAGTTGAGGAAAGAGTTGTTTATTGAAAATCATAGTTCTCTATTTACCAATCATCTGGGTAGCACTAATATTTATAGATAACATTGAGAGTAATATCGTTGGGATGGAATGATAAGATATATTTTTAATTTTAACATGAGATATTTGAATTGACAACATGTTAAAGGTAAAAGATAGTTACTGAAGGGGATGAATTAGCCTTTTTTAGTGTTGGAGTGGGAATTGGAAAATATTTCCATGGATTTCATAGTGGGATTACCAAAGAAATATCAGGATAACAATTTGGTTTGGTTTATTTTTGATCAAATGACTAAATTTTCACATTTACATCCTATTCAAGACACTCTTTCTCAAGATAAAATTTTTTGGTTTTATATTAAAGAGATAATTAGGTTTCTTCGAGTTACTCTCTCCATTATATCTGATCATGATCCAAGGTTCACTTATAACTTTCTAAAATACCTAAAGATGTCATTGGTAACTGAATTAAATTTCAGTAAATCCTTTTATCCTCAGTATGATGGATAATAAAAATAACCAATTAAGAAATTGTTGGATATGCTACCAGATTATTCAATAGATTACCAGTGAATTTGGGATCAATATATTTCTTTCTTTGAGTTTTCTTATAATAAAATTTTATATTCCATTATAAATATGGTACCATTTGATGTATTATATGAAATGTGGTTTCGAATCTATCATTTTGGGATGAAGCAAGTGAAAGGAAGTTGATGGGACCAGAATTGGTAGAGGATGTGGAAGCATGAGTTCAGTTTATTTAGTGTCACATGAGGATAGCTCAGAGAATGTAGAAACATTATGAAAATAATCAGAGGGAGGATATTTTATTTAAGGTAGGCGATCATGTCTTTCTCAAAGTTTATCCATGGAAAAGTGTGATGTGTTTTGGTATTAAGGGGAAGTTGAGTCCATAATTAATTAGAACCTGTAAAATCCTAGAGAAAATGGATCAATTTCCTATCAAGTGAATTTTTTTCTGAGTTTATCCTAGTTGCACAATTTATTTCATGTTTCAATGTTAAAGAAATATGTGCCATATTATCTCATGTTTTGAGTCTAGAATAAGTTCAATTGGAAGAGAATATTTCTTATGAGGAACAACCAATTTAGGTTATTAACTATAGAGATAATGTATTTTGAAATAAGGTGATATTTCAGGTTAAATTTTATAGAAATCCTATATGGTTAAATAGAAAACATTAGAATCTAAAAAATCAATAAGGGAATGATTTTCCCACTAATTTAATAAGTGAATAAAATAGTTAGGATAAAATATCAAAAGGGGGGAAATAATTTAACAAACCAGGTAATGATATAGTAATTATTTATGAGTATTTATAAATTATATTGTAAATTTAAATTAAAAGTGATTCTATGGGTAATATAGTATATAATAAATCAATTTTTATGCTTAAAAATTGTATTTTTTCTAAAAAGACATTTTATCACCTTTTGATGAAACACCTGTTTTAAAAATAACTTTTAACACTTTTAAAAATTATATTTGAAAAAATAAAATTCATTTTTTGAGTAGGGATATCAAAATTTACATTGGAATAATTTTTGGTATTTTTTTATAAGTTTCATCTTTTGATGAATAGTGAAAAAATACTACATTTTAATTGGAACAAACTTGTACATATAAGTAATTTACAGTGTTAAATTATATTTTTAATTGGTTTTAAATTTTAATTATATAAATTTTATATAATTCAATCCAATTTAGGTAATTTGAATCAATTTTACATTGAATTTGGATATAAAAATGTTTTGATCTTTTGAACATTTTTACTTTAATAACCCATTTTCTCACCCCATCAATGAGATTAATTTTAAATTAATTTTATCCAATTATGTGTTTTTAATTTTAAAAAAATTGATTCCATATTTTTAATCATATCATTCATTTTTATTATATAGCCCCCTTTTATTTTTGTACCATATGAATCGTAAATTTAGTGTTTTTTATTACCATAGTTAAGGGTAAATCGGGTAGCAAAGGGTGAATATAATATTATAACTATTATAAAATTACCCTTAAACTTGTCCTACTTGGGACAATTTTATAACTTCTTGGAGCCACTTGGATGAATTTAACCCCATTATATTATTTTATTTTAAAGAAAAGTCAAAGATGTCATACTTATGTTTTAATAACTATTACACTTTTATTTTAGGGTTATTTAGAAGATATATTTGATTATAAATATCATTTTTAAAAATAAAATATTTATCTACATAATTTTAATTTATTTATAAAATTTATGTGATAAAATAATTACCTTAAAGGGTTACACAATGATGGCATGGTAATTGTTTAATTAAAGTAAGTATCAAAAAAATGATATTAAAAATATAAAAATCATTATAATTTAGATAATTAATATAAAAAATTTATTTTTTAGATTACTTTGATATGTTAGTGATGTTTTAAAATAGTTTTTTTAATATATCATGATGTTAAAATATCTTTAAAAATTAATGTAATGAATAGTGTCAAAATTTACATTAATGATATTTTAAAATAAATAATATTTTGTTAAATGATATAAAATTTATAAAAAAACAACCAACTGATTGGATTACGGTTTAAAATGTCATTAATTATGCATTTATAGTTATTTTAAAATTTTATAATAACTATAATAACCCTTAAAGTGTAAAAATTCAAGTTGTTATGAAAATAGTTAAATGGGTTAAATAAGGGTTAAATGAAAAAGATAAGGATTAAAAAATTATCAATACATGTATAAATTAAATTTTATGAATTTATTTAGACCAATAATCATGATATATTTTAAATAGATCAGTTTTATGCTATTTAGAAAAGAAAATTAATTTATATTAATTAAATGTTTTGAAGAATTCCAAGAGTGCCCCTCCACTCTCTTATAAAGAGAATCTATTATTATATTCTTTTAATAATTAAAAACCTATTTATTTCATCCAATATATAACTAAATACCTTCCTAAAATCCCTAACCACATTCTAGAGCTCTTATTTTTGTCATAAAACCATCCTTAGTGGTCTTAAGGTGTTAAACAAAGAAGGTGGTCTGAAGAAGAGAAATTTGGTAATCATGTATTTTTGTTTCATTTCTTCTTCCACTTCCTTCAAATATTAGTTCACTATATATAAATAATAACTCCAATGTCCTCAATATACTAATATTTTGTTATATCATCACCCAAATCCATCTCCTTGCCCATCAAATGGGAAAATAATTAATAGTTTGTGTATATAATGGATTACCACCTCATAAACAGATAAAATATGTTTTCCATCACCATCTATAAAGATTGGTTATAATGGTGGAATTAATTTTTAAATATGGTATTTATGAAATATGTATAATTATGAAATAATAATATATCTTTCAAATTCATAAATTTCCTTTCATATTAAAATGATAATATCGTTCGTGCGTACATGTGAACTATAACCTCCACAAAGTGTTGTGCTTTATTTTTCTTCACCACATCACACGGATGATATATATAAGTATATTTAGATGATTAATATTATATTAAAATTATTATGATCATTATGTAATGATAAAATAATACTTAACTTCATTCTATAATGATCATTGAAAAATAGAAACATTGCTCATGTGTACATACGATATACCATCTTCCTGATTATAACATAGTTAATTTTTCATATCCATATGTAGTGGATGGGTTTAAAAAATGATTAATTTATAAAAAAGATTATAATTTCATGAATATTATTTTTCATATTATGGACTAATGACCACTTTGAAAATAGACATTATACCAAATCCATTTTAGACTCATGTACCGAATATAATCAAAACATTTGACATGAACATAAATAATTAAGTAATTGTTATAACCTGACAATAAGTGATATAAAAGTAATAATAAAATTTAAAAATTTTCTAAAGAAATTAAATAATAAACCCATTTTTATTATTCAGGATGATAAAGATTGTACATTATGAGTTGGACTCAAGGTAAGTGACTTTCTTTTAAAAAAATCTTTTAAAGTTACACACTCAACTATTATTACCAAATACAAAATAAATTTTCATAAAATGTATAGAATAAACATAATTTCCCAATTTCATATCACTTTAATGTTTTTATTCTCCCTTTACAATTTTATATTTTTATTTTTAGATAAATATTTTTTTTATGAGTGTGACTTTGTAAATATGAAAAGTGATTTCAAAATGGAAAATTTATTTTTATTTAATGAAATATTTATGTGTTGTGATTATGTTGTTATTATTTAGAATTTTTTATGAGTATGTGTGGTATTTTGATAAACCGGGTGTAGGTTGTCATGTTATACCTCTCCAATGCATTGGGTAATGAGATAGAGATAATTGATAGGGTCTCTCCTAAGATATTAAGGGAATACACTACAGTTGTTATTCCAAATATAACCGTGAAGGTTACTACCTATGTAAATTGGTGGCGAGATTATAAATGCAGCCACAGAAAGAACTGCTTATAGAGGGGGTGGCTAAAATGATTCATTCGGATCAATCCTCTCCTCAATGGGTTCTATTGGTCTCTCTCCTTAAAGGGGGCCTCAATGTGTGCTATCTAAGGCCATCCATAGTCAAAAATATATATATATGGAAGAGACACCCTTTGTAGATCCTCTTAAAAAGATTATATCTCAAAAGAAGAGCAGTTGTTACAATGTTTCACCAAGGCCTCTTACCTACTCCCTATCAATGGAAACCGATGCTACCCCTTTTATCTCATTG
Source organism: Viscum album (assembly GCA_963277665.1). NCBI lineage: Eukaryota > Viridiplantae > Streptophyta > Magnoliopsida > Santalales > Viscaceae > Viscum > Viscum album. The sequence continues at coordinate 67,985,925 of OY728158.1, forward strand.
CCTTATGGTCTGAGCCATAAGGGACGGATGAACGTGGTGTAATGGTTTCTGTTATCATTTTGAATGTGTGTGGACTCAGGTCACAAGAAAAGTGTGACTTTGTGGCCAAGGAATCTCGTACTCACCATTTTTCTCTTGTGGACATCCTTGAACCTCAGCAGAACTATTCCAAGCTTTCCACTCTGGCCAAAAGAATGGGTTATCCACTTTCCTTGCATGGGTATCCTTAGAATTTTCATATTTGGATCTTCTGGAAAAATCACCTTACGTTTGATCTAGTAAGCCTTTCTAGCTAATGCATTTCTCTCAAGATCTCTTTCAATAGTGCAGTTGCACTCTTATTCTTTGTCTATGAGAGCACTGACACACAAGAAAGAACTTTGTTATGGAAAAATTTGGAGAATTTATATACTGACAACTTTCTATGGTTTGTGGGAGGGGACTTCAACACGATCATGCATGTCTCAGAGAAGAAAGGAGGATTGGCAATCCTAAACAATGGCATGTAGGATTTATATAACTTTATCTCCATAGCAGGACTTCTGGACATAGGCTTTTCTTGACACAAGTCCACCTACTGCAACAATAGGAGAGGCTCACGCCGCATATTGAGTCTCTTTGACATATTTTTAACCAATATTCAGGGTCTAGAAGCTTTTCCCAAGTAGGTGGTAACTCACATCCCTCAATCCCTTTCCGAACATGCTACCATTCTCCTCGAGCTTAAGGGAGAACCTCCGCAGATGCAATCATTCTAGTATAGTAACTCCTTGCATCAAGATGTGGGCTTCTTGGCCACAGTCAGGGACTCATGAAACCATGATGGGCCTGAGAGAGCTTGGTGGGGATTTTCCAAACATCTTCAATCTCTCAGGGTGGATCGGCCAATAAACCAAACGACAAATATGGGGTGGACATTATCCAAATGGAAATCAATGGGTTGGAGGAGGAGCTATAGGACACCTGGGATGATAACTATTTTATCCTTCTATGCGAAAACGCATTCTCCTAGCATAAAATATTCTGGAACTTGAAAAAGTGTACAAATAGAGGTCACTGGTTATATGGCTAAGGGAAGGTGACTGCAACAGTTCCTTTTTCCAAGCTTGTATGAAAGAAAGAAACAGTTCCAAGATAAACATTAGGATGGGAAATGGTACCTACACTTCGGACATGGAGGTGGTGGGTCAGATGGCTTTAGACCACTTCAAAGGTCTTATCTCTAAGACATTTGTCTCTCCTGATGGTGTCATGCAGAGGAGCTTAGTAGAGGAGGACTTCCTGGGATGCATGCCGCACCTATTGGGGGACTCCAAGAATACCTCTTTGTCGACTCTGCCACCTGAGAATGAAATCAAGGACATAGTTTTCAGTTTACCCCGTGACAGTGCTCCTGGCCCAGATGGCTTCTCAGGAGCATTTTTTGTGGCGGCTTGGGAGATTTTCATACCTACAGTCTTGGAAGAAATTCATAATTTTTTCCATGGTGGCCCATTGAATCAAATTACTTGCGCCTCTAGAATTTTTCTTATCTCAAAAAATCAAAATCCCACAAGCATTGATCAGTACTGGCCAATGTGTATTTGCAATGTATCATACAAATTTCTAACCACACTCATCTCTAATAAGTTGAGTAAGGTCATCCCTTGGCTTGTCGCAGAGGAGCATCATGGTTCCACCAGAGGCCGAAGCATTCAAGGGGTTGTTGTAATTTCCATCGAGTTGATCAGTGATATCAACCATAAAAATGTGGGCTCAAACGTCATCTTCCAAATCGACATGGAAAAATCCTATGAAAAAATGAAATTGAGCTTCATCATTTAGGTTTTGCGGAGGTACGGTTTCCAAGAATGGATCTATGACCTTTGTTTCAGGTGCTTTTCCTCTCCCTGTATTTTCATTTCAATGTTTGGGATATGTTTTGGTTTCATCAAGTTGACTAGGGGGTGTGGCAGGAAGACCCAATTTATCCTAGTCTTTTTATTTTGGCACAAGATGCTCTCTCTTGAAACCTGTATAGAGAAGTGGTAAATGGTAATCTAGTTCCTTTTCGTAGAAAGTGTGGTTCTGAGAGACTATCCCACTTAATGTTCACTAACGACATCTTAATCTTCACAAATGAAATATTGAGATCTCTACTCAACCTTATAGAGATCCTCAAGTCCTACGTGATCTTGATCGAGTAGGGGACCAATAATACCAAGATTCATGTCTTCATTTTAAAAAAGTGCTCCTGAGGTTGCTGTAGGGGCATTGTGAACATCCTGGGGTTCTAGAAAAAGAAAATTACCATTATTTATCTTGGTTTTCCTTTATCCAATGGACGCATCAAGAAGCAACACTTTGAATATATCAGTAATCGACTGATAGGAAGGTTTCTCAACTAGAAGACCAAATTTCTTTCATTCGGTGGGATGATTATGCTATTTAATAGTGTCTTGACATTCATCCTGATGCACATCTTCTCACTGCTTAACCCTCCCAAAGAAGTGACCAGTTGGATCGAGAGTATTCTCAGCTCTTTTATTTGGTATTACAACCTGACTGAAAGAAGACATTGGTCCTCCTGGAAGCATATGGCCAGACTTGTGGTTGAGGGTGGTGTTGGACTCTGCAATATTAGTGAATCCACGCATGACATGCAAGGGCGCTTGGCTTGGGAAATCATCACGGGTGATTCATTGTGGGATAATTTCTATAAGTGGCGATACAAAATACAATGGGATATGATTGGTGGGATAGGCACTCAGCCCTCTATCTTGGCTCGATGCATGACCTCCCATCTCGAAGTTCTCTTTGGTGTCACCAGATAGATCATTGGAAAAGGAGCGGTCAGTTTTTGGAAAACCAACTGGACAGGTGAGAAGTTGGAATATGCTGGGTGCCCCCACCTGGAGATATCATTCACAAAGGCCTATGACTGACCTAGCTGGTTTCATTGAAGATACCCATTCTCATGATCAGATGAAAGTCTTTAAAGATATCACCATGAAGGATGAGGCAGATAAATGCTTCTTTATGGGCTCAACCTTAGACAGATTTACCATGAAAGATTATAGGGATCTCATGCATGCAGATTCAAACCATGGAGTGTGGCCTTCCATGAACTGGTGCTAGGAGATCTTGATAAAGATGAATTTCCTCACCTAGCGTATCTAGAAAAAAGTGCTCCCAACAGAGGAAAATATCCGAAGGAAAGGATTTAAATTGGTGTCTCAGTACCATTTTTGTGATAGCCCCCAGACTGATTCCATCATTCATCTTTTCTTCCACAACACATGGTCATGCCTCCTCTAGTCCCTCTTCTCACCTTAGCCTCACCTTTAGGATGCTCAAAACTCCATACAGGAAGCTCTGGAGCCTTGTCTTAATGAGAGCAATAGTGGGTGCCTTGAAGGCAAGACATGAGCCATCATCTTTGTAGAACTATGCTAGATGATCTGGGAGGCACGCAACTAGGAACGTTTGGGCATCAGGATATCACACTTGTTCCTTCAAATGAGTCTTAAATCTTTGATCGCCGAGCTGGGTTCGCTTCTCAAATAAAAAAAATTAGCAGTGATCTCAGGAAACCTATTCAATAGACCAAGCATGCCTAGACAGATAGTGGGACAATAGGTCAAATGGGATCCTCCAAGTGGTGGTTTGAAGCTCAATATGGATGGATCCTTTATGGGAGGCGTTATGAGAGGTGGATGGGTGTTGCGCGACTCATAGGGTTCAGTTATCTTTGCATTCAGTGCTTACTACGGGTCTGGTTCCTCTCTGGGTGACGAGGTAAGAGCTCTTTTATATGATGTTACACTGTGCAGGGACCACAGGTTCCATACGTTTGAGGTGGAGTCATATTCTGAAGTCTTGGTGAGAGCTTTGAAGGGTTTTCATGAGGTTTCATGGGACATGATCTACTTGGTTTTCAGTGGCTCTACTACGACATGTGGTGGAAGGGAGGTCCAACACGTTTGGAGAGAAGCCAACTTTGCGGCAGACTCACTTGCCCGGTTGGAAAATGAGGTAGAGGAAATGATCATCTATGACAGTTTAGGGTCCCTCCCCTCTATTTGTAGGGTTATCATAGAGGAGGATTCTCTTAGGCTTCAACATTTTCAGCCTCCTTGAAGAGGTACTCCCCTCCCATTTTTTATTATAATAAAATAAACTAAAAATTGTTAGTCAATAGTATCCACTTTTTATGAATGTGGGATTTTTTACATGAATTATGTACTAATTATCTAAAAATATAAACCTGAAAATATACTCAATGTGAAAGAATGTATATTTTTGACTAAAACTCAATATTATGTAATGTTTAAGGCTGGGTGCTTTTAACCTTAAACTATACTATTAAAAATACAAGGGATTTTATTAATATGTATAAATGATATGTAGGATGCCTATCTAACTTTCAAACCCATCACCATCAACCTTCCACCATTATCCTCATTAGTTGATCTCCCTAATGAGATAATTTATATCCTCCCTTTACCTGACCATACTCCCGCGAGTTTGGAGGTCCTTCATGTTGGGTCGTACACCCTATAGACCATCTTCTATCATTCCATATTCTTAATAGAATCATACCCTCACTAATAGTTCTATATTCAATCATATTCAATTCACAATATCCTTATTGGGCCATATTCATGAAAAGTACTAATTTCATAGGGCCATACTCCTTACGAAACCAACTCATCCTAGTTAGGCCTTTTTCACTTTAATGTCAACCAAAAAGGGATTCTCATTTATAAGTCCCATATAAAACATTTCTAGGAATATTCCTACTAGTCTTACTTACCATATGATTTTAAAAATACATGAATTGGTCCTTGTCACAAGACCATAAATTGTAATGCATGTCCCATTAAGTGGAACTAAACTATGTGGATTCAGATTCCGTTCATTAGGATATGTTGGAATCCTATTCATGGACTTGATCTCAAAACCATAAACAACTACCTCCTCCCTATATGGAAATAAAATCTAGATAACTTATCTATATTAATTTAAAATATAGAAATCCCCAAACCAACATCTCTACTAAATAATGGGTAATAAGTTAGATAACCACTAATATATACAGAATGCATCATCAATAGAGAACCACTAATATATAAATATTATCCTGTTGATGGGACACTTTTGATATATACATACACTCACAAAAGACAAAAACTAATTATAAATGTTAGGGTAACCAGTCCGGTATTGGGGTATATGAAAGATTCAAAAATATGGATTAAATCTATGAGAGAGTGAAAGAGTACATAATAATTCCCCCCAATAGGGTTTTATGAGAATGAAATCCCATCATCATGACTAATGTGAGATCCTAAATATCATTGGTAAGAAACCCTAATGACCAGATGCCTTTGGAAAGAAGACTCGTAGTTCATTGCGGATGTGGGAACTGTTGGTTTTTTCCAGTTCCATGAATAAACCCCACTGGAAATGTATGAGATAAGAGCAGTGAACTGATGTGAGGATCATGTAGTTATGCTCTTCCCCTCACAAAACTAAATGCATGGCCACTCTATACTGATTTGAATCAATCCTCAACCATTAATACCAAAAGTTAATGTTAATAAGAGGGAAAATATTTTAATTTCATGGAATTTTATAGAATACCTAATGTATTTTATAAAACTATGCAGAATATATTTTTAAGGTATTAGTTTTATATAATCAATTACTCAATTTTTAATTGTATATGATACCAAATTCATTTTTCAATTTTTTTGAAAATATATAAGAGTTTAAGGTCAAGGTTATATTTGATGGAGAATGTAGTTTTTATTGAAATGTGGTAACAAAGGTTTTTACTAAGGATATTTGGAATGAAAATGTATATTTTAATATTATAAGGATTTAAATAAAAGTATGTGTATATTTATCTCATTTCTCTTATATGACAAGATAATCTTTTTAATAAAAGTTTTATTATGAATAAATTATATAATACAAATAGTTTATGATACATGAATTCTATAACATGATTAAAAAGAAGATAATGATAAAAAATTATCCATAAAATATAAGGGAAAGAGTTTCAACCACCTTAAATTGAATATTTTAAAGAAATAATTCTTTTCTCATAATAATTCCTTAAACACATAAAATACCATATAATAGTTGGATATTAATTGTTTATTTTTTAAATATTCCCATTAATAAGAAATATGTGTTATTTATTAAACAGAAAAAGAGTTTTCATGTCTTATCATGATATTATGAAGATCATATAATATCAAAATAGCCTATTGGGAGTATGTTTGGACTTAGATATGTTCGGTATGTAATAAATAAAATATAAAAAATTTCAAATTCAAACCAAATGTCACTTAATATCCTAATAAAGTTTAGGGTATGTCGGTAAAGAGAAATGTAAAAATTTACATGTGGTTACTATAAAAAAAGTGAATGTTGCTTATGTCCTAAAAGATTTAGGATATATTGGTAAATAATAATGTAATGAGTTATATTGTGTTACCAAATTATAATGATGAAAAAATATTGTTTTAAATTATTTGACATAATGATGATGGACTTAGAAAGAGTTCCAAGTATACAACATAGGTTACTAACATTGTAACATGTGATGTCATGAATTAAAGAAGTTTAAAGACTGTTCAAAGTGTTAAACATTATGAATATGATTCATAAGTATCACCATTATTTAGAAAAACTATTATCATAGTTTTTACTCACTAAAGATGTTTAGTGAGATATTTTATCATATGGTCACATAGATATGTTATATGAGTTACATCAAGAAGTAATGATCTTAACAAAACCTTAAAATTACAACAAATATAAATCCCCTCTAGTAGTAAATCATATGAGATATGATAATACATGCACTTATGTATGGTTTTTTTAGTCTTAAAAGAGTTTAGGAATTTAAAATTTATTATATTATAAAAAATAAGTCTCTACTTTATCATTATTTCATGTTCTTTGTATATATATTTCTTAAAGTGAAATGATAATTTTCCACTCAATTTTCAACTTTGAGTTATCCCTGACTGATGTTCACCATGGAGTTTTTTATGTTGTTTTCAAATTTTAAGGTTAATATGGGAATGATGTTATATAGATATATAAAATATGATCATGAGGTATAAAATAAGGTATATGTGTTGGATGGTTTACCAAGTATACCACATGGGTTGCCATATACTGTGTTTTTATTATGCTAGAGGTATATGTTTCATATTTAATTCCTATACATATGGTTGGATAGATACTTAAAATTATAACCTTTATGATTTGATTCCTTTCTTATAGAAGCCTTGGTGCTTATCTAATTTGGGGGTGGTTGGGTATGTTTCCCCTTATTTTCAAGTTTGATACATAACCAATATGGGTTTTATCCTACTGTATGGATAATATTATATACAATCCATCAAATGAGATATACTAAGGAAATTTATGGATATAGTTATTTTGGGTATATGTGATGTACTTATATACATTGATAAGGGGTATATGATGCAATCATCGACTTAGATGAATGAAAAGTTTTTCATTCATCGACCTGGTCAGTCCATATAGAGAATAAAGAATATAAGAATCAACTATATAGGATTAATATACTATGTTTATGGTAGTCACTCGATGTATTGTAAAAATAAATTATATTATTATGCATATGTAAAGATCTATGTCATTAAGGGTTATGAAATTCAAGGGAATTTAAATTTTTGGTCCTTGGGTAAGGAATGTTTTTAGAATTGGGATTCATAATAGAATTATGAAATTTGGAGATTTATGGGAAGAAATTTTTGGATATTATTTGGGATTAAAATGTGTTTCAGGTGCTCAAGTGAACATCAGGGCTGGGTTGGTATGACCCCTTGCTAAATTTCAATGTAGGTGGTATGTCTCATCATGAAATTTTAGGGTCCCTCCATGATAAACACTGAGTGAAATATGGTCATTCCATAGCTATGGTGTTTGCAACATTGGGGAATTTTTTGTGGTTATTCTAAGGTATAAAACTCATTCTTGAACATAACACTATGATGGGGGATTCATTACATGAGGTTTTATTATATGAATGGCGTTTGTAAAAAAAACATGTATTTCCTTGTGGTTTTGGGGAGGAAAAGTTTCCACATCATGATGATTAGGTCACACCACAATGATCTATCATGAGAGATTCCATAGGGGACCTATCACTGTGGGTGCACAAGTGGAAATTATATAAGAGAGGGGATGACACACCTTAGGGTATTAGGCCTTTCTTGAAAAAGGTAATCACATTAAAACCCATAGGGGTTGCACTATGGCTGTGATTGGGCAAGGTTTGGATCCTCTACTTTGGGTGGTTGCACTACAACCTATAAGGGCTACATCGTGACTTAGATGGGTGAAGGAGTTATATAAAATGACCTTCAAGGTCATGTCATGATTGAGACATTATGTTGTTTTTAAAAATGGGGAAGAAATATCATTTTAGGTTTACCCATATTCTTTGTTAAAAAACCACATATGGAGAGGCCATTTCAGTTAGTTATCCTCTATTTCTTCCACACTTCGACCCCCCCCCCCCCTTTTTATTGGTGTGATTTTGTGGAAATTACATGGTTTATTGAAGGTAATACCTTCCTCAATATAATTTTATTATTTTTCCCTTTGTTATCCCTATGATTTTTGATTGATTCAGGAAATGGTTGGCATTGATTCTGCTAAATAAATGTGAAATTCGGAAAACATTTATGGTTATTTTTATTGACATAGGTAGATTAAGTCCTAGGAAGACGATGACACACTTTTTCTACCCATTTTTTCTGGATGTACATCATCCTATTAATTTTACTACGATTTTTAATTAAATTTTATGAATTGAAGTGTGATTGGGTGTTTTGTGGCATCTTTTTTGTCTATGGAGGTATTGGGGGCATGTCATGGGATGTTGGCATGTCTTTTCTTATGGTTTTGGTGATTGGATACATCTTGGTGAGTTTTAGGAGATTATTACTATTTTAATTAAATTTAATAATTAATTATAAGTTGTTGTAATTAATTGTTTTGGATGTTGTTTCATGAGGTAGAAGCCTAAGATATGATACAATATTAAAAATGATAAGGTGATGGTGGGAAAGATTTATTAAAGGTATTGACTTCATGTATGAGGTAGGTGTTTCCTTAAACATCTCCCCAAGGTTTATGCATCTTGTTTATATAGAATATGTTATGAGATCTATCCATTATGGGAAATCAAACATAAAATAGGTAAATTTTATCTTTAATAAAAATTATTATAGATAGAAAAAATGTTTCAAGGGCCATGTTATAGTTATTTGAGAATCATCCTATGATACTTGGAAGTTAAAGAAAATCAAATAATAACCCAATCATTTCCTGAATGAATCATTTTTTCTAGAAAATGAAGAATACTAGAAAACAGAGTGTACCTAAAAATCCTATAATATTTTCCCCATCTTATAATTCGATGGTGTATTGTTCTATGTTGTTCCTAGAAGTATAAATAAGCTTTATTCCTCCATAAATTAACCATTGGCCTTTGGAGCTTTTTTTGAAACCTAAGATTCTTGTATACAAGAAGGGGTTTTAGGAATTTGTTTTTATGTGATGGGAGACATACCAAGGTGTATAGTGCTTCTATAATCTTTTAATGAAATTTTTTATCTTCATTAGAAACCTATGAGTGAAAAATAAACCACAAAAAGTAATGAGTGAACTCCATTTATATAGTCAGTGATCGATGCTCTTTAAAGAATGAGGATCATCGATAGTAACATTATATGTTACTTCCCATTGGAGAGTTCTTAATTGAACACTTAAATGAAGGTGTGAGTGCAATATAAAATCAATCTCATGGATTAATAACAAAATAAAAAACAAATGGGAGTACTTGAAAGTGATAGATGACGGAGACTACATGGCTAGGTTGTATTACATGCAACCAGGTTACGTTGGCATCAACATACCTCAGGATTATTCTTAAGGATACATTGGTTCCAATGTATCATTTATCTATATAAATCATATTCATATTTTTTAGTGCACTTCAAAAAATAAATCAATTTTACTAAAATCATATATGGAATTTGTGCCAAATTTTTAAACTCTTTGTGAATCCTTTCAAACTCTTTTGGATAAGGTTCAACCATGATCTCTTTATTTTAAAATAAACAATTTTTCCAAAACATAATTCCTTCAAAAAGGACTAACTATGTGAACCTAAAAACCTTAAAATCATTAAAAAATATATAAAATCCAGATTTCATAGATATGAGAAATGTTTATCATCTAATAATACATTAGTACTACTCAATATGATAAGGGGTCTAGTGTAATCTCCATCAAACATAATCATATATCAATATGATCATTAAAACCACATGATATATCATATACATAATATGTATAATTATATTATCCATTTATTGATGACATCGAGTGATTACTAAACTTGAAATAATTTTGATCAATTATTTGATATCTCATTTTTTATTGATTCTCTGAAAAAGACTGACTAGGTTGATAAATACATCACATGAAATTCATCTATCAAATGAGTAAAACACGTGAACCTCATCATGGTAGATAAATATATAACATATGACTCAACTAATAATGTACATGGATTTTCTTAGTCTAATTCAATCAAGGGATAAATAGATTTTCTTTTAATATAGGTGAAAATTTTCATCTTGGTTGTTCTCTAACCGATGAAAAGATTAGAAACATACCCAAACACCCATTGATTAGCTAAGTAATAATTAATTATGTGTGAAAGGTATCAATGTATGAAGTTTCTCATGTTCGGTATCTCACCAAAAAAATTAATAATGATTAATAATAACCATACGCCCCTAATTCGATCCTTGACTATATGGAATTCCACAGGATATATTTTATAAGGTCCATTGAATTAACAGTTCTCTACTTATGACTTCAGGGATCCATTCATCATACATTGTATACAACCATTTCCAATGATTACAAAATTTATTTAATAATAATATTAAAATATCATCATGTCCAATAATACTCTATGATGATCATCGATTAGGGACAATTGAAAGTTGTAAATCATGAAGATTTTATCATTCGACTATTCGTGTAAAGTAAATTTCTATACACATCAATGAATGATAAATATTGATTTTCTTCATTATCAAAACATGATACATTATAAAATAATCACATAAATCCTTCAAGTATCATATACCAATATACTCTACATGACCCTCATACTTCTGTTGTGATAATGGTTTTTTCAATAGATTCACTACATTATCATATGTATCCACCTAACAAATACAAATATCATCCATCTAAACAATATCTCATTTAAGATGGTATTTTGAAGGATGTTTTTTTTCATTGGGTGAAACAGTGGTTTATTGGACCAAGAAATAACTCCATTTTTTGTCATAGTAAATATCAATTTTTCACTCAATGGTAAGAACCACTTCAAGTTATCCTCTAAATAATTTTTTATTTTAGATAAAAAACACGTTTACTTGTTAAGTTGGAACCATTATAAAAAACTAGAAAAAAAATCCAAGCCCTACATAACAGATTACAGCAATGAGAATTAACTAGATAAGACACAGATTTAACCACAATAGAAGTTGAAAAAATAAAAAATAAACCTCAAAAACTCAACCATCTAGAAAAATAACCTTTGTGACTAGACCAATTTGGATAAACACAAGATCCTCCAAAATAAAAAATGTGTTTTAATAAACAAAAATCCAGGATAGGACAACCACCATCCATCACCTACTTGAAAGCATCAAAGAACATCTCCCAAACACACAATTTCCGTAACAAAATACATAACCTATATCATTTCCTTCATTCCACCAGTATCTAGATTCATTGAGGAAGTAGATCGTACTGGCCTAGAAATAAAGGATACACAATTGGGTCAGCCTAGTAATTCCATGCTAGGTCTCTAATATCATATTCTAGGTGAGAGTCAATGTACTTCTCAAACATGATATCCATAAACTTATTCATCTCAAAAATGAATCCACGTCAAAAGAAGGACCAAAATCCAGGAACAATACATCATTTTGGGATGTGTACCACACCATCTATTCTAGGATGACATTCTATGGATATATACCCTTATAAAGACTATTCTACTCCTCCATATTCAAATAATTCTTCCTATGTTTTTTCCCATTGATTTATTCTTTTTAATCCATTCTAAGCAAAGTGAAGGCAACTATAATATTGGCATTGAGAACCTGGGTACTCGAGGAGTCTCCCTTCATCCAAATTTCTGATAGTTCACTCACCTTTGAGGGCTTGGAGGATAAGGCAACCTTTGAGGTCAATAATTCCTCGAGTCTTTATTACATAGGTCCTAGGGGACATCAAAATTCCCCAGTGATCTAATCAGCATAAGATTGGGAAGGTATGAGTAGCCTTTTTAATTATCTTTCTTCTTCTTAGATGGGTTTGAAAAGTATATTGAATCCCTAGTGTATTTTTTTCTTTTCTTCTTGCATGATCATAAAAATCCTTCCACAAGATCATCCTCTTAACATTACAGTGCAGAGGTATAACCTTCATTCATATATCTTCTATTAGTGAGATCAACTTATGAAAAAGAATGTGTATATATCCCTTAATTAGTATCATCAACCCAGGCTTACTTATTTTTATTTTTGGATCCAGCTGATTTCCAATCATCATTATCATTGGGGGATAGGACGACCTCTCCTAAGGGACCAAATCAGTTGACCAATTAGACCCCTATGAGTCTATCAGTTCCAAGCTGCACATTAGGATATACATTATCTATGTACTTAATTAATAACTTATTTAGGGTACTTGACACCACCCTTTTGATATCTCATAGCCTAGACTAATCCCTATCCATCAACAACCCCTCCAAAATAGCATGATTTCCTTTATCATTCTTGTTCTTGGTTTGATCATGCTTTACTTACAAATCAAATATAATACCTACAAAAATTTCTTCCACTCTAGGACCCCTTCCTCCCATCGCGATTCCTTCCTACCTAAAATTATGGGGGTCACCTTGGAGGGGCCCACCATCCCTAGGATAAGGGACCCTCACCACCATGGTAGGGACTGATACCTCATTGAGAACCACCCATCTATATGGAAAACCACTACCCTACTAATCATCAGGGCCTTCGCACAACCCAAACTGGAACTCTGTCTGTAAATCAACTAGAGGTTATGCATTTGGTTGGGAAGAACCTGAGATAGGATAATCCCCAACCTCACAATCATTTCGACCCCTCTGTGCTTCTTCCAATCGAGCATCATCTAGGTTCTTCTTGAAGGCTACCCTGCAACATTCATCAGCAACATGACATTTCCAACAATTGGTTATATAAAAAGGAGGTCTCACTTCATAAGTCACATGATGCTTGAAAAGATACTATCATATTATGCAGATCTAAATAAAATTAGAAGGATATTTGGTTAAATTAGATTCCACACAAAATCCGGCACGGGAAGGATGCTACAATAATGTCAAACGTGGATCTAAACACAATAATCTACCATAAGAATTTCCAATAAGTCTAGAGATTTTAGGATTGAAAAAGGTAAGGTTAAACCTAAAAGGTGAACCAAGACTAGAGAAGATGAAGGATCTTGGCCCATGTGATAGTCAATTGACCAAATAAAATAAATAAATATTAACAGACCAAAGTACCAACATTTTTCCACCATAAATTTAGAAAATCATATTCTTCTTGTAAAAGTTGAAAGAAAATCCTAAAATCAAGAAGTCCAATCAAGATGCAGTGCTTCAAAACCCATGTCGACCTTACATGAAGCATAGAATCATGAAATGATAGACATCTACGACCGAAGAGAGCAATCAGTGGAAAGAAAAACTGATCTAAGGTGAGTGATAATTCCAAGGAGAAAATATAAACCATGGGAAAAAAATTGAGAGACCAGGAATCTTCAATCCTAGATTTATTACTGGAATCTTTGAGAAATGAGTCTAAGCAGGAAGACGAAGATTAGGGGGAAGAGGTCCTCTCTCCCCCATTAGCGAGGGAGGGGCTGTCACATCTAATATCAACCCACTAGGTCATATTTAAGATAGGAAAGATGAGGGTTTATAAGAACAATGTGAAGTAAACATAAGAAAATGGAAAATTAACCACTCCAATTTTGGGAGTGAAATTCTTGATCCAAATAACTTCCTTTGCAGTATATGATGTACCAATATAATCTAAAATTATCTTTAATTCTTCTATGGTGGATTATTTAGAACTCTTACAGATGATAACTCCTCCATTTAGTTAAAATAAGAAACAAGAAATAGATGTTACATAATCTCATTTAGATTAGAAACTAGCATCAGTTTAACCCTTTACACATATTTGATCATATCCTACAAAGATAAATAAAATCTACATAGCCCTTATAAAGTACTTAATGATGTTATTTAAAGAAATTAAGCTACTTACACCAATATTGGCCTGGTATCTACTAGTTATACCTACATTACTACCAAATTACCCTTTAACATCACTATAAATGGCCATTATTAATGCTAGAGAAGCGCTGACTACTAAAGAGAGTTTAAAATCCCTAGACTATTATCAGTGCTAAAAAGTGTTTATAAAGGGATAATTTGGAATTACCAAAAAAATAACTAATTAAGGTTTATACTGCAGTGTTCTATAATAGCACACTATTAAACCATTACAATGTGGTGTAACAACACATCGCAACACCATAAATACCACCATATATCAAAAAAATCAAGTACCAATATAGAATTTAAATGAAATGAAATGTATAAAACAAATACAAGGAAAAAAATACTATATTATAGACATTTAAAATATTGGTTTATATAATTTCATAATAAAAATTTATTAAATACATTCAAAAACATCAATGTTCCTTTTTCTTTTGATCTTGACCCCGACTCATGCTATTTCCAAACAAACCACCCCTACTTGAGAAAAAGAACAAACCTGTATTAAAAAATATTATGTTAATTATAATATAAAGAAATTATTTAATAGAAAGTGTTAATTAATTATAAAATAAACTTTGATTCACACCAAGAACACTATGTATCAGATTAAGGTGTGGTGGTGCTTCTGAGGTATCAGTTCCGTGCCTCCCCGTGCGCATTTTGGTATGTTTTCATTTATTTATTCCACCTCCCTTGACCGATGTAATATAAATATGTATAAGATAAAAAAAGTAAATCCATTAAATAATATCAGATAGAATGATGAGAAAACAATCTAGGATCATGCTCTATTTTAGTGATTTGATGCATGTTTTAAACTAAAACGACACTTATATATTGAAAAGACACACCTAGAGTCATACTGGTCACACAGTGCATCGAATTGACGTGAGGCTAATTATTAAGCACCTAAAATGACTTATGGATCATTTTCCAAATGTATCAAAACAATCCTAAAATGTTTTATTAGTTTTGAGTATGTCATTTTTCTTTTTTACTAAAATGTCATTTTAAACTAGAAACATGAAATTTGACTCATATCAGCCACATCATGTATTGATTTTACATGATAATAATTCATACATGTTAAAAATGACTTATGTATCATTTTCAAAAATTATAAATAAAATTAGAGCATGTTTTCTTAGTTTTTAGTGAGTGACACTTTTGGAACTAAAATGTCAATTTTAAATTGTTACCATACACATTGAGTCATACATGACACATTGTATATCAGATCAAGTTTTGGATGATTCCTACACATAAAAATGACTAATGGATCTTTTTTTCTAAAGTATGTTAACAATATGAATGCATTTCCTTATTTTTGAGTAAGTTAGTTGTTATTTTCAATAAAATTGATGTCAATTTCAAATAAATTGATGCACTTGGAGTCATAATAGTCACACCATGCATTTGATTGAGGTTTGGATGATTCCTACACATCTCAGATGACTTAAGGATCATTTTCCTAATGTATTAATATAATATGAATGTTTTTTTCTCAGTTTGAGTACATCAATTGTATTTTTTCTAAAATATCATTTTATACTAGAAACACGCATTTTAACATACCAATCACATCATGTAATAGTTTTATATGTGACAGAAACCTACACATCAGAAATTAATTATGAATCATTTTTATAAATTATCATGAAAATCATATCGTGTTTTCTCAGTTTTCAACGAGTCGCACTTTTTGAACTAAAATGTTGATTTTAAACTAATAACAAACACTTGGAGTCATATTGGGCCCATTATGTATTTTATAGAGGTAATAATGATCCCTAAACATCAAAAATGACTTATGAACTATTTATCAATATCATAAAAACAATCAAAATTATTTTGATCTATTTTTAGTAGTTCATTTCTCTTTTTTACTAAAATTATTGTCAATTTTAAATAAAGATGCAAATAGATTCAAAAATAGTCATACCATGTGTTAGATTGAGATTTGGATGATTCATACACATCACAAATTACTTATGGATCATTTTACAAAATTATCAATCAATTAGAATTTGTTTTCAAAGTTTTGAGTATGTCACTTTTCTTTTTTACTAAAATGTCATTTTAAATTTGAAACACACACTTTAACTGAAACTGGTCACATCATGTATCATTTTCATTTGATATTGATTCATACATGTCAAAAATGACTTATGCATTGATTTACTAATTTATCAAGAAAATCCAAGCATGTTTTCCTGGTTTTTAGTGAGTGGAAATTTCTGAACTAAAATGTCCATTATAAACTGACAACGGACACATTGGGTCATATTGGGCACATAGTGTATCATATTGAGGTGTTTCTAATTCATATATGTCAAAAATGACTTATGGATCATTTTACTAAAGTATCTAAATAATAAGAATGCGTTTTTTGGTTTTGATTTGGTTAGTTTTCCTTTTTACAAAAAATAATTTCAATTTTAAATAAAAAGAGACACTTGTGGTCATACCAGTCACACAGTGTGTTAGATTGAGGTTCAGATAGTTCCTAAAGATCTCAAATGACTTATTTATCATTTTACTAGAGTATCAAAATAATAAAAATGTGTTTTATTGGTTTTGAGTTGGCAAGTTTTCCTTTTTACTAAAATTTATGATAATTTCAAATAAAGATTCACTTAGAGTTATAATGGACACATGGTGCATTAGATTGAGGTTAGGCTGAATCCTAAACATTCCAAATGAATTATGGATCATTTTTATAATGTATAAAAATAATCAGAATGTTTTTTCTCAATTCTGAGTATGTCACTTGTCTTTTTTACTGAAATGTCAGTTTAAACTTGAAACACACACTTTGACTAATACTGATCACATCATGTATCAGTTTTACTTAAAAGACAAATTAATATATGTGAAAAACTATTTTTGAATATATTTACTAAATTATAAATAAAATAAGATCATGTTTCATGGTTTTTAATGAGTGACACTTTTTGAAGTAAAATGTTGGTTTTAATATGATAAAGGAAATTATGGGTCATACCGAGCGTATCATGTATCAGATTAATATGTGGTCAATTAATACATGTCAAAAATTACTTATGGATTGTTTTCTTAATGTATCATAACAATATTAAAAAAAATCTTAGTTTTGAGAATGGTAATTTTCTTTTTTAATAAAATTAATTCCAATTTTAAATAAAACGAAGCACTTGGAGTCATACCGGTCACACTGTGTGTTGGATTCATGTGTGGATGATTATTACACATCCTGATGTCTCAAAAAATCCTAATAATTAATTTTTCAATGAATTACATTTAATTTATTTTTCAAACTTCCAATAATGCCTATTTAATCGATGTTCTTAGCTGAAAAACCATTCTCATTATTGAAATACAGAAGAGTAGAGGAAGCTCAAGTGGACATTATATCATAATAATTCAGCACAATGGGCACATGAGCTTACTATAATCTTATTTATTTCATTGGGAAAATATTTTTCTCTAATAACATCAACTCAATATGCAGTGTTGGCAGGTTGACAAAGAAAGGAAATGGAAATTGTGATAACATTGGAAAAAAGAAACATATTATCTCTTGTGTGGCTTGTTGTTGATAGTTGAAAACAAAATATGACTTCCCAAAAGATCTATGGGAAAAACTAAATAATCATTAGATAAAAATGATAAGGAAATTAACTTACAAATAGTATATACAATGATGAAAAGATTAATTAAATAAGTAGTATGACTTCACATTTTCACGATGGTTGTGTGAATTATTAACACATTTCCCTGTTATCATTATCTTAGTCATTATCTCAAAGTCCAATCTCTCAAGAGAATGATAAAATTCGAACAAACCACCCCAACTTGAACAAAATAATACACCCATATAAGAAAACAATTATTATATGAGCAATACAAAAAAGAAATAAATTAAACATAAATATGAAATAATAAATTAATTCTATGGAAAATGATTTTACTATGGAAATATCAAGATTAACTCTATGATTGACCAGTGGAGGGAACATGAAGGAAATTGATTAATTCCAACACTATAGGGTTTAAAAGGTTTTGATGGAGAAGAATTATGTGGATGTTTTTGTAGAGGAAGACATAAAATAAGTACACACCATCGAAACAAGATTAAAATAATCCACCTATAAAAGAAAAAAATTCTTATGTGAGTAATACTAGAAAAAAAGAAATTAGACATAATTATAAAACAATACATTAATTATATGGAAAATTATTTTATTGTGAAAACATTAATATTACCTCTGTGATTGAGAAGAGGCAACATCATTTTTCTTCTAGCAATGGCAGTGGAAGGAACTTGAAAGAAAGAAATAAATTTCAACACTATAGTGGTGAAAAGGTTTTGAGGGACAATAAGTCTGTTGACGTACTGGTGCATAAAGTAATGAAACATGGATAAAAATATTTTTAAATAAATGAAATCTTCAAGGAATAATGAAAATTAAATCAATGTCTCATTATATAATTTTTCATTAAAATAGATAATTCTATCATAACACTACCTTTACATTTTCCCAAAGGGTTTACTTCATTATAGTTTGTTCTTATGATGGATTGGTAGCAAAGTCATGTGTAGAATAAATTGTCTACATGATTTTTCAAACATTTAATTTAGATTATGTTAATTCATTAGATAACATATAATATTATGAGTAAAAACATAGTGTATTAATAAAAAAATTTACCTTCTCATTGAACTCACTTTATTTTTTTAAAGGTTTTATGGATTTGGTTTCACTATAGAGAATCCAAATCCCCTCTTTTTATCCCCCTATAATGTATATTACATTATCTACGTAGGGATATATATGAATTAATTTTGATCACTCAATGAAAGGTTCATCCTTAATTGTATTTTTATATGTCCTGACATTTGTTTTAGTATCTAGTGGGATAATCAACCAATTCTTGTTTACTGGATTTGAGACATAAAATACTTTCACTTCTTAAGATTAAATTTTTAACAACTCATATTTCCCTCTTACCCACATAAATTTACCTTTACGAATCCCATTTCCTCAAATTTCACTACACTCATATTGTCAACCCATTTACAATGGAAAATAATCACATGAAATTTTGTATAATCCAACTCGTATATCTGTTTGATAGTAAAAAAATATTAAATATTTTCATATATTGGATTTATATCCTTGGAACAAGATATGCGCATCACTTCCACCAAAATAATAACACCAATTTTTTCATCACACTACAGTCATCTCATTATTTTTTATAAAATTTATAACAATTGATTACAGAACCAGTGTAAGATATAACATTTGAATTTGGTCCCCTATCTATCCATTAAAGTCATTCAGAAATTGAATCCATGTTTTTAGATAAATCCTTATAAATTTTTCCTCAAAACCATCCAATAATCTATTGATTATTTTTATTTGATATGAATCTATCAGCCCTTGATGAATTAAAATATCTAATAATTTCTTTGTGGGATTAAATGTATAGTTCAACATATTAAATATTATGTAAAATGTAATGGTGTTATTGTTCTCACCATTTAAAGGTAATTGTAACAACATCTCTTTTGAAAATTCCTTCACCCATAAGGAATCTGTTGTGAAAAGACTTTGGGAGACCAATGTTGTCTACATCTAATAGGTAATCGGTATAGAATTCAATAGCTTCTTCAACAATATATCATTCTATAATACACCCTTCTAACCATCTTCAATTATTGACATACTCTTTCAATATTTTCATATACCATTCAATGGGGTTCATACATCTATAATGGAAAAGACCACATAGTTGAACCTCTATAACCAAGTGAACCATTAGGTGGACCATTCTATCAAATAATTATGGTGGGAAGAACATTTCTAATTCACACAATATGACTGAAACCTCTTTATTCATGATTGGAAGCTTAATCAGTTCTATAACATTACTGTTTATGAATTTGAAAAGGAAGCAAAGAAAATAGTGTAAATATATTTTACTTTATCGAATAGTTTATCACCCATTATTGGATATAGGTTTGAATATTATTTTATATTCACATCAAATTATGTTATCCATGATCAATATTCATTCTATGGAGGTAAAAATTTCTAATTTCCTAAAAACATATCCTTTGATGAATGTTTCAACCAAAATGACTATGTGCATTTTCCACAAATGGGACACCACAACAATACATTAATTTTATAGCCTGATAAATTTACATAAGTGGGGAAGTCATTTATCATCTCGTATGATGTGGACCTCAATGTGAATTATTCACTTCTAGGAGAATCATACATTGTAACACATGAATCCCACATCAATCTCATATCTTCGATCAATGGATCCAAATAAGCATCAATATCATTACCAGGTTTCTTTGGTCTAGATAAAAGTAGAGGCAACATAATGTATTTGAGCTTCATGGATAACCCTGGTAGTAAGTTATAATTTACCAACATGATGTTCTATGTACTGTGAGTACTAATATATACACCAAAAGGATTTATTCCATATGTAGATAGTGCAAGATGAATGTTTCTTGGATTATTTCAAAATTTAGGATACACGTAATCAATTTTCATCCACTTTGGAGAATATAAAGGATTATATAGGTTACCATTTTTAATTCTTGTATCTTTATGCCATGTCAACTGTATTTTGGGTTCCTAACATATTTATAGTCTTCTAAATCATGGAATGATAGGAAAGTGCAATACAAATTTTAAAGGACTTCATTAAATTTTCTTGTATCAAATCACTCCCCAATTAGGGAATTTTATGAGTGATTCATGGTCCATAAAAAACAATATGAAATCATTTGGGAAAACATGTATTTTTTAGAGATCATTCCTATTGAACATATCATTATTTTATCATCATATGTTTGAAATGGTAGTTCATTTTCTTCTGGTGGCCTATCAATTAGGAGACCAAGTAGTTTAATAAATCTAGTGTCACTCCATCTGTAATCAGCTATCAAATTATACAACTTCAATTCAACTAAAAATGTTGTGTATTTAGTAGAATCAGTTTACAATGGTCTCTAATCATAGCTATTTAACATCTCAAACAACTTTTTACAATCACTAAGGTCATCTTCAATTTCCATTTTAAATTCTTCTAGGTGATCTCCATCATCATTTACACTGGTATTCAATCCACATGATTCAAAAACCATAGTATCGTCCCAATTGCTGATCATGTACAATTTTCCCCATTTTAGTCCAAAATTTATAGCTCTAATATATTCTATGAAATCAAATATTCTTATGAATTTTCATAACTCATTTTTCTTGAATAAAAGCAATATAAAATCAAATAAAGGATTTGAGAAGGGTCGTATTCTTGCACTATTGTAAACTTGATGAACTCTTTAACTCCCTCTTCATACTATTTTGTAAAACAATTAGCATGCATCCATTTTCATTTCATATACATCCTATTGGGTTTATAAAATATTCATTTTGTACAATAAATATATACACATAAGATATTCATTATCAAATTCAGAAGTTATAGACAAATCTAATAAGGGAAACTTGACATTTGATTACTTTAAGGATTGAAGAAAATGTGTGATTGAATTTAAGAAAAAAAACTACTCCACTATAGTAGGTGTTATGCTCAGAATTAATTCAAATGTTAAAATTATAGACAATTTTCATATTCATCAACTCATCTCCTAAACATTTATCATTATATTTTGTTGTTTGACGCACAACCTCCATGTCTTATAGACATGAACCTATGTTTCTTGAAATACTCTAAGAAGTAGTCATTCATGGGATGAAAAATGCTCAAAGTAGTACAAGAAATATAAAAGAGATCAGGGATGAGTATCAAGAAATAAATTTAAATAATAACTATTAGGGAGATGAAGTTGATGTGGATGGAAGTCGTACTGTAAGAAATACAAGTAAGGATATTACCAATGAATAAAATTTAACTTGTGATTGGATAGTATTGGTGTAAACTTGGTAAAGTAACACTCTAAAAAAAGCCTCATTTTTTCCAAGTAAATCCTAAATTATTTAGATAGGCTGACAAGGAAGATAATTGGATCAAATCTATGCATGAGAAGTATGATCTGAATAAGAACAATATGACAAGGGAAATTTTTGTAAGGTTGGAAGATAGAAATGTTATCAGAACAAAGTGGGTGTTCTATAATAAACTCATTGACTATGGAATAGTGTCTCAAAATAATGAATGGACAGTGTGAAAGAGGAATTCCTAGATCAAATGCATTTGTATTTATGATAAATTTACTCTTATAGCCTAGTTGGAAACTATTTCAATTTCTTGCCGATTTCATTGAAAATGTAGTTAAATTTTTTTCAAATGTATGTCAAATATATGTTTCTCAATGGAGTTCTTAATTGGGGAGTATATGTTGAGAAACTAGACGGGTTTATTATTGATGAAAATGAGAGAATGGTGTTCCAGTTAAAGAGTTATTTATATAGATAAAGAAAACACTAAGGATCTAGTATTTAAGGTTGGATCAATACTTAAGAAAGATTTATTTTTAGTGAGGTGGAGTTGATCACAACATCTACATCAATAAAGATAATTATAAAAGGATTTTTGTACTGATATATATTGAAGAATTAATATTTTAGGGTTGGAAAAAGCACAATGTCATTTTTGTGTTAATCATATGAGGTACAATATTGTGATTTCTATGATGGGTGAGTTAAAAAAATTCCTTGGTTTATAGGTGAATCAAGGAAATCATAGCATATTAATTTCTCAATAAAAATATGAAAAAGAGGTTCCCAAGTGATTTTCAATGGAATATTCCAAACCAATGACAACACCGACCACTATATGGATTAATTTTTCAAAATTTGATGATTGTAAAGAGGTATATGTCATGGAAGATTGGTGTTGGGAGCCGATTGTACCTCACAACAACATGACCCAATATTGGGTTTGATATAATTCAAGTATCATTGTAACAATTTTGTCCCAATGAGAGACACATGTTATCGGGGAAGATGATTCTTCAATATATCTAAAAACAGTGAATTTTAGGTTGTTTAATTATAGGATAGTACAACTCGAGTTATTGGGATACATAGATGTGGTCAGGGAAGGTTCAATGGATAACCAAGGGAAAATAAAGATATCGAAAACCAATATTTCATTCGATCCTTGGTTTCATTCAACCTTTGAATCGTTTGAGCCATGGATTTGAGACTTGGAATAGTTTTAGCCTTGATTCCATCCTAGATTTGAATTCATTTAGAAGGGGGCCTCAGAGCGGCATCTTCTCTCCCATTGCAGTGCCTAGGGTTTTCCATCAGCTTTTCTTCCCTTCCCCCTCTGGCCTGCTTGATTCTGAAGGTGGCTACATCTGGTTCGGCTCGATGTTGTCATGGTCGAGCGTCGGTTTGGCATGGTGGAGATCCGGCGTCTATGATACCTTTAGCTGAACGTGGATCAGTGAGAATCTGCCTCTTGGATCAGCGGGATTGTTGTTTCGGTGATGATGTGGTTTGGCATGCCGCTCAGATCAGTTTTACGACTTCAGTTGCAGTGGTCCCGGCTTCCCAGTTCGGTCCGGCATGGCCAAGTGCCATTTCTGACTCGTTCCTTTGTAGCTCAGCGATAGATGGAATGGCTGGAGGGGGAGGCGTTGGTTTCGTCGATTCTATGAGTTCTATTTCAGTTTTTGATTTGATGATGTCTGTGGTTGTTTGATTGGCTGGATTTGGAGTCTTTGGGTTCGCCGATCGGACTCTTGGATGGGTTCTGGTTGAGGTTTCTTCAGTTTCAGTGATCGGTGTTGGCTTGATGATGGAGGAGCTTTTTATTGCTGTGGAATTTTTGTGGTGTTGATT
Source organism: Viscum album (assembly GCA_963277665.1). Classification (NCBI taxonomy): domain Eukaryota; kingdom Viridiplantae; phylum Streptophyta; class Magnoliopsida; order Santalales; family Viscaceae; genus Viscum; species Viscum album. The sequence goes on from OY728158.1 coordinate 68,010,213, forward strand.
ATGTGATTTCATGGTAGGTATTGTGTTGGTTGAAATTGTGATTTGGTCGAATGGTTTTGTGGGGTTCTGTTTGAGTGGTGGTGCTTCGGTTCGTGGTTGATGGGACAATGCATCCAGTTCACTTCAAGAAACGGTTCCAGAAGAGGTTCAGAGCAAGGATCTTTCATTGATCATGGCTATCCGGATTTGGATGTTTGAGAGGGTATGGATTTTTCCATCGGTACTATGCTCGTGCATCATTGCACGGGACTGCTAGCCGACCAGCGATGAGAAGTCAGAAGCTTGTCTTAATAATTTTGATGCTGGGGAGGGGTCCTTCTTTGCATTTTTGAATTGGTTTGTTTTTGTCTCTGGAACTTTGAACTGTGGGGCTTGATTGTCGTTATGTCTTGGAAGTATTTTGGGTTTCCCTTACCCATCAAAAGGGGGTATATCTTAATGAAAAATTAATTTTCAATCAGTCAGCCTAGATTCAAGCTTGGATTCGATAATGAGGAGCACCAAAAACAGGTGGATTCCACAAAGAGATTTGGATATGACGAACTGTTTTGCAATGGTAAGGGTTCTTAAAATAGTCTGGGACACTTATAGGTGCTTCCAAAAAAGCACTGATAAATATCCCTTTTATAAGCGCTTATTACTTACGCACTGCTAAAGGATTTATAATTATAATTATAAATTAATTTTTCTATTAATATATTTATATAATGATATATATATTTAATATATATATAGTAAATATATTCTTTATTTAAATATATTTACTATTATTTTATAATTATTTAAATATATAATTTTATATTTATAATTATATAAATAATTTTCAAAACAATGATATTTATATCATTATATATATTTATATAATTATATATATATATAAAATATATTTATATATTTATGGTAAATATATTCATTATTTAAATAAATTTGTTATAATTTTATTATTATGTTCATTCATGTTAAAGATGAAATTGAATAATTAAAAATGAGTACACTATAACAATATTAAAAAAATGAATAAGTTTTATTAAATAGATATAAATTATTAAAAAAAATTGGATATATATTGAAATAAAGATGAATAAATATTGAAAATATTAAAACATAGTAAATATATATAAAAAAATAAATAATATAAATGGATTAAATTCCAAAAAAAATGTAAAATATAAAATAAAACATACTAAAAATAAATAAATAATACCTAAATTTAATAATATTAATAATTAATAAATAAAATTTACTGATTAAAAACCAAATATATTAAATGTTTCATGTTATTATTAAATTCTAAAAAGAATACTAAAATTTGAATAAATTACATAAATATTATGTGAATGTGTTTCTATATAAGATTTCATTAATTGTGTAAATATTTGTCTGTGTGCATTTATAAAAATAAATTATTTACATATATGTATGTGAAATCAATATAACATACATTTGATCTATGTTAAATTGGAAAATAAAATGACCTTCAATTATGTCAATTACTCAATGAAATTTTTCAGTATTTGTAATTCATATTAATTTTTAATTATAAATCATTATTCACTAAATATATTACTATTTCATGTAAAGCATAAATATTGTGTATTATATAAATCATATTTATATAAATTCACATATATCTATATATTTAATATATACTATTTATTAACTTTATCAATAATTATTTAATTAATAAAAAATTTAATATTTTTCTCAATTTACTTATTTTTAATTTTTATTTATTTAATTGTAATTTTACCTATATCTATATATTTTATATATACTATTTATTAGTATTTATAATTTATATATAGTATAATTAGTTTATCCATTATTATCAATAATTTTTTAATAAATAATTTTTTTTAATTTTTTTTAATAAAATCATTTTTATTTTTTATTTATTTAATTATTTCATTTTTTCAGACCATAATATGCGCTGATAAAGCATCCATTTATGGGTGCTAAAAATAAAGTGTTGATAAAGGGTACCCTTTATCATTGCTAAAAAAAGTACTGATAAAGGGTACCGTTTATCAGCGCTAAAATAACGCTGATAAAAGGTACCCTTTATGAGCACTTGTTTTAGCACCAATAAATGCCAACTTTATTAGCATTTTTTTTAGCATTGATAAACACCAACACAATTAAAGGCCTATTTTTAAGTACTGTAAGTGTATGGGAGGCATCAAGTTGACTACACAACATCGAATACATGATAGAACCTATAGAGGACATGTAGTGGATTTTATCCTTCCATGCTATCTTTTTAGAAGGATCCTGAATTTTCATAATACTCATTCCTTGTATCACTAAAAAAGACTCATTTTTTGTGTTCACTGTGCTAAAACTATTTATCACTTTACCAATGTCTGTGTCCTGACTATGTCCAAGAAACCTATTAGATCTTTCTTCATAGATATTCATACCATGTATATAAGCAACTTCACCAATGTATTTCATTGATAATCACTTACCTAGTCACACCATTATACAGTGAAGTGTTGAGATTCCATTTCTAATAAGTATTGTTTTATACACATACAATATCAAAAATAGTACTATAATAACACTAATCCACTTGTACAAATGGTAATCATATATGTTATTAATGAAACTGGTATCTTTTATTAAAACATAAAACAAGATATCACAACTTTGATAAACTTACTTCAATCAAAAAAATGAACCATTATAGCTTACATAAGTTAATAGTGCCATTTTTCACCTCAAACATTTTTAGGTATATCATATACATGTCATTGACTATATTCCTATTAAGGAAAGTGGGTTTTTACATCCATTGGATATATCTTATAAACAAAATATGATATTATGGATAACAATATCCAAATAGAATTTATCATCAGAGAAGGTGAAAATATTTCCTCATAGTCAATACCATGAGAGATATTGTATCCATTTTATACTAGGATTGGTTTATAGGTATATTTTTTTTTATCTATGTTAGTTTTCTTCTGAAAAACCCACTTAAACCCTACATGTCTCACACCTTCAAGTGCATCCACCAAGTTATAAATTAGGTTAGTATACATATAATCCATTTCAGATTCCATGTATTTTAACCATTTCTTAGAATTATAACTCTCTATGGACTTCTCATAGGTGATAGGTTCATCTCCTCTGAAACATGACTTATCATCATTTACCTTGAGAAATAAAAATCTCACAATCTCTTGATGAATCATACTAGACCTTAGAGGTTCTTTTTTATATTGAGTCGGTTATTCTTCCAAAACTCTTTATGGAACTATCTCAAATTCCATCTAAAGAATAGTTACTATTTTTTGTCTTAAACTTCTCTAAGTTCAACTTTCCTCCCATATAATTCTCAACATATGATTTTTTTTTTAAGAAAAATGAAACATTGGTCTACAAAAACTTTGTGTTTTGTATTATTATAAAATTAATATCCTATAGTTTCCTTGGATTAACCAACAGATAATAATTTTTCAGATGCAGACTCAAGAATATCAAATTTTAAACTTCATACTAAAACATTATATCCTTAAATCTATATAAAATAAATAATGGTACACTTCCCATTCTATATCTAGTTTGGTGTCTTTATAACTACTTTTGGTGGAACAAAATTTAGTAGGAATGAAACATCACACACAAATTTAAGAATTTTTATTTTGAGAACACTTTTTAAGGGATAAGTGAGAATGTGGAAAAAACAAATAGTCCCAAATCAGAACCAATAAGAAACTATAACACCATTCTAAAAAAAATTTAAGGAAGTAGAATCTTTCATCTTAAAAATATTCTAATTGATAAATGTTTCCAAGATGTTTGAATCTTTTTGGATAAGGTACACAAAATGGTTGGCCATCTTGTCCCAAATATGGGAATTCTCCTCAAAATTTATTTTAACATCGTTAATTCCACATGCTAAAATCTTATCTTGCTTTCTGATCCAAATTATTTTTTCATTATTAAGATTAAATAAAAAAATCTATTATACATTCTATCATCCTTTCCTTTTGGAACATTTATGTTAAAGGACTTTTCCAACATTTCTTATTTAGAGTGTAGGAGAAAAACCCAATCCTTATCCTTGTAAAATTTTCTCATCTATAATTCTATTAGACTACACAAGGTAATTCCCTTCCCATCAAGGGTTCTGGATCCTTCTTCCTTCCACCTTAGTTCTCCTTGACTTCATATCTTAGAGTTGGAACTTGTTCACCTGACCCACCAAGATTCTATATAACATCATATATAAGTACTTTTTAGGCAAGCCTTTATACTTCCCAACAACTATTTTCTTTACTTAGGTATCTAGTAACCATACCTTTAAGTTTATTTGAGTATTCCTTTTGCATACTTATTTTTTTAACCCTTTCTGATTGAAAAATTTCTAGGAGTGATGTTACCATGATTTCCACTCTTCGATCCAAACCCAATGTTCATTGCTACTTATGGGGTCCTATTAATAGTACTTCAATGGTTGTGAGAATCTTTATTTATGACTCATCTCAATATCCTCAAAAGACCTTGTACTGACTTGCTTTCTTTTCCAACTTGTAATGTAGGTTTCTATCCTTCTGGATCAATGATTTCTTTTACATTCCTTTTTGAAGTTGAGAAATGGTTCTGGATTTGAATTTTCCTTGATGAGTATTATTGTCTTGGAGACCCCTAACTCAAAGTCAATGATGTATTCAGATTATGAAAACCATTTATTATATAATGTTACCTTGAATCAGCTTGTGTTTTAGAACTATCTACCCTATAAAAATGACTTAATCGATCTCCAATCCATTTCCCATACCTCTAGCCTTAACTGTGTCTACAAAAGTGGGAGAGACCATGGGAGAGACTGGTCCGAACTCCCATGAGACCTACTCTTTCGTCTTTAAAACAACCAACACACATAAAAAATTAGAAAATATATTATCAACCCTTGGCTCACTATTCATAAGTGTTGGTCGGAGTGGACACTCAAGAGGGGGGGTGAATTGAGTTCCAATTAAAATTTCTATTAAAAAAATATCACTTAAAATCCCCCAAATTGAATAACAAGATAATGTGTAGTGAATTTCTATTAAATTAAAGGGTCAGTTAGATTCTCAAAGATTGATTAGTTATCAGTTAAACTAATCTGAAGATTAATTAACTTTTGAAGCTAACCTAATACTTTACAAAACATACAAACACTTGCTAGATTAACTATCAAAGTAACTTTAAAATAGTTGTGTATTTCAAAGTAACAGAAGTGGAATATAGATTAGATATTGCATACTTTAAACTTAAACTAAAATGCACAGCAGATATAACCAAGAGGTTCAGTCTCAAGCCGAGACTTAGTCCTCTCAAATTTATATATAAAATTTTATCCACACCCTGGATCGGGGTTAACAACAGTTTAAAAACTATCCAGGTACTTAGACCTCTACCACAGTTATTTGTGGGAAAACAACTCAACATCACACAGGTTTTCCGGGTCTCACTTGACCTTTACCACTATCCTTAGTGGGAAACACAAGAGATAAAATAGATGTGAGTGAGGATTTAGAAATACTCCAGTTCAGCATAGGAGATAGTGTGTGTGTAAAATAAACAGGGTACACACACTGCTCGAAAGTAAATAATGAATCACTTAGAGAGAGTAGATAAGATTTTAGAATGCTCTAGTGATTAGCAATGCAGCTCTGGACTCCTTGGATTCAACAGAAATTCGTCTGAGTCCTCTAGTTTTTCTGTTGAAAAATAGAGTGTCATGGTTCAGCTTGGTGTTCTTCACAAGTGAAGATGTTCTCTTGATTTTTTGTGTGTTCTTCAGTTTATTTGGATTACACGCATGAGATTTATTTTAAGATCTTACAATGTGTTCTTTATTTGTTCTCAGGATTTCTCTTCTATTCAGTACAGTTCACTTGCGTGTTTCTCTTGTCACGTGTACGTATGTTCTCTCTTTTTTTCTCTACTGCAGCTCAATCTTCCTTATATTCCATGAGCTCTGGAAATATAATGGTTTCCTTTTCATAGGTACAAGGTACGTGTAGAGACCCGAAGCTTAACGTACATGGAAATTACATTACTTTTGCAGAATACTTAGTACATAACAAAAAACACACCCACAAGGACCGTAATAGTTTAGTGTCTCTGGAAACTTGGAATATAATCTTCTAATCATGGTGAAAGATCTTCAACATCTCCCACAAAGATCTTCCTTTTTTTTACCTAAAACCTTTCTTTATATCTTGGGGAAAAGAAAACATAAAAGGGTGAGCTCAAATGCTTATTAAGGGTAAACAACATAAATATCAATCACATCATATTCATAAGAACATAACATTTTGGAAATATTAACCTGCAAAAGAGATCATAATATCATAACATGGGATAAATCATAGTAGTGAAATGTAATCCCAATAATCATAACTTAAAACATGAAACTTTGTGTAATACACACATAATCATAGAGAATCATTTCTTATTAGTCAAGACTCATTTCCAAGACTATCTTAGTGGTCAAAGTCCATTTCTGAACCGAGTTCACTCCTCGTATCAGTCCTGTTTCACTTAACCGGTTTAACCTGCCGTTCCAGCCATGTCTATCTCATGAGATATAAAATCTTTACCCAATTCATTGGAGGGAGATATAGGTCCCACCCATCTCATAATGATACCATTCATATGTGTGCCACAAAATCATAAATCATACATCATTGCATAACCCATGTAATAAAAATGGGATTCTTAAACAACATGACATCATAAAACAATTCATATAGTATAAAGGAATTCATAAAAATAATTCCATCACAACATAATCAAATCAATTTAATAATAGGGATAGAAACAGAACCCTATATTATCATATATGGAAAATAATTTTTATAAAACACTTGAACTCCATTCTTGAGGAAAATATCCTTTCTACTTCAAAAACATTTTTCTTTCTTAACATGTCATACAATTTTAAACTAAAAGAAGTTGATTAAAAATAAACTTGAAAACTTGTAAAGGAATATTCCTGGAAATAATGTTTTAAAAATCCATTCATGCCGTATAAGTTAAAAAAACATTCTTCTCATACTTTTGTTGGAAAAGTCAAAAAGTACCTCGTACGAAAAACGACAAAAGATTCCTTTCATATATTTTACTATAAACTCAAGAAAGGGTAAAAATGGATTTAAACAATTGTAGGTGGATGGAAATAATATTACATATTGAGGAAACATGGATGTGAATGATAAAGTACACCCCAGTAAATACCAAAGTATAAACAATCTCGGATAAAAATGAGATTGTGATATTTCCCTTACCTTAGGTCTGATTTGCTTCGTAAGTGTCCAAACCTCCTGTATAATGATTTAAATAATGTCATTGACTTATTACAGAATCATACTCATTGTTATGATATCATATATGGTTCACTTATGACTTTATATTACCCATTCTTTTGTAAATTCCATGTTAAAGAGCATTTTGGGAAAAATCGTTTCATTTGTCATCCGTGTTTTGACTTGTAATTATTCATATGATTACTTAGATCATGATTACTTAATTCCAAAATATAAAACATGATTTATATAATATATATATTCAGAATATACATATATATAATAGATTAGTAGATGGAAATAAATACATTGTTCATGGAGACGGTAGGCCGTACGTACGCATGAACGCTGTTTTCGTTTTCTTATTGAGCTGAATGGAATTAAGTAGATGACATACATATATATACAAATAAATCCAGTATCATTATTATGTCATATATTTCATGATTACTTATTATATATACTTTATAATCATTCATGAATTGTTAACGTGGAGAATGAATCTCATCGCGTCGTGGAGACGGTAGTCCGTACGTACGCACGAGCGATGATATCCTTCTCATGGTCATGGAATTGTATTGGAGTGTATGTATACTATTTCAGAATCAATATCACTTTACAATAATCATATATAGTTATTATGTACACCATTATACCCATCCAAGTAAGGTGGTGGTGGAAAATAGATTACACCACGGCATGGAGACGGTATTCCGTACGTACGCACGCGCGGTGATTTCATTTTCCATAGGATGAATAGATGGTGAAATATGGTTGTTTCATACTTATAATAACATATCATTATATGAGTTATACTGATGTTATTACTTCATAATGAAACAACTAAATAAGAAGAATTTTAAGAAGAAATAAAATTGAAAGAGTCAGTAACGGATATTACCTCTTCTTTGACATGCCTCTTTGAATACTCCTCTTAGGGTACTAAAATTGGTCTTTGAAGAAGACCAGGACCTCTAGGATGTTTCTAGGGAAATTGATAAGGGAAATGGGCAGGTATTGGCCGATCTTGGAGGCTCAAATTTGTGTGAGGAGGAGAGGGAGGAGGTGCCCTTTTGTAAGGGAGGAGAGGGGCACCTTTGGAAATCTTAAAAATATTAATTTATAATAAATCTAACCCCACTTAAAAACCTCCAAAAATGACTCATATTAGAATATAAGATGAGATAGGGTTATAATATCATCATAAAATAAAATTTAGACATGTTAGGAAATTATTTTAAACATTATCAACTTGATTTATCCTTACTTAATCAATTTAATTTAATTTTTGGTAATAACATTCTAAATTTTAAATTATAAAAAATAATTACTTATTTGTTATGAATTGTCCATAATTAGATACTTTATAACATTATAGACCATATAAATTTAAATTTATAATTTTTATATATTTTTGTGATTTTTAAAAAAAATTAAAATATGTTATTTTTATAAAATAACAATATTGTCAATTTTGACACTATTCATTTATTTGAATTTAAATAAAATACATACAGAAGAGATGTTAAAACTAAAAGCTTTAATATATTCATAAAACGTCATATGTATCTAGAAAATTAGTGTAGAACATTAAATAGTTCATATAATATTTATTTTATTATTTTTAAAACCATTTATTTGGTTTATCTCTTAATAAAATAATTACAACAACATTTTTGTATAATTATTTAATATACATATTTGTTGCATAAAAATTAAAAATAAAATCCTATGATGAATATAAATCTATTATATTTCACAATAATACTTTTACTCGAATTTATTATCTTAAAATCACAATATTTAAATTGTTATATTTATTAAATTATGAAGGTGACAACTTTGGCATCATTTAAAATAAAATAATATAAGTGTCATAATCACTATTATAAGACTCCAAACGGTTATATATTAGGTCATTGGATGCTTATGGTGTATATATAAACTACCAATAAGTTTTGGTCAGGTTTGTGGAACTTTTAATGGGTATTATTATTTCAATAAAAACTATATTACTGATTTTTCACTTAATAAATAATTTCTGCATCATTAATGTATCACCATTAATGACAATTATTTAATCCCTAAAAATTATAAATAAATTATCATGATGTAGATAATTTTATTAGATTTTTGGAGACTATTCATGTTCGAAGTTTCATGAAGTTTATCACTAAATTAAAATTAATATACTTATAAGATTTAAGAGAGTGACATGTTGTCACTTTCTTTGGTTTTAATAATAATTAAGTTATTTTCATGGCCAAAAGTCCATTAAATGATTCTAATCTGACCCTTAGGTGATATGGGTCTACTTTTAGTCATCCAATAGGATTTTTTCAGATGTTGGGGTAATTTTATAATCTTATATTTACCCTTAATTACCTGATTTACCTTTAACTATGATAAATAAAATTTACCGTAGTTACTATTCATAATGCCCAAAAATAAAAAGTAGTCTATTAATATAATTTGGACCCACTGATTCCAAATATGGAATCCATTTTTCCAAATTCTATACACAGAAGTTGCAGAAATTAAATTAAAATTAATCCCGTTGTCGAAAGAAAATGGGTTTTTGTTTAAAACATTTCAAAAGATTGAATTGATTTAACCTACGAATTCAAGGTAAAATCAATGCTAATGACATACATTATATTAAATCGAAAAAATATATTCTATTTATACTTTAAAACCATTAAATATTATAATTTAACCATATAAATTACTGCGATGAAAAAAGTTGTTTTTAATTAAAATATAGCGTGTTTTTACTATTCATCAAAATATGAAAGTTACCAGAATAATATGAAAAATTTATCTGAAGTAAATTTTTATTTCTTGATTCCAAATAAGAATTTTATTTTGTCAAATTGAACTTATAAACATGTCAAAAACTAGATTTAAAGTGGGTGCGCCATCAAAAGGCGGCAAAACTACATTTTTTGAAAAATACTTATTTTACCTGAAAAATTTATTTTGTTCTTATACCATGTTCTAGAAAATGTGTAAGATGAATAATAATGTTATAAAATTAAAAATTTAGTTAATACTATTCATAACAGCTAGTTCATAATAATATTATAATAATATATCATTGTTTAGTAAAACCCGGTACTGCGTACAACACACGCTATCGAGGAAGGTCGCGATTGCGTGTAATGCAAGCCAAGTCAGGGTTGCGTGTTGTGCAAGAATCCTTTGTTGTTTCGTATAACATAATCCAACCATATTTCATTTATACATTGAATATATATATATATATACTCAATGTTGCGTAGAATAACTATTATCAAAATTGTGTGTAACACGATCCAAGAATAGTGTTGCGTATACTGCAAGCTAATACGGTGTTGTGTATAGCGCAAGGTAATCTTGGTGTAGCATAAAACACAAGACATTAATTAAATTAAAAGAATATTAAATCTCGGGGTGTTACAGTACGGTTTCCTGACAGACCAACAACTATCATTAAATATCATTAATTGCATTAAAAACATCAAATATGACCATTAGTAATATTTAAATAATATTGAAAAAAAGGTTAAGAAAAGGTGTCACAGTAGTTATGAAAATGGTGTCACCTTCACGGTATGTCTTTCACGGTATGTCCTTCGCGGTATGTCTTTCACAGTCTGTCCTTCACGGTATGTTGCTCACGGTGTCTGAGTCACGGTGTCTGGATGACTGTGTCTGGCTTACAGTGTCACGGTGTCTCATTGGTCACAGTGTCTCATTGGTCACAGTGTCTCATTGGTCACAGTGTCTGAGACTTAGGCTTCACGGTGTCTGCTTCAGTGTTTCTGTTCACGGTGTCTGTTTCTTGCTCACAGTGTCTGACTTACTGTGTCAAGCTTCACGGTGTCTTGTACTTAGAAAAATAATTGTGTTCAAACTTAAACAGTAATATGCATAAAATGGGTTGAGCTTAACCATTATAAAGTATAAGATAACTTGAAACATAAATACACATGAGTAATAAGATATGTGAGATTTGTGATCAGTAATAAGATTTGTAAATATAAAGGAGATTTGTAAATAGTAAAGAGATTCGTAAACAGTAAGGAGATGTGTGATCATTAAAACATGATTAATACATGAGGAGTCCAACAATCTCCCCCTTTTTGATGATCACAAATCATGTATAGTTAAATTATAAATTAAATGAAACTTCAAAGAAAGTAACATATAGAATAACATATTATAGAATTACACATAACTTAGAATACTTTTTCTCCCCATTTTGGGATTATCAAAAAGTTAAACAAAGAGAGGGAAAACAGTGCATATTGCATTAAAAATGTTCGGAATACACCATACAGTAGAAATACAAACAATAAAAAATCAAAGACATCCCCATAAAAAAGAAATTAATCATTGGGCTTCTTCAAGGATTGGCCTTCTCTTTGCCTTTATCAGTTGCTGATGTGGAAGAAGGCATAGAGGTGGTAGAAAAAGAAGGTAAAGGTGGACCTTCAAAGATAGAGGGATAAAAATATGGAGCTGTAGAAGATTGAGTCTGTGACTGATCAAGAATTACTGGCCTGATCTAAGTTAGAGCTTGGCTAACTGACATGGCAGTGGAGGCTAAAGAAGGTAGTCCAGGTCTAAGAGGGGCAGCCGCTGGAGCAACTATTGTGGTACTTTGCACATGGAGATAGGGATTCAGAAGGTTTATGAAGTCTGTGATAATTTCTCCTCCATATTTCATAGCCTTTTCAAAATCATCTTTATTATCCATAAATTTTTCCAACAATCTGGGGAACTCAGTGAGCTTCTGAACTTGAGTTTTGAAATCCTAAGTCACAGGAGGTATCTTCAAATTTTCCACAAGATACTTAAAGTGATTGGTCATATCATATATGGAGAGAATCCGGGTGAGATAGAAATATATATTCTTAGTGATCTCCTACTAAGCATCCTTTCCAATCTTGGAATGAATTTGAACCAATTCAAGTGCTCGATCACTGTTCTTAACAACTTCAGATAAAGGAGACAAATAAAAACCACTGAAGGCATTCTGAATTTCTTCCTTGATTAAAGATCTGAGCATAGAATCATCCAAAGAATGTGTAGAGGTCTGACCAGAGGAATAAGAATCCTTGACATCTACCGTTATATCTTTGAGTTGTTTCAGTACCTTTTTAAGACAGCCAGTGTATTCATCTGTAATCTTATTCAAGTCTCCACAAGTTCTCTCATGTGTTGAAACATCTGAGTGTGCCTTTCTCCAATATTTTCATCAAAAGACAAAAGGTATGGATGAACCTGAGATACGATATCTCGAGAAATATTGGAAATAGTAGGTTCAGGAGAAGTAACGACAGGTGCAGGAGCAAGAGCAGGCTCTGATCTTGAAGACAGTTCTTTCTTCATGTCTTCTACCATACTTTTAAAATTTGCAACATCAGCACTAAGCAATTTATTTTCAACTCTTAATTCTTGAATTTCATGGATCATCCTGGGTTGAATATGTAGAATAATATTTTCCAAAAGAATCGAGGCATCTTCTTGACTTATTTGAGTCACAGGACGAGTTTGAGAGGACATAATCTTCTCCACTCCAGCTAAGATAGTCTCTCCAAAGACTTTCAAATATTCTTTACATACAAAAGATTGATGATCATGTAAGGGTTCAGGTGAAGGTGGGTGTACAGGTGCTGGTTCTAGTTGAGGTTCAGATTCAGTTTCAGGTTCAGTTTTAGATTCAGTTTCAGATTGAGGTTGAGGTTCAGGGTGTGAGACTGACTTTAATAGAAACAAAGAAGAAAGGTCAATCCCAGATGCAGTCACTTACTGTGATTCACTCACATCATAAAAACTAGGGAATTCATACCGAGTATATAGAGAGTATGACTTAGTGGAAGGAGGTACATCACCAGGCTCAGCTTCATCAACCTCAAGATTTTGAGGTTCCTCCCCCTCAAAATGTTCTTCCATTTCAGATTCATGAGGCTCAGGAACTGGGTTAAGATTCACAAGATCATCTATAATCTCCTCATCCATTTCTTGCCTTGAAAACTGAAATGAATTTTCCATCCTCTCTTCAGCAGAGGTTATGTACTCAGGAATAGAATGTTCCTTGGGTAGAGCTTCTAAACTTGCTTCATTTTTAGTAGGGAGTTCTTCTAGATTTTCTTCTTCTATTGCTTTCTACTCAGATTCAGAAACAACTAACTCTCTTGCAGCTTCATATTGGGTTTCTTGATTAACATGGGTAGGAGGTACTTCTTCTTCAAGCACAACAGAAGGACCAATAGTCATTTCCTTATCAACAACAACCTCTTCTCTTGAAACTTCAGCAGGAACAGCAGTCCTTTCTTTCTCAACAGGAGCTGCTTCCTCATGAGGTATTTCAGCCTCTTCTCTATGAGGTACTCTAGCTGCCTTTTCTTCTTCTTATGGATACTCAGCCACCTCATATGGTTCCAAACCAGTATTAGTAATGTTTTTAGGCCTTGTAGGATAATCCACAGGATTGAACTTTTCATAAACCTTTTCATTATCTTCAACCCACTTCTTCTTCTAGGGGTTCCAGTTTATCTTCATCCTTCTAATGGTAGGATTGGATAAACAGTACTCAAAATCCACAATCTTTTCTTCATTTGGTCCAACTAATCCCTTGGAAACTAACATAGCTGAAATCATCCTTGAGTAAAATAGGGAAGTGGATTTGTAAGTGACCTTAATAAATTCACACATGTGGTGAATGATATATTTTCACAGATTTATCTTATGTCCATTCTTCATCAGATGAATCATAAAGACATCCTGATACTTCAAAACAGCAAAGTCTCCTTTACTTGGTATAATAAAATTTTGAAGAAACTTAAACAGCAACCTTGTCTCCCCATCCAATTCAGCTGCTATGGCCCTTCTCTTGGTTCCATTTCCAGTTAATATTTCTAGAGAATTCTCTAGATCAAAGATTTCGGATGTAGAAGGAGGGTCTCTCTGGTAATCATCACAAATCCCTTCATGAGGAATCCTTAGGCATGTAGCCCATAACCTCGAAGAGAATGAGAATTTTTTTCCATTGATCCATCTTGTTACCATAAAGCTTTCTCCAGCATCAAAGGAATACATTACATACTGATAGAACTGTGAAACCAACCTCATGTAAATAGGTTTGTCCTTCCTCGAGAACCATTCGATACATCCTTGTTCTCTTAATACTTTCAGGACTAAAGACTGGTTGGAAAAAAGCCACTCAGGGCAGATTTCCTTATCAGGAGCAACAGTACGGATTACTAGGTTAGGATTCAGGGGTCCTTCAAGTGCAATATTTGATGTCCTCTTCTGTTTCTTAGAGCAGCACTTCTCAGATGAGGGTGAAGATGAAAACTGCATCCTTGTCATCCACTGAAGGTTCAGGAAAGAGATAAGAAGAGAAGGTTTTCAAGGTTGAGAATGTTCAAGAGAGAGCTTGGGTGAGGAATCTAGTGAAACCCTTATGTTTTATCATTTGGGATTGTCAAATGTCACAAAAATAAAAACACGGGAAAGGAAATAGCGGTGAAATAAAAATTACCGCGATACGGGTTAAAATAAATACATAAATAATCTTCATGGTGAGACCATGAGTATTCATTATGGTGAGAGGATAAGAGTTCGTCACGGTGAGATAGTTAGTGGTCGTCATGGTGAGACAGTGAGTAAACTGTTTAGTCACAGTGAGACAGTGAAAGACCGTGAACAGAGTGTTAACTGTGATACTGTAAACATGAGACAGTAACCCAGAAACAGTGAGCATGAAACAGTAAAGTAATTTATAGCACAATATTAAACAGTAAGTCCAATAAGATATCTATTTATGATTGATCATACCAATATCATGTATGATGTAGTCTAATCTCCCAGAATTTAATGGTTTAGTGAATATATTAGCAAGTTCATATTTAGTACCAATGAATTACAAAGTGATATCACCTTTTTTATAATGATCCCTCAAAAATTGATGTCTTACATCAATATGTTTTGTCCTAGAATGTGAAACAGGATTTTTTTTGAAATGTTAATAACACTTGTGTTGTCACAATTTATTGGTACATGTCTGAATTGATATCCATAGTCTAGTAATGTGTGTTTCATCCACAAAATTTGTGCACAAAAACTTCCATTAGCTATGTATTCAGCTTCTATAGTAGATAATGCAACAGAATTTTGTTTCTTACTACACCATGATACTAGTGACTTGCCTAAAAGGTGACATGTTCCAGAGGTTCTTTTTCTATCTAACTTACAGCCAGCAAAATCAGCATCAGAATAACTAATTAGTTCAAATTATTTTCCTTTTGTATAGAACAGTTCTAGATTTGGTTTATGCCTGAGGTATTTGAAAATTCTCTTTACAGCATTTAAATGTGATTCTTTAGGGTTTTCTTGAAAACAATCACACATACACACACTAAACATAATATCAGGACAGCTAGCAGTTAAGTAGAGTAGACTTCCAATCATTCTTCTATAAGTTTTTTGATCAACAGATTTACCATCTTCATCAAGATCCAACTTACAGGTGGTACTCATGGGAGTGTCACTACTTTTAGTGTTATCCAATCCAAAACGTTTTAGAAGATATCTAGTATATTTACTTTGATTTAAAACAATTCCATCATTATTTTGAAAATTTTGAAATCCAAGAAATAATTTTAGTTCACCCATTAAACTCATTTCAAATTCATTTTGCATTATTTTAGATAAATCAATACATAATAAAGTTTTTTAAGATCCAAAAATAATATCATCTACATAGATTTGAACAAATAAAACATATTTATAAATTCTTTTTATAAAAAGAGTAGGATCAATTATTCCTTTTGTAAAACCTTTAGAAATAAGAAAAGTACTTAATCTATCATACCAAGCACTTGGAGCTTGTTTTAAACCATATAAAGCTTTTGATAATTTGAAAATATGATTTGGAAAATAAGGGTTTGTAAATACAGGGGGTTGTTCAACAAAAACGTCCTCAGCTATATACCCATTTAAGAATGCACTCTTGACATCCATTTGATATAGTTTGAAATTTAGATGTGCAGCATAAGCAAGTAGAATTCTAATGGCTTCAAGTCTGGATACTAGAGTAAAAGTATCCTCATAGTCAATTCCTTCTTCTTGACTATAGCCTTGTACAACTATCCTTTCCTTGTTTCTAACTATGTTTCCAGCTTCATCTACTTTATTTCTAAACACCCATTTAGTGCCTATGACAAAAGTGTCCTTGGGTCTTTCTACTAATTTCCAAATCTTATTTCTTTAAAACTGATTAAGTTCTTCTTGCATAGAAATTACCCAACATTCATCATTAATAGCATCATCAATGTTTTTTGGTTCAAGATGTGACAAGAAGGATTGATGTTCAACCTGATTTCTAAGAGAAGATCTAGTCTGTGTCCCTCTATCAAGATTACCAACAACAACATCTAAAGGACGATTCTTTAGAATTCTAGATGATCTAGTAAAGGTAGGACTAGAAATTTCAGGTTCTTCTCTAGGTTCGGGTTCATTAGGAGCAGATTCTAAAATATTTCCAGAACTGGTTGTCTTTACAGCAGGTTCATTTAATTTATCATTAATGTTCAAAACAGACAAATATTCTTCAAGATTTTCAAGAGAAAGCTTAGGTTCATGTGGATCAGTTTCATAAAATTTTATGTGAACAGATTCTTCCACACACTTGGTTCTCTTATTGAAAACTCTATAGGCATTTCTAGTTATATAATATCCTAAAAATATTCCTTCATCACTTTTAGAAGCAAACTTGTCCAAATTATCCTTGGTATTAAGAATAAATACTTTGCAACCAAAGACTCTAAAGTAGCTAACTTTAGGTTTCCTATTGTTCCATAGTTCATAAGGGGTCTTTTTGAGAACAGGTCTGACTAAGACTCTATTGATGATATTACAAGCTGTATTTACAGCTTTATCCCAAAAGTAAATAGGTAGGTCATACTCATTGAGCATAGTTCTAGCAATTTCTTGTAGGGTTCTATTTCTTCTTTATACTACACCATTTTGCTGAGGTGTCCTAGGGGAAGAAAAGTTATGACTATAGCCATTGTGTGAGCAATAAGATTCAAAATATTGATTTTAAAACTCACAGCCATGATCACTTCTCAAGGTCTTAATCTTAAGTCTACTAAGATTTTCTACAGACTTGGAGTATTTAATAAAGTAAGAACAAACTTCACTTTTGTGAGCTAAGAAGTATACCCAAGTATATCTTTAAAAGTCATATACTAGGACATAGACATAGTGCTTCCCATTTAAACTAGAAACTCTATAAGTTCCAAATAAGTCCATGTGAACCAACTCGAGATGTTGAGAAGTTGACAGTTCTTTCTTTTCTTTGAAAGAGATTTTGTGTTGCTTTCCCTTTTGAAAGGGATTACAAACTTTGTCATTTGGAAACTCAAGTTCGGGTAAGTCTCTAACTAAGTTCTTCATAGTTATTTTTCTAACTGAATGTATATTACAGTGTCCTAATCTTTTATGCCAAAGCCAAGATTCTTTATGAAAAGCATTTAAACAAGTAATGTTTTGTTTAGCTAAATAATTCAAATCAACTGCATAAACATTTTAATTTCTCAAAACAGAAAATACTAAAACATTTTTAGAATTAAAAACATTACAAGAATCATTTTCAAACCTAAAATTAAATCCATCATTACATAACTAAGAAATACTTAACAGATTATATTTAAGTCCATCAACAAATAAAACTTTAGAAATTAAAACTGAGTTAGTGTTACTAATTTGGCCTAGGCTGATGATCTTTCCTTTAGAATTATCACCAAAGGTGACATAGCCTCCATCAACCTTTATTAATATTTTAAAGCATGAGTAATCCCCATACATGTTCCTTGAACATCCACTATCCAAGTACCATATCTTATTATGGTAACTCTTTAAACAGGTTTCCTACAAAAAAGTTTTAAACAGAGAATGATTTTGGTACCTAGATTCTCTTGGGTCCAGACAGGTTAGCAAGAAAAGCTTTAGGTACCCAGATTTTTCTTATGGGTCTCATATAATCAATATATTCAACAGATTTTGAAAGATAAACACTATTTGATCTATAATAATGTGAGTAACTAGTTGAAGCATATGAATTTCCAGAACTAGAACTAGCAGAATTTTGTCCAGATTTAGGAATAAATCTAGTTTTAGTGATCTGTCTCTTTCCAGGTTGGTATCCCAAACCAATAGTATACTTTGGTTCCACTTGTTTACCTAACATTTGAGTAAGTTTATCTTTTCCCTTTGTGAATTTTTATAAGTCCTTTCTAAGTTTCTCATTAGACATTTTTAGTTCAGTATTTTCCTTCAACAGTTGAGAATTATTTTCCTTTTCTATATCAAAGGAAGATTTAACATTGGCAGTGAGAGCATGTTGTTTCTTCAACGACTTATATTTGTCCTTATGTTCGTTACATGTTTCTTCTAGCATGTTACAATATTCAAACAATTCCTCACTATACATGTTTTCAGATTCAGAATCAGAATTAGTTCCAGAATAATAATCATTCAACATAAGGGAAACAGGTACCTCAGAAGTATTGGTCATGAAACACATGTTGGCACGATTCTTTTCAGAATCATAAACTTCATATTCACTTGTGTTGTCTTCTGAATCACTCCAAGTTGCTTTCATTTCTTTCTTGTACTTACTATCCTTTTAGTCATGTTTCTTCTGGAACTTCAATTTTTGTCAGTCTGCTTTAATGTGACCTTTTCTTTTACATTCATAGCAAACAAATTCATCACTCTTATCAGCTTTCTTCCAATATTTCTTCTAATGTCCTTTGTTGTCATATTTACCTTTGTAGTTTGATTTTCTGAAGAATTTATTCTTCCTATATAATTTCTTAAATCTTCTGTCCATCTGATCCATTTCTGCATCACTGTCAGATTCTGAACTTTCACTTGTTGAGCTTTCAGTAGGTATGTGAGTTTTCTCCATGTCCTTGCTCCTTGAGGAAGTAGACTTAAATTCCAATGACTTCCTTTTAGGTTCATCATCTTCCTCCTTATTCACCTTGATTTCTTCCTCATAAATCATAAGCTTACCAATAAGCTATTTAACAGGAAGAGAACCAATGTCACATGATTCTCTGATTAAAACAGAAGTGCCTCTCCATCAGTCCGGTAGACATCTCAATATTCTAATGATTTTTTCTTTGCTGGAACAACCTTTCCAAGTGATAGTGTTGAAAATCTCATTAAACTAAAGATACATGTAAAAGATAGGTTCATTAGTCTTCATTTTTAAAATTATCATATTTAATAGTATAAGTGTTTAATCTCATTTATTTAACATTGGTTTTTCCTTCATGAGAAACACCCAAAGTATCCCAAATTTCATAAGCAGTTTTACAAGTAGATATTCTATTAAACTCTTCATCTCCTAGAGCACAGTACAGTGCATTCATAGCTTTACAATTATTATTGTAAGTAGTCTTTGTAGGTTCATCCCAAGTTGTTCTTTCAGTTTCTGGAATTTTATATTGAGTTTCTATAAAATTCCATATATCAAAACCCATACTTTTCAAATGAATTTTCATTTTAAGTTTCCACTGGGCATAATTTGTACCATTAAAAAAAGGTGGCCTATTGGTAGCAGCACCTTCTAGTATATTATCCATAGCTATATTTTGGAAAGTAAATTTAAAGAGATAAAATTTAGAATTAACAGAAATTTAAGATCTTTAAAGATGAAACTAAAATCACAGTTGAAAAAACAGAGTATTTTAAAATCTTTGAAAAACAAAAACAATACCCTGATACCAAATACTGGTCAGAGTAGACACTCAAGAGGGGGGTGAATTGAGTTCCAATTAAAATTTCTGTTAAAAAAAATTCTCTCAAAATCCCCCAAATTGAATAACAAGATAATCGGTAGTGAATTTGTATTAAAGTAAAGGGTCAGTTAGATTCTCAAAGATTGATTATTTCTCAGTTAAACTAATCTGAAGATTAATTAACTTTTGAAGCTAACCTAATACTTTACAAAAAATAAAAAAACTTGCTAGATTAACTATCAAAGTAAATTTAAAATACTTGTGTATTTCAAAGTAACAGCAGCGGAATATAGATTATATATTGGATACTTTAAACTTAAACTAAAATTCACAACAGATATAACCAATAGGTTTAGTCTCAAGCCGAGACTTAGTCCTCTCAAATTTATATATAAAATTTGATCCACACACTGGATCGGGGTTAACAACATTTTACAAAATGTCCAGTTACTCAGAACTCTACCACAGTTATTCGTGGGAAAACAACTCAATAGCACACAGGGTATCTAGGTCTCACTTGAATTCTACCACTATCCTCAGTGGGAAACACAAGAGATAAAATAGATGTGAGTGAGGATTTAAAAATCCTCCAGTTCAGCATAGGAGACAGTGTGTGTGTAAAATAAACACGGTATACACACTGCTTGAAAGTAAATAATGAATCACATAGAGAGAGTAGATAAGAGTTTAGAATGCTCTAGTGATTAGCAGTGAAGCTATGGACTCCTTGGATTCATCAGAAATGCGTCTGAGTCCTTCTCTGGTTTTTCTGTTGAAAAATAGAGTGTCGTGGTTTAGTTTGGTGTTCTTCACAAGTGAAGATGTTCTCTTGATTCTTCGTGTGTTCTTTAGTTGATTTGGATTGCACGCATGAGAGTTCTTTGAAGATCTTGCAATGTGTTCTTCAGTTGTACTCAGGATTCCTCTTCTATTCAGTACAGTGCACTCACGTGCTTCTCTTGTTGCATGTACGTATGTTCTCTCTTTTTTTCTCTACTACAGCTCAATCTTCCTTATATTCCACAAGATTCGGCAATGGAATGATTTTATTTTCATAGGTAAGAGGTACGGTTTCTTGACAGACCAACAACTATCATTAAATATCATTAATTGAATTAAAAACATCAAATTTGACTGTTAGAAATATTTAAATAATATTGAAAAAAAGGATAAGAAATGGTGTCACAATAGTTATGAAAACGGTGTCTCCTTCACGGTATGTCTTTAACGGTATGTCCTTCACGGTATGTCTTTCATGGTCTGTCCTTCACGGTATGTTGCTCATGGTGTCTGAGTCATGGTGTCTGGATGACTGTGTCTGGCTTACAGCATCATGGTGTCTCATTGGTCACAGTGTCTCATTGGTCATGGTGTCTAAGACTTAGGCATCACGGCGTCTACTTCAGTGTTTCTGTTCACGGTGTCTGTTTCTTGCTCACAGTGTCTGACTTACTGTGTCAAGCTTCACGGTGTCTTGTACTTAGACAAATAACTCTGTTCAAACATAAATAGTAATATGCATAAAATGGATTGAGCTTAACCATTATAAAGTATAAGATAACTTGAAACATAAATACACATGAGTAATAAGATATGTGAGATTTGTGATCAGTAATAAGATTTGTAAATATAAAGGATATTTGTAAACAGTAAGGAGATTTGTAAATAGTAAAAAGATTTGTGATCATTAAAACATGATTAATACATGAGGAGTCCAACAATAAGTATCAGATTTTTCTAAAGGGAAATAGAGTTTACTATTTTATCTATAATTAAAATACCATTGGAGAAGATAGCGGCTAGATCTTGCCTGATCGACATGCTAGGAAGAACCCCTTGATGATTCCTATGACCATTCCTACGTGACAAAACCAAGTGTCCCATACTCTTTCAAAAAGAAAAGTTTTCAATACACAACTCGAACACCACATATTATTTACAATAAAACTCTTCACCAATTGAAATAAAAACCCACTCAACAAGAACTTTTGAAACATCAACATTGACACATATATGTGGGGAGATAGGGTGAGAAAATATGTTTGTTCTACTATCTGAACACAAAAAAAGTGACCTGCCATATTCCTTAGAATGAGGTTGATCGAAGGATTTGGGAAGGAAGAGGAAGTTCTTAAAAACTTACCCACAACACTATATACAGAGCATCTCACATCATATGAAAATCATATTACTATCGAAAGAGGGAGAAGTGGGACCCCTTATGACATTGAGGTGATTTGGACCAGGTAGTTGTCAAATCGTCCTCTATGTAAAACTGTATCATGATATGCCACTTGTTAGAAGGCCTACAGTCACACTCAATTGTAAACACAAAGATCTTAACACGAACTTGTTGAAATAATCAACTATAGGATGATTCTAACTAAAACGAGACACCAAGTTTGGGTTCAGTAGATCTGAGGCCTCAGTGAACTTCGAGGTCAAAATCAAAAGTTTATGGAATCCATCAAATAGATCTGGAACATTCCATTTAATCATGATTTCGTGTAATGGTCAAAGGAAATTAGGGATAGAGAATGGAATAAAGGTAAAATGTGGAGCCCCTGTGGAAGATGAATGGAGCCCCCCCCCCTGCACTGAGGGGGGATGGACTGAAGTGTTGTCCATCGCTACCTATTCCATCACCTAAAATTCCAAATAGATGAGATTTCTTCCTATAACTTGATACATACAAGGCATATACCTATAGAAATGAATAAACCTTTGTATCATAAACCATAATAAAATTGTAATGTCACATTGACTCGTCATTAATCAAACTATGTATACCAAAGTATGATTTCACCTCTCAGACATGCCATTCCATTATGGTGTTCTAAGTGGAGAGGGTTGTGATGAAATTCCACAACCCCTTAGATGATCAATGAATTCCATGATCATGAATTTACTACCTCGATCCAATTATATCATCTTTATACATTTTCTAAGATTATTTTTTACTTCATTCTAAATCTCTTTGAACATTTCAAATGTTTCATACTTGTGTCTCATCAAAAACACATATCCATACTTATTAAAGTCATTATTAAAGGTAACATAGTTTATAAAACCGCCACTTTCTTGAGAACTCATTGGTCTATATACATCACTATGTATGAGATACAATAGTTTACTAGCCCTTTCACCTTTTATAGTAAAATGTACTTTGGTCACCTTTCCTAATTATCATAAATAAAACTTATAAACTATTTAAAACTATCTATCAATAAGTAGGGATGAACCATAGAGAAGAGAACATTGTGAAACCAATAAACATAAATAAAAAACTACAATGAAAAAAACAATTAATATAAGGAAGAATGATAAAAACACATACACAAGAAGATTGGTTAAAAGGGAGAAAAATGATTTGGAAAAGTGATGAATATTAAATAGTCGATGAATTTGGGGTTTTTAGAATAATCTAAATTGATAAAGAGGATCCATTATTAATTTAAAATTCATAAAAGTTGTGTAAAAATCTATAAAAGAATAGATTTGGGGTTGCCTCGCAATTATTTGGTTAACTAACATGATCCATTAACTCACCCTAAATATATTTTTTCATTTTAGAATTCAGGTAATGTAGGATTCTCACATGGAAAAAGAAACATTATCATTTTCAAGATTAATTTCTTTGGAAAAAAAACTTTCAAGGAAAATAATCCATTGTATTAACCCATATATACATATAAAGTTGGTAAAATATGCTCATGAAGAATAAAAAATGATGAAATAAAATAAAACGGATGTATTTTTTTCCTTCTTTTAAAACCCACCCAAATCTGTCGATAGGTTAGAAATCATGATATGATATACTCAATTCCAAAAATAATGATTGTCCCTAATTAACATCTAGAAAATATTTTAAAGGTATTAGGAAAATAAATTTTGTTAAGATAACCTAAGAATAATTGCAGAAAACTATGCGAAATTGATAAAGAAAAACAATATATTCAACATATTACAATATGAACCCCTAAGAGAATATAATTTTTCATGTCCAATATAGTAAGATAATTCATGTATTAAATCTTTAGAAAAAATAAAAAAATAAAAAATGGGAGAAAGAAAGAGAGAGAGATTCTCTAGTGAGATCTCCCCTCTCTCTAGATCAACTTCCTTTGAATCCCTAATTTCGAATGCATATCTATACCTTTATTCTAACAACCTTTATCACAACCACAAACTCAATATCTTGAATCGTAACTCTATATATTTTATTTGGTCACTATAAATCATTTTTATCATGTAACCGGAGCTGAGTTCCCTCACATGTTTTAAAAACCCTACATGTGGCTTAATTATCCTCTATATGATTCTACCTTTAAAACCATGTGTCAATGATTTCTATATGTGGCTACCATATGCTTATATACATCATTAAAATTTATTTTATTTAAATAAAGTAACTCTCCCAATTCACTGTATACAAATCTACATTCAAAGTTTTATATTGGAGACTTTACTTTGGTTAATTCATCATCTTTTGCATATATAAGTGATTGAACTAGATGAGCATGAACTAATTCTCATTCCATCAACCTTCATTCAATATTATCTTAAAAATACAATAA
Organism: Viscum album; assembly: GCA_963277665.1. NCBI lineage: Eukaryota > Viridiplantae > Streptophyta > Magnoliopsida > Santalales > Viscaceae > Viscum > Viscum album. Next base: position 68,034,900 of record OY728158.1, read on the forward strand.
TTTATTCATTTTTGAGATGCATGGTTTTTTTGACACTATACTCAATCTCAACCACACCATTGAACTTTCCACTACACCTAAATATGTAATAAATATCATGACTTGAATTGGGATCTTCTCATAGACATTGCATTGATCTCCTACCATTAACGTAATTTTGAACTTTTATCCAAAATGATGAGGAACATATAGGACCCTTCTTCTTTAATTGAACACTTATAAAAAATGTCTAGTTATTGAAGGTCTCTAATACATCAAGTATTAAACTCATTAGCTCTAGAGATGCATCAACATTCTTTAGTAGGCTTACCTCAAACCTCTCTCGATGATCCACAACAACTAAGATTATCCATCAATTAGATATTCTTGTCTCATTTTTTAGTAATTTATTACATCAACACCCTTGGTTTATCAGTATGATGCACATCAAACCTCCCACAAATTATCTTCTTATTTAACTATAACCTGTGTTGAAAATTAGTACTTGATTTTGTTAGACTTCCTTTGTGTAATTATTAGACTCCTTTATTCAGTGTTTCTCAGCCTCCCTTTGATGATGTTTGAATAGTCCCTACAGGTTGGGATAATTCTTATAAAATGATAATAAAAATTCCCAACTAGGTGATTTCAAAATAAATATGAAATTCATACATAAATGTAAGTAGTCATATTAAATGTCATGTTAAATTCTAACAAACTTCCAATGATATAAAAAAATGACCATTTCACATGAAATGACTTACAAAGTCATACAGAATTGAAAAAATTCATATAAAAATACCAATTTTCCAATTTTTAAAGAGTTTTACAAACTTTAACAACACAAAAATATGATTTGTTCCACAAAATATTTTTTATGATAAAATCATGGAACCTTGAAACTAATAATTCCATCACCTGAGAATTAGTTAAAAAACACTTCAAAAATTAATATCTAAATTAAAAACTAAAAGAAACAAGATATTATTTCTTAAAATATATGAAAATTAAAACCATAAAAATTTAACAATTTATAACCAAAAACGTATAATTTAACCAGAATACTCGTAGAGTTATATTTTCAACCCAAAATGATCAAAAATCAATAATTATCTAATAAAATAAAATTTTTATATCAAAAACTTAGTCATTCCCCCAAAATTTATTTGTAAAAAATGTATCAAATCATGGCCATGTAAAATTTCCCCATATTTAACTGATTTTATTCCTATAGAAATCAATTCATTAAATTTAGTGGAAGCTAATTTATCTCAAAAATTAATGATTGGAAATTCCAACAAGATGTTACTTTCAATAATTTTTCCCCTTTGGGCTATCTTGTGTAATAATGGATGATCTCCCTTCTAACAAGAAAATTTTTAGCCAAAATTTGTTTTATTTTTTACAAAAAAAAATCAATTTAGAAAATTTATAAGTAATTAGGAAAATTTCACCTAATAATAAAATATTATTCCAAGCTTCTATTTTTTAGATAGAAAACAAAGACACATATTTTAGCATAAAATATTTAGACACAACTGAATGGATGATCGATTTCAATAATTAAAAATTAAACATAATCAAACCATCCAATAGTTTTTTCTAAAAGATTAAAATGGATAATTAGGATTAAGTGTTCATTCATAAACCACTTGAATACAAGAAATATAAATTTTTTTCAAAAGATAGAAGTTTAAATTCAATAGAAATTTTATGATTACTCCCAAAGTTTAACTAAACCAATTTTTTTAAATAGAGATATGATAAGATATTCAAATATTTAAATAAAGGTTAAATAGAAATGATTATCCAATCAAAGTATAAAAATGTTTTTCCAATTCTAAAAAATGTACAACCACTAAAAAATAAAATTGATCTATTAAAACATATAATTTTGAAATTTTATAAAGGATTTATAATTTTTATTCAATGAAATACAGTTTATCATAAATGAAGCCCCCCCACTTGAAACTCAATATTGTCCCAAATGTTGAACTTATGGTCAAATAAACCATTAAAAATAATTAAGTTCAAAAAATATTTTCAAATTTAGTAATGAGAAAAAATGTATTAGGGTTACAACAAGACTCAAATATCATGTTTACCACAAATTACATCACATCAAAAATAAATTTTAAAATGAATAATATTTTTCATTAAATATAGAACATAATGATTTTCAATAAAACTTATAAAATGATAATGTTTAATAATGTGAACAATAAGTAGTGTTTTTTAGGAACATGTTGAAAAAATTCAATACAAACCAAATACAAATTTTGGGTTCTCAATAAGGTTTAAAATATTTTTCAAACTGATTTTCAACAATATAGATTAAAAAATCTAAAAAATCAGTAGTTTAGAAAGATTATTTTAATTTAATTCTATTAGTTAAGGATTTACCCTCACATGATTTCTAGAAAAATTTAAATTTCACACAATGATTATATTAGAGAAACAATAGAGGAATCATGAAATTGGATTTAAAAAAAAAATCAATACATAATAAATAATAATACTCCCATGATAGTTGGTGTAATTACTTAATGTTAAACAAAATAATCACTCTCTTTTAAGGTATTTCCAGATCCACTTGGTTTCTCTATTTAGGTTCCTAAAAGAGTAAAAAAATCAACATTAGATCCAATAGTTACTAATGAAAAATATGAGACCATGTAATTTTAAGTGGGTGTGTGGTAAAACTATTATTGGAAAAAAAATAGGGGATATATAGAGAAAGTTCAGCGAATTGTTAATTTAAGAAAAATAATAATATTTTTAAAAAAACCATGGGTTTCCTCCCATAAAAAAATAATTTGAGAGCCTTAATACATAATTTCTTCCTAAATTCTATCCAATATCACTCATAGTGTGTGATTTTTCAATGATCATTATTTTTAAAAAAAAATAGGGAACTTCATCATGGCCTCCTATAATTTTTAAATCACCAATATTGATTATAATCTATTTGAAGACCTCATGGGACATTGGGATAAGGGATATGTTTAGTATAGTTTCTATCCTTAAAATCTCATTAATGTACCATAAATAGTTGAAAACAACTCATAAAAGTCCCCAATATAACCAACATTGTTCTCATAGGTTCCCTCCACACTTAACTTATCCTCAAATTGATAATTAGGTTTGAGTAATATTGTAACTTGTTTATATTATCCCAATGAATCACTATCTCATTATTTTACCTTATTAGAGGTATGGGATACATCCTCAATTTATCTTATAATTATTTAATATATGATATAAACAATTCATCTTCTAGAAATATTCTAGCAGTAAGAATAAACCTTTTATCATCTACTAGAAATTTGACCATATTTTCACTTTTGACACTCCTGATAGGCCGAGGGGACTTGTTTACAAATTAAAAATTAACAAAACTCACCTCAAGTTTTTCATCAGTATTGAAAAAATCATTTTCAGCTAAAATTCATATTGAAAGAGAATCATTGATATCATGATGAAAGGTGTAAATATCTTAATCCAAATCGATTTCAAGGGATAGAGTTTTCTCACAAAAGAGGATTGTGATCACTAACCCACATCCTGAGAATCATTTTCAATATAGAATATTTTTTTCATGTTACCCCACTTTATTATACTTATAAATGAGTTTTATAATTATAATATCAAGTGTATCTAATTTTGTAAGTTACTTTATATATTCATTTTTAACAAAATATACTCTAAGGTGCTCAAAAATGAAAATATAAATAACTTCTCCCAATGGATCATGAATATTATCCCCAATATAAACTCTAAATACTTCTTCATTCACATTAATAAACATATAGATCATATATAGGGTTTAATTATTATAAATAAGAAACATTTCTTAATCTTTACCAGTATGAAAAATCATATTTCCCTTTGAAACATCAATATCATACAAACCTATTGCAAGGAATATCTAGTGAAAATAATAGGAACATTCTTGTCAAATTCTACTTCAAACACAAGGAAACTAGTGGGTAATGTGAGCTTACATACACTGATTAATAGGCTATCCACCCCTCCCCTGCATTGAGTAATGGAAAAATCTATCAACTATAGTGAAACTGAAGTTGATTTCAACTCTTATAGAGTAAATTTCTTAAATAAGTAGGAAAGAAAATGGTTGACACTATCTACTAAGTCACACCAAAAAATTTTATCCACAATTTCTTATATTATACAAGGTATTAAAAACCTCATAATATCTTGAAATTCTTAACATATCCTTTTTGTAGGATATCACTACATTATTAAATTTAATTAATGGTGGCAACTGCTTCTTGGTTTTTTATTAGGAAAATACCTTTTGAAAAAATTGACATATAATGGGATTGTGTTTAAGGATTTAGTAAAGGTAATGAGAAAGTCAAAAAGCCTTTTAAATTTATAGGAATTTAATGTATTAAGATTCATAATTCTTTAGATTTAATATTTGGGGGATGATAATGGTATGGTCATAACAATGAAAACTAGGTTGATTCTTTCGTTTCTCCTTGGTATCAACATTCTTATTCCCTTCTTTGACCAATTACCAATTTATCTTTTGTGGTTATTTTTTTATTTTTTAGGTAAGGAATCATATTTTAAATAAGTTTAGAAATTTGTGTCCATTTTTAAAGATTTATTCAATTCCATACTTTCATTTTAATACCCACTTAAGGATTCAAGATCATCTTCCCTAGGCTGCACCACAATATCCTCTTTATTTTTCAAACCTGATTAGGTGGTGAAAACCATACCAGTTTTTTTTTATCTATTGTGCTAAGTATATTACCCTTATCTCTTCCATCTAAGTTATATTAATTTTGTTTCATCTGGTTTTATATATTAATAATGATAGATTATTGAGAATCCACCTTAGTGATTAGCTCCATAACCAAACCCTGCAAATTAGTGTTAGAATTTGAAGATCCAACATTGTTTAGAAATTTATTTCTTAGATGATTTGAGTACCTTAGAGTAGAAGGTAATTTTATCACCACTTGGATCTCTATGATAGCCTAGGGTTATTTTTATAACCAATATTTTTTTCTTTGAAAATATGTCATTTTCACCCAACCATCTAGCCCTAAAATCCACAAATTGGGCACTCTCATCTTGATGATAAGGTATATCAAAATTAATAAAACATGTCTATGTAGTAATAAAAATTACACAGTGATTAAATTTATTCTTAAGAAAATTTTATTGACCATATTTAAATATTATTTAAGATTGGTGATTGGGATGAATTTTAGGAATTTTTCTTTCCCTAGAGAATATATGTTGGGAGCTTTAAGTCATTTTATTAAATAGTTCTTTCAGTTCCTCAGTCATAATATATGTAAAATCCTCTCCATATGATTATTTGATAATTTTTTATGCTACATAGTTATACTATTATATAAGGCCTCCATCAAAATATGGTTATCTAGTTGGTGTTCGGGACACAACCAAATAAGTTATCTAAATCTAACCCATTTTTTGTAAAACAATTCACCCTCATCTTTGAAAAAACTTGTAATATTATGCATCACTTAAATTGTGAAAAACTAGGTAAATATAGAAATAAATCAATATTATAATTTTTTTATTAATTTTATGGACTCATAATAATCATAATTTTATGAATAATTTTTAATAGTTTTCACTCAAAAAAGTAATAGTTTTTTATCTAAATTGTTTGTCTATGATCTATATAGTTTTATTTAAAAGTTAAATTTTAAAATTTTAGATATTTAATTTATTGTAATGGTTTTTATTTTTTATATTAACATATAATATATATTTTTAATGTTAATTTTTTATATTTTTATAAAAATATTGATTTGAGTGAATATTAGAAAATACCAATTTTTGAAAAACTGCCATTTTTTAAAATAATAATTTAAAATTACCATTTTATTTTAGATATAATTTTAATTTAAAATAAAATAAATTTTATTTATAAAAATATTAATAATTCCATAGTAATTTAAATTATATTTTATCTTTGGTTTAAGATCATTTTTATGCTTAAAATGCAGTTCTCTAAAAAACTATTTTTGTTGCTTTTTTCTCACTTATATTAATAAGTAATTTCTACTACTCATAAAAATTGTATAATAAAAAATAGATTTAATATTTGTAATTATGATGCTCATATTTATTTATGAGTTCAATTTTATTTTAGTTCTTTATGAATAGTAATCATGGTAAACATGTGTCACTATAGTAAAGGGTAAATTAGGGTAATTAAGGTAAATAATTTGTGATAAGGTTGAAAATTTTAATCTTAAATATTATTTCGTGATGTTATTTCCACCATTATCAACATAACTTTTAAATTGGATATTTTTGAGCCACTTGACCATGATTTAGGCATTTATAATATTTAAAATTTTAGAAAAATTACAAGTATGTCACTCCCCTGACTTATAAAAGGGAACCTATTATCCTCTCTTCCTTAAACCTTTTGATAAATATATCATGGGAAATACATAACTAAATATATACCTAACATCCCTACACACTCATAAGTGTTATTATTCTCACCAAAATACCAAACCTGGAAGGATTAATATGTGAACCAAAGGAGGTTTTCAAAATAACATGTATAACTCTTAATCGATTGTTTCATGTTCATTTACTCTTATACCTCCATAAAATTTTAATTAACCATGAATAAATAATAAAATTAATAAATTATATATACATAAATTTTATTATGATTATGGTATAACCCTTTTTCATCTCCTTTTCTATCCCATATGAAATGAAAACCTCGCTTGTGCGCATGTGTGGTTTGACACCTCCACAAAGCGATGTATTTTTTTCCATCACCACCACACACGGTTGGTTATAAAATTGTAATTAATGAATATATAATATTTTTATGAAATTATTATGATTATTTAAAGATAATATATTACTTAACATTTTAACATTTCCCTTCATTGTAAATTTATAATGTCGCTCATGCGTACGTGTGGAATACCACCTCCAGGAAGTGATGCAATTCGTTTTTCAATTCCACCTCACATTTTTGGATATAGGGATAAAAATAATGATTATATATGACCTTAATAATATATTTATTTTTATATAAAAGTAAAATATTATCTTCTTTGTTTCTTTTCTATGCCATAGATAAATGAAAATTTTGTTCATACGTATGTACCAACTACCATCACGATGAAATAACATGATTCTTTTTTCATAACCACCATAAATCATTGGTTTTAAAAGTATATTTAATGTATATATATTATCATTATTACATGTTTAAAATTATATAGGAAATGTAACCATAACCTCTTTGACCACAGTCAAGACACCAATTTTGTGTTGATGTTATAAATCGAACGACCCCAAAACATCCAAAATAAACTCAACCATTCTAGTAATTAAATAAGTCTTGGTAATAATTGAAAGAAAGAATAATAATAATACAATTATTGTGAAAAATATTATTAATAAATTATAAATATAATATGATTTTATTATTCCATATTATAGAACCTATGAAGCTAGACGAGTCTTAATTTAAGGGATTTTTCTTTAAAACATTATTTTAAAGTATTTATTTACAATATTTCTCCTTCATATCAATGATTATAAAAATGTTTCCTGAATTTTATTATTTATTCGTCAAAAATAGTTAAAATTAAATTTCAACTAATTTTTACTTTATTTTTAAAGGATAAAAAAGTAATAATATAACATTTATAATATATGTCTTTTTGACATTTTTTACCAAAGTAAAAAATGAATATTTTTTATTGTATATAGGGTGACTGATTTCTGACCTCCATAAATATTATTATTTATCAATATTTATATTCAATTTTCCATGGTTATTTTCAAAGGAAATATTTTTCTCAATATTATAAGAATTTTGAGTTTTAAAAAAAATTATCCAAAGAAATTTAAATTTATCATTATTTTTATGATATATCAAAAAGTGTTATTTAATATGGGATTGAATACAAATTATGATGATTTTTATGGTTAAAGTGAAATTTATAAGTGTTTTATTCATAATATAGTTCTTTTAAATTTTAATGAATTATAGGTGATACCAATATAGCTCTGATAAAGGGTGAGCATGGTATAGCTCTCCAATGCACTGAGTAATGTGATAAAGTTTACTAGTGATAGGTTACACCTAATATTTATAATAATTATTTGGTTAGGTGATTCCATTATAAGGGTTCTTATAAGGGTGGATGTAAGTATAATTCCCCAAGTTACCTATATGATATTATTACAATGATTTATAAAGGAAATATTTTTATTTTAAAAGGTAAGAAAATGAGCTTTTGTTTTTAAGGAAAGTTTATGAAGTTTTTGAAAAATAAAGGTGAAAGGATTTTTTTTTTAAGGGAAGTTATTCATGATTTTTCATTATTTCCAAGAATCAATTATGATTTTTATTTTTTCCTTATTTTTTCATATGAAATTTCTCATAAAATATATTTAAAAAATCATGTTTTTCCATGGAAATATTTATGGATATTTGAGATCAAATGTTTATTTTGAAAATGGAAAACCCTTTTATGGATTTTTTTAGTTTTACAAATAGGTTAAAGAGTTTATTTTTTTCATTTCCCAAAATCATATTTGTTTTCCTCAATACCATTTTTTCAAATGAACTTTTAGAGGTCTCAATTATGAGTTGAAATTATAATAAAGTAATATTTCTTATTATGGAAGTTACCTTTAATGAAGAAAGTATATATTTATAAAGAACTTGCTTTCTGAAAAAATGGACACTATACGGAAATGTACAGATTTTTACATAATATTTTACATAATTCTATAAAACTAGAAATTGAAAAGTTCTTGTAACTGTAATAAAGTGAAACCACTTTTATAAATAATTTATTTATTGGTTGATATGGTATATTTCATTATAGTTGCTATCATAGAGAAGGTTTAGATACCTTTATATGATCGATAATTTATAATGAAACTTCAAACAAACTCTAATTTTTGGTTACATTATTATGAGTTAGATTTTTAATATTTATATGTTTCTTCATATAATCAATGATTTTCTGAAAAACCTTTTCCATATAGGAAATAAGGTAGCTGATGAAGGAGGGAATTTTAAGTATAATATTCTTCCTAACTAGTAATCTATAGTGATTGAAATAAATAATTTTTCGGACATGTTAAATTAGTTTATGTGGTTTAATAATGGTTATTCCCATGAAATAATACTATTGAATTATCTAAATAGGAATATGTTTATGGTAGAAATTTTTATAAAACAATACCCTGTGAATTTTCATGGATCTTCAAACCTAGTGAAAGGTAAATAATTATTTAATTATTTTGAGAAGATTTTTGAAGTTCTATGATGTTAAGAACATAAAAAAGGTAACCAATTTTATTTATTGTTTTGAAGATGAATTTGATCAATTGTTTTGTTATTAATAACACTAAGGAAAATAAAGAAATTGATTCCATAAAATGTATTGTATTTAATGGTATTGTCATTAAAACAAATTTTTTAAAGTTAATTTGAATTATAATGGAAATAAAATTTATAGAGTTTAAGAAAAATGTGGAGGACTCTATTGCCTCGTATGAAAAAAAAATTACTATATTGGATAGGTATGAACCAAATCTCATTTTGGATTATGATAGTGAAATTAATGAAATTTTATCAGGATTTGATACAAGATTTTGAAGGTCTCTGGTTACTTTTTAGTTTGGAACTTATGAGGAAATTGTACAGTGTACTAAGAAGGTTTACATGGGGTTCATGTACATTCAAAAAAATAGGAAAACAAAAGATCTAGATGGAAGGAAATCAGGAATAATTCATCAAAGAAACCTAAAGGTAAGAAAATTCAATTACCCTCTCATGATAAGTGTGGAAAGAATCATTCTAGAGAATGTCTTATGATATCTGGGAAGGGTCATTGATGTGAAAATCTAAGACGTGTGGATTATGAAAATAAATAAAAGAGAAATGAAAATAGTAAGATTAGTAATGAGAATTATGAAATTAAAATTTTTAATTACAATTAGTTGTGACATTATGATAATTCATGTGAAAATTTAGTTACTCAAGTTGGGAATCATCTATATATTAAATAGAAATGTGAAACAATGTATATTTCTTATATTATGGAATATGTGGGAACCTTAAATTAATTGGTGTAAACTCTATGGAACACAATATTTTTCAAAAATTGATCTCAGTTTGAGGTACTATAAGCTAAAAGTGAAGAATGAGGACATTCCAAATATGAAAATTCAGAGTAGGTATGTCCATTATCAGTTTTTTATGCCTTTTAGGTTAACAAACACACCCACTATATTTATGAATATAATTAATAGAGTGTTCCATGATTATTTAGATAATTTTAGGGATGTTTATATTAACGATATCTTAGTATAATCCAAAATCTATGAATATCATGATAAACATCTAAGGATTTTTATAAAGACTTTAAAAGAAAATAAGGTGTGTTGAAAATTTAGTTAATGTGATTTCTTGGTTAAAAAATATTTCATTCCTTGGTTATATTTTTTATAAATATGGAATAAATTTTGATCTTATTAAAACCAAAGTGATGTAAGAGTTCTAAATGCCTATAAATGTCACTAAGAGTCAATTGTTTTTTGTATTATCTAGTTACTACTGATAGTTTGTTGAAATATTTTCTCAGATATTTGGCCTACTAAATAATTCAACTTGAAGAGGATTAAAATTCATCTGGATGAAGGAATTCAATGAATCCTACTAGGAACAAAAAATAAAATTGGTTAATGGTCCAATATTATCCTTACTAATAAGAAATAGTGAATTTTTTATTTTCATTATTGCTTCTTCGAAGGGACTTGTTTGTTTCTTAACATAGAATGATCAGGTTATCACATATATAACTCATGAATTAAAACCTCATGAGCAGAAATATGCTAAAAATAAACTTTATTTGGATATAGTAGTTTTTGATTTAAAAATATAGAGGCATCACCTATATGTGAATAAATTTGAAATAAATAATAATAATAAAATTTTAAAGTACATATATAGTAAGAAATAGTTAAAAACGGAACAGAGAGTATGTCTTGAACTAATTGTGGATTGTGATTATAGAATTCACAAGAATCTGAGTAAAGAAAACATGGTATCTGATTCCTTGAGTCTAATAGATAATTCATCATTAACTATGTTACATCTAGAACATGATCCTTTATTTAATGACTTAATAAATATTTTCCTGGAAATTGTGTATGTGGATACCTCTTCTATTTTGACTCAGTTATCAAAACATTTATCTTTTTTATGTAGAATTATGTAGGCTCATAAAGAAGATTCATATTTTCAACAAAGAGTAAAATTGTTGATAATGGGTATTTTAACTGAGTATAATGTGGGTAAATAAGGTGTTATTAGATTTTTAAAGAGGTTATGTGTTCTGAGTGGTTTACATTTAAAGAAGGAATTGTTAAGTGAATATTATAATCCTATATTTTATGTTCATCTTATTATCACTAATATTTATAAATACATTTGGGAATATTTTTTATGGTAATGTATGAAGATAGATAATACCATGAAATGTTTGAATTATCAATTAGTTAGAGCTAAATAAAAATTACCAAAGGGGACTTTTTAGCCTTTTCCATTATCTGAATGGAAATTGGAGAATATATTTGTGGATTCTGAGGTGGGATTACCATATAAATTTCAAGGTAATAACGTGATTTGATCTATTATTGATCATTTGACTAAATCTATATATTTTATGGAAATTTGAGATATAATGAATTTGGAACAACTTTTAAACTTCATCATAAGGAAATAGTATCATTACATGGAGTTCCCAAAACTATTTTATTTGATTATAATCCTAGGTTTACATTAAATTTTTTAAAAGGTCTTCAAATGTATGTGGGTAATTAGTTGAATTTCAGAAAAACCTTTCATCTTTAATATAATGGAAAATTATAACGTACAATTCAAATAGTAATGGTTGTGATTAAATATTTCTCATTAGATTATCAACTTATTTGGGATCAACGTCTATATTTAGTTGAAGTTTCTTATAATAAAAGTTTCCATTCTATTATAAAATGAAACTTGTTGAGAAAGAAGTGTTAACCTTCAATATACTGGGATGAATTCTGTGAAAGTAAATTGTTGGGACCAAAATTGGTTGAAGATATGGTTTATAAAGTAAATAAGATACACCACCACATTAGGGTAACAAAGGGCATACAAAAGAGTTTTTCATAGTACTAAAGGAAAGGCCTTTCATTTGAGTAAGGTGATCATGTATTTATTAAAATATCACCTTGTAAAGTCAAAATGTGTTTCAATAAAAATGGAAAGTTTAAACTGTGATTCATTGGACCCTATGAAGAAAGTAGGATTTGTTTCTTACCAAGTAGCCACACCTCTAATTTTATCTTAGGTACATGATGTGTTTCTTGTATATTTCCTAAGAAAGTATGTACCATATGTATATCTTTTTTTTTTTGAGCTTCAAGGTGGTACAATTTGAATAGAGTCTTTCATATGAAGAAAATATAGTTTAGATTTTTTATCACATAGAGTAAGTACTATGAAATAGTGTGATTCAAAATTTTATGATTTTATGATATAATCACATGATTGAGAAAGAAACATGGGAATCAGAAAAATCTATGAGGGTAAAATACCCTCACTTTTTTATGTAATGAATAAAATTCTGAGGGAATAATTTTTAAAGTGGGGAAGAATGTGAAAACCTTGGTAATTTTAGAAATAAATTAATCTTATGATTTATAAGTATTCATTTTATGGATTCATGATCATTATAATTTTATAAATAATATTATAATAGTATTCAGTGGAAAATGAATAGTTTTATTTAACTAAACTGTTTTCCCTTGAATTACATGGTTTTATTTGAAAGATAAATTTATGAATTCTAAAACATGAATTTGATAAAATAGAATTCATTTTTGATATCAATATATCATATTTTTTTATGTTTAGTTTTTGTGATTGTTCTCAAAATATTTATTTTTGATTGAATAGTGAAAAAATGATGTTGTTTTTGCAAAGATGTAATTTTTTAAAATAAATCATTTTCATTATATTTTGGATTTGTTTTTGAAGTAACTTAATATATATTTTATTAATAAAATATTAATAATTATATAGTAATAAACATTATATTTTATTTTAGAATAAGTTAATTCTTATGTTCAAAAACCAAATTTTTTGAAAAATATTATTTCATTTCATTTTTCACTATTATACTAAAATTAATTTCTAAAAATTATAAAAAATTGAATCATGAAAATTTTATTCCTTATTTGGAATCAGGAGGTTCAAATTTATTAATGAGATCAATTTCATTTTCTGTCATTATTAATTGTATCTCTAATAAAAATGTGTTAGTGTGGTAAAGCGTAAATCTGGTTAATTAAGATAAATAATTTATAATAAGGCCACCAAATTTCCTCGAAAATATTATTGGATGAAGGTATTTAAAACCTTATCACATTATCATTGAAATTTTACAGTTTTTGGTTCACTAAAAAATGTGTAATACATTTATAATATTTAGAAGTCTGGAAAAGGTACAAGACTGCCACTCCCCTCACTTATAAGAGGGAACCTAATATCCTATTTTCCTCAGACATTTTTTGAATATTTATTATAAAACACATACCTAAATATATCCCCAACATCACTCCATACATATTAGAGTTCTAATTCTCACTAAAAAAAATCTAGAAGGATTAGGGTTTGATCCAAAGGAGGTTTTCTGAAGAAGAGGTATAAATATTAATGGAGTGTTTCAGGTTCATTTATTCTTCTACCTACTTAAAATATTATTTAACCATGATGAAATAATAGCATCAATGTCTTATAAATAATTAAATTTTATTATTATTATGGTAAAAACTTTTTCTTCTCTTTTTTCCATCAAGTGGGAAATGAAAACATCACACATGCGTATATATGTACTACCACCTCAATGAAGTGATGTCTTTCATTTTACATCACCACCTAAAATGAAATGTTATAAATATTTAATTAAATAATGCATAAGATATTTATGATATTATTATAACTATAGAAATATAATAAATTACTTTACCTTCTTAACCTTTTTGTTCATTGGTAATTGATTACATCGCTTCTGTATACGTGTGGAATACCACCTCTATGAAGTGACATGATTCATTTTTCATTATTGACTAAAATGGTTGGTCATAAGGATAGACATAATGAAAAAATATGAAATTTATAAAATATTTTTTATTCTGTAAAAGTAAAAAATTATCCACTTTTTTTATTTTCCACTCAGTAAAAAATGAAAATGTTGGTCATACAAATGTATAGACTATAATCTCCATGAAACGACATGATTCATTCTATATGACCTCCTTAAGTGGTTGGTTTGAAAACTGTATTTAATGATTAAATATGATAATTATAAAATTCATAAAATTATTGAGTTAATGGAACTATAAACCATTTGATCATGGTCAAGACACCAATGTTTATTTGAGGTTATAAACTAAACAACCCTAAAATGTCTGACTTAAACTCAACTATTTTAGAAATTAAATAATTCATGATAATAATTAAAATAAAAGTTATAATAATGAGATGAATATTAAAAAAAGTTTTAATAATGTATAAAGATAATAGAATTTTATTATTATATATTTATATAATGTGAGAATATAGACAAGACTTGAGGTAAGATATTTTTCTTTTAAAAAATTATTTTAAATTATTTCATTCATATCTTTCTCCACCATATTTATGTCCATAAAAATACTCTAAGAATGTTATTATCTATACATTAAATATTTTTAAATTTAATTTCAACTATTTTTTTCTTTCTTTTAAAGGTTTCAAAAAGGAATATTTTAAAAATTTACCATACCGGTCATTTTGATGCATTGTTTCCAAAAATGAAAAATAAATTTTTTTTGACATAAAAAAATTAAGAGTACCTTCCCTCATCATGGCCATTATTCATTATCAACCTTACTCTACATGTTTCCATGGTTAATTTCAAAAAATTATTTCTCTCAATATTCTATTAATTTTTATCTTTTAAAAACAATTCTTTGAAAATGGAAATTTCTTCTCATTTATAGGAGATATCTGAAAGTGTTGTTTATTATGGGATTAAATGAAAATTTAAACAAGTTTTATGATTTAAGTTAAATTTATATATAGTTTATTAATTATATAGTTATTTTACATTTAAATAAATGATGGGTGTGCCTGATATAGCTTTTATTATTGGTGGTCTCAATATATCTCTCAAATTCATTGGGTAAAGTGATTGAGTTTATTAGTGATTGGTTAATCCTAGGAGATATGAAAATTATTTGGTTAGGTGATTCCATTGAAAGGTTTATTATAAGGTTTAATGTAAGGATAATTTTTTAAGGTAACTATAAGATATTCCTGAAATGGAAGGAAATATTTTTATTTATAAAGGTAAGAAAATGAGTTTATATTTTTTTAAGGAAAGTTTATGAATTTATTTAAAATAAAGGTTAAAGGATTGTTTTTTTAAGAAAATTTATTGATGAGTTTTCCTAGTTTCCAAGAAAACCTTATGATTATAATTTTTTAATTTTTGATTGTACATGAAATGTTTCATGAAATATATTAATTTATTATGATTTTTTCATGGAAAAGTATTCATATATTTGAGGTTAATTGTATATTATGAAAATAAAAACTTTCTTTCGGATTTTTATAGATTAAAAATGGAACAATGAGCTTCTTTTAATTTATTTCATTTACTGATATTTTTTTCCTCATCACATGTATTAAAATGAATTTTTAAAGGGCTAAAGGATGAGTAGAAACTTCATTAAATTTAGTGTTCTAGTTATGGGAGTTACCATGAATGAAGTAAGTGTTTCCTTATAAAGATACCTTTTGGGAAACATAAAAATTGTGGGGAAATGTCCACTTTATTATGTAATGTTTTACCCAATTATATAAAACTCTAAAACAAAAATATCCTAGAAATTCTAGAAATTGTAACCCTTACTATAAATCATGTATTTATGGATTGAATATTCTAAGAGTATTTTTATCGATGGTCATGTTCCTTGGATAAAATTTCATAACATGATAACTAAAAACTTGATCCCAAGTGTCAAAAAAATCATCATATAAGTGGTAGAACAAAATTATATCCTTTCCATTGAAAAACAGAAACACTTTCAACCTTATAACCTCCTCACTTAACCCATGAAATGGTAGATATTAAACTACACTATAGAAATATCTAATTAACTCTAAATAATCCTCATTGGATAGTTGATCAAGATAAGGTAGAATTTAGAGGTATGATTATTTCATAAAATAATTTATATACATAAAGGATAAACACATACATGATGGGTTAATTAAAATAGTGGGAATTTTTAAATCCTCAATCCTTGGACTCTAAAAATTCTAATACCTAGATTGAGGTGGAATATTATTATCATTTAATTTATAATCTCTTTGAATAGCATGATTTTATAATTTAGTTTTGTTCTTGATAAGGGAACCTATATTATTAATGAATGATACAGTTCTATTTTAGACTCCCCTGGGTGCATGAAAATAGAAGTGCATAAAGATTATAATTAAATACAAAATAGATAAATTCAAAAAAAATTATAATTTTCTCTCTTTATAAACATTTTTGTTACAGTTTTTTTTCAATTAGTAACACATTAAACTCCATATATTTAACATTAATTTTTTATAGTAGGTTATTGAATAATTTCAAAAATGAAATTTATAGCCTTATAAAACCTATTTAACAATAATAAGGTTAGAATTGAAAATAAAGAAAATTTATGAAACTAAGAAAAATATAGAAAATAAAACAAAAACAACAAAGAACCAAACTACTGACTGAAATAAGAATGAGAATGATTAAATCACCCAAACAAAATGTCTAATATTAGGGTATAAAATTGGGTTTATAAAAAGATGAATATTGAATAGATGATGAATTTAGTGTGGTTAGAATAATATAAATTAATTAAATAGGTTTTATACATGCTTCAAAATACATCATATTTGTGCAAAAAAAATATAGAGTGCAGTTGGGGTTTCTTGAATGTCATTTGGATAACCACCATACTCAATTAACTCAACTAAAAGATAGATTTTTCAACTAAGAATTCGAGTAATGTATGATTTTCACATGGAAAATACAACATTTACTTTTTTTAAGATTACTTATTTTATCCAGTGATATCAAGGAAAATAATCCACTACCTTTAGCTATTGATATGTCGAAAGTGTGGAAATGAAGCTAATGAAGAATAGAAATTAGTAAATTAAATTAAAAAGTCACATTATTTTACTTCTAATAAAACTTATCCAAATCTATATATATATTTAAAGGCATGAAATAATTTACTCACTATATGAAATGATGATTACCCATAGTTAACTTATATTGAGACTCTATTAGGGATTAAGAAAAAAAAGGAAATGATGAAAACCATGAAAGAATAATAGACAACAATGTGATATTGATCAAGAAAAATAATTTATTCAACTCTTCATAATTATAACCCTAATATAATTTACATATACATGTTCAATGCTGCAAATATATTCAAGAAAGGCGTTGTGAAAATATAAAGAAACAAAGGAAACAATTATAAGGAAATAATAGTCTTCTATATCAATATCTCTCCTCTCTCTAGATCCACTTCCTTTAAATCCCCACTCCAAAATTATTTCATATGAATAGTAAAACTCCCTTTATCTCCAAAGTTGACTCAATAGCTTAAATCCCAACTCTCTACATGGTAGCCAATCACTATTCATTATCTTCATCATGTAATTTGAGTTGGTTTCCATTGCAAGAGTTGAAAACCCCATGAACGAATTACTTCACCTCCACATAATAAGAAAATATGTGAAATTAACATCTTCATTTAGACTTTAAAATATTGGATTGAACTTCCCTAGTGTCTTCCTCAACACACATCTTAGATAGAATCCCCAACAGTTTAAATAATCATTATTTTTTTCAAAATTTTATTTCCAGACTTATAAAGCCATGTGTTTGGAATTTCCATATGTCCTTAACACCTAATTTGATATTTTATTTATTTATTTTTTCGACATAAGGGAAAAAATTCCTAATTAACTATCTACAAATCCACCTTTAAAGCTCTATTTTGGAGGCTTTATTTGGGAGAATTCAACCACTTTTTTCATTTGTAATTTCTTGAGCCATCCGACCACAACCCATTTCTCATACCCTCAACCATAATTTAGTATTATCATAAAGATACAACCATTTCTCCATATTCAACCCACTTGTGAGTCCCAACACAGACCACAAGCTCAAATCTACATTTTAACATCACACTAACCTCAATTTTATAAGTAATAACATGACGTGATTTGGGACTAGAACATTAAAATTTCATCTAGTACATGTTTTTAAAAAACTTTTGAACTCAAAATCACAAATATATAGAACGTCAAGGCCCCTGACTATTCAATCAATCACCTAAAAACAAAAATATCTTGTGATAAATGTTCTTCTAGCCATCAACTTAGAATCTCATAAACTTTGTAGATGCATCAAAGTGCTTCAGTTATCCTCCCTTAAGTTTCACCGGATGATTCAAATTAGCCATTATTTTCCTTGGTTGGATCTCCTTATTTCAGTTTTTATCAGAATCTCGTATGGAATCCCCTAGTTCATCAGTCTAATGTTCATTGACTATTATACAACATCATTTTCTTCTTCAACTATTCTCAACATCATCAATCATCACTTGGTTTCTATTTTAATATTTTTGTGTAGAGCTTTGGATGCTTCGATCAGTGCCTTTGGTTCTGAATTTCATAATTTTCTAATGACCCCTAAAGAACAAAAAAATGTTTTTCAAATCAATATTTCATAGGCATGCATGGTTGAAGTCATATGAAATATGATATTCATATAAAAATTAAATAATTAATACATAAAGTGATTAAAATTTACCACAACTAACCAAGTCATATAAGATTACTAAGTCCTATGAAATGACATAAATTCATACAGAATTGGGAAAAGTCATCTGAAAATAGAACCTTAAAAATTCTTCAATAATTTAATAAACTTTAACAAATCAAAACCATAATTTGTTTTGAAAATTTTATTTTATGACAAAATCATTGAACATTAGAACTGATAATTCAAACACTTGATTGTCATTTAAAAATGAACCTCCAAAATTAATATTTCAATTAGATAACAAAAGTAAAAAAAGGTTAATTTTTATTTAAATACATGAAAATTAAAACCAAGAAAAATTATCTATTTGGCACCAAGAAATCATAATTTAACTTGAATATTAAAAGAGTTATACTTTTATCCCGAAATGATCATAACTTAATATTCTGCAACAAAAATAAATTTTTTATATAAAAGATCACTTAAACCACCAATATATATGTTGAAATCATGTATCAAATCAAGACTACATCAATTAGAATCAATCTTGACCTTCCTATTCTAAATTTTGTAAATGGGATTTTCAAAATATTGAATATATAAACTATTGATCATATTCTCAATTCTTATTTAGATATACAAAAAAAAATTGTTCTTAATAGTGAATGAGAATCCATTCCTATAAAAAAGATTCATAAATCAAATTTCATTTTATAATGGTAACTTAATTATAGTTATCTAATTAAAGTATTAATCCATATAGTTAAATAAAATCATGAGTGATGACTTCTAATACAACAACTCTTGCTCAATTACTAACACGTAGATCCATTTCATCCTTTTTAGTTCCCTCCTACATCTTATTCTATATTTATTATAAAAAATATGTGATACAAACCAGGTATCTGATACCTAAGAATATGAGTTATTGAAATTGAATTCTATAATATTTATATTCAAATTCAAATAATTATTCTCCTTGAGAGAACTTATCAACCCTAGATACCATTATCTAACTATTCTATCATTTAAACCTATAAGTATTCTCAATATGATTATCTTGTAAAAATATATAAAGTAGAATAGAGACATATATATATAAGAGTATTATTTATTTTATCTTTTAATTAAGGACAATTAATGAATGTAATACCCAAAGAAATGATTCCCCCATGAGTCAATTTTGTTTAGTGAGCCAAGATCCATATTTCAATATTACTTATACTCATTTGAACATGTAAATGATCCATAACTAATCTGGTAGTCATAATCTTTTTAATTGTATCATATATGATCCTTGGATAGATGAGTGGGTAAACACATTTTTTAAATCCATAATATAGATTTTATAAACTATATTTCCCTAGTATCTTAATAGATGGGGTTTCCTAGCTAATGTCACTAAAACAAAACACCAAGAATAAGAAACTTAACCATTAGGGTTAACTTATTACTTTCTTTCCCTAGAAAATATAATTCATGGGAACCTAGATGTTAGGTTTAACCATACTGAATGATTGAGGTTAGGACAAGTGCTGGTTTGGAAGGAATCAAACACATCAGGATCACTTACTTAATAAACATCATATGCCTTTTAAGTTATTAACTCTTACACCATATGAAATATTTATATTATCATGTTTCATTCCATTATTTATAAATTTTTCTAACTGTTTATTTTTGTAATCCTTGTCCCATCCAATAAATTAATCTGTTCACACAACATTAAGGTATAACTCTTTAAATAACCATAATGTTTTTATTACTCACCCAAAAATAGAATCCAAGTTCATTTCTTTTTCTTAAATGGATTGGATGATTTTTTTTGTTAATATATCAATATGTGTTTAGTGAAAAAATTCGTTATAGTGTGAGGTTGCAACTTAAAATTATGGGTTGGATATATTCAAGAAGGGGAGGAAATAAATGTGATGATTTATGAGTTATTCCTCAAGGAAAATAAATACTAGTGTTATTGGATATAGTGAAACTATCAATAACACTTTTAAAGTTTAGTTGTGATTTTTGAGTGAAGACTAGATCAAGGTAATCATGTGGTTAGTTCTTCGTTCATGTGGTCTCTTGGTTGTTCTTATAATCGATTCATTAACTATATCTTCATATGTTCTATTGTCCCAACGGTTAATTGGAATGATCGATTGGATGTTCATGCAGTCAATATAATAGGTTTTCATGCGGTTGATAGAGATATATAGTTGATCTTGAGTGATATGTTTTATTGATATAGATTACTTCAAATGGTCACTCGATATAGTCAATTAGGTCATGCAGTCGATCTATTTTATGTGGTTAATCCACCTAGTTGATCCAAACGTGTGGTCAATCTATACTAATATGTTCGGTTTCATTATATAAACATTCCCCATAGAAAATTAGAATGGAAAATATAATATCTCAAATTCATTCGTGTATTTAGTGGATTTTTTATGATGTATGTTGGGTAAAAATCATGGTTTCTAGAATTTTTATATTTTGAAGAAATAAATCAGATTATTATTTTGTGATGTTCTTCATCAATCAGAAATCACAAAGATATAGTGATTCTTTTTTATAAAAATGAGATTCAAGTGAGGTAGAAGCTGTATAATATGATAATCTCCATAATGTAGAATAAGTTTCTAGATGACAATGATACATTCTTCCATGCACAATGATATTTTGAATGGTTTAAAGAAGAGGATTTTGTTGAAGAATCCAAAGAAGGAAAACCCTTAGTCTTTAAGATATTTAATTTGGGGATTTGATTAGAAATTTTTAATGTGGTTGTGATATTTAAATATCATATGAAAGAGATAAATAAATACCAATTATTTTAGAGATTTAAAAAGATATTTTGACTGGGGAATCAAATGTGTTTGACTAAGATTCAAATGAAGATAGAATACTCCAAAGATCATGAAGCTTCTATAATACAATTATGGGATA
Source organism: Viscum album (assembly GCA_963277665.1). Lineage (NCBI taxonomy): Eukaryota > Viridiplantae > Streptophyta > Magnoliopsida > Santalales > Viscaceae > Viscum > Viscum album. Next base: position 68,056,757 of record OY728158.1, read on the forward strand.
ATAATTGTGATATTATGAGAATATTATCCATGTTATTTTTATTATGAATTTAAATGGGAACTATAGGTGATGCATGAAGTGTTCGAGCCTTGAGAAAATATTTAGGGACTGATACATTCTAGTATCAAAAACATAAGATGAGTATGAAGTTGGGGAGATATTTTAGTTGTGAAGAAGACTTACTACCAGATTATTTAGATGAAAGAGAATGACCTATATAATTCAAGATCTTGAGTGAGTTTTGATATCAAAAGTACTACTAACCATTTATGGGTATTATAGTTCTTATTGATGATGTACATAAAAGTTTTTTCAATCAATTTATTTATAGAGTGAGATCAATTAAAAAGTGATGTAGAAGATTATCGGAGAATAAAGAGATATTTCTATAATATAATCATGATTGAAGAAGAAAATTATGACTATGGTTTCTAACCAGTTACTAGAGGCTTGTTATTTGGGTGCTAACCAATCACTAAAGGATTTCAATTGGGGTTTCTAAAAGAGTACTAGAGAATTTTAACTATGGTTTCTAACCAGTTATATCCACTTGTATCTATAGTGAGGAATCTATTTTTAGGAATCTAACCAACATGATAAGGATTAGGATTTTATGTCGAACCTTTTAAATTCCATGTATTGATATCTCTATCCTTACTCTTATACGAGAGTTATGGATGTGAGATAATATTGAGGGGATAAAGAAATTTAACATGTCCAATAAGTTGTATTTAAAAGAGAAAGAACTCAAAAAATGACCACTAATTCACACCACATTCTATGGTCCAACCGTCATAGAGAACTACAAGTGGTATTATAGTAGGATTCATCTACAGAACCAAAGGAGGATTATGAGGAATGGATGATCTTAATTATTTGAACAGTAGGGTTCTTATAACATTTTATGGAAGGAATAATCATATTTGAAAGAATATGATGTTACCCCATATCTTATTAGTTGATATTGAAGTGAGATATTCTTTAACAATGGGTTTCTCACCCATTTCTGAAGATAATATCATGACTCGTACTGAAAAGATAAATATGGTTTCAAATGTAAAGTATAAAATTTTATTTTGATGTCTTTATTATGGATGTTCTACATAATGGTGATGGGTCTCAAGACTTACACGGATAACTAGGACAAATTGATAAGTATCAATGAAGGTAATATCAAAGTAAAAGAAGAAAATATACATGTTTGGAAGAGACAATACAAAGAAATAAATATTTTTGATGATGAGAACATTGATGAATAATTTATAAAGGTTAATTATATTGAGATAAAAATTTAGTGATTTAGTGAGAATCTAGAAGATTCCATCATTATTAAGAAACTGATGATAAATTTTCTAAATCAGTTTGATAAAAAAATACTATCCTTATAAGAAAGATAAAATTTAGTAATAAATGTGAATAAAAATATAATAATTTCTTATGAGATAATGAAAGAAATATATTTTAATAAGAAATAAAAATATGAGACGGATTTTTAATCCATTAGGAAAGGAAAAAATCAAGGAAGAAGTGGTTACAAAATCAAGTTATTTAGATGTAGAGGGAGGTAAAGATATACATGAAATAATTTACCATATATTCAGAGGATTAAAAAGTTTAAGTGTAAATAAAAAAGAAAATGTTCACCAAAGTGATGTAATTTTGATATCCTTTGACACTTTTCCTATGATTTTCCTAGGAATAAAGTTTTATAAACTGAATCTGATGAGGATGAAAAGAAATTTCGAAAATAGAAAAAGGATTTGAAGAAAATGAAACATTATAATCACAGAAATAAATATGATGATAAAACATGATAAATATGATTCCTCGTCAAGTATCTCTTTAGATGTTGAGTTTAATTGTATTTGTAAAGTTATAAAAATATTTTAATCATCTAATAGTGATTATGATGGTGAGGAAAGAACTGAACTAGAATGGACATTAAAGAAACTTTATAAGAAAATATAAAGAAAAATATAAAACTTTAGGTAGAAAATAAAAAATGGATAAAGAAAATAAAAAAATTTATACTAAAAATTATGGGTTTGATAGAAAAGAAGCAACCCTATTTTATGATACAAAGAATAGTAGACTAGAAGTTTCTGAACTCTAGAATATGATAAGTGATTATGAATAGAAACTTGATGTAAGGGAAGAAGAATTTTTCAAGACAAAATCCAAGTTTATTTTAGTTCAAAATGATTTATAAGAATTCAAAGATAATTTTAATAGGTTTTTGAAGATTAAATCTAAGTTCTAATAAGTTTGTGATATAAGAAATCATAAAAAATAGGTAAAATCTACACCTTTTCAATATCAAGATAAATTTGGGATTTTTAATAGTGCATGTGATAAAAATATGAAGAGGTTTATACCAAGGAATCAAAGAGATAATAATACACATCAAAGAAAGGGTTGAATATTCAAGAAGGATGATGCTCCCTAGAAAGAATAAGGCTCAAAATTAAGGGCGTTATCCCCAATTATATTTTGGAAAAAAATTATACTATAGCAGGAGATCATTATTTAGAGGTTATTATTGGTGTTTTGGAAGGTATGGACCTAAATCTTATTCTTATTGGTATAATATGTCATCAAAAGGAATACATATTCTATTAATAGGGAGAATTGGTGTAAAAATTATAGGTAGTTCACAAAGGAAATAGTTTATGACTAGAACTTCATAGAATTTTTCCACCTGGAATAGATTTAAAAATTTAGAAGAGATGTGTGGTAGGTGTGAATAAGGTGGTCACAATTCCAATTACAATATGACTAGATATTCAGGAGAGACTCTATATATTGATACAGGGAAGAAAATTCAGATGGTAAGAAAAGAGAAGCTAAGAAATTATAAGGAATCTAAGATACGGTGTGAGAAATCTAAGAAAACTAAGATGGTCAAGAAATAATTTTTAGTGATCTAACTAGACAAGTTGTAGATGATCAAGTTAATTGAAAAAGAATATATGGATTCTAAAGCTACAGGAAAACTAGTGGTTACACATAAATAAGTTGTCATTCATGAGAATCTATACACAAATAATAATTTAAAATTTCAATTGAAGATGTTAAAAAGGTGTGGGAATATTGGGAAAGGAGAAAAACATTGTTTAACAGTTCTTATATCCCATGAAGAGAGAATAAATAGAATGACGTAAAGAATGGTAATTAAATATCCCTGAAATCTAAGGTAAAGGAAGTTTTTTCACAATAATAAATAGACCAAAATAAGTAGGTGTGTATAAAATATAATGAGGTTGACTATATAAATAAATGTGATGAGAGGTGAAGGGATAAGAAGTCTTGGGTGAGATTAAACTCTCAACTTGAATGTTTCCAAGTAGGAAAAAATAATTTCTCTCATAATTTCCTATTATTATTGTTTGTTTGTGATAACATACAGATTATTGAAGTATTACAATGACTGTTTTTCATGATAAACTACAAATAAGTCATTCTTTATGGTGCTTTTCATCCACCATGGATAGTAGAATTGATTTAATCCCTTGATGGATATCAAAAATGAAGATTGAATTGTTTATATATCACAGGCTGTGTGAATCTAGATATTCTGGAAAAGTCATACAACCCCATTAATTCTAGAGTATAAGTTATTTCACATACACATATAACCCTTGTTCTTAATTATATCAAAAACATTATAAAAGGGAGTGTTCGTTTATGAAAATATGAGATAAAAGGGGTATTTTCATTATTTTCACTTGGACTTTTTGATATATATTTTTAATATTTTCAGAGGAAAAAAATTATTTCTTAATGAATATATATGATCATCCTCATAATTAGAATATGATAATGATATCACAGGGTTGGTTATTGATGTAAAAAATTGAAAACAATGATTGAATCCATATTTTTTTCTACATTGAGGTACACTAATTTGACTTCGAGTAATCTAAATAATATTTTATAAGGAAAATCATGTGATTTAAATCCTCTCACTCAATTAGATCAATGTTTTTTAAAAGGTATTATAATTTTAGAGGTTGTTTTAACATTTTAAGAATTGTTAGATGAGAATACCTCTATTTTCCTTTTGCATTTGACTATAAATAAATGGGAGAAATAAATATTCCCACATCTAGACTTTTACAATGTGTTGGGATATTGAAAATAATTTTAAAGGGGGATGGTGTTGTTCTCAAAGGGTCTAGTTTCATTTTTTCAATATTTCAACAAGTTTACTGTGAAATAATTAGTGATAGTGTGAAGGTTCATCTTATAATTCTAACTTTAATAGATTCAAGATAAAGTAGAAATAAATACTATTATTGGTGTGATATTCTGTAAGGAAAAAAAATAAAATTATTAGCGAATGTAGAGATAGTTTTTGTAACATTTTGGAAGTAATGTTGAGGTGTTTGAGTGAATATTAGATCAAATTATTTATGTTGTCTATGATTTTTTCATAATATTGATGAGTTATTCTTATGGTTGATTCACTGAATATAGATTTTTATGGCCACTTGTTTCTATATTAAATATATAATGACTTCATGTTGTTGATTGACATGGATGATTAGTTATTCACATGATTGAGTTGAATGTTTTTTATTCATTTGATTCAAACATACGGTTGATCCAGAGTGAGACATGTAGTAGTTCAAAATAGTCGATCTTGATGTGTGGTTGATCCAAACTACTTTATAGGGTTGATACACATGATCAATCCATATGTTCAATTGATCTTGACTTATTCATGTGTGTTAGTGTAATTCCCTGGTAGCCCTTATATAAACTTGAGTCTTAGTAAAATGCAATAAATGAATCTTAAACTAAAAGAACTCTATATTTATTAAATCAATACATTAATAATGATACAAGAAAAATTTCCTATAAATAAGAAGATGATAAAATTAAACCTATAAGTACCATCAATAATAAATAAGGACAACTCATAATAAACACGATAATGGTGATATCGTAGCCCATGCTTTTCTGATCTTCCATAAATAGAAACCAAATGAAGAGAACTATGGGTAAGAGTATAGAGGAATGTAAATATAGGCATCATACTTGCAGGTAGAGGATTTAAAAATTTGTTATGTCAGAGTAAAATGAAATTTTTGTCAAGAATACGTATATATACATAAAATGACTACTGCATATAGCCGTTGAATTACTTTTTTTAAAAATATTAATAGGTGAAAAAATGGGATTGTTACACAAATATATATATTTATACATATGTATATATATATATATTAATATATTTGTGTTCATTTGTAGTGATAAATTAATATTATAAAGAGTTTATTCAAGTACCTATTTTTATAAAAAAAATATTTTATATCTCAATGAATATTGATGTTTTTTAAGTTATTCAAATACAATATAATTTCTTAAAATGAAATTTTAAAACATTAATATTTATAATTTTTTAAAGGAATATACATGTTTATTTACTACTTGTTAGAATTTCTTATGAGACAATAAAAAAAATATAACATACCTAGAAATAAGATAATATATGATATATATTTTGTAAAAATTAAAATAACACATCACATTATGAATTTTACAAACCTTTGATTATTCTTAATAAAATACATTTTACTATATAATGATAATTATTATTTTGATAAATAATAATATAATAATTTTTATACTTATATTATTTATGTAAGTGGATAAATCTGAGTTTTTAATTACTAGCATAGTTATATATACATATATGAGTGAGTGCATATTAAAAATAATATATATAAACATATGAATATATGAATTATTAATTAAAAGGTGAAAAAACAATAAAACAATTAGAAATAATAATAATAGAATCAAGTTTGGGGATATGTTTCAAAATTGACAGGATTTCCCCTCCCCCAACGCTGTCTTATCCAGATAGGTAGGGCGACCCGTGATGGTGGTAGGAAATTCTTAGAGTCGACACACCACTACCGACTGTCGAGAATCGTATATGGTGCAATGGGTTTCATTTATGAATCTGGTGACTCATGGATGGCCATGTGCGGAAGAACCCGACACAACTTACCGGTGGTCGGTTGGCCTAAAACTCACACCGGCAACACATGAAAACTCCAAGCATCATGTTTCTAATGGAATAATCCTCCATAGAATCCCTCATTGCGATAGTGAGTCATATTTCTGTAAACTAATGTAGTGATGGAGTATTTTTTTAATTTTCATTTGGTTTAGGTTCCCATGTATCCTGTTAGGTTCAAATTAGGGTCATATTTTAAGTTAAAGTAGGATTTCTTGTTGGTATGTTAATTGGTGTGTTCACACTATTCTATATTTTCAAACTCTAGTTTTGAATGTATGGGTATAAATACCCTTTTTCATTGAGGGAAACCCCTCCGAAATCTCCCCACTGCATCCTATCTAGTTTATATTAGAGGTGTTTTTCATCCGCATCCTCTTTGTGATCTGAGACCGAGGGGTACTCACTACTTCAATTATTAAAGTAAGGGGATGATGTTATTTTATAAAATTGTTCTTTTACATTTAAATTTTTTCAAGTTTTTCACTAGAAAAATAACCACCATATTGCGAAATTCATTTCCCTCTTTCTAGGCAGTATTGAAATAACCTGAAAAGTAAAGGGAATTTTATTTTCATGAAAATGTTCTTGTGATTTTGACTTATCATTAGTATATAACCCTTCATTCTTTTCAATCAATTTCTGGGTTGCAAATCCTTCATGGTAAGATATTTTATTTGGTGAAATATGTTGAGGTATTATATGAAATACATGTATTTTTTTCCAATTGGTCTTAGTTTCTTGCAGAAATTATTACCATATTCTTCAAATCATTTTTTTATAATAGTAATAAAACTATACATTTTTTAATGCATCCATCTTTTTCTATCTTTCCTAATGAAGATGATTTATTTAAAATCTATTTATGTGAAACAAAGTGTAAATTTTGTGAAAATTCCACTCAAACAATTCAAGTAATTTATGTGTTTCTAGTTATTTTATGCCAATTTTCTTTTAGTCAATTACCAATGTTTACTTCATGGCTATTTAAATAATTTTTAATATTTCAGCAAAAGAAATTTTGTTATAGCTATACGTAAAATTATTAAACCATATATGAACTTGAAATATTTATATTCAAATTTATTTAAATCTATCATCAGCGTATTTATAATAGTCTTTTTATTGTTTTCAAGATAGAAATGGGATCCTTTTATATTCTACCTTAATGTTTCATGTTAAGTATTAAATATTTAAATTGTTTTAGTTCATGAGACTCTTTTTTCTTAAAATTATTTTGAATAATTAAAGAACTTCATTTGGACTCCTATAAATACGAGCGACATTACTATACTTTCAAAACTAATATTTTGAAAGTAATATTTTAAATGTGTCTATATATATGTGTGTGTTTATGAATATATCATGAGTGGTAGTGTGGTTATCGAACCTTCAAATTAATGATTTTATTTCAAAACAAGTGGGTGTATAAAAATGAATATATATATATATATATATATATATATATCATTTCATATGAAAGGTTTTTATTTAAGACAAGTATATATATATATATTACTTTTGATGTTTATATATATAAATATATGAATGTTTTTATACATGTCATTTTATGTTATTATTTTTAATCAATTTTAATGCATGAGTATACAATTATGTTTCAATTATAATATCAATGTTTATGTATATAAATATACAAATGTGTATCTTTTATGCGAAACTGTTACATATCCATATACATGAATGTATAAGGATGTATTTTTTTTATCATGATACGTCATGTGCAATGAGGGTTTATTTATACTAATTCTTGTGCAATGGGTTTTTACTTATGATAATTCATGTGTAATGAGCCTTCGTGATCCTTCATGTGCAATGCGCCATGACTCATTCTCTTCCATGTGCAATGTGTCGTGACTCATGCTCCTCCATGTGCAAGGAGTCGTGAATCATGCTCCTCCATGTGCAATAAGTCATGACTCATGCTCTTCCATGTGCAATGAGCAATGACTCATGATCCTCCATGTGCAATGAGCAATGACTCATTCTCATCCATGTGCAATGAGTCGTGACTCATGCTCCTCCATGTGCAAAGAGCAATGACTCATGCTCCTCCATGTGAAATGAGTATTGACTCATGCTTATGTCAAGTTTCATGTCTCGGAAGTGAACCAAGAATTTATGTCATGATCCAAAGTGTCTTTGAATGCTTCTAATAATTTTTAAGTAAAATTTCTATTTCCTTATAAATATTTGAAGTGGATTTTTCAAAATGTTTTAAAAATTGAAATCCTTTTTACTAAGATGTTTATTTTCTTTTACATGTTTTTCTTAAAGCATGCATTTAATAATTTTTTTGTTAGCATGCCTTACTTTTTGAATTGAAAAAACCTCTCTCGTTTCCTTTAGTTTCAGAAACCCCTTACGGAGCTTTTTATCCCTCACCCTATGTTTTCAAAATATCTTTCCATCGGGCTTAAGAACGCGTAGAAGCGAGATAGTGGTTGAGGTAATGCTATGTTTTTTATCCTTAATAAAGATTAGTTTTAGTATTTTCTTTTATAGGTTGTGTAATGAGGAACCTATAATATATCTGGACTCTCTAAAACACTATACCTTTGTGATCTTAGGTTGGGTTATATATAATAAAAAGGGGATCATTTTTTGGGTCATTATATTTTGGTTGGTATAAATAAGTATAAATAATTCGGTGGATTTTATTCTTTTAAAAACACTTGAATAATTTAAAACTGTCCCCCTTTGAGATTTTAGAAGTAGCACTATTCCCTTTTCTTTAAATAGATTTTGAAACAAAATAATAAAGAAAAACACATTAATTTTTATAGTGGTTCTGGGCACAAATATCCCTTATCCCTCTCCACTAAAACTATCTCTATGAGTTTGGTGATTTCCTCTAACAAATCATTTTCCAAGGGATCTCGATAGTTGAGTTCTAGAAACTAGAAATTTTTATAATGATTTTATAGGGCTTCAAATAGGAAATAAAATAGTCCTCGAAACACTCCTAACTTGAGTTTTATTAAACTAATGAGAGAGGATATTTTTTTAAATAAAATATTGTTGAGAGTGTTCACATGTAGAAGTTTCAACTAAAAAAATATAAAATATTTAGAGGAATAAAATAAAGACTTCCCACACAGTTCTACTGACAATACTCTAAATTTTCTATTTGGAAAATACATTTAGATAACTTAGTGGGAACAGACTAACTACTTAGTAGTATTAGGATAAACACACAATATAAGATTGTAACTTGTAGGAATTAAAGTGTTTTCCTAAAAAATAACTACAACGAACTATAGTAGTTGAATATTAGGTAGGTACAACCATATAAACATCAAAAGTATTCTTTGATAGTAAAAAAGAAATTTTCAAGAGATTCAATATATTTTTTTGAACTTTAGATAAGTATAGTATGTACCAAAAAAAATTTACTCTTGTATTTTTATATATCATCTCTCAACTCCACAATCTCAACCATATAAATCTATTGATAATTAATAAAAACCCCAATTTGATTATGTCAATAAGATCTAAAAAAATCACTAGTTGAATTACTATTTTTAAAATGATAATTATGTTGTAAATTTGATTTTAATTGACTCATTATAAATGTAAATTCCCTTAAAAATAGGTATAAATTTATTTCTTGTTGAAGATCCTTTAAAATATGATTGACTAAATTTAGTGATCTATTTATCCTAGTGAAATCGTAGAATAAATCTCAGAAATATCCAAAATTCAAATACTATAGAAAAATAATTTAATATGGGGTTGCTCTGCATTTGGATAACTCCAAATGTACAGTTCAAAATATACAATGGAATCCAAATATAGAAACTAGAGTATGAGTATCAATACTAATGTTAGGTTAACATACCAAATGTGAGATCCTTAATCATGGGGTTTCTTCACAAAAGTTAAGTTCCCGAACTGAATGTGTAGTTCAGAAGTGGGATTCTAAAAGTGACGAGCCTTAATAAAATGTCAATTCTAAAAACCAAATTTTAGCTTAAACATGGGGTTGGATACCAATGTTTGTTTACAACAACACATTAGGAATAGTGATTCCATACTTCATAAAAATATATAAAATAATTTATAAAATAAAAATTCAAACAAATTAAAATAAATGAAATTCCATAATTAAAGGGAAATATAATAAATATTATCATTAATATAACCCTTAAATATAATAAATTAAACATTATTATTAAATTAAATTATGGTGTTTGAGAGCATTAAAATCAATGAGAAATTACTGATAAATTGTTGAATCAATATATATATTCCTAAAATTCTCCCCATTTTTTATGATCACAAAACCCATAAAATTATAAACACAAAATAATTAAAGGATTTAGTTATAAATAAAATAAAATAGAAATTAATAATTAATTAAATATCATATTTTTAATCCAAATTTCTCAACCTTTTTTTGAATTAACAATTAATTTATTAAGATGAATGTAAACACATTTTATTTAGTACTAAACTGTAATTGAATGTTAGATAATCCAAAAAATAAATTCATTATGAAAAAAATATGTTTCTCAAAAACATAAAAAATAGAAAAAAAATAAATACAGACATTTAAAAATAGGGAAAATATGATCTTTTTAAAAATCATCCTTATTTACAATGAATATTGGTTCAAGGTTTAGTAGGTTAAAATTAAAGATGAAATGAATGGTTAGGTTTTGGTTTATCAGAGCAATAGGATTTTGTGGTTATAGAATATTTGAGAATCTAGTGAACAAAATTCAACTCCTCCATTAAATCCTTGTATTTTTTTTGTCCAACCCACTCTTTCATTAGAAATCATTATTCCTCACACATATTCATCCTTTCAATGAGAATCTCCTTTAAAAATGTATGAACAATCTCAAAAGACTAAATATATTTTTCCATCATATCTCCCAACTTGTTAACCAAAAATCTAACTGATGGATTTAAAGAATTAATCATTCCAACTAATTATTTTTAATTTTCTAGTAAGGTGTAGTGGGGAATACAATCACACTATAAATGTTGTATCTTTTCATCCATGGTAGAGAGGCCAAATAATAAAATTTATATCCTTCACAACAGGTGTGAAGATAATGCTCTAAAATAAATAGATTCTCTTAATTTTCATAAACATTAAACTTTTATAGCATCAAAATTATTTTCCTGGAACTTTTTCAAACCACAAAAATAATACTTGTAAACCATTTCACTTATATGTTTCCCAAAACTGGTTTAAGAAATATCTCATAAAAGCATCAAAATATTCTCTAGAAATTGAATTTTCTTTCATACTATGATATTGAGTCTAAAGAGACTCAATTTTTTTTGGGAAATAGATGTACTTCTCAAATCCTCCAAAAATTAATATAACATTTATGTTCTATCTTGATCATTTTAACTTCAACCTTTTACTGATCAAACTTTGAAAATGGATATTCAATAAAACATTGAACTTGGGAATTATAAATACAGTCATCCTTAGATTCCAATGGTATTTCAAACCTTATAGAGGGTATCCAACTTCAACTAAAAAAAATTATTGGATTTATAATCCCTCAATATAACGAGAAGAAAATTCTGTAAGAACTTTTATAGCCTTATCACTCTCTTCTGTAGGTTGTTCTAAATCTTGAACATAATTTTTTGTCTCTTCCTTAACTAAAAGATGGAGAAAACTTCTCAATTATTTCTTCAACTACATTATCCAATTGGTTAACTTCCCCAATCATTTTAACATGAAAAAATAGGTGAAAACTATTCTATTTTCTTAGGCCTTGGAACTAAAAGAGCCTAAGGATCTTCCTCAGTAGATTGTTATTAATAACATATTAGAAGATGAAGTATTCTTCTAACTCTGTAAGAATTATTTTTTCCATAAATTTCTTTCTTTTGGTAGTAATATAAACATTTACTACCCCAACTGGTGAATCTTCCAAACCTCCATCCACTTGTGGAAAATTAGGTGATATTTCTACTTGAGATTCACCAATTTCTTCTACATGAGGCATATATAACTAGTTGATTTTAAGATTTTATTCTACCCCTTAGTAGGATCACCAGATTTTTCTTCCTCTTCATCTATAATATAAATTAACTTTCCTCTAATCATGCTCTAAAATGAACTAAAATTTCTTATAGGCCCATCAGATAATATTTTTCTGTGATGAAATCATAACCCTGTCATGATATCAATTATCAACCCCTCTTATAGATACAAATAGATATTAATCTTCCATCTGGGTAAAAAAAATGCAGCTTCTTTATAACAATAAAGGTTCATATATCTCAATATATACTATGTGATATTTAGCTTGATGTCACTCAACATCAAAAAGGTGATATACATGTATGAAAACAAAAAAAAACTCAACCTCTATGATTTTCAGAACTACTAATATCTGGTTAAACATTATCAAAACTTTCTGATCAGACTATATATCCTTCACTAGTATCTTTCAGAAATGAGAGTTATTAAATAGAACATATATAATTTATTCAAAATTGTGAACAAAATATCCAATTAATCTTAAAATGTTATGGAATTTCCCTTCAGGGGGACTCTAAATGATCAAATATAATACTATTGATGATATTAAAAATACTTTGTCATTTACTTTGGAAGAGAGGACATCTTCACTATCACCAAATTTATATTGGGTGTTTTCATAATAATATTTTACTTCTCTTTTGAAAAAACTAATTAAAATTAATTTTGTTAAACATATATTTTAAGCCTTGAAAACTTAATGCCTACTTCAGTATCAATTTTTTTGAAACAACCACTCAAAATTCATGAATTTTCCTTCAAGAACTTTACATTATAAACTTGAAGATCTATGCCTCTCCATACCACTAGAACTGTCCTCATATTTTCTCTTGGTTTTTCCATCACAATAAGTAGACGGTTTAGTGTCTAGATAAACTAGGGTTCAAGAGGTCGAGAGTTTAAGGGATCGAAAGGGAAAACATTTAAAGGTAAGAGATAGATAAGATTTAACTCAGATGGTTTCAAGTGAAGGTTTGTTATCTCGATCCAATATAATTGTGTAACTATTCAGGGTTTTTAAATGAATATATGGATTCTTAAATTAAAATATGCAAATGAAATTTTAATCAAACAATTCAAAAACTAAATAAAAAATATATATAATTAAAAAATTAAAAACAAAAACTTTATAGATACACAAATATTAATCTAAATAGATATTTTCATTAATATTAAAATAATTAATTAAAATTAAATAAACCTAATTACCCCTTAATAAAATCAAAACTTGTAGTGGTAAGTGGTTTAGTGAAAAATCAGCAAGTTGATACCCGTTGTTAATAAATTATAATGATATATCCCTATTTTGGATATAATCCCTTATAAAATGATTTCTTATATAAATATAATTAGTCCTAGAATGACTTACTAAATATTTTTAAATATTAATATCTTGATTATTATCACATAAAATAGGAATATATTCAAAATTAATTCCATAGTTCATAAGTGTATGTTTCATCCATAAAACATGTGCATAACAACTACCAATAGATATGTATTTTACCTCAGTAGATGACAATTCAATTGTATATTTCTTCATACTAGACCATGAAACCATGGACTTTCCTAAAAAGTGGAAAATTCCTGAGGTTATTTTTAAATTTAATCTATATATTCCAAAATCATCATCTGGACATGAACTTAAATCAAAGCCATAAGTTTTTATATAAAGTATGGATAAAGAAATATTTTCTTTTAAATATCTCAAAATAATTTTAACAATAGTTTAGTTGGATTATTTTCGATTAGATCAACATATTGCATAAGAGTAAATAGAAAACATGTTATCTAGTCTTATAGAAGTATGATATAACAAACTACCTATCATACCTCTATATTACTTGTTGACAACTAGTTTTCAGATTCATCCAAATATATTTTTATATTAATTCACTTGGTAATTGTTTATGGTTTACTATTTTCAACTCCAAGGTTTTTTTAATAAATTGTTAATATATATTTAATTTTATTTAAAACATTTAAAAGATACTTTTGATAAATTTAGAATGAAATACTGAAATTTAATTATCCCATCATACTCTTTTCAAAAAAAATTCAAATTTTTTAAAAATCATTACAATGATATTGATTTTTGAAACTAAAAATAACATCAGATAAATAAATTTAAACTTTTAAAAAAACATAAGAAGAGTTTATCCTAAAAATAGTAGGATCATCTAAACCTATTGAAAACCCATTTTCTAAAATAAAATAATTAAATATTTCATACCAATCTCCTTTTTTTCTTTAATTCCAAAAAGAGATTTAGTGTGTTTAAAACTGAATTTGGTATATGAGGAATTAAAAATCCTTGAGATTGTCTAACATATATTTCCTCCACTAAATTACCATTGAAGAAAGAATATATGACATAAATCTTGTATAATTTAATGTTTATATGAGATGCACATGCTAAAAGGGTCCTAATGGATTCAATACTAGAATATAGGTAAACATTTTTCTCATAGTTTATTACATCATCTTAGTTATAACCCCTTACAACCATCTTATTCTTTTTCCTAGTAATTAAACCATGACCATCATCCCTATTCATAAAGACCCATTTAGTTCATATCATTGGATTGTTTGATGTCCTATCAACTAATTCCCAAAATTTATTCCTCTTGATCTGGTTGAGTTATTCCTATATAGCCAACATCCAAATCTCATCATCTAATCCTTATTCTATAAACATAGTTTCAAATTGGAATACAAGCACCAATAAATCAAATATGTTTAAAACATTTCTATTATTTCTAACTCCTTCATCTAATAATACTATAAAATATTCTAAATTATGGTCCTTTAAAGTTTTATTCTATATAGGTGAGAAACATTCAGGTTACTTAGTTTTGCGTTCTTCATATCTAGATTGATTCTGATCATGTTTTAATTTATTTTGAAACTTATCATTAGAAGATAAAATATTCAAGTTATTTGAAGAATCAATATTTTCATATGTTTGAGTTCTCCTATGATAAAATGTGTCACTTTCATCAATATTTTAATTAATAGATTCATAAACTATCCTAAATTTTTTGTTAAACACTCTATAAGATTTAAAGGTAGGCTAATTCCCTATAGTAATTCATTACTCATAATTTTGATCAAACTTACCAAGGTTTTCCTTAGTATTCATGATATATACCTTGTATCCCAAAAATTAAAGTATCCAACTTTATGGTTTCTATTATTCTATTATTCCCAAACTCTCCTTCATGATCACTTCTTAGTGAAATTATTTTAACGTTTTTTCATTTTCAATAAACTTATAAATAATCACAACAATTGAAAAAAACATAAATTTTAAACATTAGACAGAAAATCCAAGTAAATTTAGAAAAAATAATCAACTAAAAAATAAATAAAGAATCTTTCATCCAATATTACTACTCTAGAGGTTAAAAAAATCCATGTGGATAAGTTCTAAAGGTTTAGGTGTAGAAACATTGTCAATTTATTTGAAATATGACTTATGCTTCTTTTCTATTTGACATTTATCACATATTATATTTTAATCAAAATTAAGACAGTGAATATATAAAATTATATATTCCATAGATAAATTATATAGTGAATATATATTATAATGACCAAGTCTCCATTCCATATCATGGATTCCCTTATTTGAGTACTTAAACAATTTAACTTCTTTTCACATAAGGTACTAAGTTCTAAAGTATAAATTTTTTTAGTTCTAGCTGATCTAAACTTAGGAAGCTCATCTTTAAAGATAGAAAATGAATTATTATAAAAATAAACATAAAACCCATCACAATGGTGTTGATATATACTTGTAAAATTAATCATTTACCGTTGAATGTAGAGAACCTTGTTGACCGGGATAGATTTCATATCTCAAGATGATCAAACTCCAATGATCTTACCTTTATTATTTTCACTAAAGGTCACCAAAATTTTGTGTTTTTTATAGTTATTTGAAAATGGAAAATTATTTAGGCATGTTACTCAAACATCTACATTATATATACTATATTTCATTTATGTTCCTATGTATTTTCACCTATAAATACAAAAAAACAATTGGTACCCAAATACTCTTGGGTCCTGCAGTGTCAATAAGAAAATATCAAGGAAACCATACCTATTTAACCTTGAGGGAAATATTATTCTTAAGAATAATAATCTGAGGACTATTTATGAATTTTTTTATCATAATGACCTTTAATGATGCAATAATTTAGTTAACTCTTTTCATATTGTGATTCTTTGAACTAGAAACAAAATAATTTCTATACAGCATGAGTTTCTCATGACTCCTAGAAATGTAATATATTTTTTTATATAAACATTATTTTTCTAAAATTCCTTTAAAAGACTCTTCAAACTTAATAAAAACAACATAATCATTTTAAAACATTCTAATTTAGTCTAAAACACTTTAATTTTATTTTTTTCTTAGTGCATCTTAAAGAAGATTTTCTTAATTTATTATCTTTTAATTATAGGAATTGTTTCGAAATGGCATCATCTTCACTAAAAATATAATTATGAATATTATTTATATTTTTACTCTTTTTCATTTGATATTCATATTTTTCTTCTATCGTAGAACAATATAAAACTTCTTTTTAATTTGATAAGCTACCAGAATTATAATTAGAAGTGTAGTAAGATTATACATCATCTTTAGTATCCATAAAGCACATGTTTACTTTATAATTTGATTACTCCTAATATGATTCAAAGCATAAAGATCTATTGGAGTCTTCAGAGACACTAAATGAATATTACATGGTGCTCTTACCTTTTTATTTATAGTTTTACTTCATCTGTATATTCTTATCATCATTACCCATTTTTATTTTATCCTTTAGTTGTGGGAAATATATTTTGATATGCCCTAATTGTATTCAATAAAAACAATGGTCCTCTTTCAAACCATTTCCATTCTTCTTGGAATAATTGAATTAATTCTTGAATCCTTTCTTCCTTTTATATAACATGTTGATCCTTCTTGCTACCAATCCATAGTTTTAATAACTTAAATAATTTGAGGATACAACATCCTCCCTGAACTTATTTTCACCTTTTAAAATAGAAACATTAAGAGTTTTATTTTCATTTTTTGTTTATTCTGTGATTCTCAGCCACAGATTTCATCTCATCTACATACTTTAAATTTTTTATTGGAGTTGATAATCTAATTGTAGAAAATATTTCATTACACTTAGAGGGTAAAACTCTACTTACCTTTAATGCCTAATATTTTTCTAGAATTATAGTTCCTAGGGTAGCAGCACCATTGACTATTTTAGTCAATATTCCATTAATTTTAGTAATATATTCACCTTCATACATTTTGAAAGTATTAAATTTAAAATTTTCATTATTTTACCACTAATATCTAACAATATCGGTTCCTTTATAGGCAATAATTTTTTTCCACATTTCATATATTGTAGGACACTGAGAGACACGGTTAAATTTATTAGGCCAAATTAAATAAATTGTTTCATTCATTAATCTTGAATTTAGATCATATTCATCTTCTTTGGTAGTATCCCTTATTTTTTGGGAAACTTTTAGAATTTATTATGGATTAACAACCTTCATATAAACTTTTAAACTGAGATTCATTAAATAGATAACTATATGGGATTTTTAGCAACCAAAATTTTATCCATTGAAATATGGACCCCTTATCATTGAAATACCTTCTTTAAGCTTATCCATATACATCATTCTTTATAGATATCATAAACTATAGTGTCCTAGATTTTAACATGATTATCCAAAAGAGAAAACCTTTGATACCAATTAATAGGTTAGAATAAATAAAAAATACAATGGGTGGATAGTGTTATTTTAAAAATAGTTGAATTATTTAAAAATAATACCCATTTGAGATTTGGAAATAGATATTTTTTAATTTTATTTAGATATATTTTGCAGTACAATAATGAAGAAAAGGGCACAAAAATTTTTATAGTGTCCCAAGAACAAAGATCCCCAATTCTACTCCACTAACACTCTCTCCATGAGTTTAGTAATTTCCACTAGCATATCCTTTTCAATGGGAACTCAATAGTTGAGTGAAGGTAACCAAATATCATTATAAAGCTTTTACAGGGCTTCAAATATGACAAAAAATAGTCCTTAAAACGCTCCACACCCGATTGTTTGGAAAAAATTGGAAAAATATATTTGGTTGAAGAAAATATTATTTAAAGAATTTAGATGAAGATTTTGAAACTGAAAAAAGAATCAATATTTAGAGGAATTTAAGAAAGTGTTCAGCACATATTCCTTCTAAATAAACTCCAAATTTACAATTGAAAAAAATATTCAGATAACTCCACAGTAGTAAGAAAACATCTTAGAAGTATTAGGATGAACACACAATAAAAAATTACAACCTCTATAAATGAAAGTATAGTATTGAAAATAACTTCAATGAACTATAGTTGATGAATAATAGGTAGGTACAACATAAAAAATAATAGAAATATTCACATAAATCTCTGATAAAATTTTAAAGAGGTTCCACATTTTTAGTCTTTCTTGAAGAAAAGATTTTTTTTAAGTATCCGACTATTGAATTTTTATCTATCATCACTCAACTTTGAAATATTAACTAGATTAATCCATTTATAATAAATAATAAATCCAATTTGATTTTGGTCATGAATATCTTGAAAATAGTTGATAAACCATGGTTTTCAAAATCATTAGTTCTTTTGAAATATGAATTTAGTTGACCACTGAAAGACATAACTTCCCTTATAAATAGGAAAAAATTAATTGATTATTGAAGATTCTTTGAACTGGTCTTAAATTTGTTTAATATGATATTCATTCCAATGATATCATAGAATAAATATTATAAATATCCAAAATTCAAATCCTATAGATGAATGATTCAATGTGGGGTTTCTTTTCATGATGATAAATCTAATAGCATAGTTCACAATGTATGTTTGAATCCAAACATAGAAACTATAGCATGAGATTCATTACCAATGTTAGGTTAATATAATAAATGTTAGGGACTTGAATGTAGGGTTCATCACAAAAGTTAGGTTCCCAAAACTAATTTTTAGTTCAAAAGATAGGTTCTAAAAGGGATGATACTTATTAGAAGTTAGGTTCCCAATCCTAATGTTTATCTTAAATGTAGGTTTTTATACCCATGTTTGGTTACAAGAAAACGTTTTGAATAGTGATTTTATAATTCTTCAAAACATCCAGAATAATTTTTTAAATAAAATCTAAAATTAATTATAAGAAAATAAATTCCTAGTTTCCAAGGAAATATAATAAATATTCTAATAAATATATTCCTGAAATCCACTTAAAAACATCATTAATTAAACAAATGAGTGTTTTTATGAGAATAAAAATCAATAAGAATTTAATGAGATTTTTTTTATCAACATCCATATTCCCAACAATATGTCCACTTCATATGATAAATACCTATATTTGATTGGTATGATCAATTAACTATCTAACAACCAGTCATGTACTTAGTGAATTTTTGATGATGTCTACTAAGTGAAAATCATATTATCTAGAATTTATATATTTTGATGAAATATATTAGACAATGATTTTTTGTGCTCTTCTTTATCGATCATACATCACAATGATACTTTTATTATATGAGTTAAATAAGGAGAGACAAGCATGGTAGAAGGTAGACAATGAGATGATATTTATACCAAAGAAGAAGGTTTCACATGGAAATGTTGCATGATTCTATGGATGTGGATATTTTGAATAGTTTAAAGATGTGTATTTTGCATATGAATTCAAGGAATTAAATACCTAAGTCTTTAAGAGGTTTAATTTGAGGATTTTACTAGGTATTTTGAATGAGGTTACAATATTTAAATATCACATGAAAGAGATAATAAATTTTTAAGTTTTTGGAAATTCAAACAGATGTTTTGAATAGGTAATTGAGTGGGTTTAAATGAGATTCAAAAGAAGATATAATATTGATGCCAAATATAGTTCAATTTTAGGATAATAAATATGAAAATATGTGAATAATATTCATGATATTATTATTTTAAATATAAAATGAAATAGCCAGTGATAAATAATGTGTTTTAGCTTTGAGAAACTATTATGATCATGATACTTTCTAGTATCTAAGAGATAAGAAGTGTTTGAAGTCAGAGATACATTTTTCTGGAGAAGAATGATTTATTCTTGAGTGTTTCAAAATTAGAGGATGACCCAAATTTTCTAATATCTCGATTGAGTTTTGAGATTAGTATTGTTTTCAACATTGATGGATTCTAAAATTCTTTAATGTGTTATACATGAGAATATATTCTCATACATCTGTTTATAGAGGGAGAGCAATTCATATGTGTTGAAAAATATTATAGGATCATAAAGAGATATTTTTATAAGTGGATCCATATTAAATAAGAAGTACGTGGATGGGATGTTTAACAAGTTTCTAGTGGTTTTGATTTGGGTTTCTGTCAAATAACTAAAGGATTACAATTGGGGTGTCTAACCAATTTATATATAATTGTAACTAGGGTGTCTAACTAGTTGTATCCACTTGTTTCTATAGTGGATAATCCATATTGGTGTATCTTACCAATATGGAAGGGAGTAGGATTTTATTCCAAGACTCATAAATATTGTGTGATTTTCCCTCTTTCATTCATCTACATATGTTGCGAGGCTTTGAGATAATATTGAGAGGATTAGTAATGTGAAACGGGAAGGGCGGGGTGGGGAGGGCCAAGCCTGCACGGGTTTGAGCCCGCGCGGGTTTTTCCGCAAAAGCCCGCATATAATGCGAACAAATAATTTCAATCCCACCCCGCCTCGCATAAACCCGCGGGTTGCCCATAGGCTTACCCACATTTACAAAAAAAATAATATTTATAATCATTTAAATGTTGTATTTTTATCATTTTTAAAGGTATTTGTAGGAAGAAGTATGAATTAACAATAACTAGAGTTTTAAAGGGTGTGATGGAACATTTTTGTGTGGGTTAATGTTGGCATACGTTAATGTCGATGTGGTGGTGAACTATTGTGATAGAAAGTAGGTGAGTGATCGGTGATGGGCGATGAATGATAATGTTGGTTGTATGGTGATGTGAACAACTAAACTTGTGAATGAATGGAGTCTCTCCAGGTAACGATCAGTTTCAAAGGAAGCTATTAGTGTTTTCACGAGGTTCTATACAATTCTCTTAATAACAAAATAAAATTAAATAATAACAAAATTAAATCAACCTAAAAAATATTATGATTATAATAACTCTTATAGAATTGAAACCATGTGCAGGGGTGATGAGTTCCATTTTTCGAGAGATGGGTTGACACACCATGTGAATATGGTTAATAATAACTATATAAATAATATAATATCATATTAAAACAATAAATGTAGGTCTATTTAAAATTCACATGTGAATAAATGGCGAATTAATATGACCATTACGGTGAGAAACCATATGTCACCGTTTAACCATGATTTTTTTATTAAAAAAACTAAAATGTTAAAGAAACATATATTGTAAAAATAATATATATTTTTTTAAATCAGGCCCACGGGAAATCCCGTACCCACGCGGGCTCAACCCTCATTAGCCCGCACCCGCGCGGGCTCAACCCTCATTAGCCCGCACTCTAAACGGTCAAAATTTTTAGGCGCACCCCACCCCACATCCACCCCATACCCGCAAAGCCTGCGAGCTACGATCCCGCTTTGCATCACTACAGAGGATTAAGAACTTTAGTAGGTTTAGGATATTGAATTTAAAATAGGAATAATTCATAAAATATGAATATTGATTTAATCCCCCTCTCTGTGGTTCAACTAGAATAGAGAATTAAAATATTCACACATATCCAAATGAACTTCATATAAAATGTATATGAATTTTTCATGTCAATTCATAGGGTTATATGAGATTGATAGTCTCTTCACTATTAAGCCATGTGTAATATATTTTCAAACACTGAATTTTCTAGAGCAAGTCATAATTCTCCTAGATGGTGGGTATTCCAATCCCATGTCCCTATAAAAGGTGACACCTTATTCAAGAGATAATTTGATTCATGATACCCCTAATACCAAATATGAAAAACCTATATTTAATTACAATTCATTTTATCATAACTCAAATAAAACATTGAGGTCAAGGTAGAGAAAAAATTAAATATTATGGAGTCACACCTGGCATATAATACAAGGTTTTATATCCTCAAATTAATTTTTCGCATAAATATAAGTATAAAAATTATCAAAATTCTATAAAAATGTATAAACATGAATAATATAATGGAATAAATAATTAAACAAACATTCCATTTAACATGATAAAAAATATGAATTATCATATTTAATATAATCCTGTAAGAAACCAATTAAGCATACCACTTTACATTTATAACTAATTTAAAGTAGTCAACTATCCACAAGGAACAATCACTATGATCAATGGCAGGTTGAGTGTGAGAATCATGGAAGGTGAGAGCCTATGTGGTTAAATGAAAACATGAGGAGTATGGGGCAATTATTTGTAAAGGACACAGTGTTGGGTGGCATTATAGAACACTGGCATGAGGCATTTCTAAAGGATTTCAATTATTATCGCAATCACATCTAGGGTAATAAACAAGAACCCTCATAAAATGACTTTTTTTACATGTTTAGTAAGGAATGGTCCATCTCTATGCATTCTACATGCTGTTCTTCAACCACATGCTTGAAACATGTGGTGCATCTGTATACTGTTCTTCGAGTTACATCGTCTTACCAAGTAATTTCAAGACCATCTCAATATTATATTAACACTGAATATAATTCTTGGAAGATAAAAAAAATGATTCTTTACTTTCCTTATATCACTATGAATGTAGGATTATGAAATAAATCTTACTATGCTTTACCCTCTCGATCAAATTAACAACTTAACATAACATCATATATGGAGTAGGATTATATATAATTAAGTCATCACACAATGCATCATCTAATGAATCCAAACCAGTTATAATGCATATCATGTGTGTTGTTCCCAGTTAAAATGTAGTTCTATTTTTTCAATAAGGATTTAAATTTGTGGAGAATTTTATTTAATGTTAGTTGAATGATAAAGAGTGATTTTTTGAAATATCCCAGAAAATCTAAACCTGGTTTTTTTTTGTAAAAAAATTATTTTATAAAATGGATTTATATTTAATTTAAACATTTTTAAGACAGTTTTATTTAAAATAATAATTGAAATTAATTTTTTAAATACAATTATAGTTTTCAAAACGTAAATATTATTTTTCATTGTTTAAAGAATATTTTAGAATAACTACTTTTATTGAATAAAATTTACTTTTATCAAAAAATTTATTTAATAGAATATTATAAAAAATAATTATATATGAATATAGTTAATTTGTCTTTATAATATGTATATGTATATTAGTTTTTAATTATATAATATTATGAAACAAATACTTTTATAATATTTTAATTATATTTTAATTAGGTAATGAGATTACACATGTCATTTAAAATTATCATTTTAATATCAAATATTTTAATGACATTATTTTTGTAAAAAAATGAACTAGTCTAATTTATGCAAACAAATATTAATAATTATGTGGGTTTATATATTTTTAGAAATATGATATTTATATATATATATATATAAAGTAATAATTATTAGATTTAAATTATAAATTATGATTGGATTGACTTTTATAAAATTGTTGTTTATGTTTAATAAAATTATAATAACTATGATAATATTAAATTTAAACTTAATATATAATATAAAAATATTATAAATTTTAATCAAATAATAATAATATAATAAAATGAATAAAAAGGGGGGAAATTGTTGAAGAAGGGGATAGTAATCACTAGGGTTTCCGAGTCTCGTTTTGAGGAGGAAAGTGGGTCAAGGCAAGGGTCGCATCGTGATTCGGAGAAGCTGATCACGGAGGGCTGATATCGAAAGTAGGGTTCCTTCCTAGTCAAGGCCAAGGCCGAGTCGCACTGAAGGAGGAAATCAAATCACCAACGGTGGAGTTTGAGTTGGAACCACCGTGAGGAATCGATCTGAGCAAGGTAGAGCATTGAGGTTTAGTTGTGACTGTTGTTCCCGGGTTAATTGAGCTTGTGTGAGTCTCGTTGCAGATGGAGATCCGGGCACCACTCGGGTTTCGATTGTCAGGTAGGTGTTATTTTTTTTAGGCGGCGTACCTCGATTTGGTTTGTTGTGGAATTTATGTGGAATTTATTTGGTTGTTTCCTCTTTTCCTACACCTATCATTGATTGTCGACAGTGATTTGCAATTTTATTTGGTTTATTTGTTGAATTATTCAACTTGTGTGTTCTATCAAGTCTATTGGATTGTCCTATTTTTGGATTTTATTTTCAATTGAATTGTTTATTCAATTTCACCAACCTCTCATCATCTTCGGACTAGAAGTGGTCGTTTTCTGGTAGTATTTGCAATTGATTCAATGTATTAATTTCATTGTTGACTCATGGTCCACTTATCAGAGCTCATCTTTTGAAATTTGAACATCAGGGTTTTTTTTTGTCTGCTTTTGTCTGTCTCATTGAATTTTTATATCGAATTGATTCCTATATAACTTCATTTTTTATTGTTTATTTCCCTTTTTACTGCTCGGTAATATTCTATCAGCTTGCACAGCAAGGTCATTCTTGTATTGGCTGTAAAATCCTTAATCCTTTGGGTAAATTGAATGTTCAACTTGGTTTTTCAGTCTAGGATAGCGTGTGCCCATCACTCTGTGACTCCAGCTGTAGTTTGTTTTGGTTTAGAGGTAAGGGAAACATGTTTCAGTGTTCAGATTTTATAAAGTATTATTTTCATATTTTAATTTATGTTTGTTTAAATGAAATTAATTATTTTTCAATGACTCATAATCCAATGTTTCTCCTGTTTTCTACTGCAATTCATGTAAGGGTTATTTTGATTATTGATTTCAAAATTATGGGTTTATTTAAGGAAAAATATACATGTCTTTTGGTTTTTAAATTTGATAAATTTTAGTAAGGGATTAAATATTTATTTTTGTGCTAAAATTTATTTTAAGTGATTACCCTTATTTTAAAATCTTTAATTTGAGGATTTATAATTTTTATGTGTTATATTCATCTCAAATCCATGTTTTATACACACGTGATTCCCAAATTTACATAATTATAATTTAAATTCATGATACATATATATGTATATAAATATATATATATATCTGATTTAAAGTTTGTCATACATGAATATATATGTGTGTCTGTCTGTCTGTCTGTCTGTATTTTTAAGTATTAATGACTAATTTCATTGAAGTAATGTATATGGGTGCAATAGATGTATATATATGTATATAATATACAATTCAAATAATTCATATATATATATATATATATGTGTGTGTGTGTGTGTTTATATATATCGACATATTTGTGCATGATTTGAAAGATCAAACAAATCATGTACGGATATGGGTTAAAATTAATATCAAGGATTTGTACAAAACCTTATTTTCAATTTGCTCATGGATTGAATGGTTATAGTTATATTTATAATTTTATTAACATGTTATAATTTTTATCATCTTGTTTCTAACAAGTGCACATAACATGTCATCACGTTTTACTAACATTAAGGTGGTCGCATCCACATATAATCATGTCCATGTGATTATGTACATCATCAGCACTCATCACATTATAATAAACTCAAAGTTTCAATTTTAAGATTTAATTCCAAAAATAAAATGTACATGGATATAATTTAAAGTATTTTATTTTAAATGTTTCCTTTATAATTTTATAATAAATTATTATAATCAATTGTGGAAAATGTATTTCACAAAAAAAGGATTAAATACCTGGTTAATCCATTCAAAGCCTCTCACTAGTGCAGAAAATGTTTTTTACGATGCTTATTTTTTATTTTTAACGTTGGATTTTGGCCAACTTTATTATAGGAGATGTTATAAACATAGTTTTTTACGTCGGTTATTTTACAACCGATGTAAAAAACACAAATCCGAATCATTTTTCATGTCGGTTGATAAAAACCCGACATGGAAAACACTTCGGAGTCGTGGTTTATTATGTCGGTTATTTAATAACTGACGTGGTATATACCCTTTCACGTCGGTTATTATATAATCAATGTCATAAATCACTCATCCGAAGCATTTATCACATCGGTTATTTTTATAAACGACGTGATAAACCTGTATTCCAAGAGGTTTCCAACATCGGTTATATAATAACCGACGTAAAAATATAACTACGACGTCGATTATAAAATAACCGATGTAAAAAACTATCCATTCCAATTTATTACGTAGTTTATGAAATAAACGACGTAAAAACCATTACCAATGAAGTTATTACGTTGGTTTTGAAATAACCAACGTTAAACCTAATACCAATGCATTTTTTACGTCGGTTATTTCATAATCGACGTAAAAAACAATTTTTTTTAAATAAAACTGAACCACTGCTATACCCAGCTAAATGACCTGAAACAGAGAAAAAGGTTACCAAAACCAGACCAGAACAAACCAGAACCCCCCCCCCCTCCCCCACCCCACTCGACAGCACCCACCACACCCCTGGACACCCCCCACACCCCTGGACAGCCCCCACCCCCTGGACAGCCCCCCACACCCCTGGACAACCCCACCACCCCCTGGACAGCCCCCCACACCCCGGAAACCCCCCCCCCCCCACCCTTCTGTATACCCCCCACCCCCTGGACAGCACTCTCACACCCCTGGACAGCCCTCCCACACCCCTAAAACATACCAAAAAGTTACCAAAAACAGACCAGAACCCCCCCCCCCATTGGAAAGCCCCCACCACACCCCTGGACACCCCCACACACCCTTAGACTCCCCCCCCCACCCCCTTGATAGCTTCCCACACCCCTGTACAACACCCCCACCCTCCTAGACACCCCCCCCCCCCCCCCACACCCCCGGACTGCCCCCCACCCCCTGGACTGCCCCCCCCCACCCCCTGGATGGCCCCCACACCCCTGGACAACCCCCCCCCCCCCACCACCCTCCTGGACACCCCCCACACCCCTGGACTACCCCCCCTCCCACCCCCTGGACGGCCCCCCACACCCCTGGAAAACTCCACCACCCCCTAGACAGCCCCCCACACCCCTGGACAACCCCTCCACCCTCCTGTATACCCCCCACCCCCTGGAAAACACTCCCACACCCCTAGACAGCCCTCCCACACCCCTGAAACAGACCAAAAAGTTACCAAAAACAGACTAGAATCCCCCCACACCACTGGACAACCCCCACCACAACCCTGGACACCCCACGCCCCTCACACCCCTGGACTGCCCCCCCCCCTCCCTCCCTGGATAGCCCCCCACACCCCAGGAATACCCCCCCCCCCCCTCTTGGACACCCCCCCCCCACCACCACACCCCTGGAATGCCCCCCCCCCCACCCCCTGGATATCCCCCCACACCCTTGGAAACCCCCCCCCCCACCCCCCACCATCCCGGACACCCCACACACCCTTGGACTCCCCCCCCCCCCCCACCCACCCCCTGGACATCCCCCCACACCCCTGGACAACCCCACCACCCCATGTACAACCCCCCACACCCCTGGATAACCCCCACCCTCCTGTATAACCCCCACCCCCTGAACAGCACTCCCACACCCCTGGACAGGCCTCCCACACCCTTGAAACAGAACAAAAAGTTACCAAAAACAGACCAGAACCCCCCCCCCCCTCACCCACCCCACTGGACAGCCCCCACCACACCCCTGGACACCCCCACACCCCTGTACTGCCCCCCACCCCCTGGACAGCCCCCCACACCTCTGGACACCCCCTGGACATCCCCCCACTCGCCTAGACATCTCTCCCACCCTCCTGGACACCCTCCCACCCCACTGGACAGCCCCCACCACACCTCTGGACACCCCCCCCCCCACCTCACTAGACACTCCCAGACAAAAAACAGACCAAAACCCGACCAAAACCAGACCAGAACCCCCCCCCCCCCACCCCCCACCCACCCTACTGGATAGCCCCCACCACACCCCTGGACACCCCCCCCCCCCACACACACACACCTCTGGACTACCCCCACCCCCTGGATAGCCCACCACACCGCTGGATACCCCCTGGACATCCCCCCCCCCCACTCGCCTAGACATCCCTCCCACCCTCCTGGACACCCTCCCACCCCACTGAACATCCCCCACCACACCCCTGGACACCCCCCCCCCCCACCTCACTTGTCACCCCCAGACCAAAAACAGACCAAAACCAGACCAGAACCCCCCCCCCCCCCCCACCCCACCCCCACCCTACTGGACAGCCCCCATCACACCCCTAGACACCCCCCCCCCACACCCCTGGACTTCCCCCACCCCCTGGACAGTCCCCCATACCCCTTGACACCCCCTGGACATCCCCCACTCTCCTAGACATCCCTCCCACCCTCCTATACACCCTCCCGCCCCACTGGACAGCCCCCACCACACCCCTAGACACCCCCCCTCCCCCCACACCCTGGACTCCCCCCCCCCCATCCCCATGGACACCCTAGACCCCCCCCCCCAATCCACCCCACTGGACAGCCCTTCCACACCCCTGGAAACCCCCCTCGCCCCACAGGACACCCCCACACCCCTAGACACCCCCTGGACAGCCCTTCCACCCTCCTGGAAATGCTCCCACCCCCTGGACTACCCTCCCCCCCACTCTCATGGACACCCAGGATACCCCCCTCCCACCCCACCGGACAGCCCTCACACACCCATGGATACCCCCACCCCACTTAACACCCCCCACACCCTTGAACCCCCCCCCCCCAAACCATAATCCATACCAGAAAAATTATCATAAGTAGACCAAAACAAGAAGTATAGAAAAATTAAACATTCACATATATAACATTAAAAACTTTCAATGTCAACTTAAAAAAAATCCAACCTAAATGACTACCAAATACACAATTACAATGAAAATATTTAAAATTACATTTTACACTACAAACAACTAAAATTTAATCAAACCTGTAAAATAATTTGACCATTACGCTTGTAATTGTTTGACGTCTTGAGAACTATGGGGTTTAGGGTCATCAAATAGCTATAAATTAAAAGGATGGTAGTTAGTGTGTATAATAAATAAATCAAATAAAATATTATGGAAAAGTTTAAAAGGAAATATTACCAGTCAAAGTTCACAACTGTCCCAGTTGTTATTATTTCATACATAAATCTTAACATATAATATCCGCATTCGATGCCACCTTGTTATTCATGAAAATTCTATTTGAATGATTGTAAATTCAATATATTATTTTTATGTAATAAATCAAAATGCACAAATTATAAATGGATATTTACCTTTACATTTACATATTTGATCTTCGCACTCCTTTTCTTTGTGTTTTTTTGAAAGTAGACTCATCCCCTGTTAGAAAATAATACGAATGGGATAAATTTAAAATTCATTATAATATATAAAACTATTATGAAATTGAAACTTACTTTTACAACATTTTCTTAAAACTTTACCGCACATCACCATGGACAGAGCATATCCAATAAAGTGTTTTTTGCCTTGGGAAAAAAAACCCTAACATCCAATGATCACTGATAAAAGAAAATTTAAGGTTAGTGGTTTTTTATGTTAAAAGATAATGAACTCTTTGAGAGAGATGTGTTTCATACCTCTCACAAAAAGGCATCATCCAACATTGTGTGACTATATTCTGTTCAAGTCTTTCAGCAATATAAAGCATTCTTTGTTCCTCATCCAATGCACATGCTTTAGGGGAAATCAAATGCGGGTCCATGAATCCATATACATCTATCCGCTCATTCTTATCACAAATGTTAGAAAGATACCTAATACAAAACAGACATAAGTATACATTTTTAATAAATATAACGCAGGGAAAAGGTGTTAAGACTTACATGGAAAAAATTTGCACCACGTTGATGCCCAACTTATCTCCAGTAACAAGCTTCATGATATCAGTTTTCACAATCCCCGCAATTATTGCACATCCACAAACATGAGCTTCCATTGGAAACTCATAATGATCCGCCAACAAATTTGAATATCGTGACAATCTGTCAAGACTACTAGAATCTGTATCTGATATCATAGCCATTTGTCTTTGTTGTTGTCTATACAATATTTCTTTACCTTTGAAGTATTCCTGTAAAAATAAATATAAAAATATATTATTTTTCAAATGATAAAACAACTTCAATAAAAAAAATAAAATAGAAGATATAACATATATACCTCTATGGTAATGAGTCGAAGAAGTCTGGATTGCCAAATTAAAAAATGGCCGATACTATGTCCAACTGTCATCACCTCATCTGTAGGTAATGGTACTCGAGCTGATCTATCTATAATATCCTGTACAGTGACCCTCTAATTCTCTACCTCTAATTTTTTATGATGAACTATATCTCTTATACAATATACCAACCCATATGAAACTATATGATGTTGAGGATCATCAACAAACAACTCGCAATAAGTAGGAAGTTTCGGTGGAGGAGTAGGATAAAAAACGGGGTCCACGGGCTAAGGTGGGGGAGTGGGAGCTACTGGAAGAGGTGGAGGATAAATAATGGGGTCTGCAGGGGGAGGTGGAGGAGTGGGAGCTGCAGTATAAAATTGTCTTTGCATGTCTACAAACATAGACTTTACTGACGCTCTAATATTTTCCTCCATCATCGCATTAATATTATGAACTTCAGCCTCCAAGGATTCTATTTTCTTTTATAAACACCCTCAACGTGAGAAGTTGAAGAACGTGGAAACACTTTTCTTACTAATACACCTGCCGGATATCCTCGTACACGACCAAGATGTTCAGGCTTTCCCAATGCTTCGGATAAAATATCTTGCATCCCAGTAGCTGTAAATACCCCCTGTGAGCTCTGCTCCTCGAGAGAATCCTATATTAATTAATTGAACATTTCCGTAATTATTGAAATTATATTAAGAAAATTGTTAACTTAAATAAATAAAATAGATATCTTACAATCCTCTCAGCTGCGATTCTCTAATCTTCCGAAATATATTGCCCTTTTTTGTCCATCCTAGATCTCTTCCATTTTTCATGTCTATATAGAGGGGATAGAGGGGCCACATCTCCAAATCTTGAAGACTCAGCTGATAGTTTTTGTAATTTTTCTGCCATCATTTGTTCTTCCAATAATGTATACCCTCCTCGAGATAAACTATGCGGGTATACAATTTTAGATTGGATCTCCTGATGATATTTCCTTGTTTGCTGTAAATTAAGAATAAGAAATCATTAACAAAACATTAATAAGATAATTTATATAAGAAATCTTATAAAAGTTTACATTTCCCTGACCAAAAATGAATCTTTTATTATACTTTCAACAAACTGTCTCCATGTATCTTCATTTATGAAAGGATAATATGACATGGGTTTTCATGACTCATATGACCAAAAATAAAATCAGATTTGAGGGTTGATTTGAAATCCCTCCATCTCCTGGCAGCAATCGATAAGCATTTCTTCCTGACTCCTCCAGTGTCAGGAATATCAAATGTCATCTAATAAAGAAGTGTTTAAACATATTATATATACTAGAAACATTTAAATAATATGCAAACAATAGTAAAAGATCTTACCAAAATTGTCTCCCACAACTGATAGATTATCGCTTTGTCCACACTTCTCTAGTCATCATACAAAATGCTTACTTTGCTCTTACCCTGAGTTGATACAAAGCTCTTAAAATCTTTTTCATTTGGACCTCTAGGAATATCATCCTCATCAAACTCAATGAGTATCCTCTGATCCTGCGTACGAGGAAGTGATAATTTTGGTAAATGTGTGCACCCACGTTTACCAACTCTTGAACTCTTTGTCGTAATGGGAGCACATGAGGAAGATTGGGGAACATCAAGAGGAGCATGTGAATGTTCCTCCCAAAAGGTATGACCAATATGCTCATCTCCAGAATCATGTGGTTGATCAACTGATTGATCTTTCATTATCCTTCAAATTAAAAAAACAAACATTAGTTCACAAATATACAAATTCAGATATTACAATAATACTTCAATCAGAAAATAGAAAATTGTACTGAGTTACATAATAGTAAACATAGTTAATATGGTAAGCATGTTAAACAATGTTAAAGATGTTAAGGATGGTCAAGATGGTAAACATGGTAAACATGGTAAACCTGGTAAACATGGTAAACATGGTAAAGTCATTGTCACTAAACAAAAAATAATAGATATATAATTTATGTAATGGTAAACATGATAAAGTAAACTAAACAATATTAAAACAAACAAAAACATATACTTATTTTTTTTTAATACATGTTTTAATAAAGAAAAAACTTATAATATCTAACATTTTATGAAAATAATAAATGTAAACAAGAAATAAAAAAATGTTACCTGTAATTTTAGGAATGTATAAATGGATTGTTTTCCCAAATTCCTTCATCGTGATCGTTCCTTATGGCACAAACCATGTCTTCAACATGTTCATCATTATGTTCTATTAATATTTCCATGGAAGTAGGGATATCACATAAATCAGCATCTTCATCAAGTTCATCCTCACCAACATATTGTTTTTTCCCTTATAAAACAACAACCCACTGCATATCTGATTGATATACTACATAGAAAATTTGTTTTACATGTTTTTCCATTATAAAATAATTATTTGTGTCTTCCAATCTATTCAGATTAACAACTGTCATTCCAAATTCATCGTGTATGACACTGTTGTTACCGATAAACCATTTACAGTTAAAAACAGGAACTTTAATTTTAAAGCAATCAACCTCCTATATGTCTTCAATCACTCCATAATATGCACTTGGGGCAGAAATTGGGTTTTTGTCCGTAGCACTCGAAAAATGCATTGCTTCTGCAAACACCAATACACCACTATTCTGAAGTGCAGCTCTATTGTCCTGAGCTTTCGTATGAAATGTATAGCCATTAATTTTATAACCGGACCATGTTATCACATTTAAACATGGACCACCCACTATCCATTTTAATGTCTCTAATACATCTGATCTACCAAGCAAGGTCTTTTTTAACCATGAAAAAAATGTTTTGTTGTGTTCATTCAAAATCCACATTTCTTTTTTCTTTGGATGACATTATTTCAACTCATTAATATGCAATGTGATATATGGTTGAGCATCAGCTATTTTATTCAAGATGTATGATTCTAACTTCTTCATATGTTCAACTGACAATGATTTGACTTTCAAGCCACGAATCCACTTTCTCTCATTATTAACTCGTTCATGGTGAGATGGAGGCAAACCTATGTGTTGCGTCGTAGCCAAGTAGCTCGTACAAAACTCTACAACCTCCTCAGAAATATACTTTTCAATAATGAAGGATTTAGATCGATATGGATTCTTAACATACCCCTTCAATATTTTCATATACCTTTCAAAAGGATACATCCAACGAAGATATACAGGTCCACAAAGCTTTATTTCTCAAACTAGATGAATCATTAAATGCGCCATTATATCAAAAAAAGTTGGAGGAAAATATATTTACAATTGACAAAGTATACAAATTGCATCCTTTTACAAAATGTTCAAAGCATTCACATCAATCACCTTATTACAAATTGAATTGAAAAAATAACACAACTTCATTATAGTCTTTCTGACATGGATGGGCAATATTCCATGCAATGAAATTAGTAGAAGTTGTTGCATCATAACGTGACAATCATGATATTTCATACCTATCAACTTCTATTCCTTCAATGAGACAAAAAATTTACATTTTAAGAATAACCTTGAGATACTTTGATATCATGAATACATTGACAAAAGATAATTTTCTCCCTCTTTGATAGTGTATGACAAGTCGGGGGAAGAAATGTTCATCTTCCATTAGGAGTGGGAGCTAACTCCAAACATATTCCCATTGATAGTAAGTCTAATCTTGCATTCAATCCATCTTTATTATTTCCTTTAATATCTAATAATGTTTCAATCAAACTATCATAGATATTCTTCTCCACGTGCATGACATCAATATTATGTTTAACTTCATGATATCTCCAATATGGTAGCTCAAAAAATATTGACCTTTTCTTCCAAATATGTCTATCATTACTAGATTTTTGTGTCTTTCCCAATGTCACATAAAGGTTTTTCACCCTCTCAAAATACAGATCAAGGGATAAAGGTTTTAGAGAAATATCAAATTCTTGTGAGCCATTGAATGCCTTTTTTAGTCTTCTATAAGAGTGATCCATAGGAAAAAACTTTTGATGCCCCATGTACACTGTTTTCCTCCCATGATGCAATTGACAATATGAATTCTGTTGTTCGCAAATTGGACATGCTTTATGCCCTTTAACACTGTATCCAGAAAAATTTCCATATGCTGGGAAATCATTTATAGTGAACAAAAGCACTACATGCAGTTGAAAATATTCCATTTTATAAGAATCATACACCCTAATACCATCCTCCCATAAAAGTTTCAAATAATCAATCAATGGTGACAAGAAAACATAAATATCATTGTCGGGTTTCTTCGGAACAGAGATCATTATACTCAACATGACATATTTGTGCTTCATAAAAACTTTAGGAGAGAGGTTGTAAATTACCAATAAAACAGGCCATGAACTATGTGTGCTACTGAGGGTTCGGTATGGATTCATTCTATTTGTGCACAACCCTAGTCTGAGATTTCTAATTTCATTTCCAAATGTAGGATACTGCTCATCAATTTTCTTCCACTGTGGACAATCAGCTGGATGATGTATTTTTTCATCACATAACCGCTCATCAGCATGCCATCTTAAGATTTTTGCATCATGTGAATTAGAAAATAAACATTTGAAATGATGACTTATAGGAATATACCAAAATACCTTTGAAGGGATCTTTGTAATCTCTACATCAGCCTGTGATTTTTCTTTCACCTTATACCGTGATGTCCCACATTTAGGAAACTCTGACAGAAATTCATATTTCTTCCTATATATCATATAGTTATTCGGACAGACGTGTATTTTATTGTATCCTAATCCCATCAGGGATAATATTTTCTTGGACTTATAATGTGAATCTGAAAGATCGTTATCTTTTGGAAGAATGTCTTTCATAAATTGTAGCAGCTCTATAAAAATTATGTCACTCCATCCATGTTTCGCCTTCAGGTTAATCAATCTTAACAACACCGAAAAAACCATAAAATCTGTACAACCAGGATATAATGGGTTTTCAGCATCACCATATAGATGCACAACTGTCGGTTCTATCTCAATTTTTTATGCTGAAATATCGTGAATCATTTCTTCAATTCCATCGGAGTCACCATCTTGTGAATCATCATCATCAGTGACATTCCTTCCAGTTTCACCATGCCAAATCCAAGGGTTGTAACTCATATTAACACCATGACAAATCATATGATCTTTTATCTCTCTACTTTTCAACTTCTTCATATTCAAACATTTCAGGCATAGACAGAAAAAAATTTCACTACTTGGAACATTTCATTTAGAAATTTCCAAAAATGCATCAACACCTTCCTCATATTCATTGCTCATTCGATGTGCTGTAATCCAACTTCGAATCATTATTACCTATAACAAATATCAAAATTATACATCTTTTTAAGATAAGACAAATATATGTTTATATGAAAAAAATCATAATTTGAATGTAAAACAATTTTGAAATATAAAACAAATCTATGCGTATTTAAAAATATGATTGAATATGATTTTAAAAAGAAAACATAGTTAGGTATAACAGTTTTAAATTCATCTTGGATCCTGTCTGTTAAGGTTCACAAAGAATATGTCCTGGTGCAACTGGATACCAAATTCACCCTTCCGTAAAAAAGAAATATGAAGTTTAAATATTAAAATATGTATACATTCACTACTAAAAATTACACATATCCTAATGATTTGAAACATCTGGACAGCCCACCCACCCCTCTGGACAGCCCCCCCACCCCTGGACACCACCCCCACCCCCTGAACATCACCCCCACCCCTCTTGGACATCACCCCCCACCCCCTACCCCCTTGGACACCCTCTTGGACACCCCCAACCCCCTGGACACCCCCACCCCCTTGGACACCACCCCCACCCCCTTGGACAACCCCTAAACACCACCACCCCCTTGGACAACCCCCCATCCCTCTGGACAGCCCCCCCCCCCACCCCCTGGACAGCCCCCCCAATCATGGACACCCCACCCCTCCTATCAACCCTAGAACACATCGATTACTATTAAACAATCAATTTAAAAATGACCAAACATCCCTAATAATAGAAGGAATGAAGGAGAAGAAGAAGTGGATGAAGAAGAAAAAAAGAAACAAAGAATAAAGGAATAAGAACATGGAATAAGTAACCTATTTAATGAAATTCCATGGAATCCAAGAAACCCATGGGGCCTCTAATGGTTGATAGAAAATTGGAGAAAATGGAGTAAACCTATGAATCAAATCAAATTTAAAAGAAAAACTTGGATGGAGAAAATCACAGTGTAAATCCTATCATCATGGTACAATGGGGTCAGGATAACTGTGCATCTTTGAAAACCACAACATGGTCTCCCCCATAACCCATAATTTTCTCATAGTCAATGACTGGTCAAAATATATATAACCAAATAGAATCATATTGCAACACCCCTCATGTTTTCATAATTCTTGAATCCCTAAAAATCATAGTGGAAACCTCAAACATAGACTGTACCAACCCCCTTAGACACCACCCCCACCACCTTGGACACCACCCCCCCACCCCCTTAAACAAAACTAGTAAATTATAGCCTAATATCTATGAAACAACACAATCATCATGTCATAATCTCACAAACCATGATGCAATAGTCAATCCCAACTGACACTTATCCTCCACCCCCTTGGACACCACCCCCCACCCCCTTAGACACCCCCTGGACACCACCACCCCCTTGGACAGCCCCTCCCCCCACCCCCTGGACACCACCCCCACCCCCTTGGACACCCCCTGGACACCACCACCCCCTTGGACAGCCTCCCCCACCCACCCATCCGGACAGCCCCCCACACCTCTAGACACCCCCCACCCCCTTGGACACCCCCACCCCTCCTGGACACCACCCCCACCTTCTACCCCCTTGGACACCCCCTGGACACCGCCAACCCTCTAGCAGCCCCCCCCCCCATGGACAACCCCCCAAACCCTCTGGACAGGCCCCCACCCCCTTGGACACCCCCCACCCACCCACCCCCTTGGACAGCCCCCCACACCCCCACACCCCCACTCCCTTCGACACCCCCACCCCCTTGGACCCCCCCCCCACACACACCCCCCTGGACTGCCCCCCCCCCCACCACCATCATGGACACCCTGGACACCCCCAACCCTCTGGACAGCCCTCTGAACCCTTTGGACACCACCCCCACCCCTTGGACACCCCCTGCACACCACCACCCCCTTGGACAACCCCCCCCCCCACCCCTCTGGACATCCCTCCACCCCCCGGACAGCCCCCCACACCTCTAGACACCCCCCACCCCCTTGGACACCCCCACCCCTCCTGGCACCACCCCCACCCCTACCCCCTTGGACACCCCCCAACCCTCTGGACAGCCCCCCCCCCCCGGACAAACCCCCAAACCCTCTGGATAGGGCCCCACCCCCTTGGACAACCCCCCTCCCACCCACCCACCCCCTTGGACAGCCCCCCCCTGGAACCCCCCCCCCCCCCACACACACACACCCCTGGACTGCCCCCCCCCCCCCCGAACCCTCTAAAAATCCCCCTGAACCCTCTGGACATCCCCCGCACCCCCTGGAAACCCCCCACCCACCCCCTTTGACATCCCCCACACCCCCCTTGGACACCCCCAACCCCCTTGGACAGCCCCCGCACCCCCCTGGACACCACCCCCACCCTCTTTGACATCCCCCGCACCCCCTTGGACACCCCCAACCCCCCTGGACACCACCCCCCACCCCCTGGACACCCCCACCCAACTGAACAGCCCACCCACCCCCCCCCCCGGACACCCCCACCCACTTACACAGCCCCCCACCCCCTTGGAAACCCCATGTACGCGCACAGACACATTATAAAACACACAAAAATCGCAAACTTGCATGATATCACTTTTATAGGTTTATTTTACCAGAAAATAATTTATCATGGTATAATTGAACACTGTGAAACTAAACATGATAGCAAGACCAAAGAAAAATAACATCTCAACAAATTAGTTTAGGGCATCGCGGAAAAAAAACTGAAAAGGAGTTGTGTGAGGCTTACTTGAGTGTCCTGAGTCGACCTGATAGATCTGATAATAATAAATATGAAGAATGATGTTGGGAAAACGAGGCTGGAGGGCACGACTTCGACGAATCGATTCTAGGTTTTCCGCGTGAGAGAGACGAGTCACAGGTCGTCCGATCGAAGAAAACAGAATGACTGAATACTGGTTGTGATAAATCATTTAAAAGATTTATCACGTCGGTTATTTAATAACCGCCATGATAAACTATTTTTTTAATGTTTATAACGTCGGTTATTTAATAACCGATGTAGAAAACTATTTATCACGTCGGTTATAAAATAACTGACGTGATATATGTCGCTTTATACTGACGTGATAAATTGCTGAGATTGGCTTTATCACGTCAGTTTTTTATAACCAGCATGGTAAAGCGCCGAGCTTTCCTTTATCACGTCGGTTATTTTATAACCGACGTGATAAAGCGCGCCAGATTCGATTTTCACGTTGGTTATACAATAACCGATGTCAAAAAGCTAATCTTCGTATATTTTACATCAGTTATAAAATAACCGATGTAAAATATGGATCTTGATCGATATATCACGTCGATTATATAGAACCGACGTGAAAAATGCCGACGTGTTAAACATTTTTTCCACTAGTGTCTATGGTTGAAGTTTTAGTTATAACCAAACTTATATGTGATGTGATGGGAGTTTATGCATTATATATATATATATATATATGTAATCATGGATGTTCATTTTAAAGCATCACTACTGGAAATAAAGGATATACCAACGGTTTAGAACCATTGGTATAGGCTGGAGAACCGTTGGTATATTCTATACCAATGGTTGTCCAAACCGTAGGGAAGTAAGGCGTGGGGAAAGATATATACCAACGGTTTGCAGTAAACCGTTGGTATAGCCCACTCTAGGTATGGATTTGCCAACGGTTCAACAAGAACCGTTGGTATAGGTTTACCCAACAGTTCTAAACTGTTGGGAATACTATAATTCTGATCTTATACCAATGGTTCACAACCGTTGGTATAGTATTTTTTCCAACGGTTTTCATAAAACCGTTGGGAATTCAATGGTTTTGATCTTATACCAACGGTTGTAAATCGTTGGTATAGATGTTTTCCCAACGGTTTCAATGAAACCGTGGGGATATGTTTAAGTATGGTTTTTTACCAACAGTTTATTGAACCGTTGGTATAATTCTTTCTCAAAGTATACCAATGGTTTACAACCGTTGGTATTCATTATTTCCAGAATTGTTGCCCCCTCCAGTAGCCCCTCCAGTGCATACACCTGCATAAAAAACAGCACTAAAAATAGTGACAGACTTAAAACAACAAAAAATAACACCACCTATTTGATTAGAGTCATGGTGAATAATTCCCCCTTTGAATCTTCATATGACAAAAATCATCCAGTATAGTTGAATCATATTTTCAATAAATCAAATATTATTTACACCCATTTTAATCTTCATACGACAACCACTTTTATAATATATGGTGAAAAGGTATTTTCATAGGAGTCTCATCACTTGTGACTCAATAAGTGCCACACCATGCCTCGAATTGAGGTTGGGTTGACTGGTACACATCACATATGATCCATAGATTGTTTTACTAAAGTTTCAACACAATCAAAATCCGTTTGATCGGTTTGGCATATGTACGTAAAATATTAATCCATTTTGAACAAATGAGAGGTAGTTTGGGTGGTCCCCGCCCCACGGTGACTCGTATTGAGGCGGGGTTGACTCGTACACGTCACATATGACCCATGGATCGTTTTCCTAAAGTTTCAAAATAATTAGAATGTATTTGGTCTGTTTCCCGTATGTCAATTGTTGATATCACTTACAATTTAGTCCATTTTGAAGAAAAGATAGACAGTTTGAGTGGTCCTGGCCACACCGTGGCTTGGATTGACATAGGGTTGACTCGTACACATCAAATATGACCCATGGATCGTTTTCCTAAAGTTTCAATAGAATCCTAATTTGTTTGGTTGGTTTGGCGTATGTCAACTGTTGTTTTCACTTAAAATTATGTCCATTTTAAACAAAAGAGAGACACTTTGAGTGGTGTCGGCCACACCAGGCCTCAGATTGAGGCTGGGTTGACTCGTACATGTCACATATGAGCCATGAATCATTATCATAATGTTTCAACACAATCATAATCTGTTTGATCATTTTGGCGTATGTATGTAAAATGTTGTCCATTTTTAACATAAGAGAGACAGTTTGGGTGGTGTCGGCCTCACCGTGCCTCGGATTGATGTGGTATTGACTCTTACACATAACATATGACCCGTGGATTTTTTTCCTAAAGTGTAAACAG
This sequence comes from Viscum album, assembly GCA_963277665.1. Lineage (NCBI taxonomy): Eukaryota > Viridiplantae > Streptophyta > Magnoliopsida > Santalales > Viscaceae > Viscum > Viscum album. Next base: position 68,097,488 of record OY728158.1, read on the forward strand.
AATCCGAAGGCGTTTGGTTAGTTTCCCGTATGACAGTTGTTGATTTCACTTACAATTTAGTCCATTTTCAACAAAAGAGAGAAACTTTTAGTGGTCCTAGCCACACCGTGGCTCGAATTGAAGAGGGGTTGACTCGTACACATCACATATGACCCATGGATTGTTTTCCTAAAGTTTAAACAGAATCCGTAGGTGTTTGGTCAGTTTTCCATATGTCAGTTTTTGTTTTCACTTAAAATTAAGTACATTTTAAAAAAAAGAGAGGCACTTTCAGTGGTTTCGGCCACACCGGGCCTCGGATTGAGGCGGGGTTGAATCATACACGTCACATATGAGTCATGAATCATTTTCCTAAAGTTTAAACACAATCAGAATCCGTTTGATCAGTTTGGCGTATGTACATAAAATATTGTCCATTTGGAACAAAAGAGAGGCAGTTTGGGTGGTCTCGGCCCCACGGTGCCTCGGATTGAGGTGGGGTTGACTCGTACACATCACATATGACCCATGGATCATTTTCCTAAAATTTAAATAGAATCCGAAGGTGTTTGATCAGTTTCCCGTATGTCAGTTGTTGATTTCACTTACAATTTAGTCCATTTTGAACAAAAGAGAGACAGTTTGAGTGGTCCCGGTCACACCGCAGATCGGATTGAGGCAGAGTTGACTCGTACACATTACATTTGATCCATGGATCATTTTCGTAATGTTTCAACAGAATAAGAAGTCGTTTGGTTGGTTTTGCGTATGTTAGTTGTTGTTTTCACTTAAAATTATGTCTATTTTAAACAAAAGCGAGATAGTTTGAGTGGTTCCGGCCACACCGCAGCTCGGATTGAGGCGATATTGACTCGTAAACATAAAATATGACCCATGGATCCTTTTCCTAAAGTTTCAATAGAATACGAAGGCGTTTGGTCCGTTTCCCGTATGTCAGTTGTTGATTTCACTTACAATTTAGTCCATTTTTAACAAAAGAGATACATTTTGAGTAGTCCTGGCCACACTGTGGCTCATTTTTTGGTGGGTTTGACTTTTACATGTCATATATGACGCATGGATTGTTTTCCTAAAGTTTCGACATAATTCGTAGGCTTTTGGTCGGTTTCTCGTATGTCAGTTGTTGTTTTCACTTAAAATTAAATACATTTAAAAAAAAGAGGCACTTTGAGTGGTGTCGGCCACACCGGGCCTCGGATTGAGGCAGGGTTTACTCATACACGTCACATATGATCCAGGTATGATTTTCATAAAGTTTAAACACAATCAGAATCTGTTTGCTCGGTTTGGCGTATGTATGTGAAATATTGTCCATTTTGAACAAAAGAGAGGCAGTTTGGGTGGTCCCGGCCACACGTCACCTCAAATTAAGGAATAGTTGATTCATACACCTGAAATATGACCCATGGATCATTTTCCTAACGTTTCAATAGAATCCAAATGCTTTTGGTCCGTTTCCCGTATGTCAGTGGTTGATTTCACTTACAATTTAGTCCATTTTGAACAAAAGAGAGAGAGTTTGAGTGGTATCGGCCACATCGTGGCTCGGTTTGTGGAGGGGTTGACCCGTACACATCACATATGACCCATGTATCGTTTTCCTAAAGTTTCATCAGAATCCGTAGGTGTTTGGTCAGTTTGGCGTATGTCAGTTGTTGTTTTCACTTAAAATTAAGTTCATTTTAAACAAAAGAGAGGCACTTTGAGTGGTGTCGGCCACAACAGGACTCATATTGAGGCGGGGTTGACTTGTACACGTCACATATGACTCATGGATTGTTTTCCTAAAGTTTCAACATAATTTGTAGGCGTTTGGTCGGTTTCTCGTATGTTAGTTGTTGTTTTCACTTAAAATTAAATACATTTTAAAAAAAGAGAGGCACTTTGAGTGGTGTCGGCCACACCGGGCCTCGGATTGAGGCGGGGTTGACTCGTACACGTCACATATGATCCAGGTATAATTTTCATAAAGTTTAAACACAATCAGAATCTATTTGATCGGTTTGGCGTATGTACGTAAAATATTGTCCATTTTGAACAAAAGAGAGGCAGTTTGGGTGGTCCCGGCCACACGGCGCCTCGGATTAAGGCGGAGTTGATTCATACACATCACATATGACCCATGGATCATTTTCCTAATGTTTCAATAGAATCCGAAGGCATTTGGTCCGTTTCCCGTATGTCAGTTGTTGATTTCACTTATAATTTAGTACATTTTTAACAAAAGAGATACAGTTCGAGTAGTCCCGGCCACACCGTTGCTCAGTTTTTGGAGGGGTTGACTCATACACGTCACATATGACTCATGGATCGTTCTCCCTAAGCATGACGAGTCCATCCATGAGTCCATAACTTGTAACCCATGTCTTATCCTAACAATTAACAAGTAAACCAAATCAAACAAGGCATAATTCACATAACATGGAGAATGTACAACAAGGATTTTATTCAAATTAAAGAATATAATCACATGCATTTTATGAGCATGAATTGATAAGCTTACCAAGAAATTCATATATTTCAAGACATAAAAAAATAGAATAATCCTAAATAACATTGCATGATCATAGAAATAAAAAAGGCATGTGAAATCAACATGCCTACAATTACATATCATCCATGAGGTATAACATTTAATCAACTTGTAATAGAATTATACATAAGGCATATGAGTCTCATTAACTTGCATACACAGTGGTACAAAAGGAAAATGTTATTCAAGTCCGGGGGGCTGTCCGGGGTCCAAGGAGGAGGGTGGGGGGCTATCCGGGGAGCTATCTGGGGTCCAAGGAGGGTGGGGGGATGTTCGAGGGGCTGTCCAGGGACCAAGGAGGAGTGTGGGGGGCTGTCCGGGGGGTTATTCGGGGTCCAGGGAGGAGGGTGGGGGGCTGTCTGGGGGGTGTCCGGGGACCAAGGAGGATGGGGGGGGGGGGCTGTTCGGGGACCAAGGAGGAGGGTGGGGGGTTAACTGGGGGCTGTTCGGGGGGCTATCTGGGGGCAGTCCAGGGGCTATTTGGGGGGTGCCCGGGGGGCTGTCCGGGGTCCAGGGAGGAGGGTGGGGTGGATGTATAGGGGGTTGTCCGGGGAACTTTTTGGGGACCGAGGAGGAGCGTGGGGGGATGTCCGAGGGGGGGCTGTCTGGGGTCCAAGGAAGAGGGTGGGGGCTATCTAGGGGGTGTCCAGGGGGCTGTCCGGGGACCATGGAGGAGGGTGGAGGGGTTATACAATGTCCTGGGTGGAGGGTGGAGGAGGGACTATACAAGGTCTTGGGTGGAGGGTAGAGGGGGTTGTCCAGGGTCCAGGAGGGGGTGGCTATCCAGGTTTCAAGAAAGAGGGGGTGGGTTGTCCATGTTCCAGGAGGGGGGTGTCTAGGGTCCAAGAGGGGGGTGTCCATGGTCCAGGAGGAGGGGGGATTTGTTAAAGAGAGGAAATCCCCATATAATTCTTTGAAAATTATCTAAACCCAATCCAAACAACATCACAATTCCAATCCATCACCCAACCAACATCCAATTCATCCTCAATATCAGTAACCTTCCCATTATTCCTTAAACAAAAACTATAAATACAAAACACATATCCATTTTTTGAACTAAACTAAAGTCCATAGATACTACCATATCACCCCACTAAAAAAATGGAAAACCACCTACGCCACTACCCCAACCGTCCACAATCACTTCACATGAAACATACTTATATCCATTACATACCCCGAGACAATATGACTAAACAAACTCTTTATCATCTTTGAGTGGGGATACATCTCACCAGCACCTCCATTGGTTCATATGGTTCACTAAATACAGGAAAGGATTGGCTATGTAGACTTCAAATAATGTTGATCCATACAATCATGAAACATAAGTATTGAAGAAAGACAAAAAACAAATCAAAGTGCACTTGTTGGGTATTCCATGCCATAAACATCACAAAAAGGTTTATACCAAATTAAAAAAGAAAACGAAAATTATAGATGCAAAACATTTAAACAAAGGTAGTACATACAGATTTAGAGTGTATGTAACACCCCAAGCTTCTACGGTACGTTTCCCTTCGAATAATGCGATAGCGTGTGTTGTACGCAACCTCGAGTTCTAACACACACCACAACTAATTAAACTAGCCGTTGTGAATAGTAATACCTACTTTTTGAAATCATATATATTCTATATTTCAAAATGGACTTCATTTTTGGATTCGGAATATCAAAATTAGCCTAGGGTGAAATTTTGTTACATTTCGGATAACTTTCATATTTTGATGAATAGTGAAAATTTCTAAATTTTAATTAAAAACAACTTTTTTAATCAAAATAATTAATAGTGATAAATTATGAATTTGAGTGGTTTTAAAGTATATTTAGAATATATTTTTACCATTCAATTTAATGTTTATCATTGGACATAATTTTACAATTAAACCGAACATAAACAAGTGTCAATCTTTTGATAGTTATTATCTCTTAAAAACACGCTTTTTGTTTTGACAGCGGGAATTAATTTTAAATTAATTTCTGCCACTTCTGTGTTTTGAATTTAGGAAAATGGATTCCATATTTGGAATCAGGATGTTCAAATTGTGTAAATAGGTAACTTTTATTTTTAGACATTTTGAATAGTTACTGTGGTAAATATTTTATTTACCATGGTTAAAGGGTAAATCCGGTAAATAAGGGTTAAAAAAATAATATTATAATAATAAAAAATTACCCTAAAACGTGTCCTAACCTTATTGGTGGACACATACCCGACCATGGGCATCCTTTGGTCAATTTGGGGACCCCTTGGAGCCACTTGTATGTGGTAGGGACACTTTATATTAATAAAGTTAAAATAAAAATAAAAATGGCATAAGCTTACATCTTTTAGAAGAACAATTTTTACATAGGGTTATACATGTTGGATTTTCGATTATAAATATTCATTATAAAGCTAAAAAGATTTCCTACATAATGATATTTTATTTATAATTTTTAGACATTATATAATTTATTTTATTTATGACACAATGATGATGCAGTAATTACTAAAATAGTGAAAAATAAAAATAATTGATCTTATAAATACCCAAATAATTATAATATGAAACTTTTAATGAATTAAACTAATTTTCTATGATAATATGATATATTAGGATTGATTTAATTGACTTTGTTCGAAGTAATCAATCTGTTAGGAGTTTCACAAAAATCAACTATTGAATAGTGTCAAAATTGACATAAAAGAGTTCTTAAAACAAATATTATATTATTAATTGATATTAAATTCCTAAAAATCTAAGGTTCGGCCAAGAGACTTATATTATGATAGTTTCCTCATTAATGGACCACTTGGGGGGCGCTTGGATGTATATAGTAAGTTTATTAATCATATTATATAAAAATACAAAGAGACATTGTAAAAGTGAAACTAATTAACTTAGAGTTAATACTTAAAGATAAGGTTAATATAAGTACCCAAACCTGTCTAAATTCTATTGGATGAGTTGTTTTCGACCTATCCACACCTCATCCTTTGAATAGTCAACTTTGGAGCCTTTGTAAACCGAATATGAATTTATTATAAATTAATATTTCTAACTTTTCCAAAGGTGCCCCTCACCCCTCTTATAAAAGGGCACTCCTCCTTCTCATTTCTTCACACCTTCAAAGCCTTTTGGTTCGGCCAAACTCTGCCCAAATACTCTCCCAACATCCCTCAATACAACCTAGAGGCCTTAGTTTGATCAGAAAGCCAACCTAAGGAGCCCTTTTGATCAAATCAAAAGGAAGAACCCGAAGAAGAGGTAATGATTTCACCACCCTTTTCTAAGTTCATTTCTTCTTCCACTTCTTCTTCCTTTGTTCTTACCATTCTGAAATAATAACTCCAGTATCTCACATATACTGTGATGTTATTATAAATATGGTACAATCATATTCAGTATTCTATCCACCCTTTGAATAACATGTCACCATACGTGCGTACGTACGGCTTACCGTCTCCACGTCGTGGTGTAATTGTTATTCAATATAATATTATTTGGATGGGTATAATAATGATGTGTAACTCATGTAAATAATAAATATAACATGTTAATGATTCTTTATATATGATATACCATCCATTTATATATTATTTTAATATCAAAAGAATGATATTGTCGCTCGTGCGTACGTACGGACTACAGTCTCCACGAACGCGATGAGATTCATTCTCCATCGTATCCATTCAAGTATAATTATCATTTGATGATTTAAAAATGATGTTTAAGGACTGTATATCATTCTGGATATGAATAAGATACAACAACCATGGCTTATGTAACAAAACATATAAAAGAAAATGAGTAAGTTAACTCCCGAAACGACGATAATTCTAAGATATTATTAACAAATCAATGTTAAAAGATCATATATGATATCATATTAATATATATGATTCTTGTATAATTTAATAACAAATATTTCACCATTATACAGGAGGTTAACCTACCCCAACCAAGGAAAAGTACAAGGTAAGGGTTATTTCACAATCTCTTCATTATCCGAGGTTGTATTATACGTAATAATCTACTGGGATCTCTTTATCATCCACATCCATGTTTCTTCGAAATGTATTTCAAAACATTTTTACTATTTACAAGAATATGGGTTAAAGTCATTTATACCCTTGTTTGACTTTTTATAAGAGGTTTATAAAGGAATCTTTCCGTCGTTTTCAAAACAAGGTCCTTTTTAACCTTTTCGACAGAATTGAGGTAAGAATGTTTTTTTTAACTTATACGGCGGGTGCGGTTACTTTCCGCTGTTATAAAATTGTCGAAGATTTCCTTACAAGCTTATAAGAATATTTTCAAAGAAAATGTTTTATTTTATATGGATCTTAAATGTTTTCAAAATAAAAGGAGATACTTCTTTTAAAAGTGTTTTGATTTCATCTATGTCAACATCCTTTAATGGATTTTACGCTTATTTGAAGTTGATTTATTATAATACAAAACTTCTATATTGTATTGAAGGTTTTGTGATATGTTTGACTGTGGATGTGCTATTTTATACCATTCATAGTTTATGGTGAAACTATTGACATTTCGTATGCTAGTTTTAATCCGAATGTTTATGTTATATTTCAAACTTTGCTTCAGATGAATGTGCTAAACAAGTATGTTCCGGGTTGGGGACCGGTAAAAGTAAGCCCTCCAGGTTGGGGACTGGTTAAAGTAAGCCCTCCAGGTTAGGGACTGGTAAATGTAAGCCCTCCGGGTTGGTGTCCGGTTATTAGAGGCACTCCGGGTTGGTGTCCGGTTATTAGAGGCACTCCGGGTTGGTGTCCGGTAATTAGAGGCACTCCGGGTTGGGTTCCGGTTAGAAGTAACCCCTAGGTCTTGGGATGAGGCCTAGACAATGAAATTAATGTTTGACATTATGCATTCCAACATTATGAAAGTGGTTATTGATTTTTGCATGTGATTATTCGATTAGTGGAATATCCATGTGAATAAGTAAATGGCATTATTTCATTTTATTTATTCCATACCATGTTGAAAGTTCATGTTTAAAAGGCTTTTGTTTTAGTTATACATTGCCTTAAATGTTTATTCTTATTGATGAAAGTTTCCGCTATATTGTTATCCTTACTGGGCATTTGAGCTCACCCCTTTTCTATGTTTTATTTTTCCCAGGAAGTGAAGATGTAAGTTATGAATGACCTGCAGGGATATTATGAGGGGATTGTAGTGTGGACTGTGGAAACATTATGTTGTTGTAGTAGTTTTTGATTTTATGATGTAATGTAAAACTTATGAATATATCTAGTGTTTCCAAGGCTACTAAACCAATCGGTCTTTCGAGATTTGATCTTTCTTGTGATCATGCCAATGTTATGTAATAATGCACCGACTCTAGGAAACTAGGGTCGGGGCGTTACAGTTGGTATCAGAGGAAGTTTAGTACAAACCTTGGAAGCTAGATTTAGATAAACTCTGATTAGAGCACGTAGACCTAAGATGAACTTTGAGGATTAGTATAGAAGAACTTCCTAGAATTTTGGTATTGTAGAGACTTTGTGAGTTTTGCGAGCAATACATCCCTGTCTGGATACGAGCAGGTAGAGGCGGCTCTGGCACAGATGTACCTAGGGGTAAAACCCGAAAACACCGCTTTGAGCTAGACTCGAACGGGAACTGGTGCACGACAACGGGCCTTGCTGCACTCTTGGTTACGACACTCCCGGGGGATATGCTTAGGATAACTCTCACTTTCTTTACAAATCATTATGAAGGGTTTATGAGTATATACTTCCTCAAAGAAAACATATTTATGATTATGGATTATATCCATAGATAGTTCAATTTATGTTAAGTGTTTTATAAGTATGGGATTATGTATTTTGATTCATAAACTGATCTAGTTTATGCCATTGTTTAGAAATGGCGCCTAGTGGAAGAAATGGAAACCGTATCAATGCACGCACTCCATGTAGGGATTGCCCTCCTGCTCAAGATAATTATAGTGGGGCTGGTGATGCAACTGGTGCTGATCAGCTAATCACCGTACTGGGACAACTTACTCAGGTTATGAATAATAACCTTACCCGTATGGAGCACCCTGATCCGCAGCGTGGAGGATCAATGTTAGATCGATTCATGAGACAACAACCACCAACGTTCAATGGAAGTACAAATCCCTTAGTAGCTGAGCAATGGATATTTTCCCTAGAGAAAATATTTCAGGCTTTGGGGAGTAGTGAAAGGGAAAAAGTTACCATGGCAGTTTACCGCCTCACTGGAGATGCTGATCAATGGTGGTCATTGATTCAAAACATGAAGGAAGATGATGAAGTATCAAACATGGAATGGAGGGAGTTCAAAGATCTGTTTTTAGAAAAATACTTTCCTCGCGACCATCGAGCAGATATGGAAAGGCAATTTCTGAGTCTGAGACAAAAGGAGGATGAGAATGTCACAAAGTATGAGGCTAACTTTACAAGGTTAGCGAGGTATGCTGGAGATTATATTCGCAACCCAAGAAGTAAGATTGATCATTTCTTTGATGGGTTAAAACCATTTCTCCGTCGAGCATTAGTCTCACAATCCTTTTCATCGTACGAAGACATTGTCTCATGTGCTATCAAGACCGAAAAGGAATTCTCTAAGTCTTATGACTTTAAAGCAAAGCAAGAGAAGAAGAGACCTGCTGATCAATCTGGGAATGGAAATAAGGGGAAGAAGGGAAAGGTTGAATATCCATCTTGTGGTAAGTGCGGGAAGAAACACCCCGGTGCTTGCCTGAAGGGAATGGGAGTCTGTTACAAGTGTGGTGAAAAAGGCCACCAAGCTCATGATTGCAAGGGGAAGAAGGAAGCTACCAACGTTCAGTGCTACAATTGCAGGGAGATGGGGCATTATGCAAATGCATGTCCTAAGCGTCAGGAGAACTTACCTCAGAAAAGGCCAAGGGATCAAGGCCAGGCTTATGCTATCACTACTGCTGAGGTAGAAACTCCGAAAGACGTGGTGGCAGGTAATTTAATGGTTTCCTCAAGTTTAGCAAATGCATTATTTGATTCTGGATCATCGCATTGTTTCATATCTTCCCAGTTTGCTAAGAAAATTAGATATTTCCAATTTGATTTAATAAGGGAGTTGTCAGTTAAAACTCCTAAGGGAAGTATCGTTGCAACAAAGTTTTGTGAATCAGTCCCCATTAGAGCACATAAATTTTCTTTATCTGCTGATTTCATCGTCATACCTATGATTGAGTTTGATATAATCCTCGGTATGGACTGGCTTTCGGACTATGATGCGAAGATTTATTGTAAGAAGAAAGAGGTTACGATTCTTGATGATAATGATAAGGAACACCTTATTTTTAGAGCAGAATCGTCACCACCTAATTCTTATTTAGACCCACCCCCAGTAGCTCAACTTAATTCAATTATTGGGGAGGAAGAGAATGAAATAACTGTCGGTGAGGAAAGGAATGTTCAAATAGAGGATGTACCTGTTGTGAAAGAATTTGTAGATGTATTTCCGGAAGATTTACCTGGACATCCTCCAGAACGAGAAGTTGAGTTTTCTATTGATTTGATTCCTGGATCAAGGCCTATATCGAAGACCCCTTATAGAATGGCCACTGTAGAGTTAGTCGAACTAAAGAAACAACTAGAGGAATTGAGTAATAAGGGATTTATTCGCCCTAGTGTTTCTCCATGGGGAGCCCCTGTTCTTTTTGTTAAAAAGAAAGATGGATCTATGAGGTTATGTATCGACTACAGGGAGATCAATGCTATAACGATAAAGAACAAGTATCCCCTACCTCGTATTGATGATTTATTTGACCAACTGCATGGAGCTCAATACTTTTCAAAGATTGACCTTCGATCTGGATACCATCAGTTGTGTGTAAAGAAGGAAGACATTCCGAAGACAGCATTTCGAACCAGGTACGGGCATTACGAGTTTACTGTAATGCCGTTTGGATTGACTAATGCACCCTCTGTATTCATGGATCTGATGAATAGAGTTTTCAAGGAGTATCTCGATGAATTTGTGGTGGTATTTATTGATGATATCTTGGTATACTCCAAAACCTACGAAGATCATGAAAATCACTTGTGCATTATCTTGAAGACTCTGAGGAGGCATGAATTATATGGAAAGTTTAGCAAGTGTGAATTCTGGCTTCAGGAGATTTCTTTTCTTGGCCATATTGTCTCTAAAGATGGAATCTCTGTTGATCCTTCTAAGACCAAGGCAATCCAAGAATGGCCAGCACCTACGAGTATAACTGAGGTACGTAGTTTTATTGGCTTGGCAGGTTATTATCGACGTTTCGTCCAGAATTTTGCCCGATTGGCTAACCCATTAACGAAGCTCACACGTAAAGGGGTTAAATTTGTTTGGACAAAAGAGTGTGAAGAATGTTTCGAAGAACTGAAGAGAAGATTAGTCAATGCTCCTATATTGACTCTACCATCGGGGAATGATGGGTTCGTTATTTATAGTGATGCATCAAAGAAAGGACTTGGCTGTGTCCTTATGCAGAATGATAGAGTTATTGCCTATGCATCACGACAGTTGAAAATTCATGAACAAAACTATCCTACTCATGATCTTGAGTTAGCAGCTGTGATCTTTGCTTTGAAGATATGGAGGCACTACCTCTATGGTGAAAAATGTGAGATTTATACTGATCACAAGAGTTTGAAGTATATTTTCTCACAAAAAGAACTCAACATGAGGCAAAGGAGATGGCTTGAATTACTCAAGGATTATGATTGTACGATACACTACCACCCGGGGAAGGCAAACAAGGTGGCAGATGCTTTGAGTAGAAAAGACCATGGAGTTTTGAACAATATGAGAATTGAAAGGGATCCAATTTTCATGGATCTAGTGAAAATGGACATGGGAATAACCAGGGAAGGTGAAACATCAATGCTTTTTCAAATGGTTGCCAAACCATCTTTACTAGAAAGGATTAAGAGTTCTCAGACCGATGATGACGAATTCCAAAAGAAGATTAAAGCTGTGAATGATGGGAGATTGAGAGACTTTGTGTATGAAGATGGAATTTTGAAATTCGGGAAGAGACTTTGTGTTCCCAATATACCTGATCTAAAAAGGGAATTGCTGGATGATGATCATAGTTCCAATTTCTCTATACACCCTGGGAGCACCAAAATGTATAGAGATTTGAAGGAACATTTTTGGTGGGACAACATGAAGAGGGAGATTGCTGATTTTGTGTCAAGGTGTATGGTTTGTCAACAAGTGAAAGCTGGAAGGCAACAGCCTGGAGGAGTCATGCAACCTCTTCCCATACCGGAGTGGAAATGGGACAATATTACGATGGACTTTGTCATGGGGCTACCAAAGACTCCTAGAAGGAACGATGCAATATGGGTTATTGTTGATCGTCTTACCAAGTCAGCACATTTTCTTGCTATAAGAGAAGATCTACCCCTGGAACGTCTAGCAAGACTATACATTAATGAAGTTGTGAGACTTCATGGAGTTCCCCTATCGATTGTTTCTGATCGTGATCCCCATTTTACTTCAAGATTTTGGAAAAGTCTTCAGAAATCCCTGGATACTGAACTTCATTTGAGCACTGCTTACCACCCTCAGACAGACGGACAATCAGAACGGACTATTCAGACCTTAGAAGACATGTTGAGATCTTGCTCACTTGATTTTCAGGGTATGTGGGATCAATATTTACCTCTGGTAGAATTTTCCTATAACAATAGCTTCCATTCGAGTATACAAATGGCACCATATGAAGCGTTATACGGAAAGAGATGTCGTACACCAACCTGTTGGGATGACGTTGGTGAAAGAAAACTTGTAGGCCCAGAACTGGTGGAGGAAACGGTGGAAAAGGTGAAGGTAATCCAAAATCACATCAAAGCAGCTCAAAGTAGGCAGAAGAGCTATGCCGATAATCGAAGGAAGGATTTGGAATTTCAAGTCGGTGATCATGTTTTCCTAAAGGTATCTCCGTGGAAGGGAGTCATACGTTTTGGTAAGAAAGGTAAATTGAGTCCCAGGTACATCGGACCTTTCGAAATTCTAGAACGAATTGGGGCTGTAGCTTACCGATTGGCAATGCCGCCAAGTCTCTCCAAAGTTCACGATGTGTTCCACGTATCTCTGTTGAGAAAATACATGCCTGACCCAACGCATGTACTCACCTATGAGGAATTAGAACTGGAACCCGATCTGTCTTATTGCGAAGAGCCCGTCAGGATTCTTGATACAAGAGAACAAGTACTGAGAAACCGGACGACGCGTCTGGTAAAAGTTTTGTGGAGAAATCATAAAATGGAAGAGGCAACGTGGGAACCCGAGGAACTTATGATGAAGAACCACCCGTGTCTTTTTATGCAGTAATACCCTAGAAATTGCGAGGACGCAATTATTTGAAGGAGGGGAGAATGTAACACCCCAAGCTTCTACGGTACGTTTCCCTTCGAATAATGCGATAGCGTGTGTTGTACGCAACCTCGAGTTCTAACACACACCACAACTAATTAAACTAGCCGTTGTGAATAGTAATACCTACTTTTTGAAATCATATATATTCTATATTTCAAAATGGACTTCATTTTTGGATTCGGAATATCAAAATTAGCCTAGGGTGAAATTTTGGTACATTTCGGATAACTTTCATATTTTGATGAATAGTGAAAATTTCTAAATTTTAATTAAAAACAACTTTTTTAATCAAAATAATTAATAGTGATAAATTATGAATTTGAGTGGTTTTAAAGTATATTTAGAATATATTTTTACCATTCAATTTAATGTTTATCATTGGACATAATTTTACAATTAAACCGAACATAAACAAGTGTCAATCTTTTGATAGTTATTATCTCTTAAAAACACGCTTTTTGTTTTGACAGCGGGAATTAATTTTAAATTAATTTCTGCCACTTCTGTGTTTTGAATTTAGGAAAATGGATTCCATATTTGGAATCAGGATGTTCAAATTGTGTAAATAGGTAACTTTTATTTTTAGACATTTTGAATAGTTACTGTGGTAAATATTTTATTTACCATGGTTAAAGGGTAAATCCGGTAAATAAGGGTTAAAAAAATAATATTATAATAATAAAAAATTACCCTAAAACGTGTCCTAACCTTATTGGTGGACACATACCCGACCATGGGCATCCTTTGGTCAATTTGGGGACCCCTTGGAGCCACTTGTATGTGGTAGGGACACTTTATATTAATAAAGTTAAAATAAAAATAAAAATGGCATAAGCTTACATCTTTTAGAAGAACAATTTTTACATAGGGTTATACATGTTGGATTTTCGATTATAAATATTCATTAGAAAGCTAAAAAGATTTCCTACATAATGATATTTTATTTATAATTTTTAGACATTATATAATTTATTTTATTTATGACACAATGATGATGCAGTAATTACTAAAATAGTGAAAAATAAAAATAATTGATCTTATAAATACCCAAATAATTATAATATGAAACTTTTAATGAATTAAACTAATTTTCTATGATAATATGATATATTAGGATTGATTTAATTGACTTTGTTCGAAGTAATCAATCTTTTAGGAGTTTCACAAAAATCAACTATTGAATAGTGTCAAAATTGACATAAAAGAGTTCTTAAAACAAATATTATATTATTAATTGATATTAAATTCCTAAAAATCTAAGGTTCGGCCAAGAGACTTATATTATGATAGGTTACTCATTAATGGACCACTTGGGGGGCGCTTGGATGTATATAGTAAGTTTATTAATCATATTATATAAAAATACAAAGAGACATTGTAAAAGTGAAACTAATTAACTTAGAGTTAATACTTAAAGATAAGGTTAATATAAGTACCCAAACCTGTCTAAATTCTATTGGATGAGTTGTTTTCGACCTATCCACACCTCATCCTTTGAATAGTCAACTTTGGAGCCTTTGTAAACCGAATATGAATTTATTATAAATTAATATTTCTAACTTTTCCAAAGGTGCCCCTCACCCCTCTTATAAAAGGGCACTCCTCCTTCTCATTTCTTCACACCTTCAAAGCCTTTTGGTTCGGCCAAACTCTGCCCAAATACTCTCCCAACATCCCTCAATACAACCTAGAGGCCTTAGTTTGATCAGAAAGCCAACCTAAGGAGCCCTTTTGATCAAATCAAAAGGAAGAACCCGAAGAAGAGGTAATGATTTCACCACCCTTTTCTAAGTTCATTTCTTCTTCCACTTCTTCTTCCTTTGTTCTTACCATTCTGAAATAATAACTCCAGTATCTCACATATACTGTGATGTTATTATAAATATGGTACAATCATATTCAGTATTCTATCCACCCTTTGAATAACATGTCACCATACGTGCGTACGTACGGCTTACCGTCTCCACGTCGTGGTGTAATTGTTATTCAATATAATATTATTTGGATGGGTATAATAATGATGTGTAACTCATGTAAATAATAAATATAACATGTTAATGATTCTTTATATATGATATACCATCCATTTATATATTATTTTAATATCAAAAGAATGATATTGTCGCTCGTGCGTACGTACGGACTACAGTCTCCACGAACGCGATGAGATTCATTCTCCATCGTATCCATTCAAGTATAATTATCATTTGATGATTTAAAAATGATGTTTAAGGACTGTATATCATTCTGGATATGAATAAGATACAACAACCATGGCTTATGTAACAAAACATATAAAAGAAAATGAGTAAGTTAACTCCCGAAACGACGATAATTCTAAGATATTATTAACAAATCAATGTTAAAAGATCATATATGATATCATATTAATATATATGATTCTTGTATAATTTAATAACAACTATTTCACCATTATACAGGAGGTTAACCTACCCCAACCAAGGAAAAGTACAAGGTAAGGGTTATTTCACAATCTCTTCATTATCCGAGGTTGTATTATACGTAATAATCTACTGGGATCTCTTTATCATCCACATCCATGTTTCTTCGAAATGTATTTCAAAACATTTTTACTATTTACAAGAATATGGGTTAAAGTCATTTATACCCTTGTTTGACTTTTTATAAGAGGTTTATAAAGGAATCTTTCCGTCGTTTTCAAAACAAGGTCCTTTTTAACCTTTTCGACAGAATTGAGGTAAGAATGTTTTTTTTAACTTATACGGCGGGTGCGGTTACTTTCCGCTGTTATAAAATTGTCGAAGATTTCCTTACAAGCTTATAAGAATATTTTCAAAGAAAATGTTTTATTTTATATGGATCTTAAATGTTTTCAAAATAAAAGGAGATACTTCTTTTAAAAGTGTTTTGATTTCATCTATGTCAACATCCTTTAATGGATTTTACGCTTATTTGAAGTTGATTTATTATAATACAAAACTTCTATATTGTATTGAAGGTTTTGTGATATGTTTGACTGTGGATGTGCTATTTTATACCATTCATAGTTTATGGTGAAACTATTGACATTTCGTATGCTAGTTTTAATCCGAATGTTTATGTTATATTTCAAACTTTGCTTCAGATGAATGTGCTAAACAAGTATGTTCCGGGTTGGGGACCGGTAAAAGTAAGCCCTCCAGGTTGGGGACTGGTTAAAGTAAGCCCTCCAGGTTAGGGACTGGTAAAAGTAAGCCCTCCGGGTTGGTGTCCGGTTATTAGAGGCACTCCGGGTTGGTGTCCGGTTATTAGAGGCACTCCGGGTTGGTGTCCGGTAATTAGAGGCACTCCGGGTTGGGTTCCGGTTAGAAGTAACCCCTAGGTTTTGGGATGAGGCCTAGACTATGAAATTAATGTTTGACATTATGCATTCCAACATTATGAAAGTGGTTATTGATTTTTGCATGTGATTATTCGATTAGTGGAATATCCATGTGAATAAGTAAATGGCATTATTTCATTTTATTTATTCCATACCATGTTGAAAGTTCATGTTTAAAAGGCTTTTGTTTTAGTTATACATTGCCTTAAATGTTTATTCTTATTGATGAAAGTTTCCGCTATATTGTTATCCTTACTGGGCATTTGAGCTCACCCCTTTTCTATGTTTTATTTTTCCCAGGAAGTGAAGATGTAAGTTATGAATGACCTGCAGGGATATTATGAGGGGATTGTAGTGTGGACTGTGGAAACATTATGTTGTTGTAGTAGTTTTTGATTTTATGATGTAATGTAAAACTTATGAATATATCTAGTGTTTCCAAGGCTACTAAACCAATCGGTCTTTCGAGATTTGATCTTTCTTGTGATCATGCCAATGTTATGTAATAATGCACCGACTCTAGGAAACTAGGGTCGGGGCGTTACAGTGTAGAACTACAAAATTATTTGATTTAAGATGGATCTATCAAGTGGAACGAGTTTCTCAATCTGGGTATAGAGAGATCGCTCACATTTAGGTCAAATAAAAATAGAAAATAGAAAAGATAGATGAAGAAAATTAGAACTGAGGTAGGACTTACAGATTTGATGTCTTGAACAGATGTCTTGAACAGAAAAGTTGTTTGATTGAAGAGGATGGATGGAGTTTCCAATACCCGTAAGGAGAGAGCGTCGGGAGAGAATCAATTTTAGGGCTGCAGTCGCACGAAGAGAGAATTGGGGGCTCACTGTATTTGGAGAGAATTTTTCCCAACGGTTTTTAAAAACCGTTGGGAAAACTATGATTGAATATGAAGATTTCCCAACGGTTTTACTAAACCGTTGGGAAAATGTGGTTGAATGTCAAGATTTCCCAACGGTTTTGTTGAACCGTTGGGAAAAGTCTTAGTTTTAATGACATATGCCAATGGTTTAATGTAAACCGTTGGTAAAAGTTGGTTGAAATCAAGCTTTCCCAACGGTTTACATAAACCGTTGGTAAAAGTTGTCCCATAGTGAGATATCCCAACGGTTTAATGAAACCGTTGGGAAAGAGGTCTGTAATCCACATATGCCAACGGTTTTTTAAAACCGTTGGCACCAAACTGTTGGTATAGCTCTCCATTCCAGTAGTGCAGTGACATGTTTTTAAAAATGAAAACTCCAGTGAAAATATATATATAAGTAATGCAAGCTTAAAATGTTTTCTGAAAACCCAGCGTTTGACCATTGTAAATATGGAAGAGAAATGGGGAGTGAACCCATCTTTTAGCAAGTGGGTAGGCCCAGATAGCCTTAAAAACGATTCAAGCGTCCTCGGGATAGTGTTTTGTTTTCAGAAGCTTGCGTATTGTTTTTAGAAACACTGGATTGTGTTTAAGAAATTTTGAACATAAGTACTTTCTAAAATGATCTAGCATTTTTAAATCGTAAGTAATTTCAAATAGTATTTTGAAAAGGGTATTTCTAAATGTATTTACACAGTTATTTTCAAAATTATATTTTAGAAGGATTTATCGAAGGTGTCTAAACCCTTACTGGGAATTTTATGCTCACCCCTTTGTTTTAAATTTATTTTCACAGGTCCAACGGAGTTTTTCGAAGGCGTTCACTTCACTTACGGTGTTAGTGCACAAAGTGTTTTTTTTCATTTTGTTCTATTCTTTTGCAACTCGGATAAATTATTCGCTTGTTTCTAAATCTCCAGAACCTAGACCGGTGAAGTGTCCTCTACTATGTAATGTGTATGGTTGGGTCCTTATAATTGGTATCAGAGAAATGGTCTAGACAGCTTTAGAGATTAGATGTTGTCGTCTGACGATAGTGTATATAAGTCTAGCGGTCTAGTTATCATAATTCTAAAGGCATAAATTCAGAATTTTTTTTGTCTGAAAAATGAATTGCGATGACACAATTATTTTGAGGAGGTAATAATGTAACACCCCAGAATATCTAAACTATTTTTTTTATAATAAAAAATATTTTATCAAATAGATTTATTTTTAATTTAAACATTTTTAAGACAATTTTCTTTAAAATAATAATTTAAATTAAATTTTTAAATACAAGTATAGTTTTCAAAAAGAAAATATTATTTTGCTTTGTTTAAAGAAAATTTTAGAATAACTACTTTTATTGAATAGAATTTACTTTTATCATATTTGTTATTTAATAGAATATTTTAAATGATAATTATATATGAATATTGTTGATTTGTCTTTATAATATATATAAGTATATTAGTTTTCAATTATATAAAATTATGAAACTAATATTATTATAATGTTATAATTTTATTTTAATATGATAATGAGATTACACATGTCATTTAAAATTATCATTTTAATATCAAATATTTTAATGACATTATTTTTGTAAAAAAAATGCACTAGCCTAGTTTATATAAACAAATATTTAATAATTATATGGGTTTTATATATTTTTCAAAATATTATATATATATATATATATATATATAAAGTAATAATTATTATAATTAAATTATAAATTATGATTGGATTAACTTTTATAAAATTTTGGTTTATGTTTAATAAAATTATAATAACTATGTTAATATTAAAGGTAAATTTATTATATAACATACAAATATTATAACCTTTAATCAAATAGTAATGAAATAATAAAAATAATAAAATGAATAAAAAAAGGGGAAATCGTGGAATAAATAGGGGTCACTAGGGTTTTCGGGTCTCGTTTTGGGGAGGAAAGAGGATCGAGGCAAGGGTAGCGTCTCGATCCGGAGAAGCTGAGCACCGAGGGCTGGTATCGGGAGTAAGGTTCCTTCTTGGTCGAGGCCGAGGCCGAGTCGCGGTGAAGGAGGAAATCAAAACGCCGACGGTGGAGTTCGAGTTGGATCCACCGTGAGGAATCAATCTGAGAAAGATAGAGCATTGAGGTTCAGCCGTGACTGTTGTTCCTGGGTTGACCGATCTTGTGTGAGGCTCGTCATGAATGGAGATCTGGGCACCACTAGGGTTTCGATTGTCAGGTAGGTGTTATTTTTTTAGGCAACATCCCTCGGTTTGGTTTTCTATGGAATTTATGTGGAATTTATTTTTTTGTTTCTTCTTTTCCTACCCCTGTCGTTGATTTCCAACAGTGCTTTACAATTTTATTTGGTTCATTTGTCGAATTCTTCAACTTTCAATGTTCTATCAAGTCTATTGGTTTGTCATGTTTCTGGATTTTATTTTCAATCGAATATTTTATTCAATTTCACCTTACTGTTATCATCTGCAGACCAGAAGTGGTCGTTTTCCGGTGGTATTTGCGATTGATTCAATGTATTAATTTCATTGTTGACTCATGGTCCACTTAGCACTGCTCATCTTTTGAAATTTGAACATCAAGATTTTGTTTTGGTCTGCTTATGTCTGTCTCATTGAGTTTTTATACCGAATTGGCTCCTATAAAAATTCATTTAATATTTTTTATGTCCCTTTTGTTCGGTACTGTTTTCTCATCTTGTACTGCAAACTCATTCTTGTTTTGTCTATAAAAGCCTTCAGCCTTTCTAAAAATTGAATGTGAAACACAGTTTGTTAGTCTAGGAGAGCGTGTTTTCAACACTCTGTTACTCTATCTGCATTTTTTTTGGTTTAGAGGTAAGGGAAACATGTTTTAGTGTTCAGATTTTATAAAGTTTTATTTTCATATTTTAATTTATGTTTTTGTGAGAGAAATTAATTATTTCTCAATGACTTATTATCCAATTTTGCTCCTCTTTTCTACTGCAATTCATGTAAGGGTTATTTTGATTATTGATTTCAAAATTATGGCTTTCTTTAAGGAAAAATCAACATGTCTTGTGGTTTTGAAATTTAATAAATTTTATTAAGGTATTCAATATTGATTTTTGTGCTAAAATTTATTTTAAGTGATTTCCCTTATTTTGAAACCTTTAATTCAAGGATTTATAGTTTTGATGTGTTATATTCATCTCAAATCCGTGTTTTATACACAAGTGATTCCCAAATTTACATATTTAGAATTTAAATTCATGATACAGTGTGATTTCAAGTTCATCGTACATGGATATATATATATATATATATATAAGTATTTTTAATTATTAATGAGTAATTGCATTGAAGTAATGTAGATGGGTGCAATAGATGTATATATATGTATATAATATACAATTCAAATAATTCATATATATATATATATATTGACATATTAGTGCATGATTTGAAAGCGCAAACAAATCATGTATGGATATGGTTTAAAATTAATATGAAGGATTTGTATGGAACCTTATTTTCAATTTGTTCATGGATGGAATTGTGATGGTTATATTTATAATTTTATTAACATGTTATAATTTTTATCATCTTGTTTCAGAAAAAGTGCGCATAACATGTCATCACGTTTTACTAACATTAATGTTGTTGCATCCGCATATAATCATATCCATGCGATTATGCACATCATCAACGTCAGTCGCATTATAATACTCATGGTTCCAATTTTATGATTTAATTCCAAAACTAACATGTACATGGATACCATTGAAAGTATTTTATTTTAAAGTTGTCATTTACAATTTTATAACAAATTATTATAATCAATTGTGGAAAATGTATTTCAAAGAAAAAAGGATTAAATACCAGGTCAGTCCATTCAATGCCTATGTGGTAGGAGTTTTGGTTATAACCAAACTTGTATGTAATGCGATGAGTGCTCATGTATTATATATGTATGTGTGTGTGTGTCTGTGTGTCTGTAATTATGGATGTGCATTTTAAAGTAGTGACATGTTTTTAAAAATGAAAACTTCAGTGAATATATATATAAGTAATTCAAGCTTTGACCGTTGCAAATATAGAAGAGAAATGAGGAGTGAACTCATTCTTCAGCAAGTGGGTAGGCCTAGACAGCTTTAAATGATTCAAATGTCCTTTGAATATTTTTTTTTCAGAAGCTTGTGTATTGTTTTCAGATAAACACTGGATTATGTTTAAGAAATTTTGAACTTAAGTACTTTCTGAAATGATCTAACATTTTTAAACTGTATGTAATTTGAAATATTATTTTGAAAATGACATTTCTAAATTTATTTACACAGTTATTTTCAAAAGGATATATTATAAGAATTTATCAAAGGTTTCTAAACCCTTACTTGGAATTTTATGTTCACCTCTTTGTTTTAAATTTATTTTCATAAGTCTGGTGGAGTTTTTTAAAGGCATTCACTTCACTTAGAAAGTTAGTGCACACCGTGTCTTTTTTTCATTTTGTTCTATTTTGTTGAAACTTTGATAAATTGTAAGTTTATATCTAACTCTCCAAAGCCTAGACTGGGGAAAGGTCCTCTGCTATGGAATGTGCAGGGTTGGGTCCTTGTATTTTTTATCATTATACATGGAAAAGAGAAGATGAGATGTTCTGTCTTAGAGAACATTGTTTTATAGATTCAAGTTATCCATTACAAGTCATGATTGTGTGTACTGATCTTAATGGATATATGCAAAGGGTTAATGGAGCTAAGTACACTGTCTTCAACAAGTGAAGAGAAATACTATCTGCTATTTACAACTTTTATAAGCTGTTATTAAGGAAGTCTCAATATTTCCAAATGAAATATAGAGGAGTTGATGTAATGGAGAATCCATCCATGGTGTGTTAATTTTGAATTATACTGAAGTTAGTGTGAGTATTCATTGGATGAAGTTTTAAGGATCTTGAGAATACCTGTAAATAGTTTGAGGAAGTTCTAAAGTAATTTGAATAATTTTGGAATTATGGATTTGTAAATAGAAAAATAGAAAATTCCTTGATCGTATGACTTTTCTTACTGATAATAAGATACTACCATAAGACTTCATTAAGATTATATGACTTCACTAAGATCATAATACTTCATTTAATATCTTATAAAATTGAAATGGATTGTATGACTTTGAGTGCTTCATATGAATTTGAGATGAGGTAGGAAAATAGAAAAGGCGTGAACATATGACTTCAAACTAGACCATCAAGCTTCATCACACAACTTTGGTGAATCATAGGACTTCTTCATATGACTTTGGTCCATAATATGATTCTAAATCCACTGTATGAGTTTTAAACTTTGATGGAGAATATGACTTCAACATAAGAGTTCATCAAATTAATTTGAGGTAAATTCATTATCGCATGAATTTGGATCATTTGACCATGTTGTTTATCACACAACTTTCATGCTGATCACATGACTTGGCTATCACCATACGACCATTTGAAAAGAGAGTATATCTTAGACCACCATATGGCTTTTGAGTGCCAAAATTAGACTTTGAACAACTAAGGTGTTCCAATGTTTTATGAAAATAACTATAAAAACTAGAGGAATACAATACTTACTTACCTTTAATACCTTATCTTAGAAGAAATAGATACTTTCACATTTGTTTTTCAACCCATTACTGAAGAATTTTCTATAAAACATACTATAAATATAAATTTAAAGGTTGATGGAAAGGCATAAAATTCTATCATGATGTCAATTTTAGAAAAAAGTGTACAGAATGGTAATGGTACTTCAAATAGTCAAGGATATCTGAGATAAAATGAAGAGTAGTTATGAGGGAAATATCAAATTCAAGGTATCCAGACTATAAGTTTGGAGGAGTATATTTTATGACATAAATATGGATGATGATGAGAACACTTAATATTAATTTATATGGGTTAATGATATTGTAAGTAATATCCAGGGTTTTAGTGAGAAGACAGTGGATTCCATCATGGTTAAAAAATTGATGATGAATTTTCCATCTTAGATTGATCTAAAAATTTTATCCCAAGATAATAGATAACATTTTATATTTGATAAGTTACAAAATATTTTCCTTGAATATGAGATGAGAAACAAACTAATTTTCAATAAGAAATCAAAATATGAAATGACCTCTGACGTCGTGATAAAAGAAAATGTAAAGGATGAAATTAGAGAAGAAATTGACTCAGATAATGATGAAGGTGATGAAGACTTCAACCAAATTCATTTTATTCTATCAAAGAGATTCAAAAGGAGAATATATAAAAGAAAAGTAAATAAAATACTAAGATTTTATAATTGTGATGATATTGGTCAAATTGAAAAATATTACTGCAAGAAGTATGATAAATAATCATAATCATATGAGGAAGATAAAAATATAGAAAAATAGAAAAATATTGAGAATAAGAATAATCATTCTGATTGAAAAAGAAGAATTATTCTTATCAAGAAAGAGAATGATTCCATATCTAGAAGTTCTGATAATGAAATCAATTTAGTTACTAACATTTAGAAAATATTTGATTCATTATGTTGTGATTATGATGGAGAAGAATGTATGGAACTTTAGTGGGAGATGAAACAATATTTTGAATATTGTCTTGAGTAGATCATACAGCTCAATAAAAAATAAAGAATATGACGAAGTAGAAAAACAAGGTTTTTGATAAAAAATAGTATTTGATTAGAAAGGCTCAAACCTATGTTGATGAGATTAAGAGGCACAAGCTTAGTGAATATAGATAAGATAAGATTATTAGTGATTTTGAGGTTAATCTAGATTCATGGGAAGAAGAACTATGATAGACATAATAATTTTTTTTTGTTCAATATAAGCATAACACATTCAAATAAGATTTCATAAATTCAGTTGAGGTTAAAGGTAAATCTTCCCAAGTTAGTAAGATGACAGGTTTTGATAGGAAAGTGAAATCTTCACCTAATCGATCTCAATATATGTATGGAATTTCTAATAGTGTTGGTGAAAAAATGATTCTAAAATACAGTGGACCAAGAACATTGAGTGGAATTATTACACATCTAAAGAAGAGAATAAAATTATAAGGAATCCCCAAATACGTGTATAGAAAATGACTCAAATTGTAGGAAGACAACCCCAACAAAATTCTGAAGTAGTTTACTATCAAGGTGGGAGATCAATGTTCATAAGCTACTATTGGTGTTGTGGAAGTCATTGGTGCAAATCCTTATCTTGATAGTATAATATCTATCTTTCATGAAAATTTATGAACTAAGGGGTTATTATGATAAAATTAGAGTAATGTCTCAATAGAAACACTACGTGACCAAAAATATATGTAATCTATCTACTAAAAATAAAATTTAGATATTATATGATTTTTCGAAAGATATAATATGTATGGTCACATAGATGATGGGATTAAGAATTTTCTCTCTAATGAAGTTATCTATAGTGATTAATAGAATAAATTTCAGAATACAATAACATAGAAGTTATGGAATATGGATTATGTTAAGAAGTTTTTTAGAAACATAAGAAATTATAGTAGGTAAAAAATTAGTTCTTTTAAATCTAGCCAACTCAATAATATATGGTTTATAGAATAGAAAAATAATATATTAATACTAGAGAAAAATAAAAAAAGTGGTTACATATGAAAAGGATGTAAGTGATGATAGTTAATCCAAAAATGAGATAAAAAGTCCATGAAAGTTGTGTAAAATGTGTGAACAGATTGTGCATAGTTCAAAAGATTGTATGACTATCATACCAACCGAAAAATATGGTATGAGAAAGTAGATGCAAGAATAAGTAAATGAAGTTTCCTTAACCTCTTAGATAAAATATGGTTAAATCATGAATGGTTATAGATCATGAAAATAATATTAGTAAGAAACCTATTTTGACTATTGATAGGAAAAGAAGTGTTGAGGATAAAAGGAAATAGTAAACTAAGTTGAGAATAAAGTCTCAATATCAATGTTACTTTTGAGGAACAAAGAGGCCCCGCATTTTTCCCTAATAATTTTTTTATCTGTGATAGCATTATGAGAATTGATGGAAAATATTGAGGGATGTAAATATTGGAAAACAAAGGACGTGGACTCCACAATTTTTTCTCACTACCATGCAAAGGAGGTGTTCAGTACATCCCTTAAGGGAGATCAAAAATGATTTAAATATATCATGTCATGAATATAAATTTTTTGGATAGATATAAAAAATTGGAGAAAAGGTTTTTTCAATCATACTTTAAACCATTATTTTTGTTTATGTCAAACATGTTTATGGATGGGGAGTGCTTGTTGATGAAAAGATGAGAAAAATGGGGATATTGTATGTGTTTCACTATAGATTTTTTTTGTGGACATATGCATAGGATAAAAATTATTTGATAAATATATCTTGATAAGACCCAAAAAATGATAATATGAGTTGATAAAAAAAGATGAATATTTTATAGAAAACACTAATCTTTTGGTGAAATCAATATTGTTTTCTACTCTAGGTTTTCCTATGTAGACTTAGAGTAGATCAACTATAGTAAATTAGCTAAGTATGTATGCGGTTTCATCCTTCTCTCAATAAGTTCATAAAGGCTGTCATCCAAATTTGAAGAGGCATGAGAAGAATAATAAAAATTTAGAATATTTTTTTGTAGATTCCCTTACATTTAATTTGTTTTCATTAACCTTAAGTGAGATAATAAAAAGGGAATAAACACAACATTTTTCAAGTAAGTTGGATGGTGTATTGAAAAAATACAATGGGGGAGATTCTTGTGCCTTTCTTGATTGTAGTTGTATTTATTTTCAAAAAGATTATCAAGTTGTTAAGAAGTTTATTCAAAATTAGTTTCATGAGGATGAGTGATCAACTGTCATTGCAAATGGAAAAGAGAATATGGGATGTTATTTTTCTTTGGAGAACATTGTTGGATAGATTTATAGTATCCCTTACATGTGATGATTGTATGTACTAATATTCATGGAGATAATAAATGGGATGATAGATCTGAGGAAAATATCTTCCGCAAGTGTGGATAACTACTAACAACTATCTATAGCTTGTATAAACTCTTATTAATTATGTCTCAAGTTATTAAAATGAATAAGTGTTGAAGAAATTGTGAATCCATCTATGGTGTCTTAGGCTTGAATTCATTAAAAAAATAGACAAGTCCTTAATCCTATGCCTTTTCATACTATATGAAAGAATTTACTATAAGAATTTACCATAAGAATTTAATGATATCATATGACTTCACTGAGATTTTAATATTTTTATATAGATTGTTTGAATTTGAATGTGAGTATAATACATTGAGTGTTTTGTATGACTTTGAGTTGAGGTAGGAAATGAAAAGGGAATGAGTGTATGACTTGATTTTATGACTTTTATTCGGACCATCAGACATCATCATATAACTTTGAAAGATCATAATACCTATGTGTACAAATTTTATTCATCATATTACTTTGAACCCACCATATGAATTAAGCATGGGATTTTAATGGAATGTATGGAATGAGTTTCAGACTTCATCATATTCCATTGATGGCATGCCATGATCATGAAACATTGGATCATATGAATTGATCTATGACTTCCTAGCAAAGAATATTACCTTCATGTTGATTGTATTACTAGGACATTAGCATATTAAATTTAAAAGGGAGTGTATGGCTTGGAGCACCATTTTACTTTGAGTGAAAAAGTTAGACATTGAGTGAGATTTGTTGACTTTAAAAGTCATTCAAGAAGAATAACTAAGAATTCTAAGATGATTTACAAACTGAAAAAGTATGTTACATGTCATAGTTCCTTGCATGTAGAGATTTTGAATAATTTAAAGAATAATATTTTTAGAGGAATTTAGATAAGAGAACATCCAAGTCTTTTTGAGATTTAAAAGGAATGATTGACTGAGAATTTGAATAAATTTGAGTAAATGATAAATTGGGAATCTGTTGATTGATTTAAATGAAAAGATCTCATGCATTCGTAGATCATTGTGATTTGTAAAATTCCATTTTGGAAACTATATTTAATTATATCATTATAAGAATATAGATATAAAGGAACCAAAGTATAATGATAAGAACTTGGATTGAACTCTTGAATGATATTTGAGAGAATTATAAGGATACCAATACATCATTTTATCGAGGATATAATAAAAAATATGTATCACATATATCTTTTTGATGAGAATTAATTTATTCTTAATTATTCTGAAGGTAGATAAGGACCTAGATCATTCAAGATCTGGAATGAGTTTCAGGACTAGAATTTTTTATCAACTTTTTTCATACTAAAGTTCCTTAGGATTTTATTCATGGTCAAACCATATCGTATATTCATATGGAGGAAGATCAGGTCAAGTGTTGTGAAAGAAACATGGAGTGAAAATTATATCATTCTAATTGTGGATAATACTATTTCTATGTTTGGGGTGTATAACTATTTTCTTAAATAATGAGTTTTGGTTGGGGTATGTAACCAATCAAGATAAAGGGATATTATGGCTAGATAGTATAACTAGTGATGAGGAGATGGAACAAACTAAACTCTATGTTGATTGATCTAGAGTTGTTTATAGTGTAACCACTTGGGAATATAGTGCTTAATATGTGATTGGGGTGTATAACCAATCATGAAAAGTAGTATGTCTTTATGAAAAAACCATGTAATTTTTTTGTGATTCTCTATTATTTCTACATCAGAGGTATGACTATGAGTTTTTACTAAGTTGATCAAGAACCTTAACAAGTTTAATAGATTAAATTTCAAGGGAGATTTGTAAAATATGACAATTGATTAACCCCCTCTCATGGTTCAATAATCTATGGGTAATCACAACATTTTTATTTTTTTAATAGTGAAAGGAACACATTAATCAATTAAAGATGAAGGCTTTTACAACACTAATGATTATTGGGTAATAATACTATCATCCTTTATAGTGAAATTAAACCCAAAAATAGCTCGATCATTCCACAACAAAGTCAAAAATTCTTGTAAATAAATAATACCAGAAAAATAGAGCACACCTGAAATAAATCTACAACAACCTTCATCCTATTCTTATATGATGCATGGTTTGATTCTGATCACAAGAGTAGTAAGAGATAACTTCCTACCTCCATATGTAATCCAACATCCTTTGGATCCTGGTATGTAAACTGAGGATTTATATATGCATGATGGGGTGTTAGTACCTTTTCTACAATGTGGTGAATGGAGTAATAGTGATAAGAGGGATTATATAATAATACATAGAACATACTATCATCATCCGCATCCTATGAACACAATATCAACTAGACACACTGATGAGTGAACTCCCTTTTCATAGTAAGTTCTTAATTTTTATCAATGAATGATAAGTTTTGGATATAACATCATACTTTACTAACCATTTGATTTTTATTCATTGAATTATTCAATGAAGGTTCACATGCAGTGTATTATCCTCCAACGGCCCGAAGGCCTTCAAATATTTTTATTATTATTGATAAACCCCCTTTTATGGGAAGAAGGGGGAACCCAAATGGCTTCATAGACTTACGACAATCACACCCAAAGGACAAAGAGTGTAAAACAAGATGAAAACCAAAGCAGCCCCTCCCTAGCATAAAATCAAGTTGAAGCACTCCAACGTTGCAATGAAAATCGGCAAGCAAGTGCCCCTTGTCAAAGCACAAGCCCGATCCGATGGCTGACGCCATACTCTCTCAAACAACCGAATCCGAAAAGCATTGAAAAGTTGGAACACCAGCTCTGAAACCTCCTAGGCCCATTCCAAGTGATCATGTTCAGCTGCACCAACTTCGCACCTCCAGGAACGAACCAAACAAACAAAACAACCTCCACTGAACACATCAAAAATCTGAAACACGCCATCTTTAAAGCCTTAACAGCCATCCAAAGTATGAGAACCAGAATTCAACCATTCCAAATTGACAAATTCAACCGCTTAGAGACAAAACACCGCTGGAAGTGAGACCAGCAGAACCTCGTCGCGACCACAAGGCACCCATCAAACATATCCGTGGCAACCCGAAAAGGAGGACAAACCAAAGAGCATGAGGCCAAATCTTCGTCACCCAGGACTTGGAAGATCCAGCAGCATGTCGATGGAGCATCACCGAAGAGGGGAGCCGGGAAGGTCAGAGCCGTCAACGCCGCTCTGGGCTAAAAATGACCAGATCCAAGCCACGGAAGAACCCACCTCGGATTTCGAATCAGACGAACCGCATGAGAAGAAGGGACCTACGGGGAGACAGAGGACCCTCTGGCGACCACACTTCTGCAAGAACACCAAAATCGCACCACAAACCAAATAAACAAGCCCAAATCAAACCTCCCCCCTCTGATTCGATTCGGAGCAGACGCCGAGCCTTACCAGAACTCGCCCGAAGCCGACAGTCAGCCGACACAGAACCCGAGGCCAGAAACCAGTGCCAAGCTTCTCGACGCACACCGAAGCAAAGCGGGACCCCGAAGCTGGAAATCTCGCTGGTTGATACCAATCTGAAGAAGACGATACCGAAACGACGCCTCGGGTACGAGATCTGGGTGACGCCTATGCCGAGCGCCGCCACCTCTGAGACGAGAACCAGAAAAGGCCGACGTCGAACCGCCGAGCCGCGCTGGAGGAGGGGAGGAGGAGCCTCCCATGAAGAGAACCCTAGATGCACCGAAAACCAGAAACTCACCTCTCAGAGGCACAGATCCCCATGCAGTGTATTATCCATCTCATGGATTAATAATTGAAGTAAAACTACACTGGAGTATGTGGTAGTTCCAAACAAAGGAGGCCATGTGGCCAAGTTGCATCATATACAACTAGGTTACATTGTAATTCACATAACCTCACTCTCATTATTATGGATACATTGGTAATAATATATCCTTAATCTATATGAATCATATACATAAAGTTTTAGTGAACTTCTAACAACAAACTAGACCCTTGAACACTAGCCTAATGCCTCAAACATTAATGCTTGAGGGCTCGATCATAAATGTGTGACATATGATATAGGAACCCTAAAAGAATATAAAAGTGATATATCATTGAGTACCTCAAGATAGGTTCCCCTTAGTTCCCTCGAAGTATAGGAGTGTGATGAATGATAAACAGTTGGCTTGAGTATAGTCCATATAGAACCTTGGGTTTCCCTATTTCCTTATATCCAGTTGAATACATCATAGGGTGAGTGTCCCTACCATTAACATGTGTGTACCTAAGATGGTTAATATAAGAAGGGATTTATGTTTAGTTTGGGTGTAGGAAGACTAGTTTAGCTTTCCCTTTGAAAAGATATCATATTTATGTGATATCTATTTTATGAATCATGTATTCTAATTCCTATTTGGAAAATGATACTGTGATGTGATCATGGTTATTCAAAGGAATTATATGCCCTATGAGTAATGGGATTTAGTCCTAGAGTTGGGAATTATATTGAGGGTTGTATATAGGGTGTCTAAAATTTGATGTGTCCTAGGGGACCTCAGTGAGTTCCCTAGTTTTATGATTATCCCAAGGAAAGTTAGCATAGATAGTATAATATAATGGTAACTATTATAAATGTGTGATGAGACTAAGTATTACACTTGATGGGAAAACATAGGAATTATGTGACATATTAGGTCAATAGGTCAACCCATGTGAGTATTATACAATAATAGACAAGGAGGTATCTTATCCTATTATTCATATGATATTTTTGTAATGTATGATATTTTTTTTCAATGTAAGGATCTAATTCCTTGATGTAATGAATGATTCCAGCATGAGGTACTAATTCACTGATATGATATATGTTTCTTAGGAGTGAGTGGGTATTCTCCTGAGTTTCCAGGTGATATGATATTTGTTTCTTGATGGGGATCAAGTATGCTCTAAATTTATAGATAATATGATATTTTTTTCTTAGTAGGTAGTGGGTAGACCACTATGTTTCCAGATGATATGATATATGTTTATAGTAGTGAGATATTATAATCCCATGTTTCTAGATTATCTATATATGTTTCCTGGTAGGAGGCGAGTATGCACCTGAGTTTTTGAATGATATATTACATGATTCTTTGTAGGTAGGGTTTTCCATCAAGTTTTTAGATGATGTATATATATGTTTCTAGGTAGATAGTGTGTATTCACCTTGGTTTAGGATGAATGATTTACTAATTCCAGGGCAGGATATAGTTCCCCCAGATGGTTGGGCAACATGCTCATAGATATCCTACACTAGTTGAAGTAGGTATGGTCAACCTCATGTGTCATTTTTGAACCCAAGGATTATAAGGATTATTTTTTATTTCATTCTCTCATTCTGTTTGTTTATTATTAGGATCATATCAAATGTTCATACACTTCTTTATGGGTTATGTAAGGGAGACTTTTAGGAGTGGCCTACGATGTTTTACTCACTCCCTACTTTGGAATACATGAAATTTTTTCACCTAATAAAACCTAATATTCTTAATTTTAGGTAGGGAATAAGAAAATTATTTTGTTATATATCTGGATATCTTGTATGGAGATTAGGATAAGGTTAATCTCATAGATCGATGTGGAACCTCTTTTGAATTTTATTTCCTTTTTTTATATGATAATGGCTTGATGGGATATGTGTTGTTATATATGATTGCATTCTTGTGTTTTATTTGATATAGAATGGTTGTTGTAAATATTTGCATTGACTCTGATTTTTTATTTTTGATGTTGTTTGGTTATTTTTTTTGTTTATTTTACTATATTAATATAGTGACTCCAACTACTATAAACTAGAGTATTTTTTTACTCTATTATATTAGTAAAAGATATAAGGGATAAAAACATGAAGGATTAATTAGTTTATAAGTCTTGGGATAATAGGTATAGAAATGATTTTCATATTATATTATAAAAATAAAACATATCATGAAAAATATTCTTGAATCCTTGAAAATAATTCAACGATTCCTTCTTCATATCCCGGGGAAAAGAAAACATGATAAAGGGTGAGCTTAGATTCTCTGTAAGGGAAACCATACAATAGAATATATCCTGGGTATATAAGCTATAAATTTTTTGGAAGAGAGGATAATCAATACACATTCCATTTAATCGATAACTTGAGCTTTAAAATATATCCTTGGAAAACATAAATGTAATAATCACATGGATAATAATAATAATAGAAATTTTAATGAATGAAATTAAAAATGTTTGATGTAATTATATTAATATCAAGGCATAATGTGAATACATCATGAACCATACTGTCAAGGCCTTATTCCAAGACATTTTAATGATTGGGTGGGTATACAAAAAAATACACAACTAATTTTTCTAAATGTTTATCTCATTAGGTATGCCAATGCATCGACCATCTATTTATAATTGATCCCAAACCATCAGTTAAACACATACAATTAATTCCTCATATATTTACACAATAATATAATACTTAATCAATATTATTTATCAATAAATAAATATACACATTGAATCAAGAATACATAACATCAAATTTATACCTGTAAATGAAATAACATTCACAATAAGATTCATTTAACTAACACTGTATATTTAAATTCTATATGGTTAAGACAATATCAAATTAATAGAAATGATGAAAAATATATCTGTGATGCTAAAAATATGGCCATGACGTATAAAAATAATATCTAATGAATAATGGATAGTGATAGAGAACATGATCAAAAGAATTTTAATGATCACAAAATATGTTATAATCCATAAATCAGTAATGGATGATAAAAGGCTATGAATTGATCTGAAATGAATTTTTCAAGTAAAGGAAAAAATTTTGATAATTAAAAATAAAAAATGAATAAAAATTTTAAAAATAAAATTACTTAAATATTTTGAAGCATTGTTATACAAATGAAGTTATAAATCATTTCAAAAATTATTTTCAAACTTTTATAAAATAATGTATTTTTATTTTAATATAATAACTAATGAATCATAGAATAATGTAGAAAGAAATTTCTTTGAAACCTTATTGAAAATTTTATAGGAATATAAATAGTGAATAACGATCATAGAGGTGGTAAAATCTATTCATATGGTATATGTTAAAAAACATCTCTTACACACATTTGTAAAGAAAGGAAAAAATGATTTATTTGTAAAAATTAAAAAGATTCCTTTTATAAATTTGTAAATAAAATTCAATTGTTGTAGAAAAATTTATATACAAATAATATAAAATTATATATAAACTTACATAAAATAATTTTAAGAATTTGGATATTGAGGAGAAATATTCATGACTTAAAAAGGAGAGTAATGTCAGTTTTATTTAAAAACTTTCTTTTGATATTTGAGTAAAAAATAAAGGAAAAGTTTGAATAAAAACATATAAATCCCATAAATAACTAGTGGAGAATAAAATTTAGGTTTATTGAGAATATAAAGATCACATAATTATTCCAATTTAAATTTAAACATGATCAATCCCAAATAAGAGTGATATTGTAAAATAAACCCATGTAGATTTAATAACTTTTCAATCAAACCTGCTTAAAAGAGAAAATTTGAATTCAAACTTTAAATACCATGAATAATGATTATTTGATGATATAATATATCAAAGGAATAGTATATACACCACAATAATTAAATTATGTGCATAATATAAAATATGTCTCATTGGAGTGGAATTGAGACTAAAAATCCCTATATTGGATTCTTACTTGGTTAAATTCATTATATCTTAATTAATAGTCAATTTAAATTTATTAAATAATTTATTAATAACCCTTTTAATATATATTTTATTTCTAAATTTCCATTTATAATCGTTTATAATCCATTCATTGAATTGTTATTGATTACATTGACCACTTAAGGTTGCTCGGTCAATTTATCCAAAATTACAGTGCTATATGGACCATGGTTAAAGGTGTCATGAAATGGTTAAATCTTATATATATTTTTAACAATTTCATGAATATGTTTTTTATTAATTATAAAAAAATAGAATCATCCATTCAAGGTGGTAATAAAAAACAAATCGCATCGCTTCACGGTGGTGGCACTCTACACATTCGCAAGAGAGACATTGTAATTTTACAACAGATGAAAGGGAAATAAGGTAGATGGTATATTATATTTCAAGAATAATAATTATTTCATAACTTATATATATTTTCATTAATTAAATATTTATAACCATCCAAGTGAATTCGTGATGATAAATGAATTACATTGATATGTGAAGATAATAGTCTATAAACACACACAAGCGATGTTTTCATTTTCCATAGAATGGAAGGGAAATAGAAAATGAATATACCATTAAAAAATCATTATGTTAAATATATGTATGTAATTTTTTTTATTATTTTATTGAATATTTTGAGGTTTAAGAATAAAAGAACATGAAAAAGATCGGTGAGAACATATACCTCTTCTTTTGGAAACCTCCTTTGGATTACACCTGAAGAAATATTTAAGTGGTATTTTGTGAATAAAAAAACCTATTAGTTGAGAAAAATAAAGTTATATGTTTATTTGGGTTAGAATTTGTCAATATAATTGGCTAAAAATGTGTATATAAGAGAGGAGAGGAGGTTCCCTTTTATTAGTGAGGTTGGTGGAAAAGTTGTAAACACTTGAGACTTCATTATATAATATAAGTATTACCTAGTTAAAGTGTATAAAAATTGTCACATTTTTTGAATATAAGAAATTTATTCCATAAATGAAACCAACCAATGAGATCTAAGCAAGTTTTTTTTGTTATCTCGAAGCCTTATCCCTTTATTTTTATTGCTATTAATTCATTTTACCCTTAATCAAGGTGATAATTTTTTATTGTATTTAATATTTATTATAACCAAAAACAAAGTTAACCTCATTAAATAATATTAATTATTATTATTCAAATTATGAAATCCATTTTAAATTATTCAATTCCTATAATTGTAATAAATTAATTTTTATATATGTTTACAAAACAAAATAAAAACTATTTTTTGAAAAATAGCTATTTTAAGAATATAAATGATTTTACAATAAAATAAAGTCTAATATTTATTTTTATTCAATTAATTGGATTATTTTAAATACAAATATACTAATTTATCTTTAAAACCTAACCAAATCTAAAATTATCTTTATAAATACTTTATTAAAAGATAAGAACTACAAAAAATGTTTTAATTTATATAAAAATATTAATTAGATTTCTAAAATGTTAAACATAGTTTCTATGTTAGGAATTAAATTTTCAAATACATTATATAAATTATTAAATATTTTTTAATAGGAAAAGGGTTTTATAAAACTTCAAGTCATTATAAAATCCTACAAAATTCATAAAAGTGGTGGTATTTGTAAAATTAGTATTTTTCATTATTCACCAAAAAATAAAATATTTCTGAAAAAATCACAACAATTCACACTAGGATAATTTAAAAATTCTGAAATAATAATTAAAATTAATTTCATAATTTGTTTTGGGGTAATTTTGGTTTAAATCACATTCATAAATAAAGCTATGTGCATTTTACTATAGTTTCTTTAGAATAAAAAAACTTACTAAAACTGATGTGTAGGTGTTACATTCTACCCCTTAAAAAATTTCATTCTTGAAATTTCTAGAGTGTAACCTCATGAAAATATGTCGTTAATTTTTTATTTTAACTTCCTCATGAACCCGTTTTTCTATCTATATCTTATGATTTCTCTAGAGTACATTTACTAGTCAAGCCATTTGATTCCACAACACTTGTTTTCTAGTGTCATGAATATGGATAATATCTTCACAATAGAAAAGATCAATCTCAAATTCCATTTTTCCAATGATTATTACATGAAACAGTTATGTCATATATTTCCCCAACAATGATATATAGAACACATCATGCATTTTATAGATGTTGGGCGAAATTTCCAAATGATAAGCCACAGTTCCAATTATATTCAAGATCTCAAAAGGCTTGATGTACATGGGAATTAGTTTTCCTTTCTTGAAAAAACATATACCTCCCTAACATGGAGATAAATTAAATAAAACATCATCCTCTACTTGAATTTATATATCCTTCCCTTGGTTATTTACATAGATCTTTTTCTTTCATTGAGTTAGATTGATTTGAATCTGAATAGTTCTCACTTATTCCATTATCTACTCAAAAAATTCTAGGCCTACAACCTTAATTTCACCAACTTCATCCCAACATATTATTATATGAAATAATTTCCCATATAACACTTCATATTATGCCATTTTAATTCATGAATAAAAGCTATTATTGTATGAAAGTTTCACCAAAGGTAAATTTTGATACCACGTACCTTGAAATTCATGTGAGCATGCCCACAACATGTACTATAGTGTTTGAATAGTCCTTTCAAATTGTACATATTTCTGAGGATAATAAATAGTTCTCAATTGTTGCTCAATTTCAAGAACCTTATGAATAATTTTTTATAATTTTGAATTAAATAATGGGTCATAATCAGATACAATCAAAATAGGTTCACCATAAAGTTTCAAAACCTCATTGATATGGATTCTTCCAAGGATCTCAAGAGGTAGATCCTCCCTTATAGTGTGGAAATGTGGGAATTGGTAAGGTGGTAAAAAATAACCCATATGGTATTACTTTTTAGGAATATTTTGAAATATAGTGGGAACTACCACAGTAATAGCATCCCTCTTCCACATTGGAATATCGAGAGGTTGCATAACTTCTTTAGAATGTTGTCTCCTAGACTTTACCTAATAAAAAACCACAAATCTTCATAAATATTCAACAATTTCTGGATTCATATTATCCCACAAAAATATTTCTCTTAAATCCTTAGACATTTTAGTGTCACCATGGTTTATAGAGAAATTTGAGATATGTGATTCATAAACTAATTCACTCTTAAACATTGGTATGGATGGAAACTATAACCTATCTAAATCTCAATACACCTACTTCATAAACAAAGTATTATAATTTCCCAACATTCAGGGCCTTTATTTTATTTTTTTAATTCTAATAAAAAA
Source organism: Viscum album (assembly GCA_963277665.1). Lineage (NCBI taxonomy): Eukaryota > Viridiplantae > Streptophyta > Magnoliopsida > Santalales > Viscaceae > Viscum > Viscum album. The sequence continues at coordinate 68,134,653 of OY728158.1, forward strand.
ACTTTTATTTTTCATCTTCTCCAATAAAGATGCTTCATAAATCATTTAGAAAATCATTGATGCTTCCCCATCCTTAATGATTATTATTTATATCTTTACTAAATACATAAATATAAGATTTTTATAAATCCTTATTTTAGTATGAACTCCATGACATTTCCTACTCAACACATCAACCACCTTATTTGACATCCCTAGGTGGTATTGTATTGAGCAATCATAATCCTTGATGAGCTCAAGTCATCTCCTTTGTCTCATGTTGAACTTTTTTTGTGAAAATTTGTATTTAAATTTTTTTGATCTATATATATCTCACATATTTTACCATAGATATAATGACTCTATATTTTGAAGGAAATGATTATAGATTCCTATATAAGATCACGGGTTGGATAATTTTGTTCCTAATTTTTTAACTATCTTTCGGAATGGACCGAAGGTCTTCATTTTTATTATTATTTTGATAATCTATCTTTCAAGGGGTGAGGTGGAACCCTTACAAGGACTGAAGGTTTAGAGACAATTACATGACCTGTAGGTCTTAGAGGGAATCATCTAGACAAGACAACTTGAAACTACTCCTCCCCAACATATGTCATGATATCAGCACTCCAAATTTGCAGGGCTGGTCGTCTAATTGTCCTATGCAAACCTGCATAGACCCGATACTAATGGAAATGACATACCCTCTCATTCTTCCAATTTCTGTTAGCTCTTATCTAGTGAATGTGCCATCCCTGAACCTCATCTGAAGCCTTGTCCCTTGTAGTCTGACTGGTACATCTGCATCATGTGCCCCGAAGGCCTTGGGGTGGCCCTAAGGGATTTAGGTGGCCCGAAGGCCTTGAGAAACAACTGGCCCAAAGGCCTTGGGTGGCATAAAAGCCTTGGAGGACCCAAGGACCAAACCGATGGCCTAGAGGCCCAAATGGGTGAATAGTTCTGGCTGTTATAGTATCAAACAGTGCCTACTACAGTAACCTGGAAATATGTCTCCACCCAGATTTGATCTCGGGTCTCTAGGATGCACATGATGAGTCCCCAACAACCTGGATAAGGATCATATACAACTATCTTGATGCATAAAAAACAACTCTTTCATTCTGTGTAATGATGCATTAGAGTCCTTTATTTGATATATCACTATATATAATAAAACCATCCCTTATTGAGTGTAATTTCAATATCGGAGCATTGACCAATATTTTATTTAGTTATTCAAAACTTTCTTTACATTCTTATAACCATATAAACTTAAAACCTTTACATGTCAACTTGGTTAATGGGTTAGATATCAGGAAATAAAATTCACAACGTGATTATAGTAACATGCTAATCCAAGGAAACTGTTTTTCTTGGTTATGTTCATTGGCATAATACATTCTTTAATTGAATTTTCATTAAAAGATCAACTAATATTGTATCCTTAGATAAAATATAGCCATGAAATGATGATTTCTGAAGATATAATTTTTACTTAGTAAATTTTCCCTATACCTCATTCACTCCGAGACTTTAAATAATGATTATTAAATGGATTTTATGGACTTTGTAACTTTCATAGTGTACCGAGATATAATCAATAAATGCCATAATAAAACTATAAAGATGATATTTAAACAATTTATTCATCTGATCCTTAAATTAGAGGGTTCATTATTCAATGTAAATGGAATTACCATAAACTCATTATTTTCATACATCAAGAGAAATTTCATCTTTAGAATATATTTTTTCTTACTCAAAATTTACGATGCCTAGAATGAAGATACATATTTGAAAAATATTGAGATCCTTAAAGTTGATCAATCATGTTATTAATGTGAGGCAGAGGATACTTTTATTTATAGTAATGTCATTTATTTACCTATAATATATTCATAACCACATAGACACAACCTTCTTCTTAGAAAAAGGAATAATGTATCCCCATTGTGAAATACTATGGTTATTACACAACTCTTTCAATTGTTCCATTAGTTCCACTATTTCCACTGTGGCCATTATATCAGGAGTTTTAGATATAGGTTTTACATCAAGGGTGAGTTTAGTGAAAAAATAAAATTCACTCTTAGGTTTATTTTCATGTAACTATTTTGAAAAACATTTATGTATTCCTACACAATATGTACATCTTCATTATTAAGCTTTCCATTTCTATCCATCAGTTGTGTTTGGTCATCTTCCCCCACAATTTCATTAAGGTGAACTACTTGAGGTGAATCTAGACATGATTCAGATGATGAATTCTCCCCTTTAAATATGAGTGATTCCACACATCCTTCGTGAATAATAATTTATTTCTATTATTAAAAAATTTACACATTATAGTTTGAAATCCAATATATACCAAGGATTATATCAAATTAAACCATTTTTAAAATAACCATGTTTCCAAATTGGGTATTTCTATGAATCATAATAGAGGCTTACTGACATATCTTTTTTTAATAAAATTTTCACTAGGAGTCATGATTTTAAACTCCCATTTTAAGGTGATAGGGAATTATTTAATGTTCTTGTAAAACATGGATGCTATAAAACGGTGTCAAGAAACATAATCAAATCAATAATTAGCCAACTTTGATTTTATAATAAATGTGCATACCACCACATCTTTAGAAACTTCAACTTCTATTATAGTAATAAAATAATATTGGACTTCCCCAATGGCCTCTTATATGGTAGGTTCCCTTGAAACATGAGGTATTAGTTTGAATAATTCTCTATCAACCTAAACATTAATCACTGGATAACAGTTTCTTATTTCATTACCATGCATTCATGATCTAGATTCCCCTTATCTATGAACTTATAAAAAACTCTCATTCCATTTAATAATTAATAAATATGTTTCATTCCAAAAATATAATATAGTGTAATTTCTATCTTTCCTTTCTTCATCATTGAAACATTTCCTTTTCCTTGGTGTTCATCTAACCTTATCTTTTTCTTGAATTCCTTTGAATATATAAGACTTAAAAAATTCATTCTCTATATTAATGTCTCATGGAACTATATCATCATATGATTAAAAATTTGGGAGATGATTCACCTATAAAGGTTAGGATCAATCCTATCAAAGAAATGATCACTCTTGTTTTTTTATTACATATGTATTTTGTTTCATTACATGATAATATTATTTAGCTATACTTATATTCAATAATAATTTTTTTCCATATACTTTAATTTGAGGGAATTCCTCTTTATTTGAGATCCTTTATATTGAGGAAAATATTTCTCAAGTAATATCATATTAAATGTTATCCATTATATACTTTCTATTTCATCATCTTCTTTAGTATTATGTGTCAATGACCACCATTAATTAGTATCTCCCATTAAGTAAAATACTTCAAGAATAAAATTTTCCTTGTCATTAATTTCTAAATCTAGGAATATATTTTAAATGTCCCTTTTCCATTTCTTAGTTATCAATGGATTTTTTGTTCCATTATATAATTAAGGATGTTATCATATAAATTGATCCGACAAAGGTTCCTTGTACTGTGGAAATTTGAGTTTCTCCATGCGGGAAAGGTTATTTTTTTATAAATTGGGATATTTTCTCAAATATTTCCATGATCTTCTCAAATAAAATGATCAATGTATTGAATTATAATAAGGGAAAACCCTAAATTGATTATGAGTGTCGATATGATTCACCTTTCTTCAACCTGGTACTATCTCTAAATGATATAACCAACAGAATTACCCTATAAAATCATGAATATTTAACTATAACTATAACAACCCGACCCCAATAGCCCGAAGTTGGTTCCTTGATTTATTACATTGGAATAGATAAAAGATTAAAACCCCAAAGGACTGATCAGATTAGCATTTTTGAAAACCATATTACATACTTTAAACATACATTACAATTAAAACTATAAAATATAACATAATAGATCCTTTTAGAGAACCAATATTCTCCTAGATTAACACTGCATGTTTTTCATACTATAAACCTTGTAATCTTAGTAAAAATAAAACATAATAAAGGTGTAGGCATAGATTCTCATTAAGGGTAAGCATACAATGGAATATGTTATAAATAAATAGGCATAAACTTTAAAGCTAGGTGTATAACTGAAACATAATCTATTAAAATATAATATTGTTCATAATATAACAAGAATAAATGAAAATAAAATAATTCCATATAAATAATCAGATGGATATTCTTCTAATTTAATAATCACATAAAATATTAATAACTAATCTCATAATGATGGAATGCATAATGTCATACATCATAAACATACTTTCATGGATTCAACCAAGACACCATACATAAACTATTAATACACCATCCAATACCCAAACAATTTTGTCTCATAAAACCTATCGATTCATCAAGGGGATATAATGAGCCCCACCCATCACATACTATGTTCAATTCATTTCTCATACAAAAAGGGTGAAACATAAATAATATAAATGTTTGTATTGTAAAACTAGCATATGAAATGTGAATACTTTTTCCATAAACCATGAATAGTATCAAAATACAATATCTAAAATCATACTAAATCATAAACCATTCAATAAAAATTGGTAAATGATATCATAATAGATCAAACCCAATTAATCATAATATTCAAAAGTAGATGTTGACATATATGAAAATACTATAATACAATCATTAAATAATTCTTGAGAGAAATGCCCCTTTTTACTTTGAAAACATTTATTTAAAAGGTTGAACAATTTTAAAAGAAAAAAATTTTCATTTAAAATAATATTGTAAAGTTGTATAGAAATCTTTAGAACAATAACTTATGATAATGGACGATAAAGCCGCTCATGCCGTATAAGTTAAAAAACATTCCCTCCATATTTTTTGTCAGAAAATCCTCAAATAAACATGTTTAGAAAATAAAAAAATTATAAATTTAAAATTATTTTTAAAAATTATTAATTTTTTTAAAATAAATTTAAACAATAATTGGATAATAGTAAAAAAAATTAGAAAACATAGACTTGGACAAAAATATTTGATAATTAAATCTTTAAACTTTCAAGGTGTCTCGTATAATTTTCAATATTTAAGTCATAATCCCAATGAAATAATAACATTTTAAAAAATATCAAATATCATGATAATAAATAAATTAATGATATTATAAGTAAAAGGTTTTGTATATACACAACATAAAGTAAGGTGGGCATATAACATCAAATTATGCCTCAATGAAAGGAGATTGAGACAAAGTCCCTTACCTTACACTTACTTTAATAGAATTTGTTTTAACATCCTGTATAATGGTTTAAATTATTTTATTAAATTATACCACAACCAAAACTATATCCATATTTATGATATCCTATATGATCTTATTATATAATTTTGTCAATAATATTTCATTACTACCCTTGTTTCGGGTGTTAACTACTTCATCTTCCTATGCATGTTTTTTCATAAATGTCTTGGTAATTTTGAATAGGATATAGATCCAACATATCAAAAATGATATTAATCTTGTAAATATAATATTTTATCATTAAATACATTTTTATTATCATTATTCTATTGTTAACATGAAAAATTAATCACATTGTTTCGTGGAGACGGTAGGTCGTACATATGCATGAGCAATGGTATCATTCCCTTAATAGTGAAAGAGTAAGGATGTGGATAATATATTAATTTTTTAAGAATAAATATAATGTAATAATTATTATATATATCTATTATTTTTATAATTAAACTCATCCAAGTAATGTGGTAATGAAAAATGGATTACACCACAGCGTGGAGACAGTAAGTCGTGCGTACACACATGCAATGTTTTCTTTTTTTTCATTGGATGGATAAATCAAAGAATATAGTTGTCCCATAATCATAAAAACATCTTAAAATATATATGATACTATATTTATTTCTTTATTATAAAAAAACACATTAATATAAAGTAGAAGAAGAAATGAACTTGAACGAGTTTGTAAAATAACAACCTCTTTTTCAGTGGCATTCTATTAGATCTATTCTTAAGGGATCTAGAGTTGGGTTTTTTAGAAAACTAAGACCTCCAAAAATTAGATAAGGATGTTTAGATGATAAATGGGAAGGTTTTTTTCAATCTATGAGGCTCAAAGTGGTGTGAAAATTGAGGCAATAGGGCCCAATTTATAATTGAGGAGGGGGCACTTTTATAAACTCTAAAATATTAAATTAATATAAATTAATTTTAAATACAAAATTGATTAAAAGTGATTTATTTATAAGATAAGATTATTTTGGGTTGAACTATTCTCAACAAATAATTTTTATACAAGTTTAGGTCACATTAATACCCTTATATTTTGGTTTTAACCCTTATTTAACCTCTTTAACTCTTACTGTGACAACATAAGATTTTATTACTTAAGGGTTAATATAGTTACTATAAAATACCAAAAAAACCTAAAAAGGGTCATGTATAAAATTTTAAACTTTATCACAATAATTTTATTTAATTTAATATTTTTATTAATTTTATATCATTAAATAAAATATTATTTATTTCAAAGTATCATTAATGTCAATTTGGTCACTATTCATTTCTTGACTTTTTAAAAAATATCAATACACAATATAACTTCCAAAAAAACATTTAATACATACATGATATGTCTAGTTCAACTATAAAATTATTATACAAAATTAATTAGATCAAACTATATATATGTTAATGTTTTTATTAACATTTATTTAATATTCATATTAACTAAACAATTACTGCATAATCATTATGTAAGAATTTTAGGTAATTATTTATTTTATAAAATTTTAAAATAACTTATGATGATGAAGATAAACATTTTTTATTTCAATTTACTATTTATAGATGAATTTATCTTTTGTATAACCTTGTATTAAAAATGATATAATTATTAGAAGTATGAGATTGACATCTTTAACTTCTCTTTAAATAAAATATAATAAATATCATACTCTCATCCAAGTGGATTAAAAAGGTTATAATCTCAGCACAAATATTATTTTGGTTGGTACACATTTATCCAATTACATTTAGAAAATTTTTAGATTAATTTTAGAGTATTTATTATATCATTGTTACCCATAATTATCTAATTTACCCTTAACCATGGTAATTAAAATATTACTAAATTTACTATTCAAATAACCAAAAATAAAAGAAACCTATTTACATAATTTATAACCACTGATTAAAAATACAGAATCTATTTTTCAAAATTCAAAATGCTTAATTTGAAGTAATTATTTTAAAATTAATCTCGTTGATGGAATGAGAAAACGTGTTATTAAAGTGAAAACATACAAAATATTGTAATGTTTTTATATTCATATTCAATGTAAAATTAATTCCAATGACCTAAATTGTATTAAATGGTATTAAATTAATCTAATTATACCTTAAAACCAATTAAAAATATAATTTAACACTATAAATTATATAGATAAAAAAGTTGTTTTTTATTAAAATGCAATATTTTATCACTATTCATCAAAACATGAATCTTATTAGGAAGATACCAAAAATTAAACCAAAGTAATTTTTTATATTACACATTAAAATAAGAAGTTTATTTTTTTGAATAGAATATATTAAAGTATTAGAAATTGGATATAAAATAGGTTCTTCATCAATTGGCAGTAAAACCACCTTTAAAAAATATATAACCATTTATACTTAAAATTGGTTTCATTATTATCTTAAGCCTATAAAACTTATTGGATGAATTTAAAAACATTTTTTTAATATGTTAATGATATATTTAATTATTATATTTCACTAATTGTTATTAATTTAATTAATTATGATAAAATTCTATTGTGGGAAAAAATAATTTTATTTAATAAAATCACATCCTTTATATTCAATTGGTTTTAATTTTCATTTCCAAATAATTAGTAATTAAAGAATTAATTTTATAAAAATGTTTAAACTATGTTTTAATATTTTTTTAATCATATTTACAACTTCCAACTTAACGAATAGTGTTAAAATAATAGTATTTAATAGTATATCATGTTTTGTTTAAGCCCGATGTTTCTTGTAGTGTAAGATATTAAAAAGATCAAATTTAAAAAGATACATACTGTAAAATATGGGTGTAATGAACTCTACCCTCATTCTATAAATTATATCCTCATAATTTGAAATTGAACGTTGAAAATCAAAGGTGGATACTTGAAAATTCCTTTGTGGGAAACCCACATCGAAAATAGGGTTAATAAAACTTCCACTATAAAATAAATAAAGGGAAGTACAATGGTCACTTGTGATAATAGATACTAGGGTTCCATGTAAGGAAATATTGACATGGAAGAGAAAACTAACTATTAAGTTTAGATGGAGTGTTATATAGAATATGGTCATTAGAATGTTAACCATCACAAAACTATAAATATGTGATGGGTTAATGAGGCCATTGATTTCTCGGTAGGAAAATTAAAAGAATAGAGTTTTTCATTCCAAAATTCTTTTCTTGAGTTGAGGGATTAGTTTACTATTAAAATAATAACTTACTTGATTTATTTTCATTTGATAATCATAATATCATCCTTTACTTGTGATTTTATCTATTTTCACTTCATCCCTTACACCTGGAAATGAACCTTTAAAATGACTTTATCATGCCTAAAGCACTTTTATGAATCATAAGATCCATGAGTAATTTCTTCATCTTTTAATTTTTTACTGAAACCAGAATGGATATCACGGGTTACCCAATATAATAATTTATATTTTAACCTCAAACAATAATATACAATGTTCAACTTAATCCATTCCAACCTTAAGACCCAACCAAAATAAATCTATCCAAATTCACAGTTCAAAAATGTATAAGGAAGGTCACTAAATTTCTAAAATCAAATTAACATCAGATTTTACCCTAACAAAAAAATTTAGATCATTTTTTCATGTACCAAATATATGAATACCCTGAAAACCTTAAAACCTTTATGATAACAGGCATGCTTCCAAATTTGTAAAGAATAATTACTGCAATAAAATACTTAATATCTCATGATTATTATAACCACAATATCATAACATTATTATTGAATCTAAAAAAAAAATACATTAATTATTCCACATCTACTACAGTAATAACATAAGCTTTACCTTGATCCATTTACTTTTTTCTGGGCTATATTTCCTTGAATTTTGGGACATTCATTTTCATAGTGCCCCATATCATTAAAGTTGAAAACTTTCACAGTTACCACTTCTTTCTTTCCCTTATAATCACGAGCCTCTTGAAATTTATCTCCACATTTGTAAAAAACTTTCATTCCCTTCCAGAATGTACCAGGGTGTTTCTTCCCACAATTATCACATGTGGGGAAATCCTTATTCCCCCTTTTCTCTTTATCCATCTCTTACTCCACCATTATCTTCTTCTCTTGATTTCCCTTAAGGTCATAAGATTTTTAGAATTCTTTCTCTATATTGATATAACATGAGACTATAACTTCATATGATATGAATGTTTGGGAGAACAATGGCTTTTCAAGGAATGGATTTAACCCCTCAAATAAATAGTCAATCTTTCTCCTTGGGATATGTATTTAATTCATACCATTCCTTATTATATTTGTAAAAATGACTTCATTTTTAGCAATATTATCATCCTCCTTTTTCCTCAGACTCAGAAATTTCCTCTCCATATCTTCTAACTATTCACAAGGAAAATATTTTTCTAAGAGAAGTTCTATAAAATCTTTATATTCCATGTTTTATATTTCTACATCCTTCTTAATGTTTTGAATCAATTTCCACCATTGATCCACATCTCTAGTAAGAATATAAACTATCATGAAAACTTTCTCCCATTCCTTACTTCCCAAAGCAATAAATATCTTTTCTTATTGAACTTATCCATTGCTCAGCTACAAATATATTTTTATTCCCATTTAATGATGCAATTTTTTGTCTCATGAAGTGGTCTAACATTATTTAACCACATTATGGACCATGTTTCTCCATACAGGTAAGGATATTTTTCATAACCTGATACATGTATCCCAATATGGTTATAAGTTGTTTAACACTAGTTGCAGCTCCATTTCCAACATCATTAACTTACATAGTAGGTAAATACCTATATGGATTGTGTGTGTTGATACAGTTTTCATTTATTCCACTGGGCACCATTTATAAATAATGGAATACACTAAATTTGGTTATGAATCATAATGAATAATTTCGAATTAGTAAAAAACTTAACATAAATTAAAATTTTATGCATATATAATCTCATAATCATAAACACAGTTTCATTTAAAACACATTTACTTTTAAATACTTTATAATGTTTTGTGACAGAAAAATGTGAATTATCCTAATCATATCACTCATAGGTGTCAAACCAGGTACGCAATATGACCCATTTTCATGTACTAGGTTACACCGAGTTGAGACCGACGCATCTTGTCGTAGTTTTTACCCCAAGGTACATCTATGCCTAAACCATGTCCACTTTTATTATCTAGACAAGGATGTATTGGTAGGAAGAATCACATAATATATAATTTACCAAAATTCTAGGATGTTATTCTATGCTTATCCTCAAAGTCTATCTTAGGATTATGTTCCCCAATCTATGTTTTATAAATCTAGTTTCCAAGGTTTCTACCCAATATGATTTGATAAAAAAATGTAACGACCCTAACCCTAGTAGCCCGACCTCAGTGCCTAAATTTATTAAATTGGAATAAACATAAGATTAAAATCCCAAAAGACTGATCATTTTAGCAGTTTTGGAAACCAGATTACATATATAAAACATACATTACAATTGAAACTATAAAATATAACATAGTCAATCCTTTTAGAGAACCAAAATTACCCTAGATTAACCTTTCATATCAGTGATAATACACATATTGGCATCCTAATAAAATTAAAACATAAGAAAGGGGTGTGCTCAGTTGTTCAGTAAGGTCAATCATACAGTAGAATCTTCTGTAAGTAAATAAGCATAGACCTTAAGTCAAGGTGTATAATATAAACACAAGCCAATTAAACATAATCTTAAGCATAATATGGACATAATAAATGAAAATAAAATAATTTCATATAAATAATCACATGTAAATTATACTAATTTAATAATCAGATGGAATAATAATAATTAATCTTATAATGGGGGAATTCCTAATGTCAGACATTATAAACATACCGTCAATGTTTCGACCAAGACACCATATATAAATGAGTAAGATGTCATAGAATACCCAAATGAGTTTTTCTCATGATAACTACTGATGCATCTAGGGGATATAGTGGGTTATACCAATCCCTTACTAAGTCCAATGCATTTTTAATATGAAATAGTTGAAATATAAACAACATAAACATTCGTATTAAAAACTAACATATGAAATGTGAATACTTTATCCATAAACCATGAATGGTATATAAATATAAAATCCATATTCAAACCTACTCATAAACCATTCAATGAATTATGGTAAATTATATTATAATAGATCAACCACAAAGAAGCATAACATTCAACAAAGGATGTTGACATAGATGAAAATACACCAATAAATCATTAAATTTTTTTTGAGAGAAATACCACTTTTTACTTTGAAAACATTTATTTTAAAGGATGAATTTTTTTAAAATAAAACATTTTCATTGAAAATAATCTTGTAAACTTGTAAATGAATCTTCAAAACATTAAGGCACAATAACGACGGAAAAATCCACTCATTCTGTATAAGTTAACAAAACATTCCTTCCATATTTTTTGTCTTAAAAGCCTCAAAGTACGTTGTTTAGAAGACAAAATAATATAAATTTTAAAGAATTATTAAAAATTAAAAAACTATTAAAAATTAATTTAAACAATTATTTTAGAATAGTAAAAAAAATTTTGAATATATTTTTTAAAAACATAAACATGGAGAAAATGATGTAATAATTAAATATTTAAACATTCCAGGTGTCCCATAACACTTTGAATATTTAAATCTTAATCCCAATAAAATAATGGAATTTAAAAAATCATTAAATATCATGATAATAAATAAATTAATGACATGATAAGTCAAAGGTGCTATATATACACCTCATTAAAGAAGGTGGGTGTATAACATCAAACTGTGCCTCAATGAAAGGAGATTGAGATGAAGTCCCTTACCTTACGCTTCCTTTAGTCGAATTTGTTTTAACCTATTGTATAATGGTTTAGATATTGTTATTAAATAATACCATAACCATATCCATATTTATGATACCCTATATGATATTATTATATAATTTTGTTAATAATATTTCGTTATTACCCTTGTTTTGGGTGTTAACTACTTCATTTTGCAATGAATGTTTTGTCATAAATATCTCAGTAATTTTACATAGGATACAGATCCAACATATCAAGAATGATATTAATTTTATAAATATAATATTTAATTATTAAATAAATTTTTATTATCATTATTAATTGGTTAACATGGGAAATGAATCACATCATGTCGTAGAGACGATAGGTCTTACGTACATACGAGCGACGGTATCATTCCCTTAATGGTGAAAGAGTAAGGATGTGGATGGTATATTAATTTTTCCAGAATTAATATAATGTCATGATTATAATATATATCCATTATTTTCATCATTATACCCCTCCAAGTAATATGGTGATGAAAAACAGATTACACCACAGCCTGGAGACGGTAAGTCGTGCATACACACGTGCAGTGTTTTCTTTTTTCATTGGATGGATAAATCATGGAATATGGTTGTCCCATAATCATAATAACATATTATAATATACATGATAAAATATTTATTATTTTATTAATAATAAAACACATTAATATAAAGTAGAAGAAGAAATTAACCTGAATGAATTGGTAAAACAACCACCTCTTTTTCAGTGGAATTCCATTAGATCTATTCTCAAGGGATATAGAGATGGTTTTTTAAAAGAATAAGACCAACATAATTTGGATAAGGATTTTTAGAGAATAAATGGTCATAGGTTTGTCAGTATATAAGGTTCAAATTGGTGTGAAGAAGTGAGGGAAGAGGTGCCCATTTATAATTGAGGTGGGGACACTTTTGTAAACTCTTAAAATATTAAATTAATATAAATTATTTTTTTAATTTCAAATGGATTAAAAGTGATTTATTTATAATCTAAAATGATCATGGGTCTAAATATTCTCCAAAAATAATATTTATACATGTTTAGGTCACATTATTACCCTTATATTTTTTAACCCTTATTTAATCCCTTTAACTCTTACCATAACAACATGTGTTTTTACTAATTCAGGGTTAATATAGTTACTATAAAATACCAAACAAACATAAAATTAATCACATATGACATTTTTAAATTTATCCAAATAATTTTATTTAATTATATATTTTTTATGAATTTTATAACATTTAATAAAATATTATTTATTTTAAAGTATCATTAATATTAATTTTGACACTATTCATTTCTTAACATTCTTAAAAATATCAATAAACAATATAACTTTAAAAAAAACCTTAAATACATCCCAAATATGTCTAGGTAATCTATAAACACTACTGAAAAACGGCCTATACCCACGGTTCAAAACCGTGGGTATAGCCCCCAAAACCGTGGGTATAGCCTATACCCACAGTTTTGGGAACCATGGGCTGGAACGGTGTCAGTATAGGTCCCCAGCCTATACCCATGGTTTTCCAAAACCGTGGGTATATGTGTCATGCCACCGTGTCACTGACACATATCCAATTGACACGGTGTCAATGGATTTTACACATGGTTTCAAAATCGTGGGTATAGGTCCTAAAATAATGTAGGTGCCGCGTTTCGATCCCGCAACCTCTTCGCTGTAAACACCGCATCTAACCACTACCATAACATCACATATATATATATATATAGTTAAATATAGTTATAAAAAATGTGGGTATATAGGGAAGAACTGTGGGTATAGGATTCCCGCCAAAAAAAAATTCCTTCCCATGGAAAAAAAAAATTCCTGCGTACACACAGGAAACCTATTCCCACAGTTTTTCTTAACCGTGGGTATAAGTATTTTAGCCCAGAACTATCCCCACAGTTTTCCCCAAAACCATGGGGATAGGTACCCCTATGCCCACGGTTTTGGGAAACCGTGGGTATAGGTCACTTTTCAAGACCTATCCCCATGGTTTTGGAAAATCGTGGGGATATACCCCCCTATACCCACGGTTTTGGAAAACCGTGGGTATAGATCTTGAAAAGTCACCTATACCCACGTTTTTCCAAAACCGTGGGTATAGGGGTACCTATCCCCATGGTTTTACCCAAAACCGTGGGGATAGGTCCAATTTCCAGTAGTGAAAATTTTTGTATTACATCAATTAGATTAAATTATATCTATATTTATATTTTTATTATCATTTATTTGATATTTTATTAATTAAAAAATTATTACATCATCATTATGTAAGCGTTTAAGGTAATTATTTATTTCTTAAAATTTTTAAATAACTTATCATGAAGAAGATACACATTTTGGATTTCAATTTATTATTTATAGTTTAATTTATCTTCTATATAACCCTATATTAAAATTGATATAGTTATTAGAAGTATGAGTATGACATCTTTATCTTCTCTTTAAATAAAATATAATAAATGTCATACTCTCATCTAAGTTACTTAAAAAGGTTATAATCTAAGCATAAATATTATTTTGGTTGAAAAAAAACTTATTCAATGAGATTTGGACAAGTTTTAGGGTAATTTTATAGTATTTATCATATTATTGTTACCCATAATTACATGATTTACCCTTAAACATGGTAATTAAAATATTACTAAATTTAATATTTATATGACCAAAAATAAAAGAAACCTATTTACATAATTTATACACACTGATTAAAAATATTTAATCTATTTTTTAAAAATTAAAAACCGTAATTTGAAGTAATTAATTTAAAATTAATATAATTGATGGAATGAGAAAACATATTATTAAAGTGAAAATGTACAAAAGATTGTAATGTTTTTATATTCATATTCAATGTGCAATTGATTCCAATGATATAAATTGTATTAAATGATATAAAATTAATCTAATTATACTTTAAAACCAATTAGAAATATAATTTAACACTATAAATTATTTAGATAAAAAAGTTGTTTCCAATTAAAATGCGATATTTTATCACTATTCATCAAAACATGAAACTTATCAGAAAAATACCAAAAAATCAACTAAAGTAAATTTTTATATTCCACATTAAAATATGAAGTTTATTTTTTCAAATACAATATATAAAAGTGTTATAAATTATATTTATAATAGGTTCTCCATTAATTGGCGGTAAAACTACCTCATAAAAAAATATAACCTTTTATACTTAAAATTAGATTCTTTTTTATCTTAAGACTATAAAACTTATTGGATAAATTTTAAAACATTTGTTTGAATATATTAAAGATATATTTCATTAATATCTTTCAATAATATTTATTAATTTAATTTATTATGATAAAATTCTATTATGGGCATAAAAATAGTTTTTTAATAAAAACACACAATTTATATTCAGTTAGTTTTAACTTTCCATTAAAAATAAGTGGTAATAAATGAATTAATTTTATAAAAATGTATAAACTATATTTTAATTATTTTTTTAATCCTGTTCACAATTTCCAAATTAATGTCTAGTGTTAAAATAATAGTATTTAATAGAATATCATGGTTTGTTTAAGCCCGGTGTTGCGTAAAATGTATGCTATTGAAGAGGTAAAATTTATAAATATACAAAACATAAAATCTTGGGGTGTAAATTATACCCTCCTTCAATAAATTGTGTCCTCCCAATTTGAAATTAAACTTTGAAAATCAAACTTTTATACTTGAAAATCCCTTTGTGGGAAACCCACATTAGAAATAGGGTTAATAAAATATCCAAATTAAAATAAATAAAGGGAAGTACGATGGTCACCTATGATAACATGCACTAGGATTCCATTTATGTAAATATGGACCTGGAAAAGGAAACTAAATATCATGTTCTGATGGAGAGTGATATAGAACATGGTTATTACAATGTTAACCATCACTAAACTATAAATATGTGATGGGTTAAAGAGGTCATTAATTTCTCAGTAATAAAATTAAATGAATAGAATTTTTCATTACAAATTCCTTTAATCGAGTTGATAGATTATTTAATATTCAAATAATAAATTACTTCATTCTTTTCCATGTGATAATCAAAATCTCATCCTTTAGTTATGATTTTATATACTTTAACATCATCCCTTACACCTGGAAATGAATCTTCAAAATGAATTATTCAGGCCTGAAACACTTTTATGAATCATAAGATCCACGATTAATTCATTTAACTTTTAAAGGTTTACTAAAACCAAAATGGTTACCAAGGGTTAACAGATATGATAAATCACACTTTAACCTCAAACAATAATATCCAATGTTCAACTTAATCCATTACAATCTTAAGACTCGTCCAAAATAAATCTGTCCTAATTCATAGTCCTAAAATGTATAAGGAAGGTCACTAAATTTCAAAAATAAAATTAACATCATATTTTCCAAAAACAACATAATGTAAATCATTTTGTCACATACCAAATATTTGAATACCTTTAACACCTTAAAAACTTAATGAGAACATGCATGTTTCCAAATTTTTAAAAAATAAGTACTGCAATACAATCCTTATATATCTCATGATTCTTATAACCAGAATATCATAACATTATTTTTTAATCCAAAAACACAAATAAATTAATTATTCCACATCTACTATAGTAACATCATAAGCTTGACCTTGATCACTTTTCTTTTTCTGAGCTATATTTCCTTGACTCTTGGGACATTCATATTTGTAGTAAACCATATCCTTATAGTTGAAACATTGAACATTTACCACTTATTTATTTCCCTTAAAATCATGAGCCTGGTGACATTTCTCTCCACACTTTTAACAAACTCTCATTCACTTAAAGCAGGTATCAAGATGTTTCTTCCAACAATTATCCCATGTGGGGAAATCTTTCATTCCCTTTTTCTATTTTTCTGTCTCTTTCTCCACTCCTCTCTTCTTCTCTTACTTTCCATTATAGTCAAATGTATTATATAATTATTTCTCTATATTGAAAATACATGAGACTATATATTTTTATGATGTGAAAGTTCCGAAGACTAATGCCTTTCAGAGGAATGTATTTAACCCATAAAAAACAATCAATACTACTCCATCGGTTAAATATGTAGTACATAGAATTCCTTACTATCCTTGTAAAATTGGATTCATATATAGAAACATTCTCATCCTCATGTTTCCTCAGACTTAGAAATTTACTCACTATATCCGCTTACTATTCACGAAGAAAATTTTGTTCTAAGAAAAGTTTCTTAAAATCCTTCAATTCCATGTTTTCTATTTCCTCACCATCCTTAGTGTTTAGAATCAATGACCACCATTGATCTGTATATCTAGTAAGAAGATAAAGTGTGATGACAACTGTATCTATTTACTTACATACTAAAGAAGGAAATATCATTTATGAGGAACTTATCTAATTCTCAGATAAAAATGGATTTTTAGTCCCATTCAATGATGAATATTATTGTCTCATGAAACAGTTTAACATTATTCATTCACATTGTGGACTAGGTTACTCCATACAGGTAATGTTATTGTTCATAGCCTAGGTAATCTATCCAAGTATGGTTATAAGTTGTTCAACACCAGTTGCAACTCCATTTACCACATCATTATATTACATAAGTGGTAAATACCTACATGGATTACATGTGTTGATACGGTTTCCATTCCTTCCACTAGATGCATTAATAAATAATGGTATACACTAAATTTGGTTATTAACCATAATTTATAATTTTGAATTAGTAAAAAAGTTAACATAAATTGAAATATTATGCATATCTAATCTGAATGAAAATTTTTTATTAGCATAACCCCCCTTTTTAGGGATGAGGGGGAACCCAACATGACATCAAAGACATAAAACAACAACCACATCTCCACAGTCCAATAGTTCAAGTACAAAAACAATACATTCAAAACTACAAATAAAAGCCCCTACCAATCATAAAAAAACTTAAGACCAGCTTCCACCTACTCATAATTACTTGGCTAGTTGTCCCATGCATGAATTCATGTACCTGGTACAAATGGAAATTTCATACCCTATCAAACTTCCAAATTTGGATAGTAATGACCAGGTAAAAACTCTCAACTCTGAACCTCATCTGGACCATCCCCTTGTAGGTGAGCGGGTTACAAATCCCCCAAACCATGAATTATAGGGCCATAATAAAATCATCACCACAAAAAGCATTCCAAAAGGAAAAAATTCAGCATCTTCAAATATCAAACTAAAAATATTCATAGACCAGCAAAACCCTTTCACGAGTCATTTTTCCCTCCACTGAAGACAACCCGAATGAACCCATCCATGCTCTACATGACTCCCACCACCATCGCAGTCACAGAAGAAACCAGAAGAAAATCCAAGGAACGTGATGTCGAAGCATCATCACCTAGGACTGAATGACCCAGAACCACACTAAGGGAACATCACTGATGAGGGGGTTTGGGCCGCCCTAAACCAGAAACACCACTCGGGGCATGGATCTACTTAGATTTGAACCGCAAACACACCCTCACCATAGTCAGAGACAACAAGCCACGAGAAGTGATAAAGAGGACCAGGAGGGAGGGATATGGCTGAACTAGCGATGTCAACTCTAAGAATCCAACAAATCCACCTACTTCAAATCCATCAAAACAAATTTTAAAAAAAACTGAATGAAAACCAGTGAGAGAGATGCAGAAACTCCGAAATCCAAAACCAGAAATAGTTATCTCCCTATGAGCCACTCCGAAGCCGATGTCGAGCCACACTAGATGAAGAATATGGAAGCATGTCAGAGCCATCACTGAGTCGCATTGACACCAGGCCGAGCCATTGTCGAGTCGTGCCGATGCCAGGACAAGATCAAGCTAGAGATAACTCTGAGCCTCTCCGGAGAGATAAAGCCAGCATGTCGGGGTTGATGTCGATCCACGTTGATGCCAAGCTGATCCAGAGGAAGATGATGCCAAGCCACACCGAGCCTTGCTGGAGGAGGGGAGGAGGAAAATTCAAAGAAAACCCTAGTCTCGCGTGAGAGAAGGGTAAATACTGCTCAGAGGAAAAACCCCCCATAGCTAATATCATAATCATAAACATAATTCTGGTGGGTACATATTTAATTTTAAACCCTTCATAATGGTTTGTAAAAAATATCTCCCAGGAGTGTCAAACCAGGTGTGCAGTAAGACCCGTTATCATGTACTAGGTTACACCGAGTCAAGCTCAATGAACCTTGTTGATGTTTTTACCACTAGATAAATTTGTGCAGAACCAAATCCACCTATAGTATCCAGACATGGATTTATTACTAGGAAGATCCACATAATATATACCTTCCCAAAATTCTTGGATGTTCTTCTATACTTATTCTGAAATTCTATCTTATGGCTATGTTCCTCAATCTTTGTTTTCTAAATCTAGTTTTTAATATTTCTACTAAACATGATATCATATCAAATGTAACTACGCCGCACCCAGTAGACCAAATTTAGTGCCTCACTTTATTACATTAGAATTAATATAAGATTGTAATCCCAAAGTATTGATCATTTTATCATTTTTGGAAACCATTACATACTTGAAACAAACATTACAATTAAGACTATAAAATATAATATAGTCAATACTTCTAGATCACCAATATTATTTTAACTTAACCCTACATATGAGACACAATACACATCTTGGTATCCTGGAAAAATTAAAACATAAGAAATGGGTGAGCTCAGACGCTCAGTAAGGGTAAGTGTACAATGGAAGCTATTATAAATATATAGTCATAATCCTTAAGGAAATGTGTATAATAGAACCAAAATCCAATTAAACAAAATCTTGAGAATAATATCGACATAATAAATGAAAATAAAATAGTTACATATAAATAATCACATGGATATTATACTAATTCAATAATCACATGGAATACTAATAACTAATATTATAATTTGGGAATTCATAATGTCGGATATCATAAACATACCGTCAAGGCTTTGACCAAGAAACCATACATAAACTGGTAAGATGTCAGAAAATAACCAAACTATTTTGTCTCATGATACCTACCGATGCATCGAGGGGATATAACATTCTCTTCTGATCACTTACTATGTCCAATTCATTCCTCATTTGAAATGGGTGAAATATAAACAACATAAACATTTGTATTGAAAAACTAGCTTAAAAATGTGAATACTTTAGCCATAAACCATGAATAGAATCAAAATAGAACATCCATAGTAAAACTCAATCATAAACCATTAAATTAATAATAGTAAATGATATCCTAATAGATCAACCTTAGTTAAGTATAACATTCAACTAAGGATGTTGACATAGATGGAAATACTCTAATAAAATCATTAAAAATTTCTTGGGGGAAATACACCTTTTTACAATGAAAACATTTATTTAAAGGGTTTGAAAATTTTAAAATAAATAATTTACATTAAAAATAATCTTGTAAACTTTTAAAGGAAGCTTCAAAACATTAAGACACCATGAATATTGAAAAATTAGATCATACCTTATAAGTTAACAAAAACATCCCTTCTGTATGTTTTTCCTAAAACAACTCAAAGTAACTTATTTGGAAAAATAAAAAATCTAAATTTTAAATATTTCATAAAAATTAAAAAAGAGTTCAAAATTACATTAAAAAATAATAGTAGAATATTAAAAACATTTTTGAAAACATTTTCAGAGAATATAGACAAGGATAAAAAGATGTGATAATTAAATCGTTAAACATTCAAGGCGTCCCATACTAGTTTGAATATTTAAATCATAATCCCAATGAAAGAATGACATTTAAAAAAATAATTAAATATCTTAATAAGAAATAATTTAATGACAAAATAAGTCAAATGTGATGAATATACACCTCATAAAAGAAGGTGGGTGTATAACATTAAAACTATGCCTCAATTAAAGGAGATTAAGACGAAGTCCCTTACCTTAAGCTTCCTTTAGTAATTTTTTTAACTTCTTGTATTGTGGTTTAAATAATGTTATTAAATTATTCCATAACCATATATATATTTATGATATTCTATATTATCTTTTTATATAATTTTGTTAATAATATTTCTTTATTACCCTTGTTTTGGGTGTTAACTACTTCATTTTCCTATGCATGTTTTGTCATAAATGTCTCGGTAATTTTGAAAAGGATGTAGATAAAAAATATAAAGAATTATATTAATTTTGTAAATATAATATTTAATCATTAAATACATTTCTATTATAATTTTTGAATGTTTAATATAGGAAATGAACTACATCGAGTTGTGGAGATGGTAATTCGTATGTACACACGAGCGACGATATCATTCCATTAATGGTGAAAGAGTAAAGATGTGGATCATATATTAATTATTTAAGAATCAATATAATTTAATAATTATCATATAGTTCTATTATTTCCCTCATTTTACACATCCAAGTAATGTAGTGATGAAAAAAAGATTACACCATAGTGTGGGGATAGTAAGTCGTGCATACACACGCGTGATGGTTTATTTTTTTCATAGGATGGACAAATCATGAAATATGGTTATCCCATAATCATAATAACATATTAGAATATAAATGATAGTTTATTTATTACTTTATTATGGAAACAACACATTAAGAAGAATTAGAATAATAAATGAACTTGAACAAGTTGGTAAAACAACTGCCTCTTTTTCAGTGGAATTCCATTAGATCGATTCTCAAGGGATATAGAGTTCATTTATTTAGAAGACTAAGACCTAAAGAAACTGGATAAGGATTTTTAGATGAGAAATGAGTAGGTTTTTTTTCAATATATAAGGCTCAAATTGGTTTTATTAAGTGAGGTAAGAGGTTCACATTTATAATTGAGATGGGGACACTTGTAAACTCTCAAAATATTAAATTAATAAAAATTAATTTTTAATTATAAATGGATTAAAAGTAATTTATTTAGAATATAGAATGATTAGGGGCCTAAATATTCTCAAAAATAATTTTTATACAAGTTTAGGTCCATGATTACCCTTATATTTTTTAACCCTTATTTAATCTCTATAACTCTTATCATGACAACATGTGTTTTTTACTTCTTAAGGGTTAATATAGTTACTATAAAATATCAAACGAACCTAAAATGAGTCATTTATAAAGTTTCTAACTTTATCCCAATACTTGTATTTAATTTTATATTTTTATGAATCTATAACATTTAATAAAATATTATTTATTTTAAAGTATCATTAATGTCGATTTTGACACTATTCATTTCTAGACTTTTTAAAAAAACAATACTCAATATAAATTTGCAAAAATAAACCTTTAATACATCCCTAATATATCTAAGTCATATATAAAATTTGTGTATGGAATTAATTAGATTAAATTATATTTATGTTAATATTTTTATTATCATTTATTTGATATATATATTAATTAAACAATTACTGCATCATCATTATGTAAGTGTTTGAGGTAATTATTTATTTCTTAAAATTTTAAAATAACTTATCATGATAAAGATACATATTTTGGAGTTAAATTTACTATTTATAGTTGAATTTATCTTCTTTATAACCCTATAATAAAAATTATACAGTTATTATAAGTATAAGTTTGAGATCTTTAACATCCCTTTAAATAAAATTTAACAAATGTCATACTCTCATCTAAGTGGCATAAAAAGGTTATAATCTTGGTCCAAAGATTATTTTGGGTAAAACACACTTATCCAATGATATTTGGACAAGTTTTAGGGTAATTTTATAGTATTTATCATATTATTTTTACCCATAATTACTTGATTTAACCTTAACTGTGGTAATTAAAATATTACTAAATTTACTATTCATATAGAAAAAAATAAAAGAAAACTATTTAAATAATTTAGGACAACTGATTAAAAATATGTAATCTATTTTTCAAAATTAAAAACACATAATTTTAAGTAATTAATTTAAAATTAATCACGTTGACGAAATGTGAAAATGTGTTATTAAAGTGAAGACGTACAAAAGATTGTAATGTTTTTATATTCATATTAAATGTAAAATTGATTCAAATAATCTAAATTGTATTAAATGATATAAAATTAATCTCATTATACTTTAAGACTAATTAAAAATATAATTTAACATTATAAATTATTTAGATAAAAAAGTTGTTTTCAAATAAAATGCAATATTACATCACTATTCAACAAAACGTGAAACTTATTAGAAAAATACCAAAAATTCAACAGAATTAAATTTTTATATTATGAATTAAAATAAAAAAAATTATTTTTTCAAATATAATATATAAAAGTGTCATAAATTGGATTTAAAACAGGTTCACCATTAATTGGTGGTAAAATTTCCTTTTAAAAAAATATAATCTTTTATACATAAAATTGGTTTCATTATTATCTTAATCCTAGCAAACTTATTAGATGAATTAAAAAAAATTGTTTTAAAATATGAGAGATATATTTCATTAATATCATTCACTAATAGTTATTAATTTAATTTATTATGATAAAATACCATTGTGGGCATAAAAATAGATTTTTTAATAAAAAAACATCCATTATATTGAATTAGTTTTAATTTTCATTTCCAAATAATTATCGATTAATGAATTAATTTTATAAAAATGTGTCAAATATATTTTCCTATTTTTTTTAATATTATTAATCACTTCAAACTTAACATCTATGGTTAAAATAATAGTATTTAATAGTATAACGTGCATCATTTAAGCTTGGGGTTCCGTGAAGTGTAAGCTTATAAGAGATAAAATTTAAAAAGATATATACTATAAAAATTTGGGGGGTGTAACATTATACCCACCTTTAATAAATTTCTTCCTCGCAATTTGAAATTTTAATTTGAAAATAAAAGGCTGATACTTGAAAATTTATTTGGGGGAAACCCACATCAGAAATAGGGATAATAAAACTTCCACTATAAAATAAATAAAGGGAAGTACGATGGCCACCTATGATAACATATACTATGGTTCCATGTAAGGGAAAATAGACATGTAATAGAGAACTAACTATTGTGTTATAATGGAGAGTGATATAGAACATATTCATTAGAATGTTAAACATCACAAAACTATAAATCTGTGATTGGTTAATAAGGTCATTGATTTCTCGGTAAGAAAATTAAACGAATAACATTTTTCATTCCAAATTATTTTCCTCGAGTTGAGGGATTTTTTACTACTCAAATAAGAAATTTCTTGATGTTTTTATATGTTATAATCATAATATCATCCTTAAGTTATGCTTTAATCTATTTTCACTTCATCCCTTACACCTAGAAATGAATCTTCAAAATGACTTTTTCACACCTGAAGCACTTTTATGAATCATAAGATCCATGAGTAATTCCTTCATATTTTAAATGTTTACTAAAACCAAAATGGTTATCATAGTTTACCCAATATGATAAATCATACATTAACCTCAAACAATAATATCCAATGTTAAACTTAATAAATTCCAACATTAAGACTCTTCCAAAATAAATCTGTCCAAATTCATAGTCTAAAAATGTTTATGGAAGGTCACTAAATTTCCAAAATCAATTTAACATCATATTTGACCCAAACAACATAATGTAGATCATTTTGTCACGTACCAAATATATGAATAACTTGAAAAACATAAAAAATTAATGAGAACAGTCATGGTTCTAAATATATAAATAATAAGTACTATAATACAATCCTTATATATCTCATGATTCTTATAAACACAATATCATAAAATTATTTTTGAATCTAAAATTAAAAATACATTAATTTTTTTCACATATACTGTAGTAATAGAATAATATTGACCTTGATCCCATTGCTTTTTCTGAGCTATATTTCCTTGACTCTTTGGAGATTCATTTGCGTGGTGCCCCATATACTTACTATTGAAGCATTACACATTTACCTCTTCTTTCTTTCCCTTACAATCACGAGCCTGGTGACATTTCTCTCCACTCTTGTCACAAACTCTCATTCCCTTTAGGCAAGTACCAGAGTGTTTCTTCCCGTAATTATCACATGTGGGAAATACTTCTTCCCATTTTTTTGTTTATCCATATCTTGCCCCACCATTACCATTTTCTCTTGATTTTCCTTAAATTAATAATACTTATAGAATTATTTATCTATATTGATAGCACAAGAGAATATATATTTGTATGATTCAAATGTTTGGGAGACCGATGCCTTTCAGAGGAATGGATTTAACCCATCAAAGAAATAATCAATCTTATTAATTTGGTTACATATGTAGTCTGTAACATTCCTTTATATTGTTGTAAAATTGGATTCATATTTAGCAACATTCTTATCCTTCTTTTTCCTTATATTAGAAACTTCCTCTCCATATCTGCTCAGTGTTTGTGAGGAAAATATTTTTTGAAGAAAAGTTCCGTAAAATCCTTCCATTCTCTGTTTTATATTTCTTAATCCTATTTAGTGTTTTAAAAAAATGACCAGCATTTATCCACATATCAAGTAAGAAGATAAACTTTCATGACAAATTTCTCTCTTTCCTTACATCCAAAGTGAGAAATATCTTTTCTAAGGAACTTATCCATTGCTCAGCTAAAAATGGATTTTTATTCCCATTAAATGATGGAGGTCATTATCTCATGAAGTGGTCTAATATTATTCCTCCACATTGTATACTAGGATACTCTATATGGGTAAAGTTATTATTCATAACCTCAGTTAGCTATCCTAGTATGATTATAAATTTTTCTGCACTAGTTGCAGCTCCATTTACAACATCATTATCTTGCATTGTAGGTAAATCCCTATATGGATTACATGTGTTGATATAGTTTCAATTTCTTCCACAAGGCACCATTTATAAACAATTTCATACACAAATTTTGGTTATGAATCAGAATGAAAAATTTTGAAGTAGCAAAACATTGAATATAAATTGAAAATTTATGCATAGCTAATCTCATAATCATAAACATGGTTTCTTTGGGTACATATTTACTTTTAAATCCTTCATATTGATTTGTAAAAAATGTGAATTATCCTAATAATATCCTCTAGAAGTTTCAAACCAGGTGCGTAGTAAGTCTTTTTGTCATGTACTAGGTTACACTGAGTCAGGCCCGACGGACCTTGTCATTGTTTTTACCCCTAGGTACATACGTACAAGAACCACGTCCACTTGTAGTATCCAGACAGGGATGTATTTTTAAGAATAAACACATAATCTATACCTTACGAAAATTATAGGATGTTCTTCTATGCTAATATTCAAAGTATATCTGAGGGTTATATTCCCAAATTTATGTTTTCTAAATAAGTTTCCAAGGTTTCTACTAGACATTCTCTGATACCAAATGTAATGACCCCGAACTGGGTATCCTAGAGTCGGTGCCTCACTTTATTACATTACCATAGATACAAGATTTGAAACCCAAAGGACCAATCAATTTAGCAGTTTTGGAAACTAGATTACATACACGAAACATACTCTACAATTAAAACTATAAAATATAACATATTCACTTCTTTGGGATCACCAATATTATCTTAGCTTAACCATGCATATGAGTCATAATACACATCTTGGCATCTTGGAAAAATTAAAACATAAGAAATGACTGAGCTTAGATGCT
Organism: Viscum album; assembly: GCA_963277665.1. Taxonomy (NCBI): domain Eukaryota; kingdom Viridiplantae; phylum Streptophyta; class Magnoliopsida; order Santalales; family Viscaceae; genus Viscum; species Viscum album. Next base: position 68,161,403 of record OY728158.1, read on the forward strand.
CAGTAAGGGTAAGAATACAATGGAAGATATTATAAAGAAATAAGAATAAACCATAAGGAAAGGTGTATAATAGAAACAGAAAACATTTAAACATAATCTTGAGAATAATATGGAGATAATAAATGAAAATCAAATAAGGTCATATAAATAATCACCTAGATATTATAATAATTGAATAATCACATGGAATACTAATAACTAATCTTATAATGGGTGGAATTCACAATGTCAGACATCATAAACATATTGTCAAGGCTTCGACCAAGACACCATACATAAACAAGTAAGACGTCAGACAATACCCAAACTAGTTTGTCTCATGATACCTATTGATTCATCTAGGGGATATAGTGGGCTCCCCCTGTAACTTACTAAGTCCAATGCATTCCTCATTTGAAATGGGTGAAATATAAACAACATAAACATTCATATTGAAAAAATAGCATACAAAATGTGAATAATTTATCCATAAACCATAAATGATATCAAAATAGCACATCCATAGTCAAACTCAATCACAAACCATTCAATGAATTGTGGTAAATGATATCATAAGAGATCAACATAAATTAAGCGTAACATTCAACAGATGATGTTGAAATAGATGAAAATACTCTAATAAAACCATTAAAAATGTATTGAGAGAAATACCCCTTTCTAATTTGAAAACATGTATTTAAAAGGATTTAAAATTTTAAAATAAAACTTTTTCATCAAAAAAATATTGTAAACTTGTAAAGGAAGATTCAAAACATTAAGGTTCCATGATAGCGGAAAAAGACTCTCATGCCGTATAAGTTAACAAAAACATTCCTTTCATATTTTTTTGTCGGAAAATACTCGAAGTAACATGTTTAGAAAACAAAAAAATCTATATTTTAAAGAATTCATAAAAATTAAAAAAGGGTTAAAATGACTTTAAATGATCATTGGAAAATAGTAAAAGCATTTTTAGAAAATATAGACATGGATAATAAATAAATTAATGATATAATAAATAAATTAACGATATAATAAGTAAAAGGGCCTATATATACACCTCATAAAAGAAGGTGGGTGTATAACATCTAATTATGCCTCAATGAAAGGATATTGAGACGAAGTCCCTTACCTTATGCTTCCTTAGTTGAATGTGTTTAAACTTCTTGTATAATTGTTTAAAGCATGTTACTAAATTATACTAGAACCATATTTATATTTATGATATCATATATTATCTTATTATATGGTTTTTGTAATGATATTTTTTTATTACCCTTGTTTTGGGTGTTAACTGCTTCATTTTCCTATGCATGTTTTGTTGTAAATGTCTCTGTTTTTTTGGAGAGGATATATATCCACATTGAATATTTGAATCAGAAGCCCAATGAAAGAATGAAATTTAAAAAATCATTAAATATCATGATAATAAATAAATTAATGATATAATAATTCAAAAGGCCTATATATACACCTCATAAAAGAAGGTGGGTGTATAACATCTAATTATGCCTCAATGAAAGGATATTTAGACAAAGCCCCTTACCTTACGCTTCCTTAGTTGAATGTGTTTAAACTTCTTGTATAATTGTTTAAAGCATGTTCTTAAATTATACTAGAACCATATACATATTTATGATATCATATATTATCTTATTATATGATTTTTTAATAATATTTTGTTATTACCCTTGTTTTGGGTGCTAACTGCTTCATTTTCCTATGCATGTTTTGTCGTAAATGTCTATGTTCTTTTGGAGAGGATATATATCCGACATATCGAGAATGATATTTATGTTTTAAATATAATATTTAATCATTAAATACATTTTTATTGTCATTCTTAAATGGTTAACATGAGAAATGAATCACATCACATCATGGAGACGGTAGGCCGTATGTACGCACGAGCGATAGTATCATTCCCTTTATGGTGAAAGAGTATGGATGTGGATAGTATACTAATTTTTTCAAAATCTATATAATGTCATAATTATCATATAGTTCCATTATTTTCATCATTATTCTAATCCAAGTAAAGTGGCATTAAGAACACAACAAAAAATGACTTGTTGTGACAGGTCAATTACGATGGGCCTATGGACCGTTGCAAATAGTCCCTAAAAAAGAGGTATTTGTGACGGACCATCACAAGTACCTTTGGTGCACCATGTGCGCGTTAGATTTGGAAGAGTATTTGCGATGGGGACTAAACCCCCGCCACAAATACTCTTCCCGGGTTTCTATTATTTGCGACAGGGGATGATCTCATTGCAAATAATATGTCGGCAGACTATTATTTGCAACGGGTCGTTGCAAATAATTTGTTGCCAAGATAGTATTTGCGACAGGTTCCGTTGCAAATAATATCTTTTACCGCCACATCAATTAATAACTGGTGAACTATTTGCAACAGGACCCGTCGTAAAAATCAATATTTTCGACAGGTCGTTGCAAATATAGTGTTGGTAGGATAGTATTTGCGACGGGATCCGTCACAAATACTATTTTTACCACCGCTTCAATTAATATATGTCTAACTATTTGTGACGGGAATCCCATCACAAATACCCCCATCACAAATGATCTAATCTCTATACCCCAATCTGTTTTTCTCATTTCATAATTCTCTCAAGTGCTCTCTACTTCACTACTCTCATATTTCTCTCTTCAATTTTTTCAAACTTTTAAATTTTACAAGGGACCAATTTTCAGGACTTGCATCCAATGAAAGATTCAGTTTAAAGGTATTTATTTGTTGCTAAATTCATTTGAATTTATATTAGTAATTATTATTATTAATTAGAGGTAATTAAATTAAATTAGAATTAGATAGTAATATTTTGCATTATTTTTTGTATAAATAAGTTGTTTCATTAAGATTTAATGTTTTTATTTAAAATTAAATAGTATTAATTTGTATTAATTTGATTCAATTATCATTAATCCATAATAATTACGTGTAATTAGTATTAATTAGTATAAATTAGTATAAATTAGCATAAATTAGCATAAATTAGTATTATTTAGTATTAATTAGAAATAATTCGTAATAAATGGTAATAAATTTTAATAAATTGTAATAATTAGCAGTAATTGCCACTAATTAGTAATAATTAGTAATAAATAACGGTATTTAGTAATAATTAGTAATAAATATTAGTAAATATTAATAATTAGTAATAATTAGAACTAAATAGAAGTAATTAGGAATAATTAGGAATAATAATTAGTAATAGTAAGAATTAGTAATAATTAGTAATAAATAGTAATTATTAGTAATAAGTAGTAATAAATAGTAATAATTAACAATAATTACAAATAATTAAGAATAATTAGGAATAATTATTAATAATTAGTAACAATTAGGAATAATTAGTAATAATTAGAAATAATTAGGAATAATTAGGAATAAATAGCGGTAATTAGAAATTAATAGTGATATTTAGTAACAAATAACGGTAATTAGTAATAATTAGTAATAATAATAATTAGAAAAATAGTAATAATTAGTTATAGTAATAACTAGTAATAATTAGTAATAATTAGAAATAAATAGTAATTAATTTGTGATAAAAAGTAATAAATAGTAATAATTAGGAATAATTAGGAATAATTAGAAAAAATTAGGAATAATTAGTAATAATTAGGAATAATTAGTAATAATTAGGAATAATTAGGAATAAATAGCAGTAAATAGAAATTAATAGTGATAATTAGTAATAAATAACAGTAATTAGTAATAAATAGTGGTAATTAATAATAAATAGCGACAATTAGTAACAATTAGTAATAATTAGTGATAATTAGTAATAATTTATGATAATTAGTAATTGTTAGTGATAAATCGCAATACTTAATTATAATTAGTAGTAATTAGTAATAATTTCTCATAATTATTGATAATTAGTAATAATTAGAGATAATTAGTAATAAATAATAGTAATTAGTAATAAATAGCAGTAATTAGTAATAACTAGTAGTAATTAGTAATAACAAGCGGTAATTAGTAATAATTAGCAGAAATTATTACTAATTACCAATAATTAGTAATAATTAGCTGTAATTAGTAATAATTAACATTAATTAGTAATAATTAGATGTAATTAGTAATAATTAGTGGTAACTAGTAATAATTAGTGATAATTATTATTAAATAGTAATATTTAGGAATAATTAGTAATAATTAGGAATAATTGGTAATAATTGGTAATAATTAGTAATAAATATGATAAATAATGGAAATTAGTAATAAATAGAAATAATTAGTAATAAATAGCAATAATGAATAGTAAGTAGTAATAAATGGTAGTAATTAGTAATAAATAGTATTAATTAGTAATAAAAAGTAATAAACAATAATAAATAGTAATAAAAAGTAATAAATGGTAATAAATGTTTAAAAATAGTAATAAATAGTAATAAATAGTAATAAATAGTAATAAATAGTAATAAATAGTAATACATTGTATATAATAGAAATAATTAGTAATAAATAGTAATAATTAGTAATAATTCATAATAAATAGTAATAATTAGTAATAATTAGTGGTAATTAGTAATAATTAATACTAATTAGTGGTAATTTGTAATAATTAGTAATAAATAGAGATAATTAGAAATAATTAATAATAAATGGTAGGAATTTTTTAATAATTAGTAATAATTAGTAATAATTCATAATAGATAGTAATAATCAGTAAAAAATAGTAATAAATAGTAGTAATTAGTAATATATATTAAAAAATTGTAAAAAATAGTAATAAATAGCAATACACTATAATAATTAGCGACAATTACCACTAATTAATAATAATTATTAAATAAAGAAGATAATTTATAATAATTAGTAATAAATTGTAATAATAACTAATAAATCATAATAGTTAGTAATAAATAGTAACAATTAGTAATTATTAGTACTAATAAGTAATAATTAGTAATAATTAGAAATAATTAGTAATAACTAGTGATAATTAGTAACAATTAGTTATAATTAGTAATAATTTGTAATGTAATAATTAGTAATAAAAATTAATAATTAGTAATAAATAGTAATAGTTATTAGTAAATAGTAATACATATTAATAAATAATAATAATTAGTAATAATTAGTATAGTAATAACTAGTAATAATTAGTAATAATTAGTAATAATTAGTAATAATTAGTAATAATTAGTAATGAATAGTAATATTTTTTAAAAAATATTAAAAAATTGTAAAAAAAATAAAAAATTGTAAAATTGTAATAATTCGTGTTAATTAGTGGTAATTAGCACTAATTGATAATAATTAGTAATAAATAGTAATAAATAGTAATAAATAGTAATAAATAGTAATAAATAGTAATAAATAGTAATAAAGAGTTATAATTAGTAATAATTAGCAATAATTAGTAAAAATTAGTGAACATTGGTAATAATTAGTAATAATTAGTAATAATTAGTAATAATTAGTAATAAATAGTAGTAATTAAGAAAAATTAGTGGTAATTAGGAATAATTAGCCGTAATTAGTAATAAATAGAAATAGATATTAATAATTGGAAATAACAATTATAATTAGTAATAATTAAGAATAATTAACAAAAAAATATTTTTTTTGGATCTTGTCTTTATTATATAAAATTAATCATAAAAAATTATTTATTTTATGATTTTTAGATAAATATGGAATAATGATATCGATAATAGTCATTTTTAGATGATCGTGCTCGGATAAATCATTATTGAAATTCAAATGGTTCTGTTATACATCTCATATATATTGAGGGTGATGAAACATTCTTACCATTTTCATCATCAAACTAAGAATTTGTTTCAGAAGAGAAAATTAAGTTTCCTTGTAAGAAATGTGATCTGAGGACGTTTAACACATTTGCCAACATTGGGGATCACCTATTGTGTTTTGGTTTTTGAACATATTATGTTTTTTAGTATCAACATGGTGAACGCAGTTCCAGGGAAGATAAAAATAATTTGGTTTGAAATACATCATGGTTTCAAAATTTAGTATATGATGTGGCAGTTCTGTCTTTTCAAAAAACTAAAAATCTGCACGATATTGATTTAATTTTTAAGTTAGAACCATACCAATTTTATTAATTATTGAGGTTCGATAAGGATGCCTTATATATTGGTTGCAAGATAAGAAAATTTTAAGCAGTTGCAAAATTTATATATATTAAATTAGATATTAGAATTTCAAATGGTCGTTTTGGTCAGATATTATATTTAGGTAAAAAACTATTACCTGAAGGAAATGTGTTTCCTATAACTTTCTATGAGAGAAATAGGTTAGTTCATATTATGGGTCTTGGTTATAATAAGATTCATGCATATTAAAATGATTTCATCTTATATGATGGTGAAAATGAGTCGTTGGATAGTTTTCATACATGTGGAAAATCGTGGTATAAAGAGGCTATACAAGGGAAGACTGGATTTATTATATAAAATAGTGGAGGTATTTCTCAGTTACAACTAGATTGTAGTGTTTATTTATGTCTCAATACACAACACCATTGATTTCATAGCACAAAACCAATATTTCAACTGGTAAAAGATTAAATCATCCCTCTGGTGGTGATTTATGGAAACATTTTAAACAAGTATATCCGTCTTCTGCTTCAGAAGCCTAAAATGTAAATTGGGTATTTTTAATGACGGTTTATATCCATTCGGTTCTTACGGTAGTCAATATTCTTATTGGCATGTCTTTATAACTCTATACAATTTACCTTCTTGGATATTGATAAAGGATCTATATATCTTTTTGACTTTATTAATTCGAAGACATCCAAAAAGGAATATTGATGTTTATTTGAATTCATTGATTAATGTGTTGAATTTATTATGGAGTAATGGTGTTAGTACATATGATGATGCTATGAAACAAATTTTCATACTCAAATCTACATTGATGTGGAAAATTAGAGACTTCCCATCATATGACATTTTATCTGGATAGAGTTCACATGGTCCAAAATCATGTTCATATTGTACGATAGACACTAAAACATTTATACCCATTAATAGAAGAAAACCTTGTTTTTTCAGCTATCATCACCAATTTTTTCTAATTGATCAGATTTTTCAGAGGAATAGATATCATTTAAGAAAATTAATAATTGAAAGAGGTGGACCTCCAACAATGATCATAGGTATGGAGTTAAAATAATTTTTATATTTATTGCCTCTCATTGAATTTGGACCAACTGTAAACCAATAAAAAAGTGAAGGCTTTTGGAAAGAACACAATTGGATAAAACAAGACTTTTTTTGATCTTCCATATTTGTTTGATTTGTTGGTCCAAAACATGTTAGATGTCATGTATATTTTGAAGGATTTTTTTTAATTTTATAAAGTTTTGGATGCACCAAGTAAGACCAAAGATAATGTAAAGACACGATTAGATCTTTCCCAAATTTGTAGGTGACCAGAACCTCAACCATTTGAAAATATCGGATCATAGAAGTTAATGATTTCAAAAGCATATTATACATTTTCTAAATAAAATTGATTAATATGTTTTCAATAGATTGTAGATTTGAGAATTTCATATGGTTATGTTTCCAATTTGTCTACATGTGGATGAAATGGTCATATTACCAAATTAAAAACCCATGACTTTTATGTTACAATGGAAAGAATTTTACCAATTGGATTAAGAGTTTTTTTGAATTTTATGATTTGGGATGTACTAATAGACATATCAAATTTTTTGCTAGACATTTGTGCGATGACAACAGACTACGACTCACTAAGTAGATAAAAAGAAAATGTTGTTTTAATTTTAGGTAAAATGGAAAAAATCTTACCAACAACATTATTTGACTCAATAGAACATTTGAAATTATATTCTATTCCTGAAGAAAAACATGGAGGTCTGGTATAGTTCTGATTGATGTACCCATTTCTGAGATTCATGAAGAAATTGAAGAAAGAAGTACATAACAAAGTATCAGTTGATGGATCAATTGTAGAAGCTTATTTGTAGGAGGGAATTTATTTTTTCTACTCCCATTATTTTCAATCTGAATATCCCTCAAAACATAACTGCATGGGAAATAAATAGGGAAATGTTGATGATAAAATGAAAAATCAATTATCAGTTTTTAATCATCCCAAACATGGATTTAGTGGAGTTCAAGAATGATGGAATTCATATGATGAACACCACAGAGCTCATACATATGTTCTGCTCAATAGTAGAGAAATAGAAATATATATACTATTAGTGATACTATTACTTACTTTATAATATTATTTATAGAAAATTAATATTTTTTTATTTATAGAGTTTATGATAATAATATCAAGAAACAACTTCCACAAATTACAGTAGATGCTCTTGAAGAACGTCAGCAAAATAATTTTTCCTACAGGTTTCAAAAACTGGTAACATAAATTATTTAAGTTTAACATATAAAATAAATTTATTTCTTGTTATATTGGTAATTGTTTTAAAAATTTTAGAGTATCTCAACAAGATGATAAAATTGATAATAGATTTTGTGTAATGAGTAACCTGTAAGGGTTGGTGTCCTAAGAACCAACTGTTTTGTAATTTGATTACATGAATGTTCACTTATTATATATTGTTCATTATTCTACATGACTATAATATAATAATATCCTGGAATATTTGTTGCATTGATAAGGTCATGGTAGATCCCCGCTATGATGAGAACCTTGAAATGCTATAATAATATTTTTAAATAAATTTCTACGGTTGGATGACATACTATGATTGGAAACATAGTATACAGACTGTCATGTGCGAGTACTCGTAAGAAGACGAGACTCTCTCTCACGGAGTTCCCACTTGGTAATCTCCAAGATGGGAGATTATGAGAACAGACCCGCCAGTATAAATTCCCCATGTGTTGGTGTCATCGGACATTTCTATCTACGAGCGTGTGTAATGGTCCTTAGACTAGAAGATTATCATTAACTCATGTCATGACTCGCACACTTAGATTTACTGACGAAAACCATCACGGAGACAGTTGGAGGGAAGTAGGGTACGTTGGGTGCGTCATGAGTGACATGTTGTTAATGGATAAGTCGAGGAAGGATTTATCCCTTCCATTTATGGAAGTTGATATCTCGACCCTTTGATTGAAATAGAACTATCGCATTAAATTCCATGGCCATGGTGTAAACGACGAGTTTATTTCAGGTAGTCAAAGAACAACGAATCAAGCATATAGGTTTATGACACTACCATAAAACCTTTTTGATGAGATATTGAGACAAAGGGATTAAATTACATAGTAAGCGTTCATATGAGGTGATACGTCAATGCGGCGTCAACTTCTTTCTCTTGGGTGCCTTGACCCATTGCTAGACAACAATCTTGTACTTTAGGCAAGCCCGCCTAATGCCAACAAGAAAGAGGCCTAGAGGGTCACACCCTAAGTGTATTCAAGTATCTCAAGTAGAATAAATATTATTCCAATATGTGGTTTAATAATTATTCAAGGAAGCCTAAAATGTTTTAATATTGGAGGAAGAATAAAATAAAACAAGTACACGCCTTGTATCAATGATTACACGCCGTGTAGTTTTATTTAGAAAACAAGTACACACCGTGTATTATTAAACGTACACGCCATGCAGTTTTCATTTTTGAAAGGAAATGAATAAATTAAAACAAGATATACATGACGTGTACATTGAATGTACATGCCGTGTAGTTTTCAATGAAAAAAAGTAAACACCGTGTATTTATTAATACACGCCATGTAGTTTTTCTAGTTGGGATTTTGAGGAAAATATCGTTTTATTAAATGATATTTATTATAATCAGTGTGGGCGCATGTCAAGGACTTAATGACTCGACATGAGGTTTTCAAAAGGGAGTTAATGAAATAAATAAAACTCGTAATGCGTTTATTTATTGTCATAACTATATAACCGCAAACTCGATTATAAATATCCTCACAACCCCAACTCTTTTCCTAACACACAAGAGACACAACAATTCTGGAGAATTCTTTAAAGGCCGAAATAACCTCTTCCTACAAGAATACTCTCCAGATCGAGAGAGATCCTCTTCCATCAGATCAAGACGATCTAAGGTGGACAACATAAGCAAAGGTTTCTCCACGCTAGCACCAGGACACTCCTTTGGCGACGTCCCGAGATACGAGGTACACCTGTGGATCACTTATAGAGGAAGTTTACACTTGGCTTCTGCGATGCAACGATGAATCAGATCAGAACGTGATCAAGAACATAAACAAAGAAAGAACACCCAAAAAGTATTTCTTTTAAATCTAATAAATTAATTATAATCAACCTGTAATGATCCTACTTTGTGGTTCTAGGACCTTTCTTTTCTTTGCCTATTTCTGTGATTCGATCTGTGGAGACTGGCGTTTATCGTCGTATTGATCCCGGATTGATCATTTTTAATGAAAAAAATCCAAGTGGTCACATCCACCCACGCACTTCCGCTGCGCCCGGAACCTTCATAACCCACTATCCAAAATGGTTAAATATGATAATGCATATGTGGTTAATGATTTTAAATTTCATAAATGTGTATATGGGGAATAAAAAAACCATAAATAGTGGTGTTTTATTAAGAGGATCTCATAATAGATAAATTAAAGTTGACTTTTATGGCATGCTAGAAGAAACAATTGAACTGTGTTATCTGGAATATAATTACATAACAATGTTTAAATATCAATGGTTGGATACTAATAGAGGCTTGTGTGTTCATCCGATCCATGGAATCATTGATATTAAATATAAATTACATCTTGAAATAAATGAACCATTTTTGGCTTAGTATGAACGTAAAATTTATTATGAAAATTATTAAGGTACTTCAAGAGATTTAAGTGGTTAGTGGAGAATAATAAAAATGAAATCTTGGGAAAATCAGTTTATTAAAAGCGAATGTGTTTCGGCTGAAGTGTAAGGAATTAAAATTTTTCAAGAGACTACTCCAAATCAATATTTTCCATGAGGAGACATGAATATCGATGATGAAACCCCATAGTTAAGGTTCGATGATGATGATGACATTATTGATGTCATAAATGAAATTGAAATTGAAATAGATGATGAAACTGAAACTCCTATGGAAATTGATGATACATAGGAGTAATATGAAGAAATTGACATATATGAAGATAAGGATGGAGATAAAGATTGAAATAGATAAATACTAGTTATAATTATATAATATATATATATATAATTTTTGTTTTTAACTGTTTTCTAACAACAATCATTAATTATTTTTTAACAGTAGTCATTTAGTGTTTCAGATGGACTTAGATCTATTTCATGAGTTGGAGGGTTCTCATCTACCTGGTGACAAGCATAATATTGCATCATTTGACCCTCAGACTATAGGTGATTCAACGATTACATGGAGGGGTCGTGATCTTGTGAGATTGATGATTCCTAACCCTATCCTAGAGTGATGTCCATATCTTGGCTTCGATCCATGTATATAGAGGTATGTTTACTTGTATAGTTTAATTAATTTTCTTTAATTATCATTAATTTGTTTTTATACTAGTTATTTCATTATTTGTTCTATTTTTTCATATATTTATCATATAGATGTTGGAAAAGGGAGTGATATATTGAAAAATTACTTGTATGGAGCATGGGTTACAATGGACCAGATTCCCATTGATGTTCGGTACCACATGTTCCATCATTGACTTTTACGTAAATAAATAATATTTATTTTGAAATTTATTTAATTAATAACTTTATATTATTAATTATTCATAGGGTTTTGGTATCACATCAATGATAGCATGTGTGACGCTATTTGGAAGGCATGGGGGGTTGTATTCATGAGAATTTCCGTCAGTTTTTGCACAATTTGAGGAGGATAGAAATGAGGAAAACAGGAGTCACATAGTTTGATTAGTCTTTTTGTGCCCACTGACCTGATTAAATTTCATATCTGGTTTGGGATCGATTATGTTCACATTGTATGGGTGGTCGTTTTTAGAGGATATCATCATTAGGCCGAAAGAATGAGGGGAGATAGAAGGTGACACATTGATTTGGTATTCATACATTCAGTACGCATAGGGAACATTGGGTAAGTACCTTTTAAAAATAATTTATATAACTTTAAATGTAAACTGTTTATCTTATATTCATTTAGGTAGTCAAACAACTCAATATTATGGAGTTAAAAGTTTATAGGAGGATGTACAATGATCCTGTCACTAGAGAGATTATAGGTGATCACTAGCATAAGATTATGGTCAGTATAATTTCTTTTTGAGTCTTTAAATTAACTACAAATAATATTTTAAATATTTTAATTTTAAATTTAAATTGAAGGAGTCCTATAAGATTGTGCCATCTTAGACCCATACTGATATTCCATCCAAGATTGAGGATCAAACTAGTGCAACAAGATTTGATGAGGTAACATGAATGTATGTGACCCAGTATGCCTTCGATAAAAAGACAAGTTACTGGTATCAACTCTCGATTAATGTTTGAGAGTTATTATTGTATTGTTGTGATGTACTCATGAAGCTCGAGAGTAGTCCATAGAGAGTCATCATCATATGATGCATAGTATTAGGAGCAGATGTGAGGTCATGGTGAGCTTATAGAGAGTATGCATGGAGAGTAGGAAGAGCTCCATAGACAGCAACAACAACATCCGGAAGAGATGCTTCGATGGTAGTAATAGTAGCATGCACAGACAATGGAGTACATACAATGTCTGACTCATGGTTCAGGGATGGAGTTCCCTCCTTCATCTCCTCCAGCTCCTTCAGATGAATCTCCAACTTAGTGACTACTTTTTTTATGATAAGCATTTGAATGCAATTTTTTTTGAAATATTTTTATTATTGCATACATTTATATTTCTATATAGTGTGTTTTTATGTTGTTGTGAATATTATTTTATTTTTATTTTATTATTTTTATCAACATATTATTTATTTATTATTTTTATTATCACATTATATAATATTATATATTATAATTATTGTTATTATATTATATTATTATTTATTATTATTATTATTATATTATTATTATTTTATATTGTTATGAATATTGTGTTTTCTAAAATTTTATTATTTTAATTATATTTTTATTAATTTTATCAGTTTTTATTACTTTATTATTATTATTTTATCATAATAATTATTATTTCACATATTATTATTTTTATTCTATTACTTTATTATTATTATTTTCATTATTATAATTATTTCATAAATTAAAATTTTATTATATTATTATTATATTATTAAATTTTATTAATATTATAATTTTTTTTTATTATTTTAGTTTTTTTGTGATAGGCCCGTCCCAAATACTTTTTTACAAATGGCCCATCAAAAAAAGTTATTTGTGATGGGCTAGCTGTAAAAGGGGTTTTTAAAAAATCAGAATAAACTATTTGTGAAGGGATGAATTCCCATCACGAATATCTTTATTTGTGATGGATCGTTGAAAAAAAATGTATTTGTGACACCATTTTCAGTGATGGGGCAATTGAGACGGGACCCTTTCCTAAATATCCTTTTGCAACATGATCCCGTTGAAATTTTCCCATCACAGATAGTTTAATTTCCAATTGTGAAAACATATTACAGCACTGAGTGGATACAATAATCCTTATGTATACACGCACAATGTTTTTTTGTAGGATAGATAAATCATGGAATATAGTTGTCCCATAATTATAATAACATATCAGAATATAGATTATACTTGAGATATTACATTAGTATGGGAACAACACATTAATAATAAGTATAAGAATAAATAAACTTGAACAGGTTGGTAAAACAAATAACTCGTTTTCGATGGAATTTCTTTAGATATCTTCTCAAGGGATCAAGAGTAGGTCTTTCTAGAAGCATAATACCTCCATAACCTAGATAAGGATGTTGTGGGGGGTGGGGGGGGGGAGCATGGAAAAGGGTTTTTAAAGTGAGAATGTTAAAAGTGGTGTTAAGAAGGGAGGGGGGGGGGTTTCTTTTATAATTGAGGTGTGGTAACTTTTGTAAACACTCAAAATTATAAATTAATATAAATTAATTTATAATTAAAAATTGATTCGAAGTGAGTTATTTAAAATATAAGATGAGTAAGAGTCTAAATAATATCAAAAAATGATTTTTAGACAAGTTTAGGTCACATTATTACCCTTATCCTTTTGTTTTAACCCTTATTTAATCTCTTTGACTATTACTATGACAACCTATATTTTTAAGACTCAAGGGTTAATATAGTTACTATAAAATGTCAAAATGACCTAAAATAGTCATTTATAACATTTTAACTTTATACCAATAATTTGGAAAAATTTTATATTTTTATGAATTTTATAACATTTAATAAAATATTATTTATTTTAAAGTATCATTAATTTCAATTTTGACACAATTCATTTCTTGACTTTTTAAGATATATAAATACAAAAGATAAGTTAAAAAAAACATTTTATATATTTCTAATATGTATATTTCATCTATAAAATTTATGTATGATGTTAATTTTCTCAAATTATATTTATTTTAATATTTTTACGATCATTTATTTGATATCTATATTAATTAAATTATTGATGCATCATTATTGTGTAAACATTTAAGGTAATTATTTGTTTCATAAAATTTTAAAAAAAATTATAGTTATAAAGATAAACACTTTATACTTCAATATTCTATTTATATTCGAATTTATTTTCTATATAAACCTATTTTAAAAATGATATAGTTATTAGAATTATAAGTATGACATCTTTAAATTACCTTTGAATAAAATATAATAAATGTTATATTCTCATCCAAGTGGCTTATAAAGCTTATAATATCAGACCTAGTATTAATTTTTTCGAAACCCACTTTTAAAATGACATTTGGAGAAGTTTTAGGGTAATTTAATAGTCTTTATAATATTATTTTACCCATAATTACCTAATTTACCTTTAAACGTGGTAATTAAAATATCACTAAATTTATTATTCATATGCCCAAAAGTAAAAGAAATATGTTAACATAATTTTGACCCATGGATTCCAAATACAGAATATATTTTTTAAAATTAAAAACATAGAATTTTCACTAATTAATTTAAAATTAATCCCCTTATCGGAATGAGAAAATATGTTACTAAAATGAAAACGTACAAAAGATTATAATGTTTTTATATTCATATTCATTGTAAAATTGATTACAATGACATAAATTGTATTAAATTATATAAACTCAATATAATTATACTTTAAAAACAATTAAAAATACAATTTAACACCATAAATTATTTACATGAAAAAGTTATTTTCAATTAAAATACAATATTTTATCACTATTCATCAAAACATGAAAGTTATCAGAAAAATGCCAAAAAATCAATCAAAGTAAATATTTAAATTAATATTTAAAATAAGAATATTATTTTAAAAAATATAATATATAAAAGTGTTAAACATTAGATTTAAAATAGGTTCTCCATTAAAAGGCAGTAAAACTGCCTTTTAAAAAATATAACTTTTTATGCTTAAAATATATTTTATTCTTATCTTAAGCCTATCAAACTTATTGGGTGAATTTAAAAACATTATTTTTAATATATAAAATATATATTTCATTAATATATTTCATTAAGAATTATTAATTTATTTTGTTATGATAATATTCTATTGTGGGTATAAACATATTTTTTTGATAAAAACACATCTTTTATATTCAATTGATTTTTATTTTCATTTAAAAATAATTGGTAATAAATGAATTAATTTTATAAAAAATTTTGAATTATATTCTAATTATTTATTTAATAATATTTACAACATCTAACTTAGTATTTAGTGTTAAAATAATAATATTTTATAGTACATTGCGGTTCATTTATGCCCGGTGTTGCGTGCAATGAAATTTATGGAAGGGATTGAATTTAAAAAGATAGATATCGTAAAATATTTGGGGTGTTACAATAACATTAAAATAAATAAATTTTATTGAATATTGTAGGGTTTTATCTTAATTCTGATGCTAGCTATGTTGTTATAAAATCTAATTACCAAGGGTCCTACTAAACTTCCTTTAATACTAACTGTAACAACCTTGACTCTAGTAACCCTGAGAAGGTGGTTAATTTATTACAATGATACAATATAAAATGGATTGAAACAAAAAGTATAAATAAATTTATTAATATTGGATGATTTTCGTATTACATTAGAAAAATAAAATATGTCCGGAAAAACATTTTTACATCCTTACAAATCATTCAAATACTCCTTCACATCCCAGGTAAAGAAAAACATAATAAAGGTAGAACTCATTTTCTCAGTAAGGAAAGACATAAAATGGAATCTATCATGAGTAAATAAGATATAAAAAATATGGAAAAGTGGATAATCCATACATGTTTCATTTAATTAATAACTTGATCTTCAAAATATATCAATGGAAAATATGGACATAACAATCACATCGATAATAATAGATGAAATTTGAATGAAGGAAATGAATAATAGTGTACATAATTATATTAATATCTATGACCCGTGCCAAAAAATGATGAACCACACCATCAAGACCTCATACCAAGAATTTTTAGTGATTTTCTAGGTATAAACCAAACACCCAATGAATTTGTCCGATTTTTTGTCTCATGAGACCTGTTGATTCCTTGAGGTTATATATATAGCCATGACATACCCATCATAAACATATTACCAATTAATTTATCATATATTTAATAAAAAATATAATATATAATCAACATGCTTTATTAATTAATAAATATCTGTATTGAATTAAAGATATGGAATTTTAAATTTTTCTAAGTAAATTAAATAACTTTTTTAATAATATCTCTTCAAATAAAACCACGTATTGAAATAGTATATGGTTAATATATGATAAAATTGGTATAAATTATACTAAATATATCTAGGATATTGAAAATTTAGACATAGTGGATAAAAATAATGTACAATGAAAAATAGAGAGTGATAGATAATATGATCACACGAAAGTGAATGATCACTAAATAAGGTATAATCTATAATTTAGTAATGGATGATATTAGACCATAAATTCATGAGAAACTAAGGATATAAATAATGGAATTTATTTTGATAAATATATAAAAAATGGACTAGAAACCTTTAAAATAAATTCCCTTAAATATTTTCCAACATTGTTTTACAAATAATGTTACATATCATTTAAAAAATTATTTTCACGCTTTCAAAAAATAGGAAATTTTTATTTTAATATAAAAATGATAAATTCATATAACAATGGAAAAATTATTTATTTGAAAAACATGGATACTTTTAGAGTAATATAATTATAAAAAACATTCATGTAGGAATTAAATGATGTTCATAACAGATAATTTTTAAAAAATATTCCTTTCACACTTTTGTAAAGAAAGTAAAAAAAATATGGTCAAAAAAACACTAAAAAAGTTTCATTTTAAACCATTTTAAATAAACTAAAAGGTATTTGAAAAATTTCTTTATAAATAATTTAAATCTTGATAAAAACTTCCATTAAGCAAGTTAAAAATTATGGACATGAATGAGAAAGATTCCCAAAATAAATTAAGAAATAAAACCAGTTTTATTTAAAAATATTCTTTTGGTATTTGAGTTCCATTGTGACTAAAATATGGAATAAAAACATGTAATCTAAAAAAATAATCCTAATATAAGTTAATATAATGTTTTTAATAATATAAACATCATATAATTATTCTAACATGAATTTAAACATAAATAGATCTAAATAAGAGTTAGATTGTAAAATAAACTCTTATAGATTTAATAACCTTTGAATTAAAACCCCTTAAAAGATAACACTATAATTTGAAACATTAAATATCATGAATAAAGATCAATTCATGATATAATATATAAAAGGGGTATTATATGCACCATATAATTTAAATTAGGTCTATAATATAATATATGTCGCATTGGAGTGGGATTGAGACAGAACCCCTTACCTTGGATTAATACTTGGTTGAATGTGTTATAATCTCATAAATAATAAATTAAAATTTATTAAAAAAATCCACAAGAACATTTTCAAATATATTAAAATTTTATGGACTTTTATAGTCATTTTCATCCATTTAATCGATTTTTCTAAAACTTATTCTATATATTTACTGTGGTGAAGGGTGTTATAAAATGTTTATATAATATAATTAATTTTTATAATTTCATGAATATAATTTTTATTTATTATTTAATATTCTATAATCATCCATGCAAGGTGGTAATAGAAAAATGAATCAAATCGCTTCATGGAGGTGGTAGTCCAAATGTTTGCACAAGCGACTTTATAACATTACAAAAGGTGGAATGATAAGAATTTATATGATATATTATACTTAAAGAATCAAAATTAAGTTATTAATATCACACATATATATATATATATTAATTAATTACATCTTTATAACCATACTTGTGAATCGAAGAGGAAAAGTGAATTACATGCCTACGTGGAGACAATAATATGTACATACACATGAGCGATGTTTTCATTTTACATGGGTTGAAAGAAAATATAAAATGGATTCATAATTAATGTAAAACATGTCATTATAGTAAATATACAAAATTAATTATTTTAATATGATTATTTAATATTTGAAGGAGGTTTAAGATGAAAGGAACTTCAAAAATATTGGTAATAAAATATACCTATTATTTTAGTAACCTTCTTTGTATTACACCTTAAGCCTTCTTAAAGTGGTATTGAAAGAAGAAGAAAAACTCTATGTTCTAAAAAATTAATTTTGGAAGGTATTTTTTCATGGAATGGTTATGATTTGTGGCTCAAGAAGTTTGTAACACAGATGAGAGGAGGTTACTTTTTATAAGTGAGGTTGGTTTAAAATTTATAAATAATATAAACTTTATTATATAATATACATATTATTCAAGTGAAGTGGCTCCAAATTATCATAAATTCAAATAAAAAGATGGTAAATTATAAATAAGACAACCAATTAGATTTAAAAACTTTTTTATGTTTTCTATATGCCTTATCCTTTTATTTTTAACCTTATTAACTCATTTTACCCTTAAAATGTGTGATAATTTTTTTCCATGGTTACCATTCATTATGATGAAACATTATGTTGACCAAATTACATAATATAACTTATGCTAATTCTAAATATTTAATCCAATTTATAATATTCAATTCCTATAAGTGGCATAAATGTCTTCAAATATATGTTCATAAAAACAATATAAAACCCATTTTTAGTAAAATACATGTTTTAAGAATAAACATGATTAAAAAATAAAGTATAATGTTGATTACAAATGATTTCATTAGATTATGTTAAATAAATGGTAAATTATTTTCCATTCAAACTAATAAAAAATTGAAATAAATATTTTGAATATTTGATTAAAAGAGAAAATCAAAATGTTTTTTATTTGAATAAAAATATTACGTAAATTTATAAAATGATAAACATAGTTTTATAATTTATAAATTATATTTATAAAGGAATTATATTAAATATGAAATATATATTTTTTCTAGAAATTTTTTTATAAATTTTTTATTTATTCATATATCCTAATAATGTTATAAAAGTGACAGTATTTGTAAAAATAGATATTTTTCACTATTCACCTAAAAATAAACTATTTCTAAAAAAGTTTAAAAAATTAACCCTAGTATAATGTTAAAATATTTAATTCAATATTTAAATTTATTTTATTAAATTCAAGTTATAAAATTTGGGGATTTATGTTTTAATCACATTATTGAATAAATATATGTGTATTTTGCTATATTTTCTTTAGAATAAAAGGAGTATTTATTGTAATTGATGCTTGATTATTAGAAATATGATGATATATTATCCCCATTATAACACCTTAGACCCCTTTCTTCTATTTGGTAGCCTCTAAAATATAGGGAGCACATGAGGTCATATGGAACTACATTTCACTTATTGTAGAGTAAACCGAGCTAGGGAGATCAAAAAGTGGTATCAGGGAAACTTATTCATTTTATTACTATTCAGGGTATAGTAAAACAATAATAGGGATCTTTAAAATATTTTTATAGACCTTATACTAATGCATCAGGAACATCTTTGTGGTGAGATGTCTTTGTTATCTGGGATATGGTATTTCTTTTCAAGGTTTTCATTATTATGATTGATGTATTTATTAACAAAATTATATGTGTTTTATGTTTTTATTTATTTATTTTTAAATATTTACCATAGTGAAAAAAGGAATAATTTCATGATTTTTTTTCATATAGGATTCACAAGGAATTTATACACATGCATGTGGTCGGTATCATTGATAATAGAGGGTTTATCTATTTAAATTTTCAAAAACAACTTATATGGAATTTTTCAATATAACTAGTAGGTGGAATTATACTCATATGAACTATGGTATTTATTCTTATAATATTTCATGGGGAATTTATGAATGATAATTCTCTAATGATGAATATATAGTCCCTCTATGAAAGGGATGTATATTGACCCATAGTGGGTTGGTTCAGGTATTGGATTCCTTGGAAATGGACCCCTTGTGGGGGTTTATAATGTTGGTTTGGTTACTTAATGTGTCAAAAACAACCTATATTGTATTTTACCATATATATTCTTAGTGTAATTATACTTAAATGAACTACATGACTGTGGTTTTACTTGATACAAATCATTAAGGATGATACCATTATTTGTACATGGATATGACCTGGTCCATGAGGGCGTAGTTTAGTACATGTATACCCTTTAAGTATGGGTTTCATAGAGTGGGTGGTTTATTTATACTATGGTTCTTGATATGTATATGCATGAGATAATCCTATAGTAGGTGTGTATGCATATGAATTTCCTTGTGGTATTTGAAATTGGAGCAGGGAGGTTTCTCTGTGAGTTGTGATCTATATGGGACATGGTTTATGTGATAGGTGGGAGAGACTTGTAACTTTTATACGTGACATAGGGTATTCATGAGTTGGGTATTATAAAAAAAGAAAAATCAGGAAGTTTGATTCTATTTTTATATGAGTTATGATATATGAGGGGAACCCAAGAGAGGGGTTAGAACAGGCTTGTGGGTATCCTTAGAGATAGAAGACATGAGTAAATTTCAAGTGTATGCAGTTGATTCATGTAAAGTGTTGTCAAATATATAATATAGTTATGAATATGGCTTATGTGACTTCAATGTTTATGTATCTTTCATCAGTTTTAGTGGTCATGAACGGTTGGGTGTTTGTCCATATTAGTTTGGTGATCATATATGTTCAGATCTTGGATGAATGGAGTCTGGGTAGAAACTTTTTGTTTTGAAATGATGCATGTGGTGGTGGGTGATTAGTTTACCTTCATTAAGAGGAGTGATATTCTTTCGATCTATTAGAAACGAGGCATCAATGATTTCATCTGGCTAGGAGAGATTAACATGTATTTGGTCATGTCCATTTTTAGGTGCATGAGCCAAGGTTTGATGATTTGTAACTCATGGGATTGTGAGTTAATCTATATGATATGGTGGGATGGGAGCACACACTTTTTTCATTCAAATTAGATCAAAATGGATAATAGAAAACAACATGTGATAGGATTCTTAGGAAATAATTCTCTATGTAAATAGGAGAGTGAGTGTTGATATGGATTTTTTGGAAAATACTTGATATATAAGGGTAAGTGTGTAACAACTAGTCCATGTTGACAACACAAGAACCCCTCCTTAACATGGTCACCAGGTCTCATCCTATCAATAATCACTAGTTTCCCCACATACATGTGTTATAACCTCCCAATGTCCCACCCATGTTCTTGAATGATTCATCAGACTAATGAATGTCCCCCTATGCTAATACATTTTATTTTAGAATGCTTTTTCATCACTCAATAACCCCCAGATAAAATTCCTAGGAGGTTACCCATCCTAACATAACTTTGGGCCAAGTCTTACTTAATTATGGAGTTCTAATTATGTAGGCTCTTGGAAATAAAGGTTAACATTATTGACATGGGTAATAACATTTAGCATTTCAACCCTTTAACTTTATGTGGTGTTTTGTTATCCTATCCTTCAGAGCACAATTTACATATTTTGGACCCAAAATTTTAACCCTTGAAATGAAATTGCACTTCTGGATGGGAAACACTCTAATACCCCTATAATAATCGAGGTGTGTTGACAACACATGCACCTCACTATAACATGGTCATCATGTCCTGGCCTTCCAGGCACCACCAGTTTCCCAATAGAAAAGTTATATCCCTTCCTCAGGGACCGCCCATCTTCTTGAAAATCTCATCATAATATTGATTTTACCTAGTGGCCAACATATTTTATTTCTATGTACTTTTTTCTCACTCTTACACATTCTAAAAAAACATCCTAGGAGTTCACCCATCCTAAAACAACTCTTGGACAAGCCTCAATTCACTATGGAGTTATAATCAGGTCGGATCCCAATAATAAAATTTCACCATGTTAAATTGGGTAGTAACATTTAGTATTTTAACCCTTTAACTTTTTGGTTTATTATAAAATGTGTGCTAGAAATGAACCCTTCCCATTTGGTTTCGGACCAGTAAGTGTCTATATGTGGGTCAAGGAACAATGGTGTGAGGGAATGATTGAACTCATGTTTTCCCAAGGTTTTGATGAGTATATAAAGTGTCCCACTTTAGAGAGAGGTTACGTCATAAATGGGTTAGAGGGTAGTTTCATGGTTGATCAGATCTTGATCCATTATAGGTTGTCAGGTTGGGTGAGTGTGGCTTAAGAGGAGCGACATGCATGTGATATTCGAAACTCACTAGGTGTTGTTCTGAAGAAATAGTGTATAGGAATCCATATAGTGGGGATCACACCATTTTCTAAGGAGGTGATAACCCTTATTGTATATAAAATTTTAGTGGATGTCAAGGATTTTGTTCCTGGGGATCTAGGGATAAGTGTTTCATGTTAGTGATTTGGTATGACCAAGATGTTCACTCCAGTCATTCCGTTCCATAATGGGAAGATTTTTTACCACACATATTAGGATCTTGGTTCTAGAGAATTATGGTAAGGAGACTCCTATGGTGAGAAAAATATTATCCATTGTGGGTGTGTGACCCTCATCTTGGAAGGACCATAAAATGGTGAGACCGCTCATTGGACTATCAAGATTCCATAGAGATTATGGTGTGTATAATGATTTGATATTATTAGGATCCCTCATAGAAAATAGATTTGGGATTAAGAAATGGTATTATATGGAGTTAATGTGTTGGAATCAGTCACAATATGGGATTGAGGAGATTTTGGAGTGTTCCAGATTGAATACATGTCAGTGCATGTGGGTGGATTATGGTGACAATTTTTGTTAGTTGTGTATGCTACCATGGAATTACCTCGATTTTCAGATTCAAACATTAGTGTGGGTTTTTATACAATATCATGATACCTAAAATTATTAATTCATCATGATTGAAATATGTAATAGTGTATTGGTGGGTATAACATAGTGTTTTCTAGAGAATATGACCAGTAGAGGACCGATTGGTCTTTTTAAATGAAAATGGTTATGGTTGTTGGGAAACCTCATTGAGTGTGACTTTTGACCATAGAAAGTGTGTTCAATAGGAGATTCATAGGGATGAAAAAACTATAACCAGAAATTTGTCATTATTAGAAGAATTCTATGAAGAGGAACATGATAAGCTTGAGAATAAATCATTTGATGATGATTCAGTGTCGTGGGATATAAAAGAGCATTAGAGAATTTTATTGGTGTTGTCAATGGTGAGAAGCATGTAGCATTGATTTTAATCAATAGTGCACCCTGATTTTTGTATTTTCACAAAGGAAGATTGTTTAGATTTTAGGGATATAACATGATGAGTTAGTGGTGAATTAATGACTTAAGTGTGCTAGGATTGATGGTTGGAGGACCACAATGACTTAGTAGGGATGATAAGAGTTATGTTGGGGAATGTTTAAAGGCTAGTGTGGTTATGGGTTATGTAATTTATATGGAATTTGAATTTTTTGTCCTAGAGAGGGGGATGTATTAAGAATTGGGATACATATTATAATTATAATAGTTATAGAATCTTGAGATGTTGTTTTTGGATATAGTTCAAGCCCTATGAGGTATTTTTAGTTCTTGGGTGAATGTTAGAGTGTGGTTAGGGTGACCCATTTCTTAAGTTGGTTACAGTAATCCCTTCACAACATTACATGTAAAGCCCATTCCACTACAATGACTTAGCGGGTGATGGATACACTATAACAGAGGGATTCACAATGTACAGGGGGTTTTATGGATTTTCTATATAAGGAAAAAACATTACACTTGATGGTTTCACCAGGAAGGGGAGGCCATGTAGTCGGGGTTTATATTATGTATGGGGTTTGGAAATCCATATTTATTGACTTGCAATTTTTATAGAGGAATTCTAGTTGCATCATGACCCTCATGTGCACCATGAAGACCTACCATGAGGGGTGCGGTGGGGTACATGTTGTGGTGGGAGAAAGAGGAACCATGTCATGAGATATGGGAGTCTATTCCACAGGTCATGGGATTCTCTTGAAAAAGGGTGTCATTCTACAATATATAGGGGTTTCAATGAGACGTTTCTTGGTTGTGGGTAAGCCCCTCAGCCTTGGGAGGTAATATCATGAACCATAGGGGTTATTCCACGACATGGATAGTTTAAGTATTGTCATAAAATCTCCCTCATGGTCACACCACAATCGATCCACTGGTTTATTTTTAAAATAGTGATATACCCATCATTTCAAGGTCAAACCCCTAGGTTTTTTGCATAATAGCCACACATGGAATGGCCATTTTGGTTGGCTATACCCCTTTTTCTTTATCCCATAAATCACCCTTTATAGGGGTCATTTCTTCAATTCCTACAGTGTAATTGAGGTAAGTCCTTCCTCTTTATATTTATATTATTGTTCTCTTTATTATCCATCTGTTTTGTCAAAATTTTAAGCTAGGAGTGGCATCAATTTCACCAAAGCATAATAGGACAAGGAAGAAATTACGGGACTCTTTCTTAAAATAGATAGAGGACATCATAAGATGATGATCTAATGTTGTTGATCACCATTTAAATATTATCACATTTCTATATGAATTTTTATATTTTTTTTATTAAATCGAATGAATTGTAGAGTGATTAGGCATCGTGTGATGGGGTTTTTATATATAATGGCATCATGAATATTCCAAGAGACATTTGTAGGACATTCCTCGATGTTTCTATGGGTGGATACTGCTTGATGGGTTTTAGGTGATTATTCCAATGGTAATTAAATTGAATAATCAATTATAAATTGTTATAAATAATTTTTTTTTGATGTTGTGGATTTATATATGAACTAGAGATATGATACAATCTTGGAGAAGCTTAGGCGATGGTGGCAGATCTTGCTTAAAGAGAGTGACTCAATTTATGAGGTAAGTGGTCCCTTGAAAATCTCACAAATTTTTATGAATTGTGTTCATATATAAGGTGGTATAAAGTCTGTCTATTGTGGTAGATAAACCTGAAATTAAATTAATTAAATATTTAAAGAAAACACTTAGCTTGAAGCCTCACCCACTAATGGATAGGGTTCAATCATAAATGTGTGACTTATGATATTGGGATCATAGAAGGTCATAAACGAAGTGATATAGCCTATAGTACCTTGAGAAAAGTCCCCCCTGATACCCCCTAAAATAGGACTGTTATTGTAAGACCCAAATATGTTATTATATTTTTTAAAAATAAATATAATCTCTTTGATGGGTTGTAATAAACATAACCCCAGGTCTAAATGAATCATAATATAGTATAATATTATAACCTGGCTAATAAATTGGTGGGTATTAATAGGAATAACTAAATTATGAAAAATATATGGTTTACACATGTATAAAACAAATTTATTGGTTTTAAATTGATTAGAAAATAAATTTAAAATCATTTGAAAGTAGAATATTTTTTTTATTCTGAAAAACAGTTTTTATGAGTGATTTGTTTAATATTAATAAACTAAATTAGCTACTATTGGTGAATGTTTTTTATGAAATTTATATATTATATATTCAATAAAATAATTTGTCATTCATCTAATACTTTTTTCTAGTCATGGGAAAAGAATCTAGTGTTTTTCTTAAAGCTGTATTTTTTCCTAAAAAGGTGGTTTCATTACGATTTGTAAACTTATTTTAAAATAGATTTTTGACTCTTATAAAATTTATTTTCCAAATTTATTTTCACTTTTTATGTAAATATTTAAACATTATGTAATTTTGATTTTATGATAATTTTCTTAAAATATTAATATTTATTTGAATAGTGGAAACAATGATTTTTATAAGAAATTTATTTTTGTTTAAAGAATTTTCAAAGATTCATTTTGTTTTAAATGGTTTTAAAAGTTGAATTAGTTGAATTATGTAATTATTATTTCAATTTATATCATTGAAAATAATTTTTTTTATAATTTTTATATAATATTTTTTTATAATTAAGGAAACTTTTTCTTCGGAAACCCGATTTTCTACATGCTAGTAAGTTTAATTATAGATTAATTTTTACAATATTTGGAAATTTAATTTGGTAAAATAGATTACATATTTAGAATAAAAAAATTAATATTATTTAATAAGGTTTAATTAATTTTTTTTATAATAAATAGTAAAATAGTAGAATTATATTACCAAATTTATGGTTAAAACAAGTTTATCGGGAAGTGGGGGGGGGGGGTGGTTAAACAAAATAGATAAGGGTTAAATTGACATATAAACTTGACTAAATTATATTTTATAGAAATATTACCATATTATATCGTATATTTTTTGGTAATGGTCTATTTTTTATCCTTATTTCCAAGAAAGAGACATGACATTATTTAATAACTTTGAAAAATTACAAGTGTTCCACTCACCACAATTATAAAAGGTCACCCCTCTCCTCTCCTCTCCATGATCTAAGAGAATTTTAGTTCATCAACTATATACCAAAATCCTTTCCATAAATACCTTAAAATGATCTATAGTCCCTATTTTATCATAAAACCATCCTTAGAAGGCTTTAGGTATAAACCTAAAGAGGCTCTCCAAACAAGTGGTATAATTCTTAATCGTGCCTTTTCGATTTATTTTTCCTTCTAAATCCTTGAAATTTTCTTCAAAAAAAAATGAAAAAAAGAACCAGTATATTTCATATTCTTATATTTTATTATGATAATGTAAAAACCAACATTCATCTCCTCTTCCATCAAATGGGAAATGAAACTGTTATTCCTGTGTAACATGGACCACCGCCTCACGAACTAATGTAATTCAGTTTTCACCACCACCACTCACAGATATATATAATGATGGATTTAATGTATATATATGTGATAATTATGAAATAATTTTAATTCAATAATAATAATACCACATCTAAATTTTTACCTTATTATGTTTTGGAAAACAATAATGTAACTTGTGCACACATGTGGACTACCGCCTCCATGAAGCGGTGTGATACATTTTTCATTTTATTTCTGGAAGGTTGGTAATAAGGATATATTAAATGAATATATTTCATATATGTTATATAATAATTTTTCTTTAAATTTGAATTACTATTTACCTATATTTTTTCCATATGTCCAAAAATGAAAAAAAATGTTCATACATAGGTACGACCTACCATCTCCATGAATGGTGTAATTCATATGTCTACCTATAACTTTTATGGATGAATATAAATATTTATATAATAAATATATATTATATTTATATCACGATTAGAACTGTTGAGGTTATTTAACCCTAATAAAAGTACAAGGATTGAAACTACCAAACCCAAACATATATAAAAACAAAGTAGTTATTACCCGAAAAAGGTGATTTGGTAATTATTTGATCTTTTTATCTTAAAAAATTATATTATATTATAATTTTTTTTATTTAAATTAATATTTTTCGTTTTATTTTCCTCTCTTTATGTACTAAAGACACCTAAATAATGTTTTTAAGGAAAACTGACCTTGTTTTTAAACTTGGCCAGGAATATTGATCATTCGTGTCTATATCATCCTTAAAATTTCAAAAAGTTGTTTATTAAATTCTCAAAATATTAATTAAATATATTTTTCCCAAGTTTTAATTTTTAAAAAATGGGTTTGAATAAATATTATTTTTGTTTTATGAATGAGATATATTTTGACCTTTTAATAATAATATTAATGGAATATTTTTTTAACTTATATGACATATACAAAATTACCCACCATCATGAACAACCATTTTATTTGAAGACTAATTGAATTGTTTACAAGGTAATTTTCAAATAAATTTTTTCTTTAATATTTATTATATACATAAGAATTTAAATAAGTGATTTGAAAGTGAAAAAGCACCTTCCATAAGAAAATTTTTATGGATTTTTTAACATATTTTTATCTGTGTCAACATAATTTGTTTAATATTTTTCTTTAATAAGGTTATAATTTTATACTTCCATCCAATATATTTCTCTGGATTTTTTATGATCATCTAGATATGAAAAAATATTGATATTATTTATTCCAGTTCCACTAATATGTAAATGTTTTGATTTTTATGGAATATTGATTACATTTTTTTGGCTTATTCATATGATGAATGCATTGGGATTATTAAGTGATGGGAGGGGGAAAATTACATAGCCCATAAATTAATTTTTAGGTTTCATGAGACAAACTATATTGGGTATTTGGCTGAGGCCTTACTGATTTATATATGATGTCTTAGCATAAGGCCTCAAAGGTAAGTTTCAGATGTCCGGAATTATGCATTATATAATTAGGAAATATTTTTTTGAATGTAAATGTGATTATTTTAATAGTTATTATATCCGTGGATATTTTTCTAGATCATTTTATTTATTATATGGAATTATTTTATCATAATTTATTCTTCCCATATTATTCATTCCTTATAAGCTTTCACTATATGCATACACTTTCTGAGCATCTGAGCTGAACCCTTTCTTATGTTTCCATTCCCCAATATTCTAGGATGCATATTATGATTGATATATATGGATAAGATATTGGGAATAACTATTTTGTCAAATAAAATACTATGTTGTATTGTATGTTTTCAAATTTAATGTGAAGGTCATGCGATGTATCTAGTTTTGAAAGACTAATAAACCATTTGGTCTTTCCGGATGTGATTCATTATATCTTGTTCCAATGTAAAAAAGTTCCCAATGACTCTAGGATTATTGGTTCAGGGTCAGTATAGTTTTTATCTGATAAATTTTAGTATAAACCTTGCGAATTAGATTAATGAAAACATAGATTAGGGAATATAATCCTATGACTGAATCTGAGGATAATTCTAAGTATGAGATAACACACTAATTTTTTTTGTAAGGTAGATATTATATGATTTTCATAGAAATAAATACCTATATAGAAACTATAGTGGACATGTTTTTATCTCATATTTATTTATAGATAATAACCTCAAAAAAGAGTTGGTTTGAGTATATCTCATCCATCATTCTTGTGCATGATGAGTGTTCCCTTATTGTGTTCCTGGTTTGACACTCATAGGGGATATGTATGGGTTTTTTAAAATTTTACTTAAAAACTATTAGGAAGTATTTAAAAAATATTTTTATGATTTGAGAATGTTAAACACAATGTTAATGTTTTGGAGGGTATCTAAGCATAAAATTTTCAATTTAGGTTAAGTATTTTACTAGTTTTAAAATTATAAATTATGATTTTTATTTTTATGAATAAATCTAGTGTATTAAATTATTTAGAAATGGTTCATAGTGGAAAGAATGTAAATTGTATCAATGAACACAATCCCAGTTGGGATTTCCATATTTGGCATGATAATGAAGGTGGATCCAGAGTTGAACAAATTATAACTATATTGGGATAGTTGTCTTGGGTTATGAATAATATACATTCCTGTATAGAGAATTCAACTAATCAACGACATGGTGTAATAGTGTTAGACCACATAATTCATCAACAACATCCATAATTTTGTGGGACTACAAGTCCATTTGTAGATTAGTAATAGATAAATTCCTTAAAGAAGATATTTCTCTCTTTGGGAAGTAATGAAAGGGAGAAGGTTGTCATTGATGTTTATCATATCTATGGGGATATGGATTAGTGGTGGTCATTAATTCAAAACATTAAGGATGAGGAGGAAATAGTGATCATGGAATGAAAGGATTTTAAGGATCTTTTATTGGAAAAGTATATTCTTCATGTAAAACAGGAAGATATGGAAATAAAATTCTTTAGTCTTAGAAAAAAGGAAGAGGATTATGTAGCTAAGTTTTTACCTAACTTTACAAGATTATAAAGGCATGCTATAAAAATGTAATTAATATAAAGAGCAACATTTAACATTTATTTGATGAGTTTAACATAATCCTGTAAAGGTAATGAGTCTCCCAAACATTCTCAACTTGTAATGATATAGTGTCATGTTTTGTAAAGATAGAAAAATAATTCTAAAATTATTATGGTATTAAAGGAAATAAATATAATAAGAGTATGATAGAGGAAAAAATAGATAATGGGAATAAGAGAAATGATAATTTTCCATCATACAATACTTATGGAGGGTAACACCTTGGTATATGCCTAAAAGGAAAAGGAGTTTGCTTCAAATGTGTTGAAAAGGACCATCATGCTCATGAATGGAAGTGTAAGGAAGAATCCATCATAGTAAGGTTCATTAACCGTAAAGATACAGGTAAATATTCCACCCATTTTCATAAAGG
Source organism: Viscum album (assembly GCA_963277665.1). Taxonomy (NCBI): domain Eukaryota; kingdom Viridiplantae; phylum Streptophyta; class Magnoliopsida; order Santalales; family Viscaceae; genus Viscum; species Viscum album. The sequence goes on from OY728158.1 coordinate 68,192,178, forward strand.
ACAAGGTAACTTACTATAAGATAAACCAAAGAGAGAAGACCAAGAGTATAAAATTAATAAAGTTGATGTGGAAGTTCTTAGTGATGCGGGGAAAGGTACACTTGTCATCAAATCCTAGATTTTGAATGTTTTGATTGGTTATATTTCTACCCATTATTTTATATCTGAAATTTTTTCTAAGTGTATCATATCAACACCTCAGTGATTTGATATTGATTTTTTGGTGAAAACTATTAATGATAGGATGATTGCATATCAATTCTATAACTCTTCTCTAATAGAAGTTCGGGTGATGGTTCTTCCTGAAAATATTGTTATTATTTATTTAGTGGAATTTGATGTAATTTTGGTAATGGATTAGATCTCCATATTTATATCTAATATCAATTGTTGGGGAAGAGAAGTTACATTTGATATTCTAAATGATCCTTCAATTATCTATTAGTGTGAGGATGAACTTGAACACCAAATGGAAATTACATCCATTATTTGTATTTTTTAACTTATTCATGAGGGATATTTATATCAAATGGTTGGGGAGGAACAAAACAATTAAAGTGTACCTATTTTTTAGGAATATGATTATGTATTTCCTATGGCATTTCCTAGTCTTACCCTGAATCATGAAGTTGATTTTTTAATAGAGTGCATACATGGTGCAATAACTATTTAAAAGAATCCATATAGAATGGAATCTTTTTGCATTACGGGAAATTGAAATAAATAAACTAGATGAGAATCTTTATAAGGGATTAATTCGGCATAATTATTCTCAATAGGGTGTATATGTACTTTTTTTACGAATAATGATTGGTCAATGATTCTTTGTATTGATTAGCAGGAAATTAACAAAATCACAATTAAGAAAAAGTATCATATAACCCATTTAAATGATATGTTTGATCAATTATGAGGAGAAATATATTTTTACAATATTTATCTTTGATCTAGATATCATCAGCTAAAGTTAAAGGAGGAGGATATACCCTAAACATCCTTTTGTATGAGGTTTGGTCATTATGAATTTTTAGTAATTCCATTTGGACTTACCAATAATCTTTATATATTCATGTATTTAATGAATAGAGTATTCATATATTACCTTGATCAATTTGGGGTGGTCTATATAGATGATGTTATTATATATTAAATGATAAATTAAGAGCTAGAATAACATTTTAGAATTGTGCTAAAGGCACCAAGGAAGGCTAAGTTGGATGCTAAATTTACCAAGTGTGAATTTTGTCTTTATGATGTTTCGATCATGGGTAATATAATCTCAAGTGAGGGTATATTAGTGGATCCTTAAAATATGTAAGTTATTAAGAAATGGTAGAAACTAACCATAATAATTATGATCCTTATTTTTCTTATATTGTATAGATTCTACTAATGTTTTGTTATAGATTTATCACATCTATCAAATTCACGGACCAATATTTCTTAGAAGGGTGTTATGTTCATATTAATAGATGAATGTGAATGGAGTTTCAAATAAATGAAGAGAAGGTTGGTCAGTGCATCTATTATCACACTACCATAGTGTGGATAAGGGGTTGTGATCTATAGTGATGAATTAAATAAGGGGGTTTCGATGTGTCCTCATGTAGAATGATATGGTGATAGGTTATTCCTCACAAAAATTCAATTTTTAAGAGAACAATTATGCAACTATTTATTTGGAGTTAGCTTTTTGAATTAAATATTTGGAGGAATTATCTTTATGGAGAAATATTTGATATTTATACTAATAATAAAATCTTGAAGTGTATATTTAAATAGAATTATTTTAATATATTTAAAATAAGATGGTTGGAGCTAATTAAACATTATGACTACTCAACACATTACCACCATAGAAAGGATAACATGGTGGAATATGCCTCATTCCAAAATTATTTTGATAGATTTTTAATGATGATGATTATAAAAGATAAAATATTTCTATATTTTTAAAATAAGGATCTTAAAATCTTAAATGATGGAGAGAAGTATTATATTTTTCAAATGATAGTTTGACCATATATCCAAGTGAATATTAAAGATGCATAAATAGAATATATAGAGATACAGAATAATGTGAAAAATTTTCCTCAGTAAATCATTGATTGTGATGGAATGATAAGGTTTATGAATTGTGAATGCATTCAATCCATACCATATTTTAATAAGAAACTTTTAGAGGTAGCTCAGAGTTCATTATTCTCTATTCATCCTAGAATTAAAAAGATGTATGTAGTTCTAAAAGAGTATTTATAGTGGGATAGGAGAAGATTGATATTATAGAATACATATCTTGGTGTTTGGTATGTTATCAAGATAAGGCCGAGAGACTAAAATATAAGGGGAGGTTTTAACCATTAACTGTAATAGAATGGAAATCACCACGTATTTTGTCATCAGACTCCAAAAATATCAAAATTATATAATTGTATTTTGTTTCTAGTCGATCACCATATAAAGTTATCACACTTCATTATTACCAAAGAAGACTTCTCTATTTGTTAGCTTTTCAAAATATATATTAAATAAGTGATAATGATTCATAAATCACTGCATTCTATTATATCTGATCATGATATGAGGTTTTCACCAAAGTTTTGGAGGAGTCTTCAGTAGGCTCTGGATAAAAAGTTAAGTTTTATTGCTACTTATTATCCTCATATATATGGTCATTCTGATAGAAACATTTAAACAAAAGTGGATATGTTGAGATCTTTTTCTTTGTAATTTAAAGGTAGTTGGAATCAAAACCTTCATATAGTCAAGTTTTATTACTATAATAGCTTTTACATGAGCATTAAGATATATCTTTGTGAATCCATATATGTAAATAAGTGTAGAAATAGAAAATGTTGTGATGTAGTTGGAGAAATAATTATATTGGTACCAGGGCTAGCTGAGAAAATGATGGAGAGAGTCAGAATAATTCAACAACACATCCAGGTAGCTCAGAGTTGGCTGAAAAGTTATGATGATAATCATTAATGAGATCTGGACTTCTAAGTTGGTGAAAAGGTGTTGCTATAAATTTATTCAGGAAAGAATGTTATGATATTTTGGAATAAAGGAAATATGAGTGGTAGGATTATTTTCCCCTTCAAGATTCTTGATCAAGTAGGGACATTAGTTTGTTCCTTGACACTTCTACTGAACCTCTATCGAGTTTATTATGTATTCCATGTATCTATCATGAGGAATTAAATACACGATACTTTACATGTAATTAAATTAGAGTTCATACCACTGGATCATGATCTTTCAAATGAATAAAAAATTGATGAAAACACGGATTGTAGAAATAAAGTGCTATAGAACAAGACTACTCACTTGGTTAAAGTTTTCTGGAGGAATCTGAAATTTGAAGAAGCTACATGGGAACCTGAGGATATCATGAGGTAGAGATATCATCATTTTCTTATCAAATTAATGGATTTAAAGGGTTAAATTCAATTTATGTGGGGTATAATGTAACACATAGATATTTTATGATATATTTTTTTCAGATAAATTTAATCTCTATAATAGGTTGTGATACATGAAACCCCAAGCCCAAATGACCCATAATATAGTATACCATTATAACTTAGCCGTTAAATTTAAATGTATGAATAATAATAACTAAATTATGAAAAAAGTATATTATACACAATAATAAAATAATTCCATTGGTTATCAATTGATAATAAATGAAAATAAAAATTATTTGAAAGTAAAATAAATTTTCTGTAAACAACAGTTTTTATGCACACACTGTGTTTTTATCTTAATAAACTAAATTAGTCACTATTGGTTATAAATTTTAATAAATTTTAAACAATATATTTATTAAAATGTTTTAACATTCATCAAATATTTTTTCTCTATGTGGGATAAGAATCAAATTTTATTCTTAAAAACTATATTTTTTTCTTCTAAAAATGGGTTTCATCATGTTTTTCATAGTTATTTTAAAATTAATTTTTCCCAATTTTAGAAATTTTATTTTAAAAAATTAAATTTATTTTTTAAAATTTCATGTGAAAATTAACTTACAGATTTGTTTTGATAATTTTCTTAATTGATTAATTTTTCAATGAATAGTGAAATATACTGATTTTTATTAAAATTTTCTTTTCATTTAAATAATTTACAAAGTTACATTTCGTTTTAAAATGGATTTAATATTAAAATTATTTCAATAATTTTTTTTATTAATTCAATATATATCATTTTAATTAAATATATATTGAATTTTAATATAAAAACATTTTATACTTAGGAAAACTTTTTCTTTGGAAACCCGTTAATCGACACATTTACAGGTTTAATTTTAAATTACATTCTTTCACTTCTGTGAATTGAATTTGATAAAATGAATTAAATATTTTTAATTATAATAATTAATATCCGATAATATGTTCAACTTAATTTTTAGTCATAATGAATATTAAAATATGTAAAAATATTCTACCAAAGTTTAGGTTAAAACAAGTTTACCGAGGAGTTAAACTAAATAGATAAGGATTAAAATGACCTATAAGATTTTATAAATTATATTTTATGGCCATATATAGAACTTATATAATCTAAGATTCATTAATCATCCCTTTTATATCCTTTTTATCAAGAAAATGATAGGAAATTATTTGAAATCATTGAAAAATTACAAGTGTGCCACTCACCTCAAATATAAAAGGGAACCCCCTCTCATCTCCAATACAAAAGTAAAGATCCTTTTGGTTAAATTTTTTTCATCCAATATACTTTCATTATATCCATCACAAATACCTAGAGTCCCTGGTTTTTTCCGAATACCATACTAGGAAGGATTTATGTATAAACCTAAAGAGGTTCTTCGAAGAAGAGGTAAAATTCATAACAATCATTTTTAATTTTATTTCTTCTTGAACCTCCTTAAAATATTATTACAACATGATTAAATAAAAAAAATATTACATATATATATTTTTTATTTTTTATAATAACCTCTATTCATCTTCTCTTCCATACAATGGGAAATGAATATGTCGATCCTATGTATGGTGGACTACCGCTTCACGAACCAATATAATTCATTTTCCACCACCACTTCTCATGGATGGATATAATGATGGATTTAATGTCTATATATATATATATGATATTTATGAAATAATTATACTTCTATAATTATAATATAAAAACTACTGTATTTCCTTCCAATCTGTTAGAAAATTATAACGTCTCTCAGGCGTACATGTAGACTACCGCCTCCACGAAGCGATGTGATATGTTTTCTATTTAATTTTGAAATGGATGGAAATAATTATAGTTTAAATAAATATATATGATATAAATTATATAATAATTATTTAATTGTGAATTACTATTTATCTTTCTTTTGTTCCATCCATCAAAAAATGAAAACATCATTCTTGCATATGTACGACCTACCATCTCCATGAATAATGTATTTTATTATTACATCTCTAACATTGATGGATGAATATATATATGTAAATAATGAATATATTTGATATTTATATCATGATTATAATTATTCTGTTTATGTAACCCTGGTTAATGTAGAAGGATCAAAACTATTGAACCAAAACTTATATAAAAAAGGAATCACTTATTACTCAGAATAGTGATTTTTAAAAATAATTGTTAATAAACAGGTAATAAAATATTATAAGTGAATCATATATTGTTCTATATATATTATTATGATTATATAATATATTTATAATAAATATATATTTATTATACAGGATGTTCGGACACATACGAAGGGATTCAAACCGAAGGTAAGGATTTATTTTACAATCTTGTTATTATTTTGAATTAGTTTTGTTTAAGTATCCATTGGGGTAATTATAAGATAATTATATCTTAAACCCAATATATTTTTTTCTAATATTTTTATTTATGGAAATTAAAATTCTTTCTTTAATTTTCCTCTCTTTAAGTACTCCAGATACGAAAATAATTATTTTAAAGAAAAATGACCTGTTTTTATACTATATTGGGAATATTTCTATTCCATATTCATATTTTCCTTAAAATTTCTAAAAGAATGTTATATTATTATAAAATTAATTATTAAATAAGTTTTTATCCATGTTTTAATATTTATAAAATTACTTAAAATAAGTATTCTTTTCATTTTTTGAATGAGTTTCTTCTTTGTCGTTTTACAAGTGTTAAAGAAATGTGTTTTTAAATTATGTAGTATCTACGAAATTACCCACCATCATGAAAAATAATTTATTGAAATATTAATTTATATTTTTATAAGTTTATTTTCAAATAAAATTTATTCCTCAATATTTATAATGTATTTTATACTTTAAATAAGTGATTTCAAATTGAAATGGGAATTTTCCTAATGAAAAATTTCATAGATATTTTCATAGTATTTTCTTCTATATCAACATAATTTGTTGAATATTATTCTTTAATGAGGTAAAAATATTATGACACCATACACCATATTTCTATAGATGGTTTATGATTATCTTTAATGGGGAAAGTGTTGATATTCTATATGATAGTTCTTCAAATATGGATAATTATTGATTTTTATCGTATGTTAATTAAGTTGTGTTGTTTATTTATATGATGGATGAATTAGAATTATTAACATATAGTTGAGGATTAGGATTAAAAATCCCATCAATAAATTTTTAGGTCTCATGATATATTCTAGATTTGGTATTTAGACAAAGTCGTACCCAATTATGTAAGATGTTTGGCATGAGGCCTCAATGGTATGTTTTAGATGCCTGATGTTATGCATCCCATCATTATGAAATTAGTTATTTATATTCTTGTGATTATTTTAATAGTTTCTATATCCATGTATAAGATTCTATCTCATGTGAATATTTATATAAAATTATTTGATCATAATTTATTCTTTCCATATTATATATTACTTATTAACTTATGATATATACATATATACCCTTATAGAGCATCAGATATTACCCCTTTCTTATGTTTTATTTCCCGGGGATTCTAGGAAGTATATTACGATTGATATAAAAGGATATTATATAGGTAATAATTTTGTTCTCAAGGAAAATACAATGTTATATTATATATTTTCAAAAATAATGTGAAATTAAAGTATGTATCTAGTTTTCCAAGGCTATTAATCTGTTAGGTCTTTTAGGATGTGATTCCATGTATCTAGATCCAATGTAATTAAGTAACCACTGAAATCTAGAAAATTAGTGTTTGGTTCTTTATATAAATGATTTATAAATGGTTATCTTAAGGAAATATCATATGAATCCTTGGGTTTCCTTGATGAATTTTGAAAAATTGAGTACAGAATGGGGTGAATGTTCCTCCCCCATTGGTATGTGTGTACCAAGGATAGTTAATATTAAAAAGAATTTATTTTTAGGTTGGTCATGAGAGGAATGACATATATTGACCTTGGAAGTGAGTTGATATTTATTCCATCTCTCTTGTATAATTCTTTTCTTTTGATTCCTACATGGACAACGTGGCCATGATGTGATCATGCTGACACTTAGGGATGATATTCACTCAAATTTATTGGATTTAGGCTAATATTTTGGAATGATATAGATGATCCCAAGTATGGTTCTTTTAATATGATGTGTCTTAGGTTACTTTAGTGGGTGACATAGTCATACGATGACCATATGTTGGGCTAGTGCAGATAAGATATCATGATGATAAATTTTATGTATTCTTGATGAGGATAGTTTGTGTACTTGAGGGGAAAACCTAGGAATTATGTGATGTGTTCTGGTGAAAGTAAAACCCTATGAGTATTGCATAGTGATAATCTCCCCTAATGTATATGATATGTGTGTAATGAATGAGATATTGTTTCATCATGGGGTGATAATTACCTGATGTGATGAATTATTCCCACATGGGGCACTAATTACCCTATTTGATATATATTTCTTATAGTAAGTGGGTATGCCCCCAATGTTTTCGGATGATATGATATATGTTTACTATCAAGGAGCAGTTATTCCCTTGAGTTTCTAAATGATACAATATATGTTTCCCAATGTGGAGTTTCTATGCCCAAGAGTTTTTTAATGATATAATATATATTGCTTATTAAGGATTGATTATAAGTTTTTAGATGATCTATATATGATTTTTGGTAAGTATCGAGTATGACCATGGGTTTCCAGATGATGTATTACATTATTCATGAAAGGGAGCGAGTATGCCCCTAAAATTTAAAATGATGTATATATATTCTTAAAGTAAGGGATTGAGTACACCAATGAGTTCTTTATGATTGAATATTAATTATAGGGTAGGATATAGTTCCCCCTAATGGTTGTGTGATATATTGAGCGACATCCAATAATATCCAAATTACATATGGTTGACCTTAGTGTCATATTAGAACCCATGTATTGATTATTATTATTTTATTCTGTTTCCATATTTTATTTTTGTCTTATACTAAGCATATAACATGTGAAAACACTACCTTAGGAATAATATTATGGACATAATTAGTGGTGGACTGTTTAGTTTTACTTGCACCCTACTCGAGTGGAGCTAGAAGTTTGGTACCTAGGCATACCTCAGTTTTAACTGTTTGGGTAGAGAAGAGACCCAAAATAGGATGATTGATCTAAGAATCATGGAAGGATATTAGGTTGAGGTGAGGATCAAGGATAAAACTAGATCCTTTTATGTATTTCATTTAATTATTTATTTGTATATGAGCATGGACCAATGGGTGATATTTTGTGATATATGATTGTATGATTTAATTTCATTTGATATAACATGGTTTTTGTTATTCGTTATGTTTACTATGATTATTGATTATGGATATTGTTTTTTATTTCAGATAATTATTTTTATCTAATATGAGGGTATAGTCTACCTTTAGTAATATGTTAGACCCTTATTACCAGTCAACATCCTCAATCATACAGTGAGGTGTGCCTGGGGTAACATGGAACTCCAATAAAGTTACCATAGAGTGAACTAGGATAGGTAAAACACAAGATACTTGTATTTGATTTATTCAGTGGACATAATAATATAGATACATGTGTTTAATAGAGATCGTGTAAGATCCCTTTGTTTCTTGAGCAACAATAAATCTTTTTTATAGATCACTATTTACTTAATTTTTTAGAATCATTAATTCATAATTTTTTTTCAGTGCTACAAAGGGCCATAGGGACATTATGTTTTTGAAACCAAGGATCAATTTTATTAAACATTGTTATCTACCCTGAATTTTTTTATTGGACATCAATAAGAATTTCTGGATGGGTTTTCACATTTTGTTATAAATGATATATCATAGGGTGAAAATGTATGATATCTTTTCCAAAAATAGTTTTAGAGATATCCAAAAATGGTTTCAGATATTTTTTTTAAAAAAATTATTGTTTCACCCTTGGGTCCAACACACCCTAAGAGTGGGTATGATGAATTGGGGTGTCAAATATTTCTTTTTTAACTAGATCTTATTCTCATCTTAGTAATAACATCATGTGCTTAACAATATTCAAGAATAGATACAATATGAAAATGAATAAATTAATGCAAGGACACACAAATTTTACTTGGTTCACCATAATGGCCTAGTTGAAGGAGAATAACCCAAGTTATGTCGACACACAAGGGTTTAACACTACTCATTGTAGATGTTATAATTATTTCAGAAACGTACACTATGAATATAGAGGGACCCTATCTTCTTATATTTTGGGGTAGTAATTGGAGATTAGTTATATAAAAAATATTTGATATGATGATTTCTTACAATGAATTTTCATAAAATAAAAACTTCATTCCATCAATGGTGTTGCTTTTGTTCTTCTGTTTCTTCTTTAAGATCAGATCTTTCATTAAATTATATGATTAGTAGTCTCCACCTTTCATAATTTTATAAAATTTTCAATGTTATTCTAAAATATATATATTTTTTAGATAATTGATATTCCTCTACTCCCCTTTGAGCATTCCAGGTTTACCATAGGAATTTAGTTAGGTTATTAAGTGAAAATTAAACTAAATAAATCCATGAAATATCATTCCATTCCACCATATTTAAATTATAATTTATTTTTACAAATATTCTAAAAACCAATCCTTATGGAGTAGAATTTACCATTGTATTGTAATATTTTTATATTTATTGATTTATGGTTTGGTACCTTTCTTCATGAAATAGTGTATACTCAACAATTAGATCTAAAAAATCCTATTGAATATGTCCCTCTTTACTCTCTTGAAAATCATGAAAAGATTATACAAATCTTCCCAACCATTGATTATTTCATTTCATGAGGTTATTATTCATAATTTATACATCTATTCTATTACTAAATAACCATGGACTTAACACTCATGGCTCTATATCTTTTACATGATCAGATATCGTGGCGCATTCTCCTATTCTTATATTTTTTATATAACCTATCATGGTGTTTTATTTATTTTATAGCAAGATAATATAATCTCTAGAACCATTTAATTCAAATATTAATCCTTCACAACATAAATCTTGTGTGGAAACCTATACTGTGAAACTCCACATTTGAAAAGTTCAGAAAACTTATGAAACACCCAAATGACACTTATAAAATATTTCTATTACGCTTACACTTAATTTGTTCTCTAACACTTACCCACATTTCATTATTCACATGTCATATAATGTAAATTAATTTCATGGTTTGAGATGAAGCTTTTATAAAAGTATAAAAAAGGAAAAATATACTTATTATGAAAACATACATAAACTATAAAAAATGTTTTTGTAATAGGGATTTACATTTTTTATCTTTAACTCTTGTTATAGTGTGAATATTTTTCTAGTGGTGTGAATTAATCCTATTAATAGATGAAATGACCCTTATGGTATAAAATAACTTCTTAATTATCTACAAAATTATTATATATGGGGTAAATTTACCATTTTTCTATGGCCCACTCCATTCATGGAATGGTTATTATATTTACAACATGACCCTATTATTTCCAAAATCTTTAGAACATTTCACTATTCATATCAAAACACTTTAAGCTTATTCGCATGACATTAAAATGAATCCTAATTTATAAAACATTAAATAATATAGCACAAAGTTTAAAACATAATCTCCTTTTATATTTTTTATCAACCCTTATATATATAAAATTATTTATTTTAACAAATTCAACCAAACACTCTACTAAAAAGTGACTCCCTTTACTCCTATAGTATTTAATCTTTCAATATCTTCAATAATTATCTACCTTTGTAAATAAAAGGTAAATGGTTATTATATTCAATTTGAAATTTATAATTCTATAAAAATGATCAAAGTGATTTAAATAAGTTCTATAATTCCATGTGAGGTGAAGCTCTATTTAGGAAGTAATAGAAAAAAATTAATTATTACAATATTGTATATAACTTTTCAGACCAAACTTATTTATACCACTAACCCCCATGGATTTTATCTCACCTTATCATATATAATAAATAAAATATATATTCCAATAAGAAAAAATAATATCCAAATAAATGATTATATATAATTAGGAGAAGGGAGATTATGAACCTTTTCAAGCTGAAGGAGTTTGTTGATCACCAAGGTTCAACTGATTCTTTAAAAATTCCATTGTAGCAAATGGTTTTGTAAAAATTTCCACCAATAATTGATTTTTTGCCACATTATCTAGTTTAATAATGACTTTATAAAATTTATCTTTAATTATGTGATGTTATATCTCAGTAAAATTTATCCATGAATGTTATATCGGATTACTAGTCAACTCTATCGTACTTTGGTTATCACAATGAACCATTATCAGAAAATTCACCTCATATCCAAGATCCTTTAATTTACATTTCATCCATGGAAGTTGGGTGCATGATTTTTTTGATAAGATATACTTTGAATCAGATGCACTGAGAGGGTTTCTTTCATTCTTCTTATAGAGCCACACAAAAACATCATTTCAATGAAAAAGGGTCCTCCACCTGTAAAATTTTTATCCATAATATCTCCATTAAAATATGAATATGTGTATGAATATAATTATTTTTCATCTCTTATAATGTATTATAATACACAATGAAGTATCACATACATAGACCTCCTGACATAATTTATAACCAAACGCTTCTCCTACTTGGAGAAACATTGGTAGATAAAAGTTGTGTATGTTGTGAATATTATATCATGTCTTTTTGTTGTAAAACAAAAAAATATTTTTATCATCATTTGATATAGTTTTGAGTCATCTTATTTCCATTTATCATGTTTTCCCAACGTATTTTTAACCATAATTATTATTAAAACTAGCTATCTATTTTTCATATCAATTTTTTTAAAGTAATAAGTGAGGCTTAATATTATTAAAAACAAAGAGAAAAGAGTCGGAAAGATTATCCTTTCTTCCTAAAAAGATGATATAACCAATACAAAAAATAAACATAAAATATTCTTCCATATTTCACTTCACATAAATATTATGATATTCACTAAATCTTATAAATTATAGTTTTCTAAAAAATACATCTAGGAAATCATACCACTCCCATAATGCTTTGTTTAAACCATAGAAGGCAATCTTCAAGTTTCTAAATTTTTATTCAATATCTATAACCTAGAAACCCACTAGTATTTTAATATTGAATTGTTATTTTAGAATCCTGTTTAGAAATTATATCATAAAATCCATTTGGTATATTTTGATTTTTATTTTAACAATAACAAAAATAAATATTCACATCAACTAAAGACTTTATACCACTAAAAACATTTCTTACATATGAATTCATTTCACTTGTGCATTCCCCAAACACACCAATCATTCTTTATTTAGGATATTCTTTTCATACTCATCATGTTTATTTATGAATTCCAACATTTTTCTATGATATTTTCATCCATTATTATGTACACAATCTCCCATGTTTTATTTTTCTCAATTTGATCAAACACTCATTTCATTGATTAGACCCATGAATCATCCTTCGATAATTCTTAAAATGAAGAAAGTTACAATTGAGAAAATAAAATTTTGTTCTATACAGTTCTCATTTTCCAAGTTTGTTTCAGTGTAGTTTTATCACATATAATATTTGATTCATTGAACTCATCTCATATTATTATAAATGGAGTTACCACTTGACTCCTTTAAGTAGATTCTTCTTCCACGTATTCAACCTCTAGATCCTCCTCACATGTTAGACTACGAGAACTAGTTTAATTAATATTTGGTTATTATTCTTTATCAATGACCATAACTAGGTATGAAATTATTGTTTTTTACCAGCCTTTTCTTCAATATTTTTGACATCACTTCTCTTCGCAATATTTTTCAACATTTTTTGATACATTTATAGGCCCAATATTGAATGAGTAGCCTATGAATAACCCTTCATCTATTATATCTTCATATTTCTATTGTTTTCCTTGTTATGAATGTAACATCTACTGATGAACACTCTAAAGTGTTTCACCATTTCCTTTCTTCCATGTCACATCTAATATATGGTCATATTCTCTATAGTGTTTTACAAATCCAACTTTTGTGGGCATAAATCTACATGTATATCTTCCTTCCAAAAAGTGGAGAAACGTTTCCATTTCTATGAGAAAGGTTTTTTCTATGTTGTTCAATATTTAGTTTTACCTTTACACTACACCATTTTTTATGGTATTCACACTGATAATACTTCTTGTTTAATCCTATATGTTATTAGTATTTTTCCACCTCATGAGAGATGTACTCCATAAAATTTTTAGATTGAATATTCTTGACAGTTATTCTATTTTTTTCTTTATATCTATTTAGAAACCACTTAATTAACTCAATCCCCACATTGTCCTTTATTCCATCTCCATCCAACCTTATATTTCCATTCCCTTTTATTTTTAATGCTACATCATTAAAAAATATATCCATTATATAAACATGCCTCTTCACATTATTATGCATATTTACGTTACTAATCATGTGGGATGAACACCCATTTTCAAGGATCTAAGTGATATTGTTTTTGATTGATTATAGATAAATATATGCAAATGAAGCACTCTCATTATTATTATTTTCATTTTAGGAGATACTAATTTTAGTTGAGACACAAGGTAGTCTCTCCAAATTTTATTCATTGTATAATATGATATGGTACTCTTCTTCCTCTAATAGATAGAATATATTTTAAAAAGGAATTTCATATGGTTTTTAAATACCCTTCTCCTTTATCTGTTATTAGAGTAGGTTTAACTTCTCCATTACCAAAATTTTATTAACTTGCGAGAAGTATTTGAGTAGTTTTAATGATAAACATAAAAATAATTTTGTCTCTAGGTGTTATTAGCATTCACTACTGACTCTCAAGAGATCCAACTCTAAAAAACTCTCTGCCTCTATACACCAGATCCTTGGAATTTAAAAAAAAAATCATTTTTTCACTTCCACTACATATATTTCTAGTTTTAGGGAACATTCTTGATTATTGGGGTAACTTTTGTGATTGAGATCATTCAGCATATTTTTCCTTTACTTTACTCTATACAGTGACTCCACCAGCTTTGGATGTCTCACCTTCATATTCAATCCAAATCTTTATCATAGGTCCAAGCCTATGTTCATTTATGATCTTTTTAATAGTTTATTCCCCAATTAATAATCCTTATACAAATTCCTTATCATATAACTTCTGGAATTATACTTTTTTTAACACCATCCACTATTTTCTACCTCAAACTTTATTATCATGGATACAACATCTACTTTGATAGATTCAAAACTTTTACTTCTTTATTCCATTTGATTATTGAGATCATAAATCATATTTGATTGCTCTTTGATTTCTATGTTTAAATCAATCATTTCCACATATGTAACATGATAATTCTAAATATATCCCACTATATTTTCTAAATGAGTAATATCATCTTCAAGTTGATCAACATGTAACATGTATTCTATAAATATACCACCTATCTTTTAGTTTTTCTTACAAAAAAATTTTAATTCTTAAATGGATTCTTTATGTTTGACTTTAAAGTTAATAAATAATATTAAAGATCATATTTTTCTATTTTTATACTTGTTTTGTTTAACCATTAACATTATAATATCTTCCATATCAAAAATGAACCTGACTTCATTATATTTGAGGATCCCTCCCCCTTCTTCTACTTTACTCAATATATTTTTCCACTGGAAAAAATTTATTGATAAAATAATCATTTTTATGTTTCATCTTGGAGGAAACATTGTTTTTTATTTATTACACACCAAAATTGGCTTAATTTTATACATTTCTTACGTATCTTACAACAATATATACAATATTTCCATAATTAAATCATGAGAATTTTAACATGGATTCATATCTTCCTTTACCTCACTTGAATTTTATACTTAACAAAAATAAAAATTCATTTGTAATATCTTCATCATTTATTATATCTTCATGAAACTTAAGAACATAACTTTCCATTTTTTTATATTAAATAATTATTCATTTTTAAGAAACCAATTTTATGAATTATGTTAGAATCTCTAAGTGTGTGAAATAAATTTTTGACAACTAATCTAAATTGAGTGATGTAGAGACATTCCAAACTCTCCATAAATGGTTGAACCCATGTATCCTCTGGAGACTCCAATTAATATAAGGTTAAGTATACCTTGACTCTACAGGGATGATATCCTTAAATATTGAAACCATTAATCTAAGGATTTGATATAATATTCCAAATTTACATTCCCTTTATTAAATCCATGAAGTAATATTTGGTATTGAGTGTTAACCCATTAATATTTTTCTTCATTATTGTTGGATTGAAGATTTATATCATATAAGATGTCACCTTCTTCCTTTAACACTTTTATAAAAAATTAATTTTCCTTCATCTCCTCCTTGGAATGCATGAGAAGTTCCATTGTGAAATCAATATCATATTCCTTTACATTCTTCATTTCTACACTCTCTCCTTTTTCTGACTAAGATTGATATCCTGAAGCCTCATATTAAACTATAGGGAACTCATTCTTAGAGTGTCCATAATTTTTATCAAGCTTGGGGAATCATGACTTTTCATGAAAAATAAAATAATTTTTTTATATCATTAATTTCAACTCCATATTCTTTTCCCAATTGAAGATGACCCCTGGTCTTCTTAGGAACCTGAACCCCTTTTTTAGATGAGTTCCGATAAATCTTGGGTATAATATATTTATCAAATGGTCTAGTAGTTATTAGTTTTGGTAGCTTAGAGTAGTCATTTAACTGTATTGTTTTATTCTACAATCACCATCAGACCCAACATCAAGAACTATAGAATAAATATTTTCCTCTTCCACATTGGATTTTTGACTTTCTATTCATCCAAATCATTACCACCCATTTTACATTTTCATAATTGTTTAAATAGATTCTCTAATAAGAAAATTAGGTAAAATTATATGCTTTGGTCCCTAAATGAATTTGAATCCTAGAATAATCATGATTGATGATGCAAAACAAACTTCCATTACAATATGACATGACTAACCACTTTGAAACCTAATTAGAATAACTCCTACACCTAAATACTATGTGAGGTGAACCATAAAAATGATAAGAAACTCACACCTCTTTCACAACAACAATTCAAATATGGTTTTCTTCTCTAAGATTAAAAGTATCAGAACTCTCCTTAAGACAATGAGATTCCTTACATAGTTGTAGTGCATTAAAATAGGTTACACATACATCTAATCTCTAAGGAAGAATCCCCCCAGTGACACCCCTACCCTTGAAGATGATACAAAATTTCCATTATAACGTGTACATTTTAAATCCATAGAAAGGTTAGTGAAAAATAATGCCTATCCTTAACATTAAAAATATAAAAATCTTCGATAGAGTTAACTTGGTCATAGCCACTTTTTCATTATCATAATGAATGAATACAGATAGAAACAAGTCTCTAAGTTCACTACTTGGAAGCATTGAAACTCATCTTCAACCTCAATTAAAATTACTTCAAATGGAGGAAAAAAGAAAAAAATATCCACAAAAATTACAATGGTGATAGTTCTGAATAGATCCTCAGATAGACTATCAAATATTTAGAAAATTACCAACTATATTTCCAAGTATTTTGAGTATCATTGGGTTTTGTAAGGGAAGGAAAAAGACAGATAAATTTACCCAATGATCCGAGGTAAAAAGTTTTATCTTGATGTGGAGACCATGGTACCATAAAAAGATTGAGAAGTGAATGCATTAAACAAGATGTGGGTAATGGGATAAATAAAAGGATAAATGTTCATCATCCTAAAATCATATAAAAATGTGATGAGAATCAGAAATCCTTACTATATAATGGTCTATCATTCCCTATAATATGTTGACGAGTATATCAATGATATCGACTGACAATTTATGCCTGTTGAAATGATATAATATAGAGACACAATATTAGGTAGAGTAATTATAGAACTATAGGGTAGAGAGATTGATTCATAATACCATCAAACAATTATGGGACCTTCAGGATAATAAATATGCTAGGAAATGGTTGGATCAAATCAGGGGTGGTGAAGTGGATAAATCCTAAACTGTGATCTGAGGAAAATCTAATCGAGGGTCCCACACCCTATTGAGGGAGAGAGGTGATGGGGGAAAACTTAACCTCCAGGACAAACCCTAGAGATAGTTGGGAGAGGAAATATTCACTTCATTTAAATCAATTGCTATTGAATATTGACCAAATATTCTTTCCAGTTTAATACACATATCATAAGCCACCTTATTACTATTAATATCATAGAGAGTCATACCTCTAAGATATTATTATTCAAGACCTGAAACCTTATATTTATAAATAGGTGGATGTTTTATGAGAATCATTTTCATAATATCAATATATTTCTTTTGATTGTTCGGTCCATCTATGGTTTTAAAAACTTTAAAAATATAATTGAAGAAGATATCAATATTCTCATTTGTGCGCATCTTTATATCATCAAAATTTTCTTGAATTACATGTAATTTATCCTCCTTCACCTTGTATCCCCATTAACAAATAATCATTATTTTTCATATATTTTTTTTGTGATCCCATCACTTTAATATAGATCCAGTTTTATATGGCTTCGAATAAAGAAATTGTATCCTTCATATCATCATCAAAATGTTTCTTGTGGTCTTCATTCAATTAAATTCTCATAAAATCACTAACTTGTATCCAATGAAAAATAGTAGTGAAAATTTTAAGTCCTAGACCATAAATGAGATATCATGTGATTCCTCCATATTTTAAAATTATATACATAAAAAAGGACTCCATTTTCCATACTAGAAACATTCAAAGAGGTAGGTTTATTAGGAAATAACCTGGTGGATATAATACCACTTTTTGTAACCCAAGGTCTAATACACCTTAATAGGGGGTGAATTGGGGTGTTAAATTCTTCTTTTCTCACTAGATCATGTTCTCATGTTATCTTTAACAATACAAACCCTCCTATATTCAATAAAAAATATGATATATGGTTGTAGAAATTAATGAAAGGATGCATATATTTTACATAGTTAACCACAAAGGGATAGTCCAATGAGAATACATAGATGGTTTTTCGATATATAAATAGTTTAACACTATGAACTATATATATTACAATTTTTTTTATAAATTCACACTTCCAATCCACGTAAACTCCTACTTATTATCTCATGGTGAACTTATTAGAGTTAAGGAATACAATAGAGATTAAATATAATGATAACTTATAATGATTTTTAATAAAAGAAAAAATCAGTACATTAAGGGTGTTTTTGTTGAGATTTTTTTTCTTTTTCATGATCAAATAATTAATATAATTCTACAATAATGATATGTACCTTTATTTATTTTTCATAATTTTCAATGTTGTTATCTATGTTGTATTATTACTAGATAATTGATATTATTATTCTCTCCTTTTATAATTTATTTTTTCACACATGCATTTAGTATGATCATTATGTACTAATTAAATTGAGTAAATCCTTGAAATCTCATTCGGTTCAATCATCTTTAAATTATAATTGAATATTTAAGATGTTCTAAAATGAACCCATAACTTTGAAACCTGTTCCTAAATATAATATTCTTCTTAACTTCAATGATTTAATGTTATTGTACCATGATTCAAGTCTTGATGTATATTTTAAAAATCGATCTGAAAAATCTTGGACGATATCTCCCTCTTAACTCTCTTGAAAATCATGATGTGATTCTAAAAATATTATCATCCATCGAATGTGTCATAGCATGAGGTTCTACATTACAATGTGTTATCTTATTCTCACAAGAACAACCCTATACTATATTTTCATGGAACTATATCTTTTATAAATCCATGTGTCATGAATCAATCCCCTTTATTCATATTTTTTTATAGAACCTATCCCAGTGTGATATTTCATTAATGACACGATCCTTAGATCTCGAGATAAACTAAATTCACTTAAGCATCCTTCATGGTGTGGCTCCTATATTGTGTCATGCACTCTAAAACTCAAAATATTACAATATAAAATAACTTATGAAATAACGAAATGAAATTTATAGATTTTTTCCTTACTCTTATTATTTACCATGTTTTCCAAAACATAATTGAATTTCATTATTCATATGTCATGGTATGTCCATTAATTTAATTATGTGGCCTACCCATTTTTGAAAATATTAAAAAAGTAATAATTTCATACAAAAAAAACTTACTCAACCCATATAAAATACTTAAAAGGAGTAATTTTTCATTTTTTAAACTCCAACTCCATTCATGACATGATGCATGATGTCACAACATGAATGACTGATATGAACATATCAAATGAACTTTACTTTAAAACATGGATTTTTATGTATCAATTATATTCTTACATGTGAGGGAAATTTACCATTTTTGTGATTTATGCTTTAGTAATAGTGAGAATATATTAGTTAGATCACTACCTTTATATTTTCAAAATATATAAAAAAAATTTCTAGTCATATCCACACACATTAAATTCTTCACATGACTTCTAAACTAATCTTACTTGATGATAAATATAAAATAAAAACAAATAGTGTAAATATTTAAATATAATGTGACATATGGTGAATGTTATATAAGTATAAAATATTTTAGTATAAGTAGGATATTGATATAAATATGAACTAAAATGAGTTCTATCATAGAATAGTCTATACAAGGGTATGTGCTAAGGATATTCACGATAGACAGAATGTAACTATAATGTGGATCTCTTGCATGAAGTTATCATGTTATGTGATGAAATGTAGGTTCCTAAAATATTATATTCTAAATTCTATCATATTAATTTATTTTTCATTATCTGACAATAATAAAAAGTTTAAACATTAAACAAATTCTTTTAGTCATTAAATTAATTAGTAGAGAATAAAGTCAGACATTTCAAGCAGTTCAAACATTGAATATTGTTTTTGAGAAATATCTTATAAATATATGGTTTTAATTATTGGTTATATAAAACATTTATAACATATTATGATCTTTAAAACATGGATGTGATCCAATGAAAGAATTCCTCAAAACCATAGGATATCAAACTCTTATTTCTTTAAAGAATTTTACCAAGGTTCACATAAATCATGGCTTGAAGGTGGTTCTTCTCAGTGTTTGTAGATTAGTTCAATATATAGAAACCCTAGGATTAAGGTTTATTTTAGTTTATTCATAGTTATATTGTTCAAGATAATGTGATAAACATCTACATGTTAGATCATTAGTGGTGGAAGTTATAATATTCTTCATTATTTTATTAAATCCAAATTATATGGAAGAATTTATAATTTTTTGTTTTATATGTTATATTTACATTTTGTTGAGATAATTTTTTCCCTCTATAACCTGAAAAATATTTATTTTAAATGTACCATGGACTGATTTTATGAACATGGGTTTTTGTATTTTTTATTGTAAATTCCATTATTTTTATTCTTGAAAAATATTTTTTTATATTTATTCATGTTTTAATTTAAAATTATGAGTTTTTAAAAAATATTTTGGCTGATTTAATTATTTTATAATATATTTTTGAATAAAATGGTTTGGAGAAAATATATATAATCGTGATATAAAAATAGATTAAAGTGTTAGGGGAATGGATAGAATTTATAGGTTTTATTTGGAAAGGATGAACCATGACATAGATAGGGAAAATATAAAATTAAAAATTAATATGGATAGAGATATAGTATGGATGAAACTATGATTATAATTGGATGTGAATTTAACATTATTTTCTCATGATACCTTTAAATTTTGTAATGTGATAAGATCAATATATGAAGGAAATTAATAATAATTTCCCTTTTTATTTTCATATTGGTAAATCCTTTATGGTTACTCTTATTTTTTAAATATAATTTTTAAGGGGATTTATTGAGTTATTTAATGTTAATACTTTATGTATATTCATGTTTGCGAGGTTTTGGCCGAAATTGGGGATTTGTTTTGGTTTTTAGAGGATTTTTTTATAGATGCATGTCTGAGGGGATATGAATAATTCCCAAGTGACTCTGTGAGGAATTTTAGTGGATTAATAATAAATTAATAGTTAAATTAATGGTATTTGAGATCATATGTGTTTAAAATTTATGTTAAGAATAATTCCCAAGTAAAAAATGCATTAATATTCACACAATTCCTGGGACCGTTCAACTAGACTATGAATTTACTTAAAAAGGTACTCAAACTTATATATTTTTCCATTTTTGGTGATTAATTAACCATTATCTCCCTTTTATGTTATTCTCTTAACATAGGGTGACTTTGGAGGTGATATTTTGGGCTTCCTCCCCTAAATCTTTGCTCTCTTGGTTCTTGGAGTGTTGTGGTTCTTAATATAAGGTAAGTTGCTCAAGACAATTTCTCATATTATTTGTTTTGGTTTCCCTCATAGTTAAACCTTAATAAATATGTTTTTGAAATATTGAGTGATCTAGGTTAAATAGATATTTGTTTTTTTTAATTTATTAATAAGGATTAGAAAATAATGGGTCTCATGTCTGGTTGTGTGATTCAGCTTAATCACTGAGTTGATGTATTCCGATTCTATTACATATTATGGGGTGAAAAATATATTAATATTGAGTTTTGGTTTTAATTTAAACAATTTTATATATTTAAAATTATTTAATAATATTTATTGAATGATTGTGGTAAAATAGTTTTTGGGTGTGGGTGATTTTTAGAAAAAAAGAAAAATGGAGAGGTTTTTTGTGTGTGTGCGAATTCTAGAATGTTTGGAGAAATTACAATGTTAAAATTTTATGGTGACATGGTTATGAAATTTTGGTATTTTTTTATATTATATATTTGTTTTTTGATATTTCCATTGATAAGGGTATTTAATTACCACTTAAGTTTGGGTGCCTTATTATTAAGAATTATCATTTCTTTTAAAGATTTTAAAAACATAGAAATTGTTTTAAGGTGGTTTTATAAGAAAAATTAGTTCAATTATATATATATTAATAAAATTTAGGTTATATTAGTCAATTTAATATTTTATTTTGATATAAAAACTTTTTAAACATTTGAATATTTTCTCTTTAAAAAACTAATTTTTCTTCGCGTGTGTGGGATAAATTTTAATTTAAAATTTTCAACTTACATGAATGTAATTTGGAAAAATAGATTCCATATTTTTGAAAATAATATTTTATATTATCTAATAATATCAAATTACTTTTTTAGAATTATGAATAGTCATATTAGTAAAAAATAATTACCGTAGTTAAGGTGAAAATGGGTTTACTAGGAGTTAAACTAAAATGTTAAGGGGTTAAAATGTCCTAGAAACTTGTCAAAAACTTATTTTATAGCCATATATAGACCTTATAACCTATAAGGATTTATAATTTCCATGTTTTTTTATGCTTATTCAATGTAAAAAACATGGTTTGACCATTTTCTTTTAAAAAATTACAAGTGTGCCACTCACCTCACTTATAAAAGGCCACCTCTTATCCTATCCCCTTAACAATTCAAAAACCATTTTTATCAGATATTTAATCCTCAAATATAATCCTTAATTCCCTAAAGTAATCCTATAATACTTAACTTTTTTTATAAAGACAACCTAGGAAGGATTTTGGGGCAACCCAAAAGAAATTATCTAAAGAAGAGGCAACATCCCTAACTGAGCGTATCATTTTATTTATTCCTCCTTATCATTAAATTCCTATTAAAACATGATGATATAATAACCTAATTATATTAAATATAAATATGTGTTCTTATTATATGGTAATTACCTAAAACCATATCCACTTTCATCGAATGAGAAAGGAAATCATTATTCGTGTGTACGACAGACTACCACCTCACGAACCAATGTTATTCATTTTCCATCACCACCTCTCATAGATGGATAGAATGATAGATTAAATGTTTATATATTATATTTATTATATTATTATGCTCATGAAATTATTATATCACATATATATTCTTACTTTCCACTCAGTGAGAATATTATAATGTTTCTCCTGTGTACGGCAGACTACCATCTCATAAAGCGATGTGATTCATCCATGATTTAAATGGAAAGTAATAAGGATGGTTTTAATGAAAATATGTGGTATATATTAAATAATAAGGATTTGTTAATTTGAAAATATTATTCACCTTTATTTATTTCAATCCGTCAAGAAAATGGTAATAACAT
Organism: Viscum album; assembly: GCA_963277665.1. NCBI lineage: Eukaryota > Viridiplantae > Streptophyta > Magnoliopsida > Santalales > Viscaceae > Viscum > Viscum album. The sequence goes on from OY728158.1 coordinate 68,215,867, forward strand.
TCATGTGTACGTACGATCTACCGTCTCTGTGAACGGTGTATTTCATTTTATATATTTAAATTTTATGGATTAATATAGATACATATATAATGAATATATATGATATTTTATATAATTTATTATTGATATTATGGAACAATGATCAAATTAATTGAACCAAAAATAAAAAATAAAAACATACACAAAAAACAAAGTAGTTATTTCCCGAAATGTGACTTTAATATGGAATTGTTAATAAATAGGTAATAAAAGGTCATAAGTAAATAATATATGGTATTATATATATATATATATATATTTTTCTATAATATATTCATAAAAAAGTTATATTTTTTATACAGGAGGTTCGAACGTGTATGAAGGACGCTGAGACATAAGGTAAGGTATTTCCATCTTACTTTTTACTTATGTGAGACACATGACATATTCACCACCAATTTATTTTATGTGATTTATATAATATAAATGAATTTATTTTATGATTATTATGCTGAATATTATTGGTATTTAAACATCCATTTTAGGATCTCTCTTTCATGGGTTTACAGTTTAAAAGTTACCAAAGTGGTAAGTGATTTTTGTCTCAATTTGATTTCTTTGGGACATAAGTTATGTTATGAAACTAGATAATTCTATGAAGTGTATATACTACCCCTTTGACATGTTATATCATTAATATCCTTATTTTCATGAAATTTATTATTTAATTTTATGTAATTATTTAATGTGGCTTACGATTCAAAAGATAACAATGTTGTAAAGGTTTGATGTTACAATATCATTATTTATCTGGAAAAATGATGAAACGTTTAGGGTTGTATGTTGGTTTGAATTAATGGATTTTGGGTATAAATATGTCAAAGGGAATATAATATTTCTATGTGGGCATGTAAATATTCATAGGTGGTTTCAGTTCATTATGTGAAAGATAGAATAAAAGTGGTATACTGGACACTATCACATCGTGAGCAATTTACACAATGTGAACATATTGACTGATAAATGATATGAACTAGTTCCAAGAATGAAATGGTTATACACAATGAAACTTGTTCACATATTGAAAAGCACTATTGGGTTTATTTCAAATTGAAAATATTTGCTTTTAGCACATTTTATAAATCAAGAAATTCACACCATGAATGGGGTTCACAGCCAGAATATCTCAGGACTAGCAGTTTTAAACCACACTATACATATGATTTATTTTTTATCCACCATTAATATTTCACTATAAAATCATAGGACGACTCTAGGTTAGTTTGTAGAAATTCCTTCCTTTCTGAAAGTATCATCCTATCATTTGATCTCTAGTGAGTTCCTTAGAATTGGTTTTCCACTTTCTTCAACTATCACATGTTATAGAAATGTGATCTCTTGACCGCCGTTTAATTAGGTTTGGATCTTGATTTTTGTGTGATCTAAGTTTTCTTTATTATCACAATAACCTTCAATATTTATTATAATTACATATTAAAATTTATTCTTTGATTATTATATAATAGTATGTGGTATAGAACAATTCCTTGTGGTTTATTTATAATAGTTTAAGTACATGAAATATTATTTGATTTCACTAAATCAATGTGTGAGTTTATTAAAAAATTAATTGGTGACAATAATTGTGTGTTTTGAATAATATTTAGATTCATTGGGATTTGGTAATGTTGAGTCATGGCATAGAGATACCCATAAGGTGAGCCTTCCCTTGACTATAATGAACTAGATAATATCTTGAAATATGTTTTACCATGACATGAGACCTCAGGTGATTGATTGTGATAGACTATGCATGAAAAAATGTATTAATTTTTTATTGAAATGATAGATGATAATTTTATATGATATGGGTGTGTACAATGACATGATAAAAAATTAAGATATAATTTGATTAATTATGGTGTAATTATAGGGAAAATGTTAATTGGATGAATTAACCATTGTGTCTTATGATGTTATGCTTTTTATTCCTACAATTATAACATATGTTGCAATTTGTGTTATAATTATTATAGGACTTGGACCAGTTATTATATAATGCTTATAAGTCTTGGCCTATTTATTTCAAAATTCTTATATAGAGTGCTTAGATTGGTAATGATGTAATGTTTATAGGGCTTGTCCCAGTTATGTTTTATCGCTTATAGGGATTGAACCAGTTATGATGAAATGTTTATATAGAGGGATTGTCCTAGTTAGGTTGTAATACTTATTGGTATTGGCTCAGTTATGATGACATGTTTATACGGAGGACTTTTACTGGTCATGTGATTATTCCATGGATGTGTGATCATGGTTGGCAGGGTTTTTATATATGGTCAGAGATATTTTGACATGGTTTCAAAGAAGGTTGATTCTTTTATTGTATCAATTGATTAATTAATACATTTTTTGATCACTTTATTTTATGAAATTATTTATCTGAATAGGTTGATGTATACACAGTGGTTTCAAACTAATTATTTTTACTCACACCCTATTCAGATTTCTGTTTGGTCCCTGAGAAGATTACATGGATGTAGTTTTGGAATAGGGAAAAGGACCCTGTGGTTGATTATTGCTTTATTGATCGGTTGGAGCTTATAAATGGGGTTGACCAGGGATTTAGGACCATTTAATTTTGATGTTATTTGGGATATCTTGTTCTTTTATCCATATGTATTTCATCATTCCATTTTTTACATTCCATCCTAACATTAAAAGGTTTTTTATTATTTGGTTTCTTTGTTTATATTTTATCATCCATTTTTATAATATACTATTTATTCTATTTTTATTACTCTATATTTGTTTATTTCCTATTTATTTCAACTCTATGAAAAGGGGTATAGTCTCCCCACTATATTCTCTACACACTCACTACTAGTTGGAAGCCTATAGAATATGGGTATGAACATTTTAGGTCTAGTAATCAAACTTATTTGGCTATGTGAAATAGTTTCTAATTGTGGGTTATTACAAAGTGGTATTAGAGGAATCCGATTTTATTTTCTACTACTTTACTATTTGGGAATTTAAGAAAGTAGGATAGGATGTTTTGGGACTTGGTAATGATCATGTTCATGGAAGTAGCTAACACATGTAAGGGGAAAATCTAAGTGCCCAGGGATGGTATTATTATTCATGATGTTATGTTGTTACGATTGATATTATTTCAACTTGGGTGATTCAAATGTTGTGTGATGTTATTGTTTCTTGATATTTATACTCATGGCCTGGTATGAAATTAGATGAGTATTCATACATCATGATAGGTACATAGGGGTATATATTGACATTAATTTTTCATTATAGGGATGTATATATTTCATGTGATATATTTTCCTATATGAACTGTGAGATGAGATTCATTTTATATCTAATAAATAAAATAAAATAATTGTTATGTCATTTCAATTCAATTGTAAATCCACATTTCAAGAGACTATGATCCAGTGATTCTCTGTTGTTGTACCTTGTTGAGGTTGACCATGTTTTTATCTAGTGTTATAAGGAGAGTGTTTGCCTTATAGGGAAAATACAACCTCATCATCTTTAAATAGAGCATCAAGAGAGAGAAAATGTGAATGATTATAACAAATATGAACTAGAGATTCCTTTATATTTTGAGGATCATATGGATGTTGAAATTCATGATAACTTCATGAGGATCATGTGATCTTTTTAATGGGAGAATTTTTGCATTGTACCTTTGATTTCATAGATGAAAATAGAGATTTTACTACAACATTTTCCTATTTTCACTAGGGAGGGAGGATCTATAGAAGTTTAGATTTGAATTAAGTTAGTCCAAATAATATTAAATCACCTCAACACACCTATTGATAGGAGTGTGAATTGATCTACATATAGGCTTCATGGACCAGCCAATGGTTGGTGGGAGACATTAGACAAAGATGGGTAGTAATATAAGCTATCTTGGAAGGAATTTGAGGAATAGTTTTTGAGACACTTATATCAAAATATGTTGAGGTATGGGAAGGGTCATGAGTTAATTAACCTAACATAGGAGGGCATGTCAATGATAGACTATCTAGCAACATTCACTGAATTACACCACTTTGTTTCATCTTTAGAATTTGATGAGATATATATGGAGAGTGCATTTCTAGGATGGTATTTCTTAAAATACCATATCAAAAGTGAATTTTTTTCTTGAGTAGTAATTCATACATGATGAATTAGGCTCTCATAATGGAATGAATCCATGATTGGCCTCAAGTAGAGTCTATGTTGTTTTATCAGGGTAAAATGTGAGCTCTTCTTCTAGTAGAAAGAAGAATATCTATGATAGATATCACCAAGTAAATAATGAGAATAGTAGTCATGATAGTGGGAATCTATCTTAGGACCATGTTCCATTTCCGTGCAATTAGTGTGAATTTTTTTTCCAGAAGCGGCCTTCGTGTATGTAACCTTCATTGGATTTCCATACTTGTGGATGTTTGGTCCACCTACACTAGTTTTCTAGGGGAATATAGTACTAGATCAGTGGAAGGGGATTAAGATAGGTTCCATAGTCTAGGAAGGTCTCAGTTACACCTCAGAAAACTGATTGTTAGATCTCCACTAGATGTTTAGGTCAAGGCATGGGATTTAGTACCCCAGTATAAGATCAAAAATACTTAGAAAAGTGAAAAGTATAGGGTAGTATGACTGGATCCTAAGGAAGAACGATACGTCACCTACATACTATGCAGTCTTATCCTACTAGTTTAGATACATGACCTTCTATCTTCAGAGGTACAATTATTATATCATCTATCTTAGATGGATTTTTCTGATATAGGAGAAACAAATTCCTTTATATATTCTCTTTTTTTAAATGCTTTCACTTTGTTATGGAAATCTTGGATGGATCCTTGATAACTAACACACTGTTATGTGTGTTGTTAGAGACTATAAAACATTTCAAGACATGTTCTCTAGAAATCGGTGGTTACCATTACTTTTGGGAACCATTTATCTTGGAAATGATAGGTTTTTGTTTGATTTGGTTTATGTATTGTTTAAATCTATATCAGGCTCACATCAACTATTACTGGATGAGAGTTACATTTAAATCTCCAGAAGGTGGTATCTATTTTCAACAAAGTGAGTGGTATTTTAGGGTGGTCATGTAGGACTAATTTAGTGTAGATTGGATTGTATCATGGATCATATTGAAGGTATTTCTCTAGATAATGACAGAATGTAGTAGGATAATTTTCCTCCAATGGTATACCATTTTCAAGATGTATTTCCTAATGTCTTCTATGGATTCCCACCTGAGTAGAAGATTAAATTCATGATCAAGTTTATGTCATGATTACAACAAGTTTATAATCCATATTATAGGATGGAACCAATAGATATTCAAGGGTTGAAAGTTATGTTGAATGATCTTGAAGCTAAGTGTTTCATATGGCCTATTATGTCACTATGGGGTTCTCCCATTCTTTTCAGCATGAATTATGATGGTACTTCATGCTTGTTTTTGGACTATCGAAGATTGAATGAGATGATGGTCAAGAATAGGTATCCCCTCCCAAGAATTGATGATGTTTTCAATCAGTAGAGAGGTTCCTGGATTTTCTATAGGATTGACTTGAGATCAGGGTATCATCAGTTGAGAGTGAGACCCTCAGACATGCCTCAGACTACTTTTAGGGGAAGGTATGGCTTGTATGAGTTTGTAGTGATGTTTTTCGGTCTGAAGAACACACCAAAGATATTCATGGATTTGATAAATTATATCTTTCATCCTTTCCAGGTTCATTTTATGGTGTTCTTCATAAATGATTTCTTACTATTCTCCCAGTCATACTAATATCACAACCAATATATTTACATCTACTTGAGTACATTGAGGGAGCATCGACTATATTCTAAGCTAACCAAATACAAAATTATTGGTTGATAAAGTGTACTTCATGGGTGATGTCATCTCATAGGATGGAGTGTCAATGGAAAAAAAGAAGGTTGAATCCATGGTATCATGGGATCATCCCATGACTGTCTTTGAAATTCACAGTTTTATGGGTTTAGCAGGTTATTACCGGTGTTTTATTTATTTTTTCTCCCGTTTGGAAGCACTGATGTCTAGGATGGTCAAGAGAGGTTGGAATTTTGTGTGGTTAGATTCTTTTGAGAGAGAGTTTGTGGAGATAAAGGGAAGAATGACGTTAGTGCCAATCCTCAACTTACCTATACTGGTTAAGGCATGTACCGTGTACTCTAATGCATCTAGAGTTGGACTCAGAGAAGTTATGATGTATAAGGATCTAGTGGATTCTTATGGAACTTGATTACTAAGACCACATGATAGAAATTTTCCTACTCATGATATGGAGTCAGATGTGATGTTTCATTCCCTAAAATGCCAAAAAAACTATCTTTTTAGTGATATGTTTGTCTTGTACATGGACCACAAGAGCCTAAGGTACATACATTCTCATTGAGACATGAACCTTTAGCAGAGTATTTGGGTTTATTTTCTAAATCCTTCTAAATTCAAGATGGGTTACACACTGAGCATGGGAAATATCATTACCAATTTCTTGAGACCTAATACACAGATAGAGGTAGTGTGAGAGTATCACAATGAGTGTAAAGTGGTGAAAATCTTTTCATACATGAATCGAGATGTTCAGGAGTCCTTGGTATAAGTGGCTCTAAATTCCACATTTTTAATACCCATGATTCTTGACTGAATCAAGACATAGAATTTATTTGATCTAGATCGCTTAGATATGCGGGATAACTTATATAGTGTGATGCCACAACCAAGATGGTATCTTGGAAATGGTGATGTATTTGTTATCCCTAGTCGAGTATGGGGTCCTACGGTCTTGTGCGAGGGTCTGATGAGAGAGTTTCTTGATTATAGATGGGTGGACACCCAGGTATGAAAATAATGTATCATGATATTCATAGAATTTATCAGTGTCTAGTAATAAAGAAATAAGTATTAGGCCTTGTGGTGATATGTTTCACATGTTAGTAGGTGAAATTTGAGCTTCAGAGGGCCGATGGGCTATTGTATTCTATACCCATTCCATAGTGAAAATAGGATAATTTCACTATGTATTTTGTGATAGGATTACCCAAGAAAACTCTCAAGAATGATATAGTATGGTTGATCATAGATCGACTAAAAAAATTAGACCTCATCTTTTCTATGAGGGAGACCATCACTATTGATGATCTAGGTAGTCTTTATATGTGGGAGATAGTTTAGTTTCATGATGTTTTGTGGAGTATCATTTCTAATATAGATCCCCATTTCATATCTAAGTTCTTGAAGGGTCATCAGAAGGATTTGGGAATGTAGTTCATTTTGAGCACAACATATCATCCAAAAAATGATGGAAAATATTGTAAGAACCCAGATCTTCATTTTCAGTTATGTCTTTTCTTTTTCCTGGAGTTTTTGAGAAAAGATTAGTTTCTGGAAAATTCTGAAGTACACGTCGTGTACTCCTATGCCGCTCGAGGCCGTGTACTAGCCGTGTCTGGGCCACACACACGGTGTGTAAGGGTGATGTGGAGGCTGCTTAAAGCGGAGTACGAAAAATCCGAGTACACTCCATGTACCCTAGAAGTACACGTCGTGTATTTTCTTATTTTTTCATTAAACAGACCAGGGTTGCGCCTGACGGACATAACTCTCTTATTCTTCAGGTTTTTTGTCTGAGAGAACCTGTACGGTCGCATAAATTCTCCGAGCCCCCATGCCTCTGTACGTTCTCCGAATCGACCGCCGTATATTGCGTTGGAACCACATCAGTGAGTTATTCCTTCTCCTAGAGCTCTACTTTCCAATTTTTCCTTTTTCTCAAGTTATCGTGGGTTGAATGTTTTGTGCATTTTCATAGATCTACGCTGTTCTGAGTATAATCAAGCCTCGTGGTTCAAGTATATCGATATCTTAGGATCGAGGTAGGTGTTTTGTGCCTTACCTTTCAAAGTCTTTGAGTTTTATATGCAAATTCCACCAATACCCGTGAACGGGGTATTGCATGTTTACCTTTTTGCCCTTGTTTCTTTCCTGCCTTGCTTTCATGCTCGTGTAGAGGTAATTTTGATCATCTTTGTGGATAATTGTTGTTATTGGATTTTTTCCATGCCTTATTCATATTACAACCTTCAGGTCTTATTAGCCTTTGGACGTTATACCTGTTTCCACGCATTGTGATTGTAGGATAGAAGGATGTTGTTAACATTCTTGTTGCTCTATAGACTGTATAGATAATTAGATCTATAGGTGTACTTTGGTTAGCCAAGTAGCTCTATAGGTGTACTTTGGCCTTATAGCATTACTATGCACTGACTGGCATAGGACTGTGAGAGCCTGGTGCTATGGACTATAAGGGATAGACCGAGTGAGATTCCCAGAGTGTCTTGGACAATATAGGCTACGGGGGATAGACCAAGTGAGCTTCCCAGAGATATTTTGGATATTATAGACTACAGGAGGGTAGACCTAGTGAGCTTCCTCAGAGAGTCTTTATTTATTTGAATTTCTTTAAAACCTTGCCAGGATAGAGGAGGAATTGACCGACTGAGCTTCCTCAGAGAGTCTGTGGTATACCTGAGACTATAGGAGGATTGACCGAGTGAGATTCCTTAGAGAGTCTCTAGACCTTGAGTCCAAGAGGGTTAGACTGTGTGATCTTCATCAGAGCATCCCTGACTATCCTAGACTATAAGGGGAATTGACCAAGCGAGCTTCCCTAGAGAGTCTTACAATTCTGTATGACCAAACCAGAGGGGTTAGGCTGCGTGTACTACCCAGAGGGTTGTGGTACTTCTTGGATAGGACCATATGGGATAGCTGCGAGTACTTACCAGAGGGTTCCCTATTGTGGTTAGCTGTTTGCTTCACTACGGCTTATTGTTATATGGATTGATTACTGTTTCATATCACCCTGTTACTGTTTAATGCTTACTGATTACTACCTCCTATTTAATATTACTATTACTGCTTACTGCACTATTACCTCCCATATACTCATTGACTGTAAGGCATAGATCTTCGGGTGGTTGCCTTTTGGGATTAGTCTCACACCCTGTTTGGGTCATGCTTTTTGGCCCAAACAGACTATGTTGTTGCAGGTATAGACAAGGGCAAGCGCCCTTCGACTTTTGGTACTTGATTGCTTGGATCTGGAGAGCATGGGACCAATCCAAGGCTTGTGATGCTGAGGAGTTACTTATTTTTATTTCTTTTGTACTTTGGTTTAGTATTTTATTCAGCATTGTGACTTGTTTGGATGATTTCCTAGATATGTATCATGCATCATTTCATATATATACATATGTGCTCTAGTTGTTTGCTGATTTAGTCTTCCGCTGTTTGTTATTGTTGGTTATTTACTGCTTCTGCTATTGTATGTTTATTTACTTCCGTTGTACACTCTGCCAATGAGGGAATAGTTTCCCCACTATCACACCTAAGACCCTCGCTGCTAGTCGGAAGCCTTTGACATTTGGGGAAATGCGCTTGAGGCCATGTGACCAACCGGGTACGGGGTGCCTCTGGGTGGCTTCTAGAACCGGGATATTACAAAGTGGTATCAGAGGGTTTCTTTTCTCTTGGTTTACTATTTAGAGCATTTATCTAGGGATATGATGGACTCGGTACTTGGTAATAAGCTGTATCTGGGAGTAGCTAACCCGTGTACAACGAAATTCCATACTACATCTTTTATTGCAGTTTTCTGGTTTTGAGATTTTATGGTTGATATGATTTCACCTAGAGTGATTCACATGACTTGTGTTTTTATTGTTGTTTCTATTGCAGTTCTATTTCTGTCGCAACCCGATGAGATGAGGGTATGCCATCTCATGCATCATATAGGCACTGTTAGAAATATCATACCATGTATTTTTTCCATTCCATCTAGGGTACATTAGCGATTGCATGCTGTTGTGATAGATGTTGTGTAGATTATGAATGCTGTTGTGATAAATGATATGATAGAATCCCTGCTATTTGTTAGAGAAATCATTTGTGTTGTACCTTGCTTAAACGAACGCCAAATTTTGGTTCTTGAGGTGTTATGGCCCTCTTGATTCAGAAGTTGGTGGATCGTTGACCTGTTTTTCCTTATATAAGACTGTATTGGATGCCAAGATTCAATTTTTGGGGAGTATGGGCCCTTACGAATCAGAATTTGGCACCTTCATGCCTTGTTTCCTGTGTTTTCTGGGTTTCAGTGCAGTTTCTAAGCTACTGCCCGGAAAAACCCAGAATACATGGCGTGTACTTTGTGACTACATGCCATGTAGTTTCAGACCACATCACTGACTGTGTGAGTAGGAACACGGTGTTGTGGAAATGTATTTAGGAACACGCCATGTACGGTAGGTGCACGCCGTGTATTATAGATCCGTGTACCCGGCTGTGTCACTAACAACACGGGTTGGGGAAGCTCGAGTAGAACACGCCTTGTTGGTAAAGAACACGACGTGTAGTCTTGTTCCAGGTACCCGGCCGTGTCATGAACAACACGGGTCGATGTTATCTTCTCCTATACAATCCATGCTTGTTTGGAACACGCTGTGTAAGAGTCTGTCGTGTAGTCGACTGTGTAACTAACAATACGGGTTGCCGAAACCTTGTCTAGTACACACCGTGTCCTTAGTGAACACGCCATGTAGTCTAGGGTTAAGAGGACCGTGTGGGTTGGGCGTGTAAAGAGACTCAGGTAGGGGAATAGAGTTCAAGTACACACCGTGTGTGGGTACAACACGCTGTGTAGTTGGGGTGTTACATGACCAGAAGTGGCAGGAGTACACGCCCATGTGTATGGTTTAAGTGAACAAGCTGTGTAGTTTTTATACACGCCTTGTAGTCGTGTTTTGTAAACTTGAGTTCTTCTTTCCCCTATCCCCGTTTTGTACTCTTGTGTTCTCTATCTTTGATAATACTAATCTAAGGTGTGCTTTTTATCTTTCAGAGCTATGCCTCCGAGACGTCCTCCAGTTGTACGTCAGTTTCCAGATGGTGATCAGACACCGGATATGGCCGACTAAGGACCTCCTACAGATCCTCCTACTATTCCAGACTTGGCACTAGTAGTTATACCTATCGCAGGCGTTGATGCGCAGTTCAGGGAGGACTTCCTGAGGATGATGCAGACTTTTTAGGGAGCACCGCCTCCTACCCTATTGATGACCGAATTGATGCAGGTCTTTCAGCAGCAACATCCTCTTACTTTCTCAGGGGATGGGGGACCCCAGGCTGCATAGTCGTGGTTGGAGTCCACACTGACGATCTTTGATCATCTGGAGATACCCCCAGAGAAGAGGGTAAAACTGGCCACCTATATGCTTTGAGACACTGCCAAGAGGTGGTGGGAGGTGATCTCATAGTCAGGGCTCCAGTAGAGCATGACTTGGGATGAGTTTCGGTGCACCTTCTATGATTACTTTTACCCAGATACCTTGAGGTCCGACCGAGCCTGTGAGTTTATGAGTCTAAAATAGGGTACACTTCCTGTTATGGAGTACTCGTCCCACTTTACCGAGCTGTAGCATTTCACGCCGATTCTAGTAGGCGATGAGTTGTTCCTTTCTAGGAAGTTCGAGGATGGTCTCAAGCAGAAGATCCATTCCCAGGTGAATATCTTCAGGTTGACTTTGATATCCTCTATCGTCAACCAGGTGCTGATCACTGAGCGCAATCTGAGAGATTCTGGAGTAGTGATCCAGGTCGGTTCAACATCCAGAGCTGGTGTTCCTCCTAGGGATAGTAGGAAGCATCGCAGAGAGTCCTATAGAGAAGATCAGAGTAGGAGGGATGTATCTTATGGAAACCAGGTTGTATGCTACCAGTGTGGTAGGAGTGGGCATACTAGGCCCCACTTCCATAGAGACCCGATGGAGTGCCGATCTTGCGGCAAGATGGGCCATATTTAGCACTTTGGTCAGATATTCTCACCTTCAGCTGGTGTTAGGGGTTCTTCTATGACCTCACATTCAGTAGACGCTTCACCAGTTTCACACCAGTCTGGGAACTTGAGTTCTTCTAGCCGTTCAGGCCTAGGTGGAGGTTGTGGCCATGGTGGTCAGTCAACAGGTTACTAGCAACAGTGGAGTGGATCATCTCATAGTGGTCAGCCAGGGGCACAGGGCCACGGTACATGCCATACTTTTTCCGTGGAGCAGACCTACCAGGAGCTGGATCCCGACCCTTCTACAATTCGAGGTACGATCTTAGTAACCTCAATTTTATCTTCAGCTCTTTTTGATATTGGTGCTTCACATAACTTTATCTCTATTACTGTTGTGGAGAGCCTTGGGCTCTATAACTTTTCATCTACTGACATGTTGACACTTGACACACCATTGGGAATGAGTACATCAAGCGTACGTCAGTGCAAAGAGTTCCCTCTTGATGTCGTAGGGTATCATTTCTTATGGGACCTCTATGTCATAGAGATGATGGGCTATGACGTCATTCTCAGGATGGACTGGTTGGTTCCCTTCCAGGTAGTCGTCGATTGTTATCGCCTCAGGGTGAGTTTCATATCACCAGAGTGTGGATCTTTCCTTCATAGAGGCGAGTGGGATGTCTAGGCAGGTAGAGCTGGACCAGAGCATCATGGGCTAGGAGGAGTTACATCCCAGATTACCATTCTTTATCCAGATGACCAGGGGACTTTGCAGTTAGACTTTCCTCCAGTGGTAGATCGTTTTAGGGATGTCTTTCTAGAGAATTTTTTTGGTTTACCTCCAAAGCGTGAGGTAGACTTCTCGATTGAGCTCGTGCGAGGAGTAGCACCGGTGTCCATTCATCCTTATAGGATGACTACACCTGAGTTTCAAGAGCTCAAGAAGCAGTTGGAGGAGTTACAGGGAAAGGGTTTCATCTGACCTGATACTTCTACTTGGGGTTCTCCTATACTATTTACAAAGAAGGAAGGCGACACCCTTTGGATTTGTGTGGATTATTGGAAGATTAACCAGTTGACGGTCAAGAACCAATATCCCTTGCCAAGGATCGATGACCTCTTTGATCAGATTCGAGGAGACCAGGTGTTCTCGAAGATCAATTTGAGGTCTGGTTATCATCAGTTGCATGTTAGACCATCGTATATACCTCTTACAGCTTTCAGAAGTAGGTATGGACTATACAAGTATACAGTCATGTCGTTCGGTCTCATGAACCCGCCAAGAATTTTATGGCACTAATGAACCAAGTGTTCCATCTGTACTTAGATTACTTTGTGGTGGTTTTCATGGACGAAATCTTGGTGTACTCTCACACTCGACACAACCATGCCACACATCTTGAGATCATTCTGAGTACACTGATAGAGCATCAGTTATATGCTAAGCTCTTGAAATACCACTTTTGGATGGATCAGATTCACTTCTTGGGTCATGTCATCTTAAAGACAGAAGTATCAGTGGACCAAGAGAAAGTGAGAGATGTAGTTTCCTGGGAGCAGCCAAAGAATGTATTTTAGGTGTAGAGTTTTCTAGGAATGGATGGATACTACAAGCATTTCATACAGGACTTTTCCCACCTAGCAGCACCACTGACAGGTATGACCAAGAAGGGGGTGAAGTTTTTATGGTCATATTCTTGTGAGTTAGACTTTCAGGAGCTGAATGGGATGTTGACGTCAGCACCGATACTGGTCTTTCCAGAGCCGGGAAAGCGATATACTATTTACTATGATTATTTAGGTATCAGGATGGGAGCTGTGCTTATACACGGAAATGGAGTCGTTCCTTACGGGTCTCGGCAGTTGAGTCCACACAAGAGGAACTACCCGATGCACAATATGGATTTAGAAACTGTTGTTCATGCCTTACACTATTGGAGACACTAACTTCTAGGAGAGCACTTTTTGGTTTTCATTGACCACAAGAGTCTCAAGTATATCTTCACTTAGCGTGATCTGAATCTGAGACAACACTAGTGGGTTGAGTATCTTTAGTCTTTCAACTTCGAGCTCGCCTATACACCGGGAAAGGGAAACTTAGTGGCTGATGCATTGAGTAGGAGAACTCAGATTCAGGCAGTTCAGGAGGCCAGCAATGAGTGTCATCTTATGGCTCTGTTCACTGAGATGCACATGGAGGTGCACGATAGACAGGGGCATACCTTTATTTCCTCTAAGGCTGTTACCTGTACTCTTCTTGATCGGGTGCGGATGAGGTAGCTATAAGATTTAAAGGGCTTAGTCCTGAGGGAGAGTGTATTAGGAGAGCACCCTCTTCTTGGATGGACAGTGGGCGAGAATGAGATCTTGCATTTCCCAGGACGCATATGGGTGCCATCAGACATACGCGAGGAGATAATGCGGGATTTTCATTCCCCTATTTGGGAAGTTCATCCTGGAATCACCAAGATGTATCGTGATCTACACCGCCAGTATGGTGGCCAAGTATGAAGAGAGATATTGCTGGTTTTGTCATGAGATGTTCTAATTGTCAGCAGGTGAAAGCAGAGCATCAGCGACCAATATGGCTTTTATAGCAGTTACCTATTCCTGAGTGGAAGTGGAACGATGTCGTGATGGACGTCGTGACCGGGTTGCTGAGGTCACCTCAAGGGAGTGATGCTGTTTGGGTTGTTGTCGACATGCTTATGAAGGTTTCTCACTTCTTGCCGATCAAGGATACCTTTAGTGTTGATGAGCTGGGATGGTTGTACATCTGAGAGATTATACATCTACATGGAGTTCCACACTCCATTGTTTCATACAGGGTTGCGCGCTTTACTTCTAGGTTCGGTTAGGGACTTCAGAAGGCTTTGGGTACACAGGTAATTTTGAGTACAAGATACCATCCCCAAACTCAGGTCCAGTCTGAGCATACGATCCAGGTGATTGAGGATATGCTCTGAGCTTTCATTCTAGACTTTGGTGGTTCTTGGGAGAAGCATATACCTCTTGTGGAGTTTGCCTATAACAACAATTTTCAGGAAACTATTCAGATGGCACCTTACAAGGCCTTGTACGATAGGCCATGCCGATCACCTTTATACTGGCTGGAGGTAGGAGAGACAGTTTTGCTGGGACCTTGTCTTGTTCAGGAGACCTCTGAGCAGATAGAGTTGATTCTGAAGAGGATGACAATAGCACAGTCTCGACAGAAGTCTTATGCTGATTAGTGGAGACGACCTCTGGAGTTCAAGGTTGGGGATCAGGTTTTCCTTCGTGTCGCACTAAGGTTGGGACACAAGAGGATTCAGAGATAGGGTAATCTTTCACCACAATACGTCAGGCCATTTGCGGTGTTGGAGAGAGTTGGGATAGTTTCCTATCGATTGCAGTTAAATCAGAGGTACCGGGCTATGCACGAAGTCTTCCACGTTTCTCAGCTCTGACATTACTTTTTAGACCCGTCTCATGTCTTTCAACCGGAGGAGGTTGATCTCGAAGCGGATGCATCATTTGAGGAGCATCCTATCCGAATTTTTGATCAAAATACGAAGGTTCTCTGAGGCCAGTCTGTTCTTCTAGTATGGGTGCTATGGCAGCATGGGCAAGTGCAGGATGAGACTTAGGATAGGGAGGCCGATATACGATCGCAATGGCCGGAGTTGTTTGGGGTTTCTTCTTCTACGCCTCGCTAGTGAAATTCGGGGACGAATTTATTTAAGGGGGGAAGTTTGTAAGAACTCAGATCTTCTTTTTCAAGTATGTATTTCCTTTTTCCTAGAGTTTTTGAGAAAATAGTAGTTTCTGGAAAATTCTAAAGTACACATCGTGTGCTTTATGAGTACATGGCGTGTACTCTTATGCCGCTCGAGGCTGTGTACTGGCCGTGTACGGGCCACACACACGGTGTGTAAGGGTGATGTGGAGGCCGCTTAAAGCGGAGTACGAAAAATCCAAGTACATTCCGTGTACCCCAGAAGTACATGCTGTGTATTTTTTTTCATTAAACAGACCAAGGTCACGCCTAACGGACATAACTCACTTCTTCTTCAGGTTTTTCATCCAAGAGAACATGTACGACCACAAAAATTATCTGATCCCCCGTGCCTCTGTCTGTTCTCCGAATTGACCTCCATCGATTGCATTGGAACCGCAGCAGTGAGTTCTTCCTTCTGCTAGAGCTCTGCTTTCAAATTCATCCTTTTTCTCAAGTTATCGTGGGTTTAATGTTTTGTGCGTTTTCGTAGATCTATGCTGTTCTGAGGATAGTCAAGCCTCGTGGTTCAAGTATATCGATCTCTTAGGATTAAGGTAGGTGGTTTGTGCCTTACATTTCAAAGTCTTTGAGTTTTATGTACAAATTCCACCAATACCCGTGAACGGGGTATTGCATGTTTATTTTTTTCCCTTGTTGTTTTCTTGCCTTTCTTGCATGCTCGTGTAGAGGTAATTTTGATCATGTTTGTTGATAATTTTTGTTCTTGGATGTTTTGACATGCCTTGTTCATATTACAACCTTCAGGTCGTGTTAGCCTTTGGCCGTTATAACTGTTTCCATGCCTTGTGATCGTAGGATGGAATGATGTTGTTAACATGCTTGTTGCTCTGTAGAATAGATAGATAAGTAGATCTATAGATGTAATTTGGTTAGCCAAGTAGCTCTATAGGTGTAATTTGGCCTTATAGCATTACTATGAATTGACTAGCACGAGACCATGAGAGCCTGGTGCTATGGACTATAAGGGATAGACCGAGTGATCTTCCCAGAGAGTCTTGGACATTATAGGCTATAGGGGATAGACTGAGTGAGCTTCCCAGAGAGATTTTGGATATTATAGACTACAAGAGGGTAGACCGAGTGAGCTTCCTCAGAGAGTCTTTAATTGTTTGAATTTATTTAAAACCTTCCCAGGATAGAGGAGGAATTGACCGAGTGAGCTTCCTCATAGTCTGTGGTATACTAGATACTATAGAAGTATTGACCGAATGATCTTACTTAGAGAGTCTCTAGACCTTGGGGCCAAGAGGGTTAGACCGCATGATCTTCCTCATAGCATCCATGACTACCCTAGACTATAATGGGAATTGACCGAGAGAGATTCCCTAGAGAGTCTTACAATTCCGTATGACCAAACCCAAGGGGTTAGGCTGAGTGTACTGCCCATAGGGTTGTGGTACTTCTTGGATAGGACCAGAGGGGATGGCTGCGAGTACTTCCCAGAGGGTTCCCTGTTGTGGTTAGTTGTTTGCTTCACTGCTGCTTATTATTTTATGGATTGATTACTGTTGCATATCACCCTATTACTGCTTACTGCTTACTGATTACTACCTGCAGTTTACTGTTACTGTTACTACTTACTGCACTATTACCTCCCATATACTCACTGACTGTAAGGCACAGATCTTTGGGTGGTTTCCTACTGAAATTAGTCTCACACCCTATTTGGGTCTTGCATTTGGGCCGAAACAGACTATGTTGTTGCAAGTATAGACAAGGGATAGCGCCCTTCGACTTCTGGTACTTGATTGCTTGGAGCTGGAGAGCATGGGACCAAGCCGAGGCTTGCGATGCTGAGGAGTTGCTTATTTTTATTTCTTTTGTACTTTGGTTTAGTATTGTATTAAGCATTGTGACTTGTTTGTCTGATTTCCTAGATTTCTATCATGCATCATTCATATATATACACATGTGATCCAGTTGTTTGATGATTTAGTCTTCCGCTGTTTATCATTGTTGGTCATTTACTACTTTCTCTATTGTATATTTATTTACTTCCGTTGTGCACTCTGCCAATGAGGGAATAGTTTCCCCACTATCACACCTAAGTCCCTCTCTACTAGTCGGCAGCCTCTGGAATTTGGGGAAATGCGCTTGAGGCCATGTGACCAACCTGGTATGGGGTTCCTCTAGGTGGCTTCCGGAACTAGGACGTTACAAATATGAACAGAATATTCATATTGTAGATGATATGCTATGATACAAGGTTTTGGATATTAGTGTTTCATGGTAGTATCATTTAACACTCAAGTATTTCTCTTATAATAAAGTTTTTTAGACATATATCAGAAGAAAAACTTTTGGTCATTTTTATGTAAGGTAATTTTGTTACCTTTTTGTTGGTTGGAGGAAGGTGAGTCAACAATTTTTTGGACCAAGTCTCATTCATGAGACATCTAGGTCGGTTCAGTTGATCATAAGGTAGTTTTTGACTATAAAGAGTAGGTAGAAATCTTATGCAGACCATAGGGGATTTCTTCTATAGTTTGAGGTGGGTCATCATTTTTTCATTCAGGTGTCACCTAGGTTTGGGAACTTTCTTCTCATAAAAAAGATAAATCCTACCCTCAGGTTTTTTGGGCCATTTGAGGAAGTGGAAATGGTCGGTCTAGTGTCATATCGATTGGACCATCTATTGTGCTACAGTTCCATACACTATGTGTTTCATGTATCATAGCTTTAGATTTATCATCCAAACCCTTTTCATGTGGTAGATTCTGATTACATTGTGCTTGGTGTAGATGAATCCTTTGAGGAGCATATGATACATAATATAGATCATAGTGGGAAGTATATTTAGTGAAATACCACACCTCCAGTTTGAGTGTAGTGGCAACATGGGTATGTTCAAGAGGATACATGAGAGAGGTAATCTAAAATGCGAGCATAGTGGCTAGAATTTTTCATTGATACCTCATAGTGATTCTTGGAGCATCTCAAAGATGATATTTTATATGGTAGATATGTTTTAAGATCCCATATTTTTCTAGGTATGTATATCATAAGTTATGGATGATTCTCCTTTAGTTAGGTTTTCTTTTCTTCTTAAAACTTGGTGGTAAAGAATATTATTTTAGGGATGGAGGTATTTTTCTAGAGAAAATGACCTAAAGTTTGGGGGTGTATATTGCTTTCAATTAATATAGAATCAATATAAATGTTTCCAAGGGATTATGAAAGTTTTCCATGGGTTTGGAAAGCTTCAAAGGTGGTTCAGGATCATTCTGAAGAAGTTGGGATGAAATATATCGGCTGGATAACTTCACATCATGAATGTTTTACACAACGTGAATATGTTTCTCAATATATTCTACAAACTAGTTTAGATCATGAAACAGTTACACATAAATAAATTGGTTTACGTCACTAAAAGGTTGATCGAGTTTATTTGAACCCAAGATGATGCATTTTTGGTGTATTTTGTAAGTTTCTAAATTCAAATCATGAATGGGGTTCACATCATGAATATATTTGGAACAATAGTGTTAAACCGTTTTGTGCGTATGATTTATTTTTCATCCACCATGAAGTATTCTTTCAAGACCCATATGGAAACTTCAGGAAATCTTGGATTGATTCCTTCCTTTCCAGACATCTTGTTATAACATTTAATCATTGGTGCATTAATTCACTTTGGTTTCCCCTTTCTTCCACTATCCTCCTTTATAGAAGTGTGATCTCCTAGACTCTGTTGATTCAGGTTTTGATCTTGATGTTTGTGTGATCTAGTTTTTTCTTATGATCACTATCACCTTCATTGATTGTTAGAATTACCTATCAAAAGTGTTTCTTTGATCGCTAGATAAAGGTAGGTGGTATAGAGTGAATCCCTATGGTCTATTCATAATTTTTTAGGTAAGTGGAATATTATTCTATTATGATGAATCAACATGATCATTAACTAATAAAATAATGGGTGATGATAATCATGTGTTTGGATTACTCATTAGATCCCTTTAGATCCAGTGGTGTTTAGACCTAGATTGCAGCTACCCTTAGGGTGACCCTACCCTTAACAATAGTGAACTGGCTAATGGATTGAAATGTGTTTTACCATGACACAATACCTTAGGTGATTTCTTATGATATTATCACCTTGGAAAATGGAAAAATTATTTTATTGAAATGACTGATGATAATTTTATATGAGATGGGTGTGTACACTGGAAGGATAATGAATTAAAATATAATTCGATGAATGAATGGGAAATTGTAATAAAAATGTTAATTGACTGAATTAACCATTGTGTCATATGATTTTATGTTGGGTTATTCCCACTCTTATGACATGTGTTTTGATTCACAATATAATGCTTATAGTGCTTCAATCGATTATGATTTAATTATTATAGGTCTTGGCCTGGTTGTACTGAAATGTCAATGTAGAGTTCTTGAATTGGCTATGTTTTAATTCTTATAGGGCTTGGCCCTATTATGATGTAATTCTTATAGGGATTGGCCTAAGTATTACAAAATGATTATATAGAGGGATTTTCCTGGTTATGCTATAATACTTATAGGGATTAACCCAATTATGTTGGAATGCTTATACAAGAGGCTTTTCTTGGTTATGTGATTATTGCATGGAAGTTTGGTTGTGTTTATCATGGATATGCTACATGATCAGAGATATTTTGGAACTGTTTTGAAGTAAGTTTATTGTTTTATTGTATTAAGAGATTAATTAATACACATATTTATCAATTTATTTAATGAAATTATTTATTAGGGTAGTTTTGTTAAGATACAGTGGTGTCGGCCTACCGAGTCTTACTCACACACTACTTGGGCCACCATTTGGAACCTGAGTAGATTACATGGATGTAGGTTTGGATGATGGAAAAAGAACTTGTTGTATATTATTTCATGTTGGATGGGTTAGACCTTAGAGATATGACAAACTAGGGATTCGAGACCAGTGTATTTTGAGTTTATTTGTGTTAGATTTTTATTTTATCTATATGACTTACAACATTTCATTTAGTTAAATTCCAGCCTAACAATAAATGGTTCATTATTACATGGTTTCTTAGTTCATCCATTATCTTCTAGTTGCATGATGTACCATTTCCACTATTTATATCACTCTAATATTTGATTATTTATGATATATTTGAAATCTATATCGGAGGTTATAGTCTCCCCGCTATGTTCTCTACACCCCACCTGTTAGTTGAAATCCTTTTTCATATGGGGAGGCACGCTTGAGGTCCCATAACAAACCAGATTTTTCCATGTGAGAGATTTCCAAATCGGGGGACATTACATTATGTATTTTATTCTCCTATGGATATGTCATAAGAATACATGATTTCCCTTCATTTTCCTCATTATTTAATAAAGAGTTCAAAATAACATTTTTAAGAAAAATCATTTTTATTTCCCTCTTCCGTCAAAACCCCTTTTTCTTCTATATCGATGTTTTCTAAAAATGTTTTAACATTATCAAAAGGTTTTATTAAAAAAATATTTACCCATGATTTACTTTTTTATTTTTTAAAGGAATATTCACATCATTTTCAAAAATAAAGAACATTTGAATTTTATAGAAAATTTGAAAAGAATATTTGTTTTAACATGCATGACATGAACAATATATTTTTCAATCATGAACGACACATTGTTTTAAATATTTATTTCTAATTTTTAAAGTTTATTTTTTAATAAAATAATTTTGAAATTATTTTATGTTTTGAAAAGTGTTTTTTAAGGTGGATAGGATATTTTAATCAAGAAATCTTTTTAAATGATTTTTATAGATTACTTTATAAGTTTTCAAGGTTATTTTCAATGTAATGAATTTTTATAATATTTTATAAATTTATAGTTTTAAAAAGTTGATTATCAATGAAATATTATTTTCCTCAAAAAATGTTCCATGTAATTTTTCTTTCAAAATAATTTTCCATCTAAGATGACATCCATGGATGCTACATAATGTTTAATGGGGATTTTTTACAATAACACCATATTTATTTTTTATATGGATGGTTTATATTTACAATTAAGAGATGTTTATGAAACTCATTCCTTTTACATGGGTTATATTATGATGAATTGATGAGATGATTATGAGAGACATTTCCTTTCTATGGTTATGATATAAGTAAATTTCTCTAAAACCCATTTTTTATGGGTTCGGATGGGATGAATGTTTTATGCACTTATGGTACACAATTGTATGGATTATGTGATGGGTGAGACCTATATCTCCCTCTGATCCATTGGGTAATGATTAATGTTCTTTGAGCTCAATGGGTACATGAGAGGTTATCCCAAGCCAGAAACAAGAGGGTACATGATAGGTTACCGTAGCCAAAAGAGGGTACATGGGAGGTAATCCCAAGCCCAGAAAAGGATAAATGGGAGGTTATTCCATGCCGAAATAATGTAGATATGTGTTTATCCCTATCCTAACATGTAATAAATGTCATGGTGGATAGAATTGGCGTAATAATTTCTATTCTTATGTGTATTCCAAAAATATTTGTCTTATTATAATGTAATGATCTCATAGCTCATGCTATTTGATTCTATTATGATCCATAGCTTATGAACTATCAAGATTTATTCCATGACTCACATTTATGATCTATGATATGCAGGGTATGGTTTTAATATTTTATTTTCATGTTCACATACCCATATGATCATGTTATGTTGATATCTCCCTCTTTTACCCTTACCGAGTAAATGATATTTCCCTTTCCTATGTTTCTTTTCCCCAGTATATAAAGAAAGGTATTATATAAGATATTTATAAGAAGGGTGATAGTTATGAATAAATTTGTAGGAGATGGTGTACCTCACTTATGGACTAGTTATTTATGTGTGTAAGTTTCCTAAGGCACTATACCTAAATGATTATGGTATGGATCATTATGTTATTTAATTAATATTCATCTTTTAAGATATAATATTTATGTAAGATAAGTTTGGGTTATTTAGAAATTGGATTCAAAACTAAATCACTAGTTGTATGTATATATAAAGGTAATAACATGAGATAATATGGGGATATTAAATCCCATTCAAAATATTGAGTGTTATATTACATCCAAATTAGCGCATGTCAAATCCTTAATCATTAAATCACATAGGTTCTACCAAAGAAGAGTGATCATGGGTTATCTTATGTTTGGAATGGTGGATATGGATTACCCTAATAGTATAGTAACCAAATACTTCTCTTTTTATTAGGTTATACATAGCTGGGAAACATTAAGAGTTAGGATACTAGAGGAATATAATTTATTTTATCCATATATTGTATTTGATAAAGATTTTTCCTCTCACCTATCAAGAAGTCATATATGATATGATTAGGATGATACCCAAACTAAATATCTAACTAGTGGGAGGAATGCTAATGTAGACTCATTAATTAGTGAAATATGGATCTAGGACCACTAATAAATATAATGGATTTAAAATAATTCATTATTCGAGTGGGATCCCATTTAATAAAATTCCTTATAAAATATTTACAAAACATGATACTCATCTAATAACAACTTATATTATAGATAATAACATCATCACCCTAAAAATTAACTTTGAAATCAATCCTTGAGATGGGAGGCTAAATTTAAGAAAATCCTAAGAATAGAAACATAAGAAGAGTTCTTTTGTAAGAAAGAAAATTATTTGTGACAGAGAAACACTTTTTGAGTAACCATGTGTTGAAGTTGTTTAATAGGTGAATCTATATTATTTGGAGAGGAATAAAATGATTCACTAAGGGTTTTAAATTAATTAAGTGAAATTTTTTCAAAGGAATTATAGTATCATATACAAAATTTGATTGGTATGTCAATGATATGGAAAATGATTGAGTTTGATAATTACTTGGGGATACTTGAGGTTTCCTTAAGAATTATTCTAGTTTATTAATTCATCTTATTTCCATCTATAATAATTTTCTGAAAATATTAATTAATTCAAGGAAAGTATACTTGATATTTTAAATATTGGAGAATATATTAATTGGGCATGTGATGTCTAGTTTATAGTGCTATATAGACAAT
Source organism: Viscum album (assembly GCA_963277665.1). NCBI lineage: Eukaryota > Viridiplantae > Streptophyta > Magnoliopsida > Santalales > Viscaceae > Viscum > Viscum album. The sequence continues at coordinate 68,239,554 of OY728158.1, forward strand.
GCAAGTTGGTAAATGTTCAAATAAAAACAAGAAAAGTTATTTAGAGAGTCTAGTACTATTTCTTTAAGTATCTAGTAAATATAATTAGGACATAAAGTTTTTATAATGGATGTAAATTAATGATTCCATAAGATTTAATTTTTTGTATACCTAAATAAAATTTTGAAAATCCATGGGAATTTCTTGTTAAGTATCTGTAACATTCCTAACCCAGAAGCCACTAAACTGGTGCTTCGATCCGGGTAGTTACATGACCATAAGTGTGCCTCCTTATATGCCAATAGCTAACAACTAGAAGTGGGGGTTCAAATAGTCAATTTGGGAGACTATACAACCTTTTTATCATAGTAATCCACAATAGAAGATAAAAAATAGTGGAATAATAACCAATAATACCAGAGCATGCATGAAAACCCATTTCCCAAATGGGTACAACCATTTAAAATTGTAAATATTCCATTCCATGATACAAGTGAAAAAGTTAACAATCCCCAAGATGAAGAAAAACTACAAAATCCACAAAATGGTCCCGATACCAAGTCCGGGTCCTCCACCATGCACACTTGTGCCAACCCAACCGCCTAGAAAGGGCCTTTTCCCTTCTCCTAACCTAAAAAAATGGAGTCTGCTCAAAAGTCCCAATGGCGACCCGAGTAGGGTGTGAGAACAACTCAGTAGGACACCCCCAACAGTGTCTACACAAATATCTGGTATAAACAATTGTGCATGAAAAGGGGAAATGAATAATAAATTACAAGGAAAATATTAAGTGCCGTTATCTTGTTTAGGGACATTACCAACTTTTATTAACATTTCTATATCTTACTATTTCATCCCATTTCCCATTACATACCATTTACAACACATTTATCATGGGTTCATCACACAACAAGTTAAACAGGATCAAATTACACAATCACATACATTAGGAAACACCCTGTTATCCTATCTCACTAGGACTAACTTCCTCATGTCAAACATATCCTCACCTCGAAGCCTCAGTCTGGGTGGATGCAATCATTTTGGAAATATAGCCTCAGTCCTCTTCCCTAACCCATGCATTAAGGGTGGATTTTATAGCCTCATTCATACTCAACCCATGGGTATAGAACCTCAAGTCAATACCCCACTATATCAATCCATGTGCACATTCTATACATGTATGCATCTGTTAAACATTCAAACTACATCAAAACAATTTCCCAAGTCAAACATAAATCATAACAATAACATAAGAGTTAATACCATGCCTTAACCCATTGAAACATTTATCAAATTTCACATCATTTAGCCACTTAGTTGGATCCCCCTTTTATTATGATTATCTTGCTAAGCACTCATTCATTGTGCCTGTCTCACTGGGCTTCGTTCATTATACCTACCTCACTAGGATTCATTACCAGTCTCATAATTCATTTCATTATGAAATCTAATCATTTCCATGTTAACCCAATATCCCTTAGGTTATTACTAACCCTAGGTGCATCACCTAGCTTCTAATTCAACACCATCAATTGCATCCACATGTTTATCAAGGGCTCTTTATAAATACACATCAATATCACTTGTTCTTCAACAATCCCTTGGTCCGAGAAAGTCGGAACACCCAATGGGTGGCCCTAGATTATTCTCATCACCCCCAACGCATCCCTTGGGGATTGTGAGGGTTTATATTTACCTTCTTAATAACCATTTTACCTAAACATTCCAAGGGTGATCAAAACATACCAAGAGACACCAAAGAATAAAACCACAAATTCACAAATCCACAAATAAACCATAGGATATAATTTGTAGAGCACCTACCTTGATTCTGTGGGTGAATGAACTCTTAGTCGAGCCCTTAGAATACAGTTCAACCAACCCCTAAAGCTTTAACCTAAATCTCATCCAAAGAGTAGGGTTTTAGAACTTCAGAAAGAGAGGATAAGAATATACAAACCCTAAACTCAAAAGAGAAGAATGGATGGGATTAGCTGTACCCAGAGCTTTGATATGCAACCAATGACCCCAAAACACCTTTGAAATGAGGGAGATCAATATCTTGGAGATATTTGGATATTTGGTTCTTTCCAAGGGTGAAGAGGGGAGAAATTGTAGGAAATCCCGAGTTGGGTATTAAAATCCCAGATAGGGAATTTTTTAATTTTTTTTAAAAGTTTTTGGGTCACACGATTTACATGTATGGTCTTCCAAACTGTGCGCAAAACATGCGATGGCCATTTTCCAAAATCCCACCTCCTTCATGTTTTCTTGGGTAATCTACATGGTTAGCACTAACCGTGCACAAACTATGTGGATTACCTAGAACCCCCCCCCCCCCCCCATTTTCTCTATTTTTCATGTCACAAACCCTCGTAAGATCCTCAATCTTCCTTAAGGACTTGGGTAAGCACTTAATTAACCAAAACAAGGGATTCAAACCAAAACCTAAATGAGAACATACCTTTTCAAGATCTAAGATCTTAAAACCTCCCCCACCATATAACGAATCATCCTCGAGCTGATCTCTCAAGCTTCATTGCACTTCCAAGGAAAATTGATCGAGCCACTAAGCCCACATATCTGATTCCCACTCCCAAGTTTCTTCCTGAACATTTCCATGAAGGCATTGTACTCACACTAATGGAACAACCTTGCCCTGCAAGACTTTCTCACTATGATCCACCACACAAACCAGATGATCCTCAAAGAATTCATCGGCCTCAATCTCAACATCCTCAATATTCTCTATGTGAGTTGGGTCAGGGTGATACCACCAAAGTTACGACACAAGAAAAACATAATGAATCCTTATATACCACTGTGGAAGATCCAATCAGTACTCCACTAGCCCGATCCTCTCCACAATCTCAAACGGCCCCACATACATGGGTGCCAACTTTCCCTACTTCCGAATCTATAGGTGAACCAACCTTGGAAACATCTGAAGGAACACACTATCACCCAACTCGAACTCAAGAGGTCTATTCCTCTAATCCACATATGAATTCTTCCTACTATGAGATGTTTTCATCCGATTCTGAATCAACTAAACTTTCTCTGATGTCTCTTGTACGAGACTTAGTCCCAACAGCTCGGTTTCACCAGCCTCTAACCAACACAGTGAAGATCTATGCGACCTACCATAGAGAGCCTCAAACGGTTTCATCTAAACCCTAGCTTGAAAATTTTTGCTATATGAAAATTCAACAAGTGATAGGTGCTTATCCTTGGAACCACTAATATCCAACACACAAGCCCTCAACATGTGTTCCAACACATGGAATGTACGCTCCGACTTCCCGTTTGTCTACGGGTGAAAATCCATACTCAAAATCACATGTGTATCAAGCACCTTCTTCAACCCTTTCTAGAAGCAAGATGTGAAATGAAGATCAGTATTCGAAACTATAGATTGTGGTACATCAAGCAACTATACTATTTCCCAAACATACAACTCACCATACTGGTCAACTGTGTAAGTCTCGTAAATTAGTAATAAATGAGCCAATTTTGTTAGTTGATCCACAACCACCCATATTGCATCATTTTTCCAAGAAACCTTAGAAGACCCACCAAAAAATTCATTGTCATGTCATCCCACTACCATTATAAAATGGGCAATGGATGTAACAAACCACCTGGGTGTTGATGCTCGTCCTTCACTTGCAGACAGGTAAGAAATCGTTCCAAAAAGCTTGAAACTTCCCTTTTCATTCTTGGCCACCAAAACTATCTCTGGAGATCACGATACTTCTTGGTCAAACCAGGATGCAATACACATTTTGATGGGTGAAACTCATGCATCAACTCTTCCCGCAAGTATACCAGCACAACCACATGACCATGAACACAAATAACCTCCTCCACACCGACAACCCAACCAGAAGGTGGATCCCCACCTTTAAGTATTTACTTTATGGAAAAACATTTAGGATCATGGGGTTTACTTTTCCTAACTCGACTCAAAATTGTCGAATCAACCACCACTGAAGTAAGATTCACCTAAACGTTTTCATCTTGTACCTCTAGGTGCATCCCCTCAAGAAAATCCATCACCTTCCACCCAGTACTAGATTCCTGAACCTCCTAGTTATTATCCTTCCTACTAAAAGAATCAACAACACTATTCCATTTCCTTGATCTATTTACCATATCAAATTAAAAATACTAGAGATACTCAACCCATATTCACTGTCGAAGATTCAAATCCCCTTGAGAAAAGATATACTTTAGAATCTTGTGATCAGTGTACACCGTGAACCGTTCCCCCAATAAATAGTGCCTCCAACAGTTTAAAGAATACGCTACTGCAACCAACTCAAGATCATGAGTGGAACAATTCCTCTCACGAGGTCTCAATTTAGTCGACCCATAAGACACAACCGACTCATCTTTCATCAAAACCGCCCAAAGCCTAATACCAAGCACATAAAAAAGCAGGACATTCTTCTTACCTAGCTCAGGTAAGATCAATATCGATGTGGTCATCAATCATTTTTTCAGCTCTTGAAAGGCATTCCCATAAGCCTTAGACCACTGAAACCTGATTCCCTTATTTTTCAAACCTGATAGTGGTGCTACCAAGAACGATAAATCATAGATGAACCTCTGGTAATACCCAGCCAAACCCAGAAAGCTCTGAACATCTAAAACCCTCTTGGGTTGATCCCAAGACCCAGCAGCCTGCACTTTTGCTGGATTGATTGACACACCTACCTCAAAAATGATGTGACCTAGAAAATTCACTTCTCCAATCCAGAACTGAATCTCTGATATCTTGGCATATAGATGATTATCTCTTAGTGTACTCAGAACGATGTCAAGATGTTGGGCATGATCGTCATGAGTTTTTGAGTACACCAAGATGTAGTCAACAATGACAACCAAAAACTGATCTAGATGAGGATGGAATTTCCAGTTTATCAAATCCAAGAACACCGCCGGTTCATTGGTCAATCTGAAAGAGATAACCATAAACTCAAACAACCCATACTGACTCCTGAAAGCTGTCAGAGGTATGTCAGAAGGCCTCACCCTCAACTGGTGATAACCCGATCTCAGATAAATCTTGGAAAACACTGATGCACTTTTAAATTAGTCAAATTGGTCATAAATTCTAGGAATAGGGTACCAATTTTTCATTGTCATCTAATTTAACTTCCGATAATTAACACACAACCTTAACGAATCATCATCCTTCTTATCAAAAAGCATAGAAGAACCCCAAGGATATGTTCTAGAACATATGAACCCCCTACAATCCAACTCTTCAAGCTAAACCTTTAACTCCTGGAGTTATTTCGGTGTGATTTGGTATGCTATAATTGAAACGGCCTTTTCTCCCTGCAGCAACTCAATTGTGAACTCAACATCCACCTCAGGTGGAAACCCCATGAAATCCTCAAGAAACACATCCTGAAACTGATCCACTACTGGAGGGAAGAGAGACTATTCCTCTTTTCATCATCAAGTTCAAGACAAGCTACTTGAGCTGTGAGCCTAACCAACTGCTGGAAAAATGGCCCCGCATGACCTACTCGAACATACCACTCTCCGTGATGGATGTAAGAATTACTCTCAAGTGACCTGAACGGTACCCTATGATGGTAACAGTCTATGTGCACCTGATACAACACCAACCAGTCCATTCCCAAAAATCAGGTCAAATAACAACATTTTTAGAATGAAAAAGTCCTATAGGAAATGATACCCACAGACTTATAGAGCACATCCCTTACACTACCTGATATCTTCCTTTAGCACCCCCAATGGAGTGTCAATCGACATAACACCGTACACACTCTCCACGGGAAAACCCAACACTACCACAAGCTACGCAGAAATAAAAGAGTGTGTGTCACCAATGTCAAAAAACACACTAGAAATCATAGAATATACAATAACTGTACCTCAAATAGTCGATGGACCAACCTCGCCATCACCGGGTGACAACTGAACTACATGAAGTTGACCTGCCCCTCTACCCTGGGATCCAACTAGTGTTCCCTAAACTGCACTGCCCTGCTGAAGTGGGCGATCTTTCCCCAAATATCCATGTCCACCTCACCTTCCAGTACAACCCATGGAGCTCCAATTGCCTACCTAATATGAAGAAACTGATCCCTTTCCTCCACTTGGCATCTACCTAACACCAAAATCAATGATCACCTGCCAAGGGTTCCTGCCAAACCTCTGCACATGTCCCAATCTATCGTACAACCATCACTCAACTAGAGGTCGAGATCATTGTCCACACATGTTACCCAACTAGACACATTGATATCAAAACACTTGATCACCACCCTTAGAGGTTGAACCTCTCTTCTGACCACCTTGAACACTTCTACCCTGCTGAAAACTTCCAAAATGATACTTCTGGCCCTCAGAAGCTGCACCACTTTTCTTCCCTACTAGCATGAGAGGACCACTACCTAGAGATCCCTTCAGGTCCCCTTTTGATATTAACGCTTGATCCACTACCTCTGTAAACCTCTTATAGCAAAATATATTCACCTGAGACATGATCTCGTGTCTCAAACAATTCTGGAAATGCATCATAACTTCTTCCTCATTCCCCGCCAATGATGGAACAAAGATTCGATGGTCAGTGAAGTGGCCAACATACTCCATTACCGAAATCAATCCCTGTGTGAGGCTCATGAACTCTGCAGCCCAATCTTTCCTCAAAGTATTTGGGTAAAAATTCTCCCGAAACTTTTCCTAAAAATCATTCCACAACATCCCATTAGCCTACTCAGTCTGAGGCAGGATGTCCCACCAATGCTTTGCCTAGCCTCACAACATATAGGCTGCAAAATTGACTCACTTCCCAATAGGATTCTCAAGATGACCAAGTATCATCTGGACAGAATCTATCCAGAACTCTGTTTCCTCTAGCTCACCCTCTCCGGTAAAGGTCAGAGGGTATTTCAGGAGAAACTCTCTGGTCAGCTCAAACATACTCAGTGCAACCCTCCCGGGGTCCCGATTTTTCATTTGTATAAAACTAGCCAAATTATCTCAGAACTTCCCTTATCTACTTTCTTGGATCACCACATTCTCTTTCTACTCTACAGGAGGAGTGTTCTCAACAATATCCTCTTGTCTCCCAACCAGTTCTCAACATCATGGTGGAATTTCTCTACATTTCCAAACATGATGTTTAGAACACATACCATAAAACATTCAAAACTTCATAACAAGAAGGCTCTTCACCTGCCATAACAACCCACTATATATGCACCACCCCAAAAAACCTTAACATTCCAAAAGAATCACCCCAACCATCCCAACTGCGAACCATGGTTCACAAGGGTAAACAACCATACACTACCATAGGTCTCACACAACATGTTGCAAAAACAATTTCAATTAATTATGACCCTTAATTACACATATTTCATTAATTATCACTTATCATTATTTTGTCTTCACCGCTTTCATTTTTTTGTTCACAACATTTTTCCTTTTCAATTATCAAGATGTGAGGTGCATTCTATCTTTCATGCCTCACACACCCAACCTATGTGTGCCTACCATGATGCATGTCACCCATCTATCTAGGTGCCTACAATGATGCATGAATGCACATCCTCATTCCATTGAGGCCACAATCCAAATATCATAAAACCATCACATCACACAACATGTGCATCACCCAATGGTGAAATATCATCAAATTTAACATCGTACAATCAAGAACAAAAATTCCCACCCTGGGTGACTTGGGTTTCCCCCCGTACATGGATTAGCTACTTCCAAGAACGAGCTCATTACCAAGGCCCAACAATTTCCTAACCTCATATCCACCATCTCTAAATAACAAGATTCCAGACAAGGAGAAGAAAAACCTTATTTGATACCACTTTGCAACACCCCCGAACCATAAGCCACTAAATCTGTGCTCTGAGCTAGGTTGTTACATGACCTTAAGTGCACCTCACCACATGATAAAGGTTGCTGACTAGAAGTGGGGGTCCAAATAGTCAATTGGGGAGACTATACCCTCTTTTAATCAGATTAAGCCACAATAGAAGATAAACAAAATAGCGGAATAATAACCAATAATTCCATAACATGAATAAACAACCATTCCCAAAATGGGTACAACCATGTCCAAAAGTAAAAATGTCATGCCATTTTATAAGTGAAAAAGTGAACAAAACCCAAAATGAAGAAAAACAAAAAAATCCCCAAAAATGGTCCCAACACCAAGTCTGGGTCCTCCTCCACGCAAACTCGTGCCAACCCAACTACCTAGCAAGGGCCATTTCCCTTCTCCTGGCCTGAAAACATGAAGTATTCTTGGGTACCCAACGACAGCCCGAGAAGGGTGTGAGTACAACTTAGTATTCCACCACCAATGATTTCTACAAAATATCTAGTATATACAATTGTGAATGTAAAGGGGAAATGAATAATAAATGAAAATGAAAAGATTAAGTTCCCTTAGCTAGTTTAGATCCATTACCAAATTTTATTACCATTTCTATATCTTACCACTTCATCCCATTTCCCATTACTTACCATTTCCAACACATTTAACATGGGTTCATCACACAAAAGGTTACATGGGTTCAAAGTACACAATCACATGCATGAGGAAACACATTTTTATCTAATATCAATATGAATAACGTCCTCATGTCAACCGTATCCTCATCTCAAAGCCTCAATATGGGTGGATGCAACTGTTAGGGAAATAGATCCCCATTCCTCTTCCTTAACCCGTGCATTAGGGGTGGAGTTTAGAGCCTCAGTCCAACATGACCCAATGGCATAGAACCTGAAGTAAATACCCCTCTCTACCAAGCCATGTGAACATGATATATATATATGTATCCATTAACCATTCACACAACATCACAACCCTTTACCAAGGAAAAAATAAATCATAACAATAACATATGTGTTAATACCATGCCTTAAACCATTAACACATTTATCACATTTCACATCATTTAACCACTTATACCTATTCCCCTTTTATTATGCTTATCTCACTAAGCTATCATCCATTGTACCTATCTCACTAGGATTCATTCATTATGCCTAATTGACTATGTTTCATTATGGGGCCCAAGATATATTTCATTATGATCTCTAATCATTTTCAGGTTAACACAATATCCCTTAGTTATTACTAAGCCTAGGTGCATCACCTAGCTTCTACTTCAACAATATCAATCGCATCAACATGTTTATAAAGGGATCTACATAAATAAACAACAATCTCACTTGTTATTCACCAATCCCTAGGTCTAGGAAAGTCGGCACACCCCATGGGTGGCCCAGATTAGTCTCATCACCTTTGACACATCACATGGAGATTGTGAGGGTTTAAATTTACCTTCTTAATAACTATTTTACCTAAACATGCCAATGGTGATAAAAAAATACCAAGAGAAACCCAAGAACAAAACCACACATGCACAAATCTAAAAATAAACCATGAGATATAACTTGTAGACCACCTGCTGAGATTCCCCAGGTGAATGCAGTCTTAGTCGAGCCCTTAGATTCTACTTCAACCAACCATTGAAGCTTCAACATAAATATCATCCAAGGATTAGGGTTTTATAATTTCGGAAAGAAAGGACAAGAAGACACAAACCCTAAATTCAATAGAGAAGAAAATATGGGGTTAACCTTACACGGAGCTTTGATCTGCAACCAATGACACAAAAAAACCATATAAATGAGGGAGATATATCTCTTGGAGCTCTTGGGATATTTTGTTAAAATCATAGAGTTGAAAAATTATAAATTTTTCAAAAGTTTCTAGGATGCACAGTTTACCCACATAGTTTGAGAAACCGTGCGCAAACCGTACAGAGGCCACAGTACAAAATCCCACCTTCTACACAATTTTATGGGTTGTCCAAAAAGTTTTCACTAACTGTGCAGAAATTGTGCGACCTACCATGAAATCCCCCCTTTCCCTATTTTCTATGTCCCGAACCTTCAAAACACCCCGAGCCTCCTTAAGGACTTGGGTAAGCACTTAATTAACCAAAATAAGTGATTCAAACCAAAACTTAATCCAGAACAAACCTTTCCATGATCTGAGATCTGACAATATCAATAATATATAAATTAATTCTTCAGTTATAAAGGTAATATGATACAAAATTTATATTATAAATTTGTTTCAAATGTATAATAGTTCAAAATTAGTAAAAGAATTGATCGATCTTATAGTGTTTATTCAAAACATGAAGAAAAGAGTTTTTACATCATAGAGTAAAATGTAAAAGAATAAATAAAGATCAAATTAATCTAAGGATATGTATATATCTCTTATTTATATTATATGATAAGAGAATATATTTGTTAATATAATAGTTGTTATGAAAAATATGTGGTAATACAATACAAATGGTTCATGATTCATTTGATTCTATAACATTTTTTGAAAAAGTGACAAGGATAAAATGTTTTACCTAGTATAAGAGTTTTTAATCCATATATTCTTTAAAATAATAGATAAGAATTTATATGCACCCATTTTAGGTATATTTTAAAGAAAAAAGTTTCCTATTAGAGGAAAAATATCCAAATACATAGAATCCCATATTTGATATAGAAACCCCATTTATTTGTTAAATATTCAAACTAAAAGAAAATAAGAGTTATTTCCAAAATATAAAAGGAGTTTGTATTTCTTAGTATGAAATTTTGAATAGAATATAGTATCTAAATGGGTAGTTTGAGTATGTTTCAACTTAGATAAGTTCAATGTTATCAAATACAATATTATACCTATCCAAATTTAATTTTTTATTTCAATTAACATCCTAAAGAGTTTAGGATATATGACAGTAACATGAAATGTATAAATTTAGTTACCATGAAGAATTCAATATCACTATTTCTTAAAGGATTATTCCAATAAAAAATTGAATTTCACTTAATATCTTAAATGTGTTTTAATTTATGAAATTAAATTAAAAATTTAAAGATTTATATTTATTTAAAATAACAAAGTGAATGTAAATTTATCATAAACTAGTTTAGGATGTGCTGGTAAGTACTAATGTAAATAATTATATTAATTACCATAATATCTCATGGGAAAATTTTGAAAAAATTGGTTCTCAAAATAATTATGATGTTCTTATAAATGTTATAAGTAGGTGATAAAAGTTATTTTCATAATAATAATAGATGTTGGGGAGTTAAGGATATTAAATATGTTTAAGGAGTTTAAAATTAAGAATGTGATTCATAAATATCCCCGTTATTCAAAATTATTTATCCATATATATTAAACATTAAAAATTTTAGTGGGAGATTTTTATCTAGAGGTAATATAAAGATGTGACTTGAGATATATATAAATTTAACGAGTCATAAAAAACCCCATAAAGCGAAACAAACATAGAGAGGATCTCATAGTCTATCATATATGATATTAAAGATATGTTCTTATGTAATGTTTTTTAGAATTCTTAAAAGTGTTTTTGGGATATAAAATTTATCATATAAATGAAAATATCTACTTTATCATTATTTCAAATTGTTTTTATATAATTATATATTGATATAAAATTCATGAAGTGAAATGATAATTTACCTCACTAAGAGATGGATATCGACTCTATTGTTCTCCCACAATCTCATATCTCCTATTCCCCCATAGAGAGTTTATTATTTTCTCTCTCACAATGATGTAGATCCTCATACTGAACACAGTATTATCTCCCCACCCATTCTTAGTGGTGTTTTTTTATTTTCTTACATTTTCCTAGAGTTTACCTTAGTCATTACCACTCTTTAGTGTTTCTCTATTTTTTAAGTTCATAGTCTATTCTTTATTCAGCACTAACCATTACTCTTTATTCTAGCCCTACTAAGATGAACCCCAATATTATTTATATCACTAACAAACTTGGTTACTTTTTATTATGTCTGTGGATGCATTTCATGTCATTTAGGGTCTCCCATTTTATTTTTTTAATATAGTTGTAGAATTCTTCTTCCTCACCCTTTTATTTTTCCAAATTTCTTTTTGGGTTTGAACCCATATTGGTATAGCATGATGGTGCTTTAGATGACTTTGGAAAGTGAAGTTGAGTGTCTGTTTATATGATTCTATTTTCTCTGGTGTGGATTTTTTGTGTTAGTTGGGTTTATTTCTTTTGGACCATATCATTTCAATCACTGATTTTTCTATGCATTTGATTAGTTTATTGTTTTGTGTTTTTTTTATTAATGTTCTACCCATATTGATTATGTTATTATTTGGTCTGGTTAGGAGGCTCAAGGTGATTCATCCTTGACAATCATATTATGTTTAGTGATTCACGATGGTTGGGAGATTCCAACTCTTTAGAGTTTTATCACAATCATATTGGTTTGGTGTTTCATCTAGTGATGATGATACTTTAAGTGGATGTGTAAATGTTTATATCTATTAATTTTTTAATATACCTATGGTGTTTTTTCTACAAGTGGTGTGATGGGTTTTCTATAAAGGTTCATCATTTTTAGTTTGACTTGGGTTTCTTTAATGGGTTTATACTCATCATTGAAGGCATTTAGAATGATGATCATGGTATTTCTTATTGTGGTTTAGGAGGTGATGAAGCCATAAATGGTTTTAGATAGTGATTGTGATTGGGTAATGGTAGTTGATTCAATATTTGATGTCACATAAAGTGTTAGGATTGACTCATCTCTCATACTTCTCACTATATTTTCTTGTTAATCTAGCTTATTTGGTTTGAATATTAAATTCACTGTTTATTGAGTCACTTCAGGTGGACCATATACTAATCAGGTGGCCCATTGGAAGTTTATACTAATTTTTTATTCCTTGTTAGAGTTATGGTTATTTTGTTTTTTCTAAACCTCAAAGTGATTTATTTGAAAATAAAAAAATGGATTATAGTTATAATTACCTTTCATAAAATTACTTTTATTTATCCCTAGAAAATTTTCATTATTTATTATTATTGGTTATAATTAAATTTTAATGTTATTTAGAGTAATATTCTTGATTGTAGAAATAGAATATGCTCATGAGGAAAAAAATTATTTTTATGCACTGGATGGCCCACTATGTATACAACATATAGTGTTATACAAAATGTATTTGATATACTAGGGATGTATGAATAATATTTTGATTCCCCATTACTTGATGTTGGATATATTCCTAGAATGATAATCTTCATACTATGATACATCTCTTTTCAAACACTTAAGGCTAATATAATAAGGGGTGGTTGGGTAAGTTATTGATCTCAACATCAGTTAGTGCACAATAAAGACGGAATTTTACCTCTTTTATGATGAGTATGACATATAATCCCTCAATTGAGATAGACTAGGGAGTGTTTATTTTAACTAGATATAACATATGATGTACTTATCTATTTAGATGAGGGACTTTGATGTTCTTATCCATAAAGGTGAATGCCAAGTGATATATTCATTAATGTAACCAGTTTAAACGATGAGTGTCAAAAACGTATGAGTTACCTATATGGTATTTATATTATTTTTGTATCATGGTCACCAGATGTCTTGGAAAAAGGGAACATATAAGAATGCATTCCATCATGCAACATGACTAGTGGATACAAGTATATAGGTACTTGAAAATGATAGAAGTCACTCTAGATACCTTTATAGCTTAAGTATAATTTATGAATTCCTATATGTTTCTCTTAACTTGAATTTATGAATATGAAGATTCTTATTTTTTTCAATTATAAAAACTCTCATAGGGCCACACTTTATATTTGACTAAATATAAATTGTGTTAAACTATGAGATCTCCTCTAAAAGTGTTTTATAGTTTTTACAAAATAGTTTTTTATTGGTATTCACAAGGTATTTCATGTGATTTGATGCATTGGGAAGTTGATAATAGCATTCCAATAGTGTTTTGGAAGAAATATAATATAGTTTTTTATATGTTTTGATAAGTTATTATATATGATATGATATGATGTGAAATGAAAAAAAGTCCATGAGGCTTTAGTGAAAGTGGTAATTGATGGAGATGTATCTTAAAGAATTTATAAATATATATGATATATATAATATATATTGTATGGTATGATATAACCAATCATTGAATATGAATTTCATGAAAACCATGTTATGCATGCATTATAGGGTATATCATAATTGGATGATATCATATAATATTTCTATCATATGATAAATTACACTATAAAACTATGAATAATATAACTTGAGTGATATTCATTATAGTCAAGAATTATTCCACATAAGCTATCATTTACAAAACATTTAATAAGAAAAAAAACATAGGAGTAAATGAATTCATTCAGTCATCACATGAAGTGGTTAAGTCATTTACTCATTTTTTATAAACATGAGTGCATGGGGAGAATAAATGAGGGATCAATATAAAATAAAAATATCCTTAAGTTGAATATATGTGACTTTTGGATATGTTTGGACGATTCTTCCTAAAACTCTAAGATCTCCCATCTCCTGCCTTTACCTAGTGAGGTGTTGGCACATCATAACGAGATAAAGAATCCCACTTTTATGATGAATGATTTATCAACTCATCGATACATCTGGAGGGGGAAAATATTATGGAATGCTCATGGATATCTTAATCAAACCAATATAATGTTGGGTGGATATTGATGTAGTGTAAGGAATAGTGTAAGAGATATATATTTATAGTTTCTTCATTTTGATCATACATAGTTTCATTTATCTATCATGGGAATTCTGGTTTGAGTTTCTTCAAAAAACATTAAAATTTTAAAAAAGTGTTGTTATACTTATTAAAACCCCCAAAGAAGGTAATAATTGGTTATTACTCAAGGAATAAGGTATCCATTGGTTTTTTTGAAAAAAAGGGGTATTAGAGCATTTATTTTTTAAAGTATTAAGTTATGATTTGTTTTTCTATGTTTTTGTGAAATTATTGTTATTTTTGGTATGTGAAATGACTTACATTAGTTTTATAAAGTGTCATTGTATTGGAGAAAGTTTACTAAAATTGTTTGAATCTTAATTTATTATCACCTTCACAGGGTTAATGGGATGCCTTTAGCATATCCTACTAGGTCTTGATCTCACCACTACATGCCCACCTTGGTAGATGTGTGGACTATGTGAAATGTGACATGAGAAAAGGAAGGATATATTTCTTTAGTAGTGATGGAACTACATGATGTATTAAATTTGGAGGTAGAGATCCTATATAGAATTATGTGGGCCCATGGAGTCTCTCGGGGAACATAATGGAGTTTTTCAAATGAACTATTTTAGAACTCTTACCATGTGGCCATATCTGGCTTCATTTGGAGTTATAAACACTTATTTTATTTTATTACTTTTTATTTAGTAGTGTTTCATGTTTTTAAATTTCTAATTCATTATTTGTATTGTGGTACATCCCTAATGGTATTATTCTTATTTTATTATATGTGTAATTATTTCAAATAGATACCTTATGCTAAAATTTTAGTCAAATCTCAACATGATGATTTTGGATTATTTGATGGAAAACCTACCCAATCTATATTTTTATATCCCTAAATATTTATTACTTGCCTTTGGTGATCAAGGGGATGAATCCAAGGCAATGTGACATTTTTAATTGACTTGGGTTAGGTTTACTGGTGAAGAATTAGGTTAGGATGTTATAAAATGGTACCAGATTCTAAATGTGCTATCATGAGGGATTACATAAATGGTGGGGAAAGTACAAGAAACTAACTTTTAACAATATAAATCTTATATTGTTAAAAGTGATCTATTACACATCGTTGGGTGTTATGAAAACCCATGTTTCTATGATTCATTTTTTTACAACATGAATTACTTGTTTTCATATTTATTTAATGAAAAATATAACGTGTTATATAAATAACATAAAAACAATATAAGATTCTATAACAAATGTTTTTAATTTTATAATATTTTTTACAATATTTATAATATTCTATTAAAATTATATAATTTTTAAAAACATATTTCATTTATTTATTATTTTTAATCAATATTTACTAATGATTTCACTTCAATATTTCATTTAATTAAACTCATTATTCATTTCATATATAAAAATATCCTAAAAAGTAAAATGTAAAGCCAAAGGATGCTTTAATTCATATAATTTTCATCGAACACAATATATTTACAAAGTATTCAATGTCATATTTTAGTTAAAAATAATTAAAAACAAATAATTCTCATCAATCTACTCTATAACCCATCATATTTGACTACCTCTATCAAAATATAATATTTAAATATTTTGGGATCTATATTATATATGTGGGACAGTACCAACATAAATAGTAAATAAGACACTACCAAAATATCACAAGAGATGTAGCATAGTAATCAATCTCAAGAGAAAGAGTGATCATATATGGACAAAAAATAGTTACAGGAAAAAAATGAATAATTTTTACATAGAAAAAATATTTAAAGTAGCAAAACATGAAAAAATATAATTAGTTTTACTATTAAAAGATACAAAACATAGAAATAAAAGGTAAAAATTGATATAGTAGATACACCACCCAAGAGAAACATGATAAAAATGAACAGTACATTAATGGTAATGAGTTTAAAACCCATGTAGGAATCAATATTTATAAATAAAATTTGGTTTTATTTATCTCACTTCGTATAAAGTATGTAAACTGAATAATTAAAGAAGAAATGTTTCAGAATTAAAATATAAAATCAGGTTTAAATGTTTTGGAGGACTATGTCATACCTTCCAAGTACAATTAAATAGATTAAGGGAGGAAGTACTGAATGACCATTATGAACCATGAATAAAATGTATAGTTTTAAGAAAATAGATACAATAAAGCTATAATATATTCATATAAAGAGTATAACTTGTGATAATAAATTATGAAACTATACATAAATTATATTGTTATGAAATAGAAAAATGTTTATTTTACCATGAATATAATTTTATTTAATTTTTTTTGAGATATATTCCAGTAACCCTTTAGACATGCCATTAATTATTTAACCCTTTCATATCCTTATAAAAATATTTAATGATGACATATTATCTATATGGAATATACCCATGAAATAATCATTGAGTAAATATAAGAATAAATATAAGAAGAGAGATGATTAAATTGATAAGTAAACCATGAACACATAAATATGAATACTTTTTAATAAAAACTTGATAATGAAGTTATTTCATAGATACCAACTTTAATCAGTGAACATGTCATAAAAACAATTTACCCCATATATATGATCATTGAAAATTTCTATTTTTAAAAACACATTATACAAATGTAAAGATAATATTTCCATCTTTCAATTGGAAATATTGAATCTAGTACATAATTGAAAATTTATAGTACCAAAATGTGAATTGTATTAACATATCTATTTTACTAAAAAAATAAGGAATTTCTAAAAATATAAATAACATAGGGAAAAAATCCGGTCTAAATTATGTCATCCTTGTAGAATAGAATTTCAAGGACTTGCATTTTTTGAACTTATATTTTTGATATGGAAAATAAACATGTATAACTAATATTACAAATTAGAATAATTTTATATGTTACAAAATTAGTATTGGAATTATATGGAAAATAAAAATTAAACTTTATATTCCATGATATGGGATAGAACAAAAAAATATTGGTATATTTTACATGGAAAATGAAATTGTAAGATAAAATATATTTTTATTAAGAACTATAATATTAAATAAGTGAAAAAAATAATTAAAAATGAATTTTGGATAAAACAATACAAACATGTATTGTTATGTGATTAAAAAATTAATTTGTGACATTGAAATTAAGGATGATAAAGAATGAAAATTTTATGGCCTTAACATATTGTTTAGCCTCTTATAGAAGAATTAAAATAGTGTAAATATGTATAGTGTTTTTAGTATGTGATAAATCCTAATTTAAAACTAGAATAAAAATAATAAATGATTATTTATTTATTTTTTGATTCATTTTTTGACTATAGATATTTAAAATTAATGTGGTGCATTTGATCCATTATCCCAAAAAGTCTAATTCTGGGTAATTTCAAAAGAAATATTAAATATAAAACATGATTATAATATCTTAATCCTGCTTTAATGTGATAAAATATAATATATCTATATATCCCAATGATTCTAATGAATTTACATTAATTTTTAGCATTAAATAATTCCAACAATCATCTTATATAATTTTTCCAACACCATAGGGATAAATAAAAAATAAAAAACTGCTCATTACTAAAAAAAGTTGATATAGCAACTGAATAAATCAATTTAAATAATTTAAATATTTTAATAATAATATTTATAAATGTAGTTTCATATTTGGTTCATTTTTTAAAGAATTTATAGTCTTATAAAGATATTAATTTTTTTTAAAATGTTATTTTTAACCCAGATATCTATGAAAAATTATTATATCCTAAATAGAGACCTAGATAAAAATTATGGTATCACAGTTGTGTTTAAGATGTGTGTGTGGGGGGGGGGTCCTTAAAGAGGTGCAATTTTCATGTTTTTGATTCGGGCCCTAGACCATGAATTTATCATGTTTTTTAATTAAGTACTTGGATACCTAGGCTAAACAATCATTCCTATTATAAATATGTTATAATTTCATTTCAACAGGGTGGAGTTGTTGTGGGTGAATATAAAAAACCTAAAATAATTTGGTATATTATCTCATTATTTTGGAAGAATATTCAAAGTTTGGTGGTGAATCCAGAATCTTGAATATTTATTGAATTTCAACTTGATGTTTTACACTTTTATTTTATGTCTCGTCATTCTTCATGTTCTTTAATTCATTTTTACCATATTTGAAATACTCTATCCCTCACAGAGATATCATGATAATATTTTTTATATAAATATGTTTTCGAATATTTGATATATATATAATTATGTTTTAAATCATGGAATTATCTTAAACTTTGAATTAGAAAGATATAAATTCTCTTCTATTGATCATTGTGAATTTGTTGATCTTCACATTCATTTTCAACCATAATTCAAAGGAATCCTTTGGTGGCTGTGTAACACCAAAAACTTCTCAAGGTATAAATTAAATATATTTTACATTGAGACTCATGTATTTTGGTATATTATAGGGTTTTTTAGTAGTTAAATGAGGCATACTATTTTGTTTTGATGAAAAAAGTTGGAAATATAAATGTACCCTAAGTAAATGATTCACATAGGAAGTCTATTAGGAAATATAGTCGTTACATTCATTGTCTACATAAAACTATTATGTTAAAAAAAACCTAGGTGGGGCCAATATAATTATTATGGGTTCCCAAAGGAGTTACCTAGGCACATTATAGTTTTAAAATATATAATTTAATTCAATTAAATGAATTTTAAGTGAAATAAATAATTCTATTACCTCATTCCTCAATAATATCAACAACACACCTCTCACTCCTTCTTATTCTTCATTCATAGATCCTTCTAGTATATTCTTCATTATCAAGGATTATTTTTGAGTTTTTTTTATCATAGGGGAATCCTATTGGCGATTCTAATACTCGTTCCCATCTCTTCTAGTTTTCCCATGCAGTTTCATTATGAATCATCTATTGAGTCCAAATTTAGGTGTTGTTATCAAGTTTCCTTATTTTATCCATTTACGAGTGAGTTAATTGAGGATATTTTATGAGAAGTAATATATTATTACTAGTTAGATGTTCCTATTTATTTGTCATTGATTTTTACACACATAACATGAAATGTATAAAATTTAATAAATTCATTAAAAAATCATGCAATAAAACTAGTTTAGTTTGGTTTCTTTGAATATCTATGGTATGAATATAGTCTAAGAAGATCATTAGTGGTACTTGAGAGGTGTGTGCTGACACCTATGTTCATAAATGACTATTTATCATGTTAATGGGGATAAGAAACCATGACTTTTTACCCAGTATGGATGCCTATGCTAGAGAGTTGACCTTTAGAGCCTAGTGTAGTGTCCTAGTGTATTCCTTGGTAAGGATTGGTTGAAGAACGAGATAGTATTGGGGTGATATAGCTTGTTTCTTAGAATATATATGAGTTAATTGTTTTATATCATAACTACTTATATATTAAATAATCATAAACAATTTATAATATCTTAAATGATAAATTGTCTATTTTTATGTTTTTTGGTTTGTTAGTGGTACCTCATCAACCTAGAGTTTATTAGAGGTGGTATCTCATCCACCCTTTATATATTGTGGAATCTCATCGAATCAATATGGTTTGATGATCCACCATTCACTGTTAGGATGATTAAATATTGGAGGCTTATAATCATTGAGATATTATGAGATGGTAGAATTCCCACCTCAAAATTCTATTTAGTGGTTTATTTTCCTCCTATGTAAGTAGTCATGGTGAGTTATCACCCACTCATAGATTTATAATGGTAGTTAATAATATACCTAAGGAATTTATGTTGGTGTTAAGAAACCACTTAAGAAGTGACATTTTTGGTACATCATCCACCTAGGGGTTTACTCTCAGTGGTTCATCATCCACCAAGAGACCATATTTGGTGGAAAATGATCCACCCGAGGAGTTAATTATGGTGGTTCATAATACAACCATAGTGAGTTTCATTGGGGTGTATCATCCAATGATTTTTTATATCATACACCTAAAATGGTATATGTTAGTGTATTATCTATCTTGAGTTAGTGATTCCTCATTCACCATGTGATGCCTCATTTTTATTGGTGTTGGTTTAGTGATGGATCATTCACCTAGATGGTTTGTGATAGTGATATTTCATTAACAAATTTATTATTGATGATGATAGATCATTTAACTTAATTATCATATGAGTATTGATATATCATACATCCTTGACGTATTTTTAGACCATGGGTATGTCATCCCATTATGGAATTGACCAAAGTAGATAGGATCACACAAGTTTTTATGGGAGAACTCAACATTGTGACATTTTATTTATTTTCTTTAGTTATTAAAACTTCATATATTGATTTCAAATGTATTTATTAAACTTTATATGGACACCTGGTTTTAATTATTCCCATGATAACTTCATGCATCATAGCCTAGTTAAGGGAAATGAACATGCTTCTATAGATAACTGAGTTGTTAGAGCATGATTGGAGTTGGGAGATGGGATAAGACCAGGACTTAGGACTAGTTTTGTTGATGAATATTTAATTTTTCCTAATTTTATGACCCTTTTTCATATGATCTACCTAAAATATATTTTTTTAAGACCCAGATACTTTTATGAAGTGTTTATCTTTAAAAATCTTGATTTCTTTGATAGCTTTCTATACAATTAATAGTAAGTTTAAACGAAACACATAATATTATGTGTACATTATTTCCTAAACGTTAGATTATTGGGTATGAATTGGGTTAAATGATTTATGGAATAAATATAAATGTACAAATTAATATATTTTTTTTAAAAAATTATTATGAGATATTCTCACAATTATATAATAAATTAAATTTATTATTAAAAAATAATATGTTTTCTCTAAAAATGGTTTTCTTATGAATAAATATGATAATTAATTTATGAAGGTTTTGGAAAATATATTTGACAAAGGAAATATAAATTATGATTTCCTAATTTTAGAATTATCTTAAGATGTTTTTTGAGAATTTTCTCAAAAAGAAAGATTTATCAATGAATAGTAAAAAATAATGATTTTATAAAAAATTGTATTTTTCTTTTAAAGTATTTAAAAATTGAAATTATATTTTTGTTATTATTAAAATATTATTAGTTTATTTTGATTAAAAATAAAAAAATTATGGTTTTTGTAAATTATTTTATACTTGAATTTAAAATAAAAACAATTTATATTTTAAAAGTTCATTTTTCCCAAAATTTGTTTTTCATTGGGTTTTACTGGTTTAATTTTAAATTATGTTTTGAAAATTATGTATTTTTAATTTTTAAAAATTGATTCTAAATTTTAAAATAGTAGGTAAAAATTTATTAAATATTTACCTTTTATTTTTGGACAATATAAAATTTGAACTTAGTAATCTTAATTACCACGATAAAGGGTTAATCTGGTAAAAATTGAGTAATTAAGGGTAACAATAATATGATAAAGACTATAAAAAGACCATTAAATATGAAATGTTATTATTTTATGATTAATTTCTGTCCATAATAACTCATTTTTATGATATATGTCCTTTTTTAATTATAAGTGATTATGAAATTTATAATAATTTAGTAAATGAAAAGACAAAGATGTCACACTCATATTTTAAATAATAATAAAATTTTTAATATGGGGTTATCCAGAGGATATGTTCAAATATAAATATATTTTTTTAACCCTAATGTATTTATATTTATCATGTTATTTTTCAGTGAATAAATAATCAACTTAAATACTTATAAAACACTGAAGAAGTAATTATTTTATTAGTGAAAAAATAAAATGAAAAATATTAAAATAATTAAAAGTATTATAATTTGAGATAATTAAAGTGATAAAAAATTTAAATATTACCATGACATATTTTCAATTTTTTAAAATATTCATTTCTAATTATATGTTTTTATTGAAGTTATTGAAGTCAAAGTAATTAATAGTGTCAGAATTGACAGTAATGATATTTTATGAAAATAATATTTTATTAAATTATTTAAGAATCCTAAAAATATAAAATAATAAAAAATGGGATAATATATTGTCCAAAATACTATATATGTTCCATTTATGGTTTAATTTACACCTTATATGTAAAAATAACAACCTTTTAATATTAAAATTGTTATCTTAGTTAAAATTAAAATAGGTTAAATAAGGGTTAATCAAAATGATAGGTTAAAAATTACAAAAAAACAAGTCTAAAATATATATTTTAATGTGATTAAAATAATATTTCAACTTAGGTTAGAATAACTTTCCATTTTGAGAGATCTGGATTGATATTGAATTTATTATAAGTTAATATCTTGAGAAATTCCAAAAGTTCCTCTAACCTCCATTATAAAAGGACACCTCCCACCTCAATTAATTTCCCATATTTTAATCTTATATATTCACAAAAATCTATAAAAGTATCTTATAGACTTACCTAGATACATTATAGAGGCTCTTATATTCCCAAAATACTAACCCTAGATCCATTTATAGGAGATCTAAAGGAATTGTTTTGAAGAAAAGGTAATTTCTCTAACAGATCGTTTTTTTATACACTTCTTTACCTCTAATAAATCTATTATATCTATCATACAATAATAAATTCAATATAATAAATATGATGAAATTATTTTATGATTATTAAAACACCATTATACACCTTCATTTCCATAAAATTTGAAGTGAAAGTATCGCTCTTGTGTACGTACGACTTACCGTCTCTACGTAGCTAAACAATTCATTTTTCATAAACATATTTTTTGGATGATAATTATGATGTATTTAATGTTTATATATGATATTTATGACCAAATTATAATTATATAATTATAATATTATTTCAAACTTATCATCATTCAATCTTTTGAGAAACGATAACGTTACTGATGTGTATGTGTAGACTACCATCTCTATGATGCGATGTGGTTCATTTTTCACTTATATTTCACATGGATGTAAATAATAGTGGTTATTATAAACATATATGATATATAAATCATAATAATTATTTTATATAGAAGTATTATAATTTACCTTCCTTTCTTTCCCAAATGGCCCAAAGGCCTTCTTTTTTTTCAAGATTTTGATAACTTCCCTTTCGAGGGATGAGGGGAAACCCTTACAAGGCCCATAGGTTTAGAGATTACATGACCTGTAGGCTTTAGTAATTATAGAAACTATACTTGGAACTCCTCCTCTCATATTATTCATCGTGATATCATCTCTCAACCTCCACATGGAAGTTTGTCAAGGCTTCCCATGCAAGCACAAGCTGGTCCCGATGGTAATGTCATTCCATCTATTTCTGACAAATCCTATCAGATTATGCTCTGGTGAATGTTCCTTCCCTAATCCCCATCTGGATTCTGCTCCTTTTATAGTCTTTCTAATCATTAACCACAATTTCAGGTGTCCCAAAGGCCTTGAGGCGGCCCGAAGGCCTTGAGGTGGACCGAAGGCCTTGAGGTGTCTTGAAGGCCTTGAGGTGGACTGAAATCCCTACTGGCCCAAATTCCATGGGTGGCCCGAAGGCCATAAAGGACCTGAGGACCAAATTGGTGACCCAAAATCCCAAACAGATGAATAGATCTGGATGATACAGTACCGAACAATACTTTCTACTATACCTGATATAGTACCTAAAAATATGTCTCCACCTAGTTTTGAAATCAGGTCTCTTGGATGCACTTTCTGAGTCCTCGCTAGCTGGGATGATGATATGGTGCACCTTCCATTATTTTCATTATATGTAAAATGAAGAAAATTCTCATGTATAAGTATGACCTGTTGTCTCCATGAATGATGTAATTCATTTTTCTCTCTCTAATATTTATGAATGATTACATATATATATACATAATAAATATATATATTTTTTATACCATTATTAAAATTCTTGAAATTGTTGTACCGTGATAAAAGTATAAGTTTCGGGATTAACGAATTGAAACATGCTTGAAAAACGAAGCAATTGTCATCCAGAACAGTGATTTTAATAAAAAATTATCAATAAATGGGTGATAAGATGTTATAAATAAATAATAAATGGTATTATATATATATATATATATTTATGTAGTAAATGTATAATAAATCCATATTGATTATACTAGAGGATTTATCGTGGAAAATTAAAGGAAATACTTGAGGTAAGATATTTTCATCTCACTTTTATTTTTATGAGGATTTAAATATCAATTTATTTTTATATCCTTCATGGGGTTATGATTCAAATGTTACCAAAGCGGTAAGGGTTTATTTCACATTCTCATCTTATTTCTGGATTGTTTAAGTTTAAGTCTCCACTGGGGAATATTTTTCTTCCATGTATATGTTTTTTAAAAACATCTTCAAAAAGGGCTTTCATATTCCCCTAAAATTGATTAAAATCAGTTTTACCAATGTTTTACTTTTAAAAAAATGGTTTGAAAGGAATATTTTTATGATTTTCTCAATGAGGTTCTTTGTGACTTTTTGGATAAAAATATAGAAGGAATTGTTTTTTAAATTACATTGCATGAGAATATTTTCCCTCCACCATGATTCCTTAATGCTTTGAAGCTTACATTACAAGATTACAAGGTTATTTTCAAAGAAATCTATTTCCTTTATATTAGCACGACTTTAAAAAATGATATAAAAAATGGAAAGGATATTTTCATCAAGAATTATTTCAGGTGATATTTCAAGACTATTTTCCATATAAGATAACATTATTTAATGTTACTTATACTTTACTGAGGTTATGATTCGAGTATACTATCTTTATTATTTCTATATTTGGTTTGTATTTAAGATGTCCTTGATACCTTTTTCTTTTACACGAGTTATTTTATGATGAAATGTTTATAAAACCCATTTCTTTTCCTGGGCACTAATATGATGAATGATTTATGATCTTGTAGAAAATATATGTATGGATTTCATTATGTGATGGGTGAGACCTATATCTCCCTCCAATACATTGGGTAATGATTTATGATTTTATGCTAATGTTATTCACACATGGATCATGTTCTTTTATGATTCATGTCTTATGAACTTCCAAGATTTATTCCATGACTCAATATTATGATATATGATATGAAGGGTCTGATTCTAAAATTTTATTTTCATGTTCTTATGCCCTTATGATCATTATATGATTATTAAATCATTGATATATCCCTTTTTTACCCTTATTGAACAAATAATATTAGCCTTTTCTTATGTTTCTTTTCCCCAGGTTATTAAAAAAGGTATTATGTATGATATGTCAAAAGTGGCACTAGTTATATGGAAATAAGTGGGAGATGATGTAGGTATTTTATGAACCAATTTTTTGTGTTTTCATGTTTATAAAGTCATTATACTTTTACGATCCTCAGGTGAGTGTATATGTACTGTAAGGAATATTCATCTTAAATAGTGTAATATCTATGTATGAAAAGCTTGGGTCATTACAGTGGTATTAGAGGATGGGCTTAGTTAACATTTGAAGAGTGGGATGAGAAATAATTAGTAATAACACTAAGGAAAATTCCAAGAATTAGATGAAACACATTATTTTTGGTAGTTATCATGAATAACCTTAGTTAAATATATGGTTTCATGATTTAAGGCATTCTCTAAATTATATTTTTCATGATTCCTTATTATGGTTTTTATTTTACAAACTATAATTTTTTTGTTTTAGTAAATGGATAGAACATGAAGAACTCATGTTAATGGTGAATGTGATGAACAATTAAATGATTTTCACCTAAGAAACCAATTTTTATAAGATTTGGAATGAAAAATCTTACTGTAATTCTCATTCAAATTTTTCAGGATATGAATCATGATAAGTTTATAAATGATCAATGGAAGGCACAACTCACTATTGAATCTTTCATGAGGCAACATCCACCTAATTTTAGTGGTTCTTATGATCTACTAGTGGCTGAGAAATGTATCAATGCCACTAAGAAAATATTTTTTGTTCTTTAGTACTCGGGACATGAAGAAGTTGTCCTAGATACTTTTCATCTAGAAGGAAAAGTGGACCATTAGTGGAATCTTATCAAGAATATAAGGCAATAGGATGGAATTGAATCTATGGAATGGGATGAGTTTAAGAACTTATTTTTTAATAATTAATTTCCTAATATTCATCATATAATCATGAAGAAGGAGTTCCATGAGCTAAAGAAAAAGGATAATGAATCTATTGGTAACTATGAGGAAAATTTTACAAGACTTTCAAGGTACTCTTATGGTATTATCATCCAACATGAAATTAAGGTTGAACAATTCTTCAGTGGATTAAAATCAAGTATCCTAAGTGTGATAGTTGTAAGAGAATTCAGTAGCTGTGAATAAATTTTTCTATGATTTTTTAAGGTGGAGATGGATATTGTAGTTACTCATCAATCTCATTGTTTTTATGAGAAAAGAAAAATTAAATTTGAAGGAAATTATAAAATACATAGAGATAAAATTATAATATATCCTTTATGCTCAATTTGTTGAAATAATCATGGTAGAAATTTTCTTAAGGTGACTTATAAATATTTCATGTGTAAAAAGTAAGGTCATTAAGAAAACTAATGCTAAAGTGATGGGAAGAAGTTAAATAATGATGAAAATAGAGAAAAATCTCCACAGAATGGACCACCCACACTCCAATGCTATAAATGTTAGTACTATTGGAATTATTCCAATAATTTTATGAATCTGAAGGTTTTTGATGATTATTTTCAACAACATATTAATCATAAAGATGAAGGAAAATCTCATGTGATCAAAGCTGCCTAAGTGGATAATGGGAATGACATGGTGAAGGGTACAAAAATCATCCAATTAAGAATATATAATGTTCTATTGGATCATAAATCCCCCACTCCTTTATTTACACATAATTTTCTAAGGGTATCACTATATCACCTCAAAAATTAGATGTTGAGTTAGCTATGAAAACACCTAATGACACAACAGTTTCATCTCAAGTTAATAGTTCATATCCGATTAAAGTTAATGGGAAAGTGCTTCCTAAAAATATTATGATTCTCCATTTAGTTATATTATATGTGATTCTTGGCATAGATTGGATTTTTATATATGTATCCCATATTGAGTTTCAAGTATGGGAAGTCACATTTCATATTCCTAATGAAAATATAATAATTTATCAATGCAAGGATGAATATAAACTTATAATGGAAATTAAATCCATTTTTGTGGGTCTTAATACCTATGAATGAATGTTATATATCTCATATGGTTGGAGGGAAAATAAACATTACAAATAAACCTATTGTATGTGTGTTTTTTTGTTTATTTCTAGAATAATTTATAGGTCTTTCACTAAATCATGAAGTTGAGTTTTTGATAGAACCCATATCTAGTGCTATACCTATTTTAGAGACTTCATATTAAAATGGTCCCAATTGAGTTTCATGAATTTAAGAAGTAACTCCATGAAAACATTGATAAGGGATTCATAATACCTAGTGTGTTTCCATGGGGTGAACCTATTATATTTTTTAAGAACAAATATGATCAATGAGACTCTACCATGATTATTAAGAACTTAATAATATCACTGTCAAGAAAAATTATCCAATTACCCATTTTTTTATTATTTGATTAAATATACAGATCCCAATATGTTTCTGAGATTGATATTCATTCTATATATCATCAATTTAGAGTCAATAAGGAGGATATTCCCAAGATGGAACTCTATAAAAGGTATTGGCGTTATGAATTTATAGTGATTCCTTTTGGCCTTAATAATCCCTCTGATATGTTCATGGATTTAATGAAGAGAGTCTTTAGAGACTATCTTGATCATTTTTTGGTAGTCTTAATAGACGATACTCTTTTAAATTCAAAGAGAAAGGTATAACATGAACATCACTTAACTATTATAATGAAGACTCTAAGGAAGGATAAGAGTTATGAAAAATTTACTAAGTGTGAATTTTGGCTTCATAAAGATTCATTTCTGGGTCATATAATCTCTAGTGGGGTATATCATTATATCTATCAAAGAAAGAAGTTATTGAGAAATTTCCTTGACCAACCATGGTGACTGAAATCCATATTTTTCTTTGGTTGGCTAGATATTAGTAATGTTCTATGAAATATATCTCATGATTCTCTAAACTATCCATAAAGTTTACTTGAAAAGGAGTTATGTATTTATGAATAAAATAATGTGAATATAATTTCAAGGATCTTAAAATTAGACTAGTCAGTGCACCTATGCTCACACAACCCTGTACTGGAGAAAGGTTTTTGGTCTTAAGTTATGCATAAAAAAGGTACCTAGATGCGTTCTCTTAAAAAATGACATGGGGATAGCTTATTCTAAATTATAATTGAAGGTCCATGAGAAAAATTACCCAAATCATGATTTGGTGTTAGCAGCATTAATTTTTTTATTAATGATATTGAGGTATTATATCTATGGAGAAAGTTGTGACATATATACTAATCACAAAAGTTTAAAGTATATTTTCACTCAAAAAGAGTTTAACAAAAACCAATGAATATTATGCGATATGAATAAAGATTATGGCTACTCATTCAATTACCACCCTGGGAAAGTGAAAAAGGAGGAAAATTATTTGAGCCAAAAGGATCATGCTAGCTTATCTATGATAAGGATAAAAAAAGATCCAATATTTATGGATTTACAAAGGATGGACCTGGAAACCATAATAGAAGGGGATAACTATCATCTTAATCAAATTAATGTTCAACCATATATCAAAGTGAAGATTAAGGAGGTATAGAAGGAAGATGTGGAGATGAAAAATTATTTGAGAACCATTATTGATTTTAACAATGATTGTAATGGAATAATATGGTTTAAGAACCATGTATGTGTTCCTCTTATACCATATTTGATGAAGGAGTTGTTTGATGAGGCTCATAGTTCATCATTCTCAATTCATCCTATAAGTACAAAGATATATAGGTATTTCAAAGAGTATTTCTAGTGGGATTAAATGAAGAGAGATATTACAGAGTATGTTTCTCAGTTCTTGGTTTGTTAGAAAGTTAAGGTTGCAATATAGAAGTATAAGGGGGTGTCACAACCATTTACCATACCTAAATGTAAATGAAAAAATCACTATGGATTTTCTTATCGGACTCCTCAAAACTTCTAAAGGCCATAATTCTATTTAGGTTATAGTTTATTTCTTTACAA
Organism: Viscum album; assembly: GCA_963277665.1. Lineage (NCBI taxonomy): Eukaryota > Viridiplantae > Streptophyta > Magnoliopsida > Santalales > Viscaceae > Viscum > Viscum album. The sequence goes on from OY728158.1 coordinate 68,269,360, forward strand.
AGTCTCTACACTTCATTACTATATGATAATATTTATCTATTGATCAAATTTCCAAAAATATATATTAATAAAGTGGTAAGATTTCTTTGATTACCACTTTCCATTATATATGATTAGGATCCAAGGTTTAATTTGAAGTTCTGGAGTGAAGTCCTCAGTGGGATATGGATACAGAGTTAAGTTGCATCATTGTTTATCTTCCACAGATAAATGGTTAGTTTTTGGGGACCATTAAAAATCTAGAATACCTATTGAGATATTTATATAAGGATTTTATAGGTGGTTTGGATCAACACCTTACTTTGGTAGAATTTTATTATAATAATAGTTTCCAATATATCATTCAGATATCTCCTTATGAATCCCTCTATGGCCAGAAGTTTAGAAATCCAACATGATGGGATAAATTTAGAGAAATAAAGCTATTAGGGCCTGATCTAGGATAGGAAATGGTAGAGAAGATTAAATCCATTAAACAACACATAAGAGAACCTCATATTTGGAAAAATGGTTATGCCGACAATCATCAGAAAGGTAATGAGTTTGAATTGGGTGACAAGGTATTCGTATGAATATCTACCTAGAAGAGAGTGATGAGATGTAGATATAAGTAAAAGTTAATCCCTAGGTATATCATTCCTTTTGAAATTATTGATCATATTAGGATATTATCTTATCGATTATCTCTTCCAACGAATCTCTCTTAAGTCCATGATGTGTTCCATGTATCTCTTCTGAGAAATTATATACCCGATCCTTCACATATACTAAAATAAGAGGTTCAACTGATGTAGATATATCTTGCTAATGAGGAGAAACTAGTAGAGATTATGTATCATAGAAATAAATTTCTACAAAAAAATACTACTCATCTGGTTAATGTTTTTTAGAGAGACCACCAATTTGAGTAAGCTATATGGGAACCTGAGGATGTGATGCAGCAAAGGTATCCTCAATTATTTTTATCTGGGTGATGAATTTAATGGGATAAATTAATTTCAAGGGGGTTATAATGTAACACCCTAAGATCTTTATGAAATGTATCTCTTTAAATAATTTGATTTATTTGATACCTTTTTTTGCACGCAATAAAAAGTTTAAATGAACTGAATAATATTATGTGTAAATTATTTCCTAGACATTATTTTACTGGGTATGAATAGTATTTCCTGATTTTTTAAATAAATATAATGTTCCAACTCAATATAAATTTATTGAAAAATTCTTACAAATAATAACACAATTTTTTAGTAAAATCATTTTATTCTTAAAACACAATATTTTTTCTCCAAAAATAATTTTCTTTCTAATAAATATTATAATGAATTTCTAAAAGTTTTAAAAAATATATTTTAAATTTAAAATTTAATTACTAATTATTTATTTCAAAATTATCTTAATATGATCTTTTGAGAACTTCTTGAAGATATTGATTTTCCAATGAATAGTAAAAAATATTAATTTTATTGAAAACTGTATTTTTCTTTTAAATTATTTACAAAGTAAAATTATATTTTAGTTAGTATTAAAATTTTATTTGTTCACTTTTATTAAAAATTATTCAATTATGGGTTACAATTGGATTTTATATAGGAATTTAGTATAAAAACATCTTGTATTTTCAAATAGAACTTTTCCTAAAAATGTTTTTTCATTGCCTTTTTCAAGTATAATTTTATATTAAATTCTGAAACTTATGTGTTTTAAATTTAAAAATATGGATTCCATATTTTGATTCTACAGGTCCAAATTTAGTAAATATTTCCATTTTATTTTTGGAAAATATAAACAGTAAACTTAGTAATTTTTATTACTATAGTAAAGGGTAAATCGGCTAAAAATCGAGTAATTAATGGTAAAATTAATATGATGAGGACTATGAAATTTCCTTTAAATCTAACCAGTTAAATTTTATGATTATTTTTCATCCATAAAAATTCAATGTTTGGATATATGGACTTTGGTTTCCAATTATAAGCGATTATGACATTTATAATATTTTACTTAAAGAAAAGACAAAGATGTCACACTCATATTTTTAATAACTACTACATTTTTTATAAAGAGTAGTATTGATGATATGTTATAATTTTAATATTATTTTTTTATATAATATATTTATATTCATCATGGTATTTTTTTTAAATAAACAATCTCCCTAATTATTTATACAACACTAATGGAGTAATTATTAAATTAATAAAAAAACCAAGTGAATGATATTAGAAATACTAAAAGTATTATAATTTGATTTAATTAAAGTTATCCACTAGTTTTTTAGATTACCATAACATTTTGGTTCTGTATTAAAATAATTTATTATAATTTTATCTATTATTTTGATGTTATTAATATCAAAGTAATGAATAGTAAAAAACATGACACTAATGATATTTTATGACAATGATATTTTATTAAATTATTTAAGAATCATAAAAATATTAAATAAGGAGAAATGGGATAATTTTTTCTCTAAAATATAATTATTTTCCCATTTATATCCCAATTGACATCGTATATGTAAAAATTATAACCTTTTAATAATGAAAAGTTTGTTACCGTAGTTAAAATTAATGTACGTTAATTAAGGATTGATCAAAATGAAAAAGGTTTACAATTACACAAAAAATTATCTAATATATTTTAGTTTATAGTATTAAGACCATATTACACCTTATATTCATATACAGTCCCATTTTGAGGTATTTTTATTGAGATTGTGTTTATTATAAATTAATATTTTGTGAAATTCCAAAAGTTCCCCTCAATTCCATTATAAAAGGAATCCACCTCCCTCACATAATTTCAGAAATTTTAGTCTTCTATGTCAAATAGACTCTAACATATAATATTTTTCACTTACCTAGACAAATTATATAGGTTCTGTATTTCCCAAAAGTTTGTATATTAGATCCCTTTAGATGATATATAAAGGAATCATTCCGAAGAAGAGGTAATTTCTATAATAGATCAATAGTTTTATAATCGTATTTACCTCCACTAATCTTTGATATCTATCATAAAATAATAAATTAAAAATACAAAATATTATTTAATTTTATTTTTTATGAAAAAATGTTATAAAACCTCTTTCCTATCAAATAATAAGTGAAAGTATCACTCATGCGTACATACATATTATCGTCTCCATATAGTGACACAATTTATTTTTCATCATCATATTTTATGGACTATAATTATGATGAGTTTAATTTTTATATTTGATATTTATGAAATAATTATACTTCTAGAATTATAATATTATATTTACTTATCGTTATCCAATCTTTTTGGAAATGATAACTTCCCTCATGCCTACATATGGACTACCATCTCCCTGATGTAATGTGATTCGTTTTTTAATTATATTTTACATGGATGTAAATAAGGATGGTTTTTATGAACATATTTGATATATAAAACATAATATTTATTTTTTAAAGGTTTATGATTATTTATCTTTCTTTCATTCTATTTGATGAAAAATGAAAACAACATTCATGTGTACATACAACCTACCATATCCATAAACAATGTAATTCATTTTTTTTGTTTATAATATTTATGAATGATAATAAATGTGTATATAATGAATATATATGATTTTTATATCATTATTAACATTCCATAAATGGAGTTTTTATGATCAAATAATAAGGGGGAGGACTAACGAACCAAAACATGCTTGGAAAACAAAGTAGTTATTACCGAGAACAATGTTTTTAATAATAAATTATTAATAAATGGGTTATAAGAGGTTATAAATAAATCATATAAGGTGTGACATATATATCTCTCTATGTGTGTGTTTGTGGTTGTGGTATGCATGTATAATAAATCCATACATGTTATACAGAATTTCTGAACATGAACATGGAAATGTGAGACTTAAGGTTAGGGATCTTCATATCACTTTTATTTATGTGCAACACATGTCATATTCACCACTTGTTTCTTTTGAAAAATTTATATACTACCCATGAATGATTTTATGATATATATTATTAATTCTATGTGTATTTACATATCAATTTATATTTATTTCCTTCATGGGGTTATGATTCAAAAGTTACCAAAGTGGTAAGGGTTTATTTCATAATTTCAACACTATACATGATAATTTATGTTTAAGTCTCTATTGGAAAATATTTCACTTCCATATCCATATTTTATAAAAATGTTTTCAATTTTTTTTACTATTGTCTTAATATTTTTAAAATCATTTTTACTAATGTTTTACTTTTAACAAAATGGTTTGAAATGAATATTTTTTTTCATTTTATAAACAAGATTCTTTGTGAATTTTACCATAAAAACACAGAAGTAATGTTTTTTAACTTATATATAATGATAATAATTCCATAACATCATGAAACCTTAATGATTTAAAGCTTAATTTACAATATTATTGGGTTATTTTAAAATAAAATGTTTTCCTTTATAATTTCACATCTTTAGAAATGATCTTAAAAAATGGATAGGATATTTTCCTTAAGAATTATTTCAATCGATCTTTTAAATATATTTTCCATAAAAGATAATATTATTTGATATTTGTTTCCGACGCTTTCGCCGGGGTGCGCGCGCATCCGTCCGTCAGGGGGGGGGGGACGCGCGGCTTTGTTGCCCCGCATTCCCGCTTTCCAAAGGCGGGCGACATTCGTTCCTTATTCAGGTACGTCTGCTCCTTGATCGAAACGGGATGATGGGATGTCGGTTCTTCCTCCTGTGGATTCCTCCTCAGAACTCGTCACCTAGTCCGGGTCTCCCTTATAGATTTAATACGTAGTTCATGAAACTCTTCCCAGTGCCGTGTTTCCATGGACACCGGTTAATTACACTGCTTCTGTCGGGACATTCCAAAGGGTCCAATCAGGGCAGCAACCTTCGGTCAGGGGAGTAGTCACGTTGAGACATCAGTAGCGTGTCTGGATGCTGGGGTACCTGGCATGTCTGTATGTTATCCTTGATCACAAGGCTTCTCGAAGGCGTGGAAGCCCGAGGCATCCCACATCGAGCACGGGGAATTACATGTCATAGACACGTATCTGAGGTTTTCCTCATCTTCCCGTGTTCAACACAGGGTATGCCGCGAGTTTAACGTCCAGCGGAGACGGATGAGGGCGATCAGAACGTCCCATAGAGACGGATCAGATTGGTGTATCACATAGAGACGGCTATGGTCCCATAGAGATGGATCAGAACGCCCAATGAGGATGGATCCGAGGTGGTGCACTCCCTATAGGGGAAAAGGGTGATGAATCGGGGTGTACACAGAGGACAACGACTCGGAGATATGATGGGACTTACACATGGAAAGTGGCCCATGCGCCGCTAGGAGCAGCGAGGAGGTGGATGGCGTGACTCCACCGGGATGTGGCGGCCCGGGTGAGAATCAGGGTGGGTGATGGATGGATGAGTGAAGTGGAGGAGGATGAAACGGGACCATCGCAGGGAGTGACGGTGAAATTGGGCTTGAGCCTTGAGGAGGCTTCCTACGTATCCCTGTGGCAAGGAATCAAAGTCCGCGTAGTTCAGATTGTGCCGGTAAACTGACGTGAAGCTGGACCTTGGCCCGATGAATGTCGTCGGCGTACCGACGTGAAAGCGGACCTTGGTCCGATGGGAGTTGGGCTTGAACCTCTGGGAGGATTCCTACGTACCATGCCTTGACATGGATCAAAGACTTCGTAGTTCAGGTGATACAGTTTAACGTCATGCGGGATGATAGTGAACCCTGACGTGAATAAACGACGGGTGGGCTTGAACCTCATGGAGGCTTCCTACGTACCATGCCTTGACATGGATCAAAGTCCTCGTAGTTCGGAAGGTTTCGCTGGTAAACCGACGTGAAAGCGGGCCTTGGTCCACTATTGGTGGGCTTGAACCTCATGGAGGCTTCCTACGTACCATGCCTTGACATGGATCAAAGACCTCGTAGTTCAAGTGGGTTTTGTCGGTGAACCGACGTGAAAGTAGACCTTGGTCCACTGTTGGTGGGCTTGAACCTCGTGGAGGCTTCCTACGTACCATGCCTTGACATGGATCAAAGACCTCGTAGTTCAAAAGGGAATGGGTCGCAGCGGCTTACCACTGGACCGGGATGGGACCCGACGTGAAATGACGGGTGGGTTGCGCCGGTAAACCGACGTGAAAGCGGACCTTGGTCCACTGTTGGTGGGCTTGAACCTCGTGGAGGCTTCCTACGTACCATGCCTTGACACGGATCAAAGTCCCCGTAGTTCGGATGGGATGGGTCACAATGGCTTACCACTGGACCGGGGTGCAGTTTAACGTCATGTTGGACGCGGGTGTGACCCGACGTGAAAGTAGACTCGTGAGTCCACTAGTGGTGGGATTGAACCTCGTGGAGGCTTCCTACATACCATGCCTTGACATGAATCAAAGTCCCCGTAGTTCGGATTGTGCAGTTTAACGTCTTTGCTGGACGGGGCATACAGTTTAACGTCGTGCTGGACGTGGGCGAAACTCGACGTGAATGAACGACCGAGCAATATGGCTTGAACCTCATGGAGGCTTCCTACGTACCATGCCTTGACACGGATCAAAGTCCCCGTAGTTCGGATGGGTTTGTCAGGGTCGGTGCTCACTCTAAGCCCACGTGAGTCATGCTCGGTGTGAGAAACAAGAGGTTGCAAGGACCTGACGATCACGTCGCTAAGGGTGCGTCCGTGAGAAGCGAAGAGGGGCTTACGCGTTGGGCGGCCCATGGTGTTGGGACTTACTCCAGGATGGAGGCCCATGGCGCGACAAAGCGCAGGAAAGATGGACCTTGGTCCGACAATGGGAGGTGCCTCGTTCCCTATCACGTCCTCCACTGACCTTGGTAGTGGGGAAGTACCGAGATGCACGGGTGCAATCGTCCGTACCAAAGGTTAGGGATTTACGCTCTGAGGCGACCCTTCCCCTGCGAACATACACCACTCCGACAAGGAGGATCTCATTCCATGTGCGGAAGAGTTCCATTCCCGTGGAGACGAGTGGTGTAATGAATGTTCGAGCTGGGGGGACCCTTCGTGAGGGAGACGAGGTTGGGTCACAGTTTAACGTCATGTGTTGAGGACGTGGTGCTTGGCAGTTTAACGTCCTGCAGCTCGGACGAGGTGGGTTCACTCCACACCCCTAGGGCTTACATAACCGGTACCCTCTGGTCCTTGGGGAAGGGAAGGTGTCGGTAAGGCCATGGTAAAGGGGGGTCGTGAGAGGAACCATCGAGGGGTCCACGTTAGCGTGGCTATGCGAAGAAGCAATAGCCATTAGCGTGCCTATGCGAAGAAGCATTAGGCGAAGCAACGCTACGGGAGGTGTTGTCCATGGGACTTTGAAATCGCATCGTGCAAACCTGGAGGGTCGCACGGGAAGAGGAATCGCTAAGCAGAGGAGTGTGCTTTGCGAGGTGGGGTGCCTTGGCCTTAGCATGGGGCATAGGTGGGAGTGGGAGGTGCTTTGCGAAGTGGAATAGTGTTCACAGAGCACTACCTCGCGAAGAAGGAGTGGTTCGCGAAGCAGGGTCCTGCCAAGCAATGTGCTTCACGATGCATAGTTATCCTGCCTTGGCATAGGGATTACTAGCATGGGTTGGGTGTTTCGCGAAGCACAAGTGCTCCGCGGCTGCCCGGGTTCCCTTGGGAATCCCCTTCCTTTGCGAACGCCCTTGAGCTTCGCGAAGGGAATCCCTCTCGGAAGAGGGGCTCGAAACGAAACAAATCAGAGTCGTCTCGCGAAGTAGAAATACCTCGCGGAGCTCATGATTACCGGGGCAAAGCGTGCTTCGCGATTCGGGAGAGGAGAAGTCGAAGGGTCGGATTGTCCGTCCCGGGGACTCAGGGGGAGTCGAGTATTTATAGGGAAGGGGCGCCGTGAAGCAGGGCTCGCGCACCGCCTTCGGGGCTTCGCGGCGGTTCGCGAACGTCAAACGGGTTCGCGGAGGATTACCGCCTCCGGCACTTCGCGGCGGCTCGCGAACGTCAAACCGGTTCGCGGAGGATTACCGCCTCCGGAGCTTCGCGGCGGCTCGCGAACATCAAACCGGTTCGCGGAGGATTACCGCCTCCGGAGCTTCGTGGCGGCTCGCGAACGTCAAACCGGTTCATGGAGGATTACCGCCTCTGGAGCTTCGCGGTGCCGCCAAGGTTGGGATGCTTCGCGGCGGGGCTCCGCGGCCGGGCTTCGCGGCTGAGCTTCGCGAGGCAGCGCGCCGGATGTCTTTTTCGTTCCTTCCTTTCGGGCCATATTTTTGGCGCCAACAAATGCCCCCCCTCAGACTTGGAGCCGCGGAGGGCGAAGGGTCGAAGTCTGAGGGACAATCGCCAAAAACTGTCGGTGGTTCGCGATGTGTCATCGCGAAGAGGGACCCGCGCTGCTCGCCGGGGCCGCGGGTCCGGACGCGCCGCGATGCTTCGCGCGGGTGAGGCGCGCCGCGATGCTCCGGGGTCGTCGCCTATAAATAGGGGGTCTGCGTTATTTTGTCTTTACGCGCCTTCCTTGTCCTTTTGTGCTCTCGATTTCGCGACGCTCCGCGTACTCCGCGACAGCACTTCGCGAATCGAGCTTCGCGGCGAACCGCGAGTCTCCGACTCCGCGTCCGCGCTAAGCGAACCTATGTCTGCCTTGGCCAGACTTCGCGGCTTGGTCTCGCGACCGATCTTCGCGATCCGACTTCGCGGTCGAGCTTCGCGGCCGAGCTTCGCGATCCAGGGGGAAAAACTTTTCTAAGGGTCGACATTAAAGATGGCCCATCAAGAAGCTGTGCTGGGAGTGCTTGCAGATGCTGCTCGCCGGGATGAGATGGCCAACCGTCCAGGCTTGGGGGAAATGGTTCGCAGCCATTCGGACCACACTTCTCTGACAGATCTGCTGTCGGAAGGTCAGAAGGATTATCCACAGTGCAAAAAGCTTCCGTTGTACGGCTTCGGGCTGAGGGATGACGTCTTCATCCCTGAGGCAGGAAGGGATGAACCAGCTTGTTGGTTCAGGAGCACACCGTGCCAGCACCAATGGTTCAGGGCGGCCGATGGTCACGCGCGGGAGGATTTCACACCCGTCACCGCCGATTGTCTCTACAATCATGCGAATGACATTGACGGGAGGCCACTGCAACCGGAGACGTCCCCTCCTCTCTACCGCACCATGCTGAAGGCGGCTCTGCAGGATCCGAAGAAGGGATGGTCCGATGAGTGGGACCTGCGCCAGGGCGGCAATTTTACCGAGGACTAGGCCTGGGCCTACTGGGTAGGCGCCTCATGCGAGGAGTTCGAGGCTGAGCTGAGGAGAGTGGGATTGTACGAGGCGGCATGGGCCTCCCAGTTCCACATTTACCAGCCAAAGCAGCTGATGCCGGAACTGCTGAGTAGATGGTTGTCCAGGACCAACACTTTTCATCTACATCACGGGGAGGTGGGCATCAGCCTGTGGGATGTCCACCAGGTTTCTGGGGTCCCGATCTTGGGGGCCATGTACGACGAGTTCCTCCCCGTCATCAGTGTGTGGGGGGATGCTGAGCAAATGCCACGGCTGGCGTCAGCGCTGATGGCGCTTGTCCCTGGAGAGGACAAGGAGGCCGTGAGGGACGTCCACTTCAAGAGGTGGTTCAAGTGTTTCCTGAACTTTCCAGAGAATCGAGAGTTCCCTCCAAGGCCTCGAACTTGTCCGAGGGCAGCCCAGCGGGGCAAGGGGCACTCGTATTGGCGGGTTTTGGAGGACAGCCAATGGAAGACTTGGGGTTTCAGCGTCAGCACTGAACAACAGCCAATAGTCAGGCTGGCGGCGTTCATCGCGGCTCTCATCTGTGGGTGGATCCTACCGGTGAGAGATACAAGCATGGGGGTACGGACCATCTCGTTCATCATGGCATCGATGCTGGCCATGGGGCAGCGGATCAACCTGGGGATCCCGATGCTCGCCAAACTATATAGAATGCTGCAGCGCATTAGCGAGGGAAAGAAGCCGCCAAGAATATGCGGGCCCTTCCACCTCCTGTATGGGTGGATCGCGGCGCATATCAGGGGGATTTACGAGTATCCAAACCCCATTTCGCCGCCGGGATCAGACTTTCGCCCTTCCATTCTGAACGCAGTTGGGAGTTTCCCATTCAAACTGGCCGTTCCGATGGTGCTGAATAGGGTGTGGAGGGCGGACGAGTTCAACTTTCATCCCTTTCCACTGCCGACGGGGAGGCTTACTGATGATGGACGAGGAACGGAAGAGCATCGGGCTTACCTCCTGGCCTTCCAAGGTGGCGTTTTGGTGGCTCGGATAGATCGTGAGCCAATCTGTGAACCGTACACCCCGCACCGTTTTGCGAGGCAGTTCCGGTGCCTCCAGCGGCTGACCCCGCAGGTATACTGGGAGGTGCGTCACGAGGAGCACCCCTGTGTGATGAGGAAGTTGTGGCTCATGTTCACACGTGGGGATGGAAAGATGCAGATCACATTGCCTCCATCCACCGCCACCTTCGGCTTAGTGAAGGAGTACGCCATCAGCTGGGAGGCCGCTTATCCCGGGGAGATGCTGAAGCAGCCAACGATCCGGGTTGGTGACGGTGGGCCTCCTTTATCTCGAGGTCGGGGTCGGAGGGCAGCTAGGGCCGCCCGCGGCAGCGAGGCTGCCATGGCAGAGAGACCCGCACCGGCCGAGGGTATGGCAACAGCGGCGGATCCGGTTGTTCCGGGAGAGCAGGGTCATCCGGAGGGGCGGCCACCGAGGGGATTCCGTCGGATATCCGCTCAGGCTCCGGGGAAGCGGCTGCGTCACATTGACATGGCAGAAGATGCTGTCTTTCCGGAAGCTTGGGACACCTGGGATGTCAACCGGCAATTCCTCAGCCCATCTGAGATGTGGGCCCACCTGAATCGCCTCGGGATGAGACTACCGGGCATAGGCCCAGTCCGGGCCGGATTCATGGTGTCTCCGGCGGAGGCGGAGCAATACTTGAACGAGCTGGAGGATTACATCCACTCTAGTGGTGTCCCTCGCCCAATGACAGACCGGGTGAGGGTACTGTTGAATCAGACGGTCCCTCCACAGCTATCGGCTGCCGATCTGAGGGAGCGCTTCCCCTTGCCGGAGGAATCAGGGGACTCTTCTCGGGAGGGTGAGGCTGGAGGAGGGAGCCCGCTGGAGGAGGGCGAGGTCGGAGACCGAAGCTCAGAATCCGACGACTCCGCGGAGGCTCTCGAGGTAGCATTCCGAACCTCTCTTCTTACGATCTGTTCTTGAATCCCTATGGACTTCTCACCAATGTTTGGGTCATGCAGGAGGAACTTGTTCGTAGGCCTCGTTCTCGCTCCTCGACGGGTGACGACGCGGGACCTTCAGAACCCGCGTCTATGGCTGCGTCCAGTTCTGCGTCTGGTGGGACCAGGGGGTCTGAGGTGGCTCCTCTGAAATTTCCAGACCTTCCAACAGTATACGGGGGGCCTCGTCTCGGAGTCCCGTCAGTACCGGCCCAGGAGCAGCGCTCGGAAGTCGATCTTCGTAAGTCTCCTCTACCGGTCTCCTCGTTGCCACATGTGGGCCATGTCGACTAACGTTTATGTCTCTTTCGGTCATACAGTTCTACGACTGGCGTGGGCTGCTGCAGCGAGGCTGGTTGGGATGTCTGGCGGCGTCCCTCCCAGGGGCATGCCGGTGATGGTGATGATAGTCCCTTCACCTCCTCAAGCTGCGGCGCACACCATCACTGGCGGGTCCACCAGCAGGGTCATACCTGAAGTCATCGAGGTGGACTCCGAGGAAGAGGATCAACCGGTCAGTCCCAGTCCTGTCGTGCCTGTGCCGGCGTCAGGTGTCGTACCAGACTCAACACCAGATGCAGATCCCGCTGAGGAATTCCTGCAGGCATATCCTGTGTACGAGCCTGCCGACCGCGCGGATTGGGACGAAACAGCCTCTGATGAGGAAGACAGCAGCATAGTCCTCCGCCGGTCGTGGAAGCTGATCACGCGCTTTATCAGGGACACTCCCCAAGTGCAATGGCTGGCCGAAATGGATAGGATCCACTCGCGGTTGCGCGAACTATGTGCCGGGGGAGTGGATGCCCAACGCCCTCACGCGCTCATCCGAGACCTCATGGCTGAGAAGATCCGGGAGCATGATCGTGGGCTGAGCATGGGATGGCAGCGGAGAAATGCGACCAGCATCAGGAAGCTCCAGGAGGCTGAAGGCGAGGTCCAACAGATGCAGATCCGGGCCAACGAGCTTTCAGCCACTCTCGATGCACAGTCTAAGCTGGTCTTACGATTGAAGGCCCAGCTGGCAGAGGCTGAGGAGCATATGGAGCAGACCTCTGGAAGGATGGATGTCGTCCAGGCCGAGGTGGAAAGGGCCCGGGCCAGGGTTGACGGATTACGCCCCGCCGCTGCTGAAGAGGAGCGGGAGTTAAATCAGTGGCAACAGGCTCTGGACGCCGCAAGTCAACGGGTGGCGGAGCTGCAACGCTCTTTTGACGGAGTCAACCCGTCCATGGGGGAAGTCAACCCCCGAGTATTGTAGCGAACTCGAGAGAAACTTTTATTAATACTTTTCTGCTCCAACTTACTTTTCTGCTCCAACTCTTTCTTTCTCCTTTGTTTTGAGTTCCGCAGCACGCACGATTTCCACTGTTGAATTGCCTTGTTGCATCCCTACATTGTTTGCGGGACGTTTGACGACAATTCCCTCAAACCAGTCCAGATTCCCGAAAGATGGGGAAGGCTTGATCGGAGGAGGGACTTCCAGGATAGCCGAATTACCGTTTCTCCAACGTGCTCTTATGCACGAACGGGGCAACACCAGGGGCGCTGAAATCGGTTCAAACAGATGAAAATGGGAAGTGTGAATCACGATGCCCAAATTCGGAACACTGCGGGGATGGCGTGACAATAAAGGACAACCGCTAACTGTGGCGGACAAACGGTATCCTTACTGCGTTAGCCTGAAATGGGGACAATAAATGAGCATCAACCGCTGACCATATTCGCAAGACGGGATTTTATCAATTTGTTGTCGATCAATCTTCTAGGACGTTGGCCCAGGACAGTTGGTGGACCATAGGTCAGACATCCATACTGTTAGGGGGTCCTTCCAGACATGACCAGTCTTCCGGAACGTTGGCCCAGGATGGTAGGTGAGCCGATGCGGCAGAAGACCAGGCCGTTAGGGGGTTCCTTCAGACATGAAAGAGGACGAGGGTCCGAATAAGGGACACGCAAAGCGCGGAACATGGAGTGGTGGTTTGTTCAAACAGAATCCAACACTTCGGTAGTTGCACCACCGTGGTGGGAGTACGCCAGATGGGCGCCTCGGTCTGATCATGGATCATTCCTTTTTGGGACAGGGCCTCTCTGGCGAGGGGATTTATCGCTTCCCAATGGGATCTTGGGGCATCCTGAACTTGTTCAGGGTAAAATTGTAGCTACATAGTTCCCCCCGAGGGGTCAGGCCAGAGGGCTGGAAATGGGGAGGAACAGGATTTTGCGATTCCTGGGGCTGAACCCTAGGTGAAATGCCTGGGCGTCCCTACGTATCCCACGTGATGATGGGAATCAAGCCGCACGTAGTTCTGGAAGCGCAGTTTAGCGTCGTACTGGACGAGGAGCAGCCTAACCATGTTGGTACACATCCAGCCAAAACTACTAAGCCCACGTGAGTCGTGCTCGGTGTGGGAAACAAGCAGTAGTGGTGGGAATTTCCCGACGCAGAGAGGGGCAGGTTAGGGAAAAGGGATACTCGGTGACTACCGGCCCAATGACACTAACACGATCATTCAGCGCACCTAGATGCGCGAAGAGAAAGAGCCGAGTATGGTGGAGTTCCACTTGAACATGAGGGAGTGGAAATGTGTGAATCATGACGCTCGAGATTCGGATCACGATGGCGGCGGCGTGGCGATGTAGGACTACTGCTGACCATATTCGCAACACAGAATCCTATCGCGTTAGCCTGAAATGGGGACAAACAAATGAGGGTCGACCGTTGACCATGTTCGAAACACGGGACCGTGTCACAAATGTTGTCAAATATCCGTAGGGACGTTGGCCCGAAACGATTGTAGGGCCCTTAGGTCCAGCATTCATGGAGAGCCCTTAAGCTTAGTATGCACGTCGTCCGAGGGTCCTTTTGGGTGTGGAAGAGGATGAGGATCCAAATAGTGAGCTCACGAAGCTTGGTCATTGGATGAGGGGAATGTCCCTGTGAAAATCCCATGCTTCGGGCTTTTTGTCAAAACGCATCTGAATACGTCAACGAAACGTATTAGAGAGAGGGAGCAGATTCCTTTCCCTTGGGGAGATCTTAGTTTATGGTCATAGAATTCGGACCATGGATTGGAAAAAGGGATCAGGGGACGCATGAAATCACAACCTGACATGAATGAGGACATAGTCCTGCTTACCATGCATTCTCTGGGGAAATGCCCGAGTCGAGGGACCGAACTCAAGGGTTAGGCTGGGCCCACGGGGAAGTACCCGGGCGCTCCTACGTATCTCATGAGGATGAGAATCAAGCCATACGTAGTTCTGGACGTGACACGGTAGGATACCAGTGCCAGGGGAAAAGGGAAGTGCGGGCATAGCCCTTGCACTAAAGAAGCGGGATTTGATGTATCTTGTTTGTTCTTTATGGTGAATGGTTTTTTTTTGTGAAGCGACAGGCCTAGAACTGTAGGTCGTGATGTCGCCACAAGAATCAAGCTGTGATGGGCGTTGACAAATGGCATGGCGCGTGACCAATACCCAACGTGATGTCCTCTACAGCGAGGTCACCATAATGCGGTGCCGTTTTTCATCGTGCGGCCATGACGATAATGTCACAGTTTAGGGTCGTATGATAGGACCAAGCATGCATTTTACCGTCATGCAGCGCGGACGTAGCAGAGACGATGCTAGGCGGGAAATGTGCGCAGTGTTATAAAACACAATTGATGGAGACATGATCCCACGTCAGATTGTACGCCATTTGGAGGGGAAAACCTTAGGCCGAGGGGCCTATACAGAGGTGAAACAGGGAGAGAGACTGGCTTCCTGAATGGGTTTTACCCGGAGACAGGGCGTCTGGGCGGTCCTACGTATCCCATGAGGATGGGAATCAAGTTGAACTTAGTCCCGAATGGATCTTAGTTTATGGTCTTAGAGCTCGGACCATGGGAGTCCCAAAGGACGCCAGATTGCAGCTTTTGTCCCCCTAGCATGCAAAGGTGCACTGAGGGATAGCGCCAAAAGTGTCGAGATTCCACCTGGACATGATGGGGTGGAAAATGATGTGAATCATGCAACCAACATTCAAGGACTGAAGGGGCTGGCGTGACGACAGGGGATTACTGCTGACCATGTTCGCAACACAGCATCCTGTCGCGTTAGCCTGAAATGAGGACTAACAAAACGAGCATCGACCGCTGACCATATTCGCAACGCGGGATTTTATCGATTTGTTGTCCGTAACCCTGGAGGGCATTGGCCCGTATTGGTAGGAGAGCCCTTGGGCGTAGTATCCAGGCCGTTCTTGGGGGTCCCTCTGGGTGTGAAAGATGATGGAAGTCCGAATAGAGGGGAACACGAAGCTTGACAAGCGGAAGGAACTTGATCAAGTTGAATCTGACACCCTTGGTGCTAGACTAGAGTGCTCTTAATACATGGGTGAACCACTGCAGGGAGCCAAGGGACTCAACCTTGAGGGTGATCGAGAGATGGCAGATTCCCAGGGGAAGGGGGCATGGTGCCCAAAACCTTGTATCATACCTACACACCCCCCCGCTGGAGAGGGATGGACCAAGTGGCCTAGGTGACCGGGAAATCAGGAGATCTCCAAGAGGTGGGGCTGGACCCGAATCTTAGACATTCAGGTGGTCCTACGTATCCCATTAGGATGGGAATCAAGACACACGTAGTTCTGAAAGGTGCCTTTTAACGTCACGCAGGACAGGAAATCAGGAGGACTGAACCTCAGAAAGGGGTGTGCATGGTGCAGCTATTGCAAACCCAAGGTGAATGAGGACGTAGTCCCACATTGCGCCACACAGTCCTGTGATCAGGGTCCTGAAGGCAGGACTAGAGAGGTAAATTCGCTGAACTCAAGCTGGATTCGAAGACAAGGGGTCTTGAACGTAATTCCAGATGAGAGTCTTAGTTTATGGTCTTAGAGCTCGGACCATGGGTGGTGACAACTCCCGAGTAAGCACAGATGTCAACCCAGTCCCTAAGCCCACGTGAGATAAACTCGGTGTGGGAAACAAGGGGGGTATCCTCATCGCAATACTTGGGGCATCCATCAAAGGGGAGTCAGCAGAGAATTTTGAAGGACACCTTTGATGTAGCTTGTTCCTCGAACGCGCAAACGTGTACGGGGGAAAAGTACCAAGATTCCCGAGACTCTACTTGGACACGAGGAAGTGATGAAGGGTGTGAATTGTGTACCCGACATTTGGTATTAATGGGTTGGCGTGACGACAGAGGAAAACTGTTATCCATGACGGAAACACAGCGTCTGTATCGCGTTAGCCTGAGGTGGGAGCAACAAACGAGCATCGACCGCTGACCATATTCGCAACGCGGGATTTTATCGATTTGTTGTCCGAAACCCCCAGGGGCTTTGGCCCGTATCGGTAGGAGAGCCCTTGGGCATTGTATCCAGGCTGTTCTTGGGGGTCCCTACGGGTGTGAAAGATGATGAAAGCCCTGATGCGGGGATACGCAAAGCCTGGAAAGCGGGTGCGGACGTGTCCGAGTAAAGCTTGGCATTCCAGGTAATAAACCAGAGTACTCTTAAGCACATTGGTGAACCGCCGAAGAAAAAGGATCGACAAAACAACTCAGTAGGGGGGGGGCATGGCGCAGTCATTACGAGATCGTCGTGAATGAGGACATGATCCCACACCACACCATAGGATCTCCTCATGGAGGAAGGATAGGCCATGGGGCCAAGATGGGATGGGGATTCCCAAGAGATGGGGCTGGACCCGAAGCTTAGACATTCAGGTGATCCTACGTATCCCATTAGGATGGGAATCAAGCCACACGTAGTTATTGAAATGCAGTTTAACGTCATACTGGACGAGGAGGGGAGTAATATACCCCTAAACAAGGGAGGTGTATGGCATGGTAAAGAAGCCGTCGTGAATGAGGACGTAGTCCTACGTCACACCATACGATCCTATAAGAGAGGTCCCGGGCCGCAGTCCGGAAAGGCCAAAGGGCCTGAGGCTGGGCCTCGTAAGGGGAGTTGCACGGCACGACACATGATCCCGACGTGAATGAGGACGTAGTCCCACACCACATCGTACACCCTTACGAGGAATCCTGGGCCGTGGCCCAGAGAAAAGGGGAAGTTATCAGTCATAGAGGTCTGACTGGTTTGTAGTTTAACGTCTTACATGGGGACGAGGGGCCAGGGGCCCAAGGAGGCCAAAGGGCCTGAGGCTGAGCCTCGTAAAGGGAGGACGTACGACATGGTACATGATCCCGACGTGAATGAGGACATAGTCCCACATCACACCGTACACCCTTATGAGGGATCCTGGGCCGTGGCCCGGATCGCCAGCGCCACCTGGGGGAAGTTTGTCACCTCGGGATGGGGCAGAGGGGATCACTGTTCTTGATGCCTGGGGCATCTCGGGGTGGACCCGAAGATCCAGGACACTGTTGACCATGTTCGAAACACAGCGTTCCTATGGTGACCCGCATGGGGGCAACAAATGAGCGTCGACCGCTTGACCAAATTTGCAACGCGGGACTTGCATCGACTTGTTGCTTAAGGAAACCCTCGGGGGCGTTGGCCCGTATCGGTAGGAGAGCCCTTGGGCATTGTATCTAGGCCGTTATCGGGGGTCCCTCCGGGTGTGAAAAGGTGACAGAATCCCAGTCAAGGAGTGGGTGAAGCTCAGTTGCGTTCATCCACGAAAGGGGCAAACACCTCCAGGGGGAAATGTGCAGCCGGGTCGGGACTTGCTCGATGTGGGTCGGGGCAAAAGTGTGCACCCTGCCACGTCTTGACCCGGGGGGAAGATCTTGGCTTTTGGGCTAGGCCAATGGACGAAATGTCCGGGTGTTCCTACGTATCTCATAAGGATGAGAATCAAGCCATACGTAGTTCTTGAAAGCCATGCAGTTTAGCGTCATGCGGTGAGGACGTAGGGGGGGTAGAAGAACGGGAGTGGGCGCATGGTGCGACCTTTACAATCTTTGCGCGATTGGGGTTACATGAGCGGGGCCAAGGAAGCCTACTCCCTGCTACACAGAGATCCTCCAAGGAGACTATCCCAGGGGGAATAGCGGAAGAGAAAAGCTTGGGGCTGGGCTCAAGACGAGGCGTCCGAGCGTTCCTACGTATCCCATGAAGATGGGAATCAAGCCATACGTTGTTCTTGGCATGCAGTTTAACGTCATGCGGGACAGAAAGAAGCACCTCCTTTGGGGATATGTACGGTACGACAAGTAGTCCGACGTGAACGGGGACATAGTCCCACACCATGCCGTACAATCCCGCAAGAGGGTAAGTCGGGGAAAGACCAGGGGGGGGGGGGGGGGGGCGAGGCCAAGCCGCGGTGGAGACGGGGCCCGGGGCCCAAGGAGGCCAAGAGGCCTGAGGCCGGGCCTCGGTTAGGAAGACCTGACTGGCTTGCAGTTTAACGTCTTGCAGTGAGGATGGAGAGGCAGTTTAAGGTCATGCGGGACCAAGTCGCAGTTTAGAGTCATGCAGGACCCTCTCGCAGTTTAGGGTCGTGCAGGACCACTTTTTGCCCTAGGCAAAGTATCGCTTGAGGAATTTGGCATTGGTGGGAGGGGTTACACGCTCTCCATCCATGGTCACCAAGGAGTATGCTCCGTTGGGGTAAACCTTATGGATGATGTAAGGCCCTTCCCATTTGGGTTCTAACTTGGGTGGTTTCCTACCGGGGATCATTGGCGCTCGAAGGGCCAGTACCAGGTCACCCTGTAGAAAAGAGCGGATACGAACCTTCTTGTCAAAAGCTCTCGCTATCTTGTCCTGATGCCTTTCCAGATTGTGCAGGGCACGGAGCCGGTTCTCGTCCAGTGCCTCTAATTCAGCTAGACAGATCTCGGCTACCTCATCTGGTGTCTGGTGATCATAAACTGCAGTGCGTAGCGACGGCAGCTGGATCTCAATGGGTAGGACGGCCTCAGCTCCATACACCAGGGAATATGGGGTCACCTGGGTAGAGTTGCGAGTCGTCGTCCGGTAAGCCCAAAGGGCGTTGGGGAGCTTGTCCGGCCAACTCTTCTTGTTCTGACCAACCATCTTCTGCAGAATGTTAGAGAGGGTCTTGTTGAACGCCTCGATCTGCCCATTCGCCTGTGCGTGGTAGCGGGAGGTATGGTTCGACCGGATGTCGTACTTAGCGTACAATTTCTTCAATTCAGCTGCTCGGAAGTTGGTGCCGTTATCGGTGAGGACAGCGTGAGGGACTCCAAACCGGTGGATAATGTTGGAGCTCACAAAGTCAACGATGGAACGGGCCTTGACCTCTTTGAGCAGAACTGCTTCTGCCCACTTGGAGAAGAAATCTGTAGCAGTCAGGATGAACCTACACTGGCGGGCTGTTGCCGGTGGATACGGTCCCACTACATCGAGTCCCCATACCGCAAATGGCCAAGAGTACTTGGTGGGGTGGAGGGGTTCTGGCGGCCGATGCAAGAAGTTGGCGTGTACTTGGCACGCGTGGCATCTCTTGGCGTACCCAATACAATCGTGGATCATGGAGGGCCAGAAGTACCCTAACCTCCGGATTTGCTGGGACAGTTTCGGCCCGGCTTGATGGGCACCACAAGAACCGGCATGAACCTCTTGCATAACTTGAGGTATCTCTACTCCTTGGATGCAACGGAGGAGGACACCATCGAAACTCCGTTTATAGAGGGCCTGCTCAAGACTGGGGCCGCTCTGGAGGGTGAATTGCAGCGCGCGGCGTCGTATTCGCTCGCGTTCAGCCCGGTCATCCGGGAGCCGACCATTTTGGAGATACTCGACAAAAGGTGCTCTCCAGTCGGGGGTGGTTTTAACCACTGCGTCTGACGAACCGGGACTCCCGATGTGGGGGGTCCGGCGGTGAGATGACTTACCCGCAGGCTATCACGGTCCTCTTGGGTGACGGGAGCAATGACTCTCCGGTGGGCCACGTGTATGACCAAATCATCTTGCTCGGGTTCTGCGAGCGACGCGGCTAAGCCAGCCAGGGCGTCCGCTTGTCCGTTCTGCGATCTTGGGACATGGGTAACCTCTGGCCGAGGAGAGAACTGGGCCATTAGGAGGAGGGTGTACTCCAGTAACGGTGCAAGCTCTGGCTTCCTGACGACGTAGTCGCCATTAACCTGTTTGATCACAAGCTCGGAATATCCCTTCACATGTAGATGGGGAACATGGATCTCAAGGGCCAACTCAAGGCCGGTGATGAGAGCCTGGTACTCTGCCTCGTTGTTCGTACAACCTTCTGACAGCCGGAACGAGTACAGCAGGACGGCTTGCGCCGGGGTAATGAAAACAATGCCCAGACCCACTCTGTTGAGCTTGGGGTCGTTGAGCCTTCTACCGGTGGGGCTCCGGGAGGCACCGACGAAATGCATTTGCCAACATGGGGCAGCATGATCGACTGAGAGGATCGTCTCGTCGGGAAAATCCAGGTCCAGGGATTGATCCGCAGAGGTTGGATGGGCAGCTAAAAAGTCTGCCAACGCTTGTCCCTTAACGGCCTTCTGAGGCACGAACCTGATATCAAATTGCTGGAGAATCACCGCCCACCGTGCTAGTCGGCCAGTCAGCATGGGGCGGTTCAGGATGTACTTCAGCGGATCTACCCGAGAGATCAATTGTACCTCGTGGTGTTGCAGGTAGTGCCGCAGCTTCTGCACAGCGAAGACGAGCGCAAGGCAGCTCTTTTCGATGGGGGAGTATCTAACCTCCGTATCGAGAAGCATGCGACTGAGATAGTAGAGACTATTCTCAGTGCCCTCGTTATTCTTCTGGGCGAGCAGCGCACCGAGGGATCTCTCCAGGGCGGTCACATAAAGGACCAACGGCTTTCCGGAGACGGGTGGCATCAAGACCGGAGGTTGGAGCAGATACTGCTTGATCTCCTCGAAGGCGGCCCGACACTCCTCATCCCATTCGTAGGCAGCGTCTTTCTTCATGAGCCGGGAAAAGGGCTTACACTTGCTGGCCAGATTCGCAATGAATCGGCGTATATAGGCTAAGTGGCCTTGCAGGCCTCGTAGCTCTCGAATGTTGCTCGGGGGAGGCATTTGGCTGATGGCCTTGATCTTTTCCGGGTCGATCTCGATACCTCGGTACCTGACAACGAAGCCCAGAAACTTCCCGGAGGTGACTCTGAAGGCACACTTCAGCGGGTTCATCTTCAGGTAACGGGAACGGAGGAAACCGAACACTTTCTCAAGGTTTTTGAGATGGTCCTGGCGCTGGCGCGATTTGACTACAAGGTCATCTACGTAGCATTCCACCAATGTCCCGAGGATCGGTTTGAATATGCGATGCATGGCCCTCTGATAAGTGGCACCTGCATTTTTCAAACCGAATGGCATTACCCGGTAGCAAAAGGTACCCTGGGGAGCCCTGAAGGCAGTGGACTCCTCGTCTTCGGGGGCCATCTGGATCTGGTTATACCCGGAATACCCGTCCATGAAAGAGAGGGCTTGGAACCCGGCCGTGGCGTCAATCAACAGCTCCGTTACTGGGAGTGGGAAGTCATCCTTTGGGCAGTGGCGATTGAGATCGCGGAAGTCGATGCAGACTCTGATATGCCCATTCTTCTTCCTGACCGGCACAATGTTGGCGAGCCATTTGGGGTACTGGACTTCCTTAATGAAGTTGGCTTTGATAAGCTTGTCAACTTCGGCCTCGACCATAGCACCATGAGAAGGGTGCATTTTCCTGGGAGGCTGCTTGAACCCACGGTGTTTTGCCGGGAGACCAAGGCGGTGGACGGCTACCTGAGGATCTAGCCCCGGCATCTCGTCATAGCCCCAAGCGAACACATCACGGTGCTGCCTGAGAAAGTCCACGTACTGCTGCCACTCCTCAGAGGGCATGGCGGCACTGACCAATGTGGGTCTTGGATCTGCCTCGCTACCAAGGTTCACCTGTACCAGTTCATCAACCGTGGTAGAGACACCTTCTTCAAAGGCTGGGGGAGCATCCTCCAAGTCTTCCTCCCCAGCCGTGGGGGAACTTCCCGCGACGGAAGATACTTCTGGGTTCTCAAAACCCGAGGGGCAACTGGTGCCAGCTTGGGCAGCAGCGGTCATCATATCAGGAGACTCACTTGTTGTTGAGACCATAGCAATAAATGCATTTGATCCGATCCCATCTGGCCTTCGGCCTAAGGGGCCACGCTTGATGATATCAAAGCAGTAGTGACGTGTCGGCCTGAGTCGGTTAATTCCAGCCCGGCGAAAGAGACAAGTATGGCACACCGCCGTTGCCATCAGCTTGACGTCCCGGTACCGTACAGGGGTAGGAGGTTCCGGGATGACCCGAGCCTGGTTGATGTAGGAGTACGAGGTGATTTTCCGCCGTCGCTTGGACATGGGAACATTCCTTCCTTGCGTACCCGAAACAACAAAACATTGTCCCATGTCGGGGGTCGTGGCCTCCAACCGGTGGATCGGGAGGATGTAGGCGTCGCCCATGCTTGCCCAAGGATCACTTGTGATCGGGGCGGGCTCATCCTCGCTTACCAGGATTTGCTTGTCCTTACTTTTGTAATAACCCGCATCCAGATAGCGGGCCTCACAAGAAGCGAAAGGGGACGCGTCTCCTTGGAGCACGCCTACTCGACCGTTGAGCGAGTACTTAAGGCACTGGTGATACGACGAGGGAACCGCTGCATGCAGATGGAGCCATGGCCTGCCCATCAATGCGTTGTAGGCGGTGTCCTGAGAAACAACCATAAACTCGGTGCTGGCAATTAAGCCACCGAACTGGGTCTTCAGACGGATCTTGCTGACCGGGGTTTGCTCTGTCCTGTCGTACCCCTGGATCCTGAGGTCAGAGGGAGTCAAATCACCTTCAGACAGACCCAGCTTTCGCAGCGTCTGGGTCGGAATTAGATTGATTCCAGAACCCGTGTCAACGAGGCATCGGTGGACTTCCACACCGTTGAAGTGGCCAGTGATATACAGTGGGCGAATGTGCCCCTGTATAGGGGGGTCTTCATCTTCACCGGAGAATGAGATAACCACCTGACATTCGGCGTCTTCAATCGTCTCGGTATGGAAGGCTTCCGCAGCCACCACTTCTGTCTCGAACTGGAGGGGGCTCATTAGGGCCTCGGCAAGTGCCTCGCGCATTTCAGATGACAGGCGAAGGGCCTCGAGGATGGAAAGCCTCGCCGGGATGCCGGCCAGATGCTTCAGAACATCGTACTTTTGTGCCAAACACAAACCTCTGCTTACAGGAGGTTGTTCGGCATTTGGACGCACAGCGGGTCCGGCTGGCTGAACCGGCGAGTAACTAGTACTGGGTACATCTTGCTGCCTACCAGTAGAAGCCTGAAGAGTAGTCGCCGGGCTAGGATCGGACAGCAGAGGCTGGCCTGTTGCCGGGCAAGACTGGCTGTGACATGAACGAGGTGGCTCTCCCTGATCCAGCAACACAAACGGCGGTGGAGGTAGAGCCGAGGGTGTTGGATGGGTCTGCGCGTGCTGAGATCTGCGCTGAGCCTGCTGCCTGGTCTCGGTAGCGTGCACGGCTTGGCCGCAAATGCCGGCTGACGTACCTCGATGACCAGCGCGGTTGCGATTCTGCCGACGTTGACGTCGGCTAGAAACGTTGGGGAGGTCTGCCTGGGGTTCCCCCTCGTCGGGGGTCATATAGGGCTTTACCAGCTCCACGGTGTTAACTGAAGCGTACCCTTGACTGTCGCTCGAAGATTCATCCACCGCTGGGCGGACTCTGGGAGGAATTCCCATTTCGGGAGGCATAAAGTCGCCGAGAGTGCGGGATGACGACGACACTGGCGGTGCACGTTGCTTCTTACGTCGCCGCTGCTTGCCCTTTTGGGCAGAGGTCGACTGTGAAGACGATGTTGAGGCACCCACTACTTCTTCTGAAGGTTCCGACTGCTTCAGGCGTGCCCGGATGATACCCTGGGCACGGACGACGGTTTTTCGAGCCATCCAGTCATCGTATTTCTGGGACCCGCGGCTAGGGACCTGCTGCCACTCACCTTCACCGTCGCTGCCGATTTCTGATCCCGCAAAGACGCCTTCCACTTGCGCTGGCGCCGGGCCCAACTTGACTATGTTGTTGTTGACCAGGTCCTGAAGCCAGTCTTTGAACACATAGCATCGCTTGAGGGTGTGCCCCAGGATTCGATGATAAGGGCAGTAGTTGGGGTGATCGGTGAGATGCGCCTCTGCCGGCCTCCTGCACTCAGGCAAACGCACGATCCCTTGCTCTAGAGCACTTCGGAAGTAGCCAGGGACCTGATTTTCGTTGAACGAATAGGTATGGTACTTTCTTTCCGGGTAAGGAGCCCTGGGGGGCCTGGTCCTGTCGAGGGACCGGAGGGGCTTGCCGAGGAGGCGGCACCTGGTTGTCTCGCCTAGGTGGCGGTGGCGCATTGCGCGGGGGAACCTGTCGGTTCTGAGGCGGTCGCTGCTGGGCAGGAGCCTGTGCTTGAGGTGGAGGACCCCTGCGGGGTTGCGGGGGTGGTGCCGCCAGTAGCAATTCCAGCTGCCTCGGGGCTTCTATTTGAGCCACCGCGGTGGGTTCAGCCATGGCGGCCCTCCTGGCTGGGATCATAGGGGGCAGCAAACGTGCCTGACTAGCCTGTTGCAGGGCCTCCTCGAGGCGCTGGGCCTTATCCGAGAAATCTCTGAACCCTCCAGGGTAGTTCTGGGTAATCAAGGAGGGTACCAGCTCTGTCTTGACGTTTCCCACACACATCGTCAGTAATTTCTCCTGAGTCAGTGGCATATCGAGGGAATACGTAAGTCCTTTCCACCAGGCGATGAAGTCTGCAACCCGCTCATCAGGCCTCTGTTTGCACTTGAAGAGGTCCGCAATGCTGGTCTTTCGCATGGTGGAGCTGAACTGGTATAGGAACTGCCGGCGAAGATCCTCCCAACCGGTCACTGATCCGATGGGGAGCTGGCTGTACCAGACGAATGCCGGACCTTCCAATGTCTGTACAAAACATCGGAGCTTAGCGGCTTCTTGCTGAGCCGGGGTCCCCAGCATGGGGCCACACCTGGAAGAGAAGTGAGCCAAGTGCTGGGGTGGGTCCCCTGTCCCGTTAAACGGCGAGAAGGTGGGGTTCCCAAAACCCGGAGGCACGGGCATATCATCCACCCACGCGGGGTAAGGGTTGCCATCCGGTGGGACCGCCACCTGCCGCGTTTCCAACGCCTCGAGGCGGGCTGTGAGTGCCGCAATAAGGTCCTCCGGGTGGGGGTCCCTGTCTTGATGGGGATCCCTAACCACAAGCGCATTGCCAGGTTCTTCAACACGGTAGACGGCTTCGGCCGCTCGTGGGTCAACTGGCTGGACGACCTGCTGGGCGACTGGGGGAACCCGGGTTGGATTCTTCAGATTGCCCCGTCGCTCAGGGGGGTTTGGCGAGACGTATCGCGCCCTCTTGCCATATGTTCCGGCTTCCGCCCTGTCCGTGACAGTAGCATGATCAGGGTTTCCCGGAGGCATCTCACCGGGGGGAAATTGTTCCTGCCCCTGCTGCCCCGGCCTGGGATTACCATAGTCGGGTCGCCGCTCTGCGGCGCGCTCAGCCAATAGTTCGTCAACCAGCCTCTTCTGCTCGGCAAGCTGCTGGCGCAACGTGGCCTTCTCAGGATCCTCGTCTGTTTTCTGCATAGAGGCGGACGGGTCGGAGTGCTTGACTATTCCGACATGCTCCTTACCCTTGCTAGTGCTTCGACCGAGTGCCAGTGACTCGGTGGGCATGGGGGGGCCTAGCAGGTTCCTCTGCTGACGGGTGACTCTCCCTGATGGGTCGAGTAGTGGCGGTATGCCCTCGGATGGTAAGTCCCCATCAAGGAACTCAAGCTCATCTTCCTTATCCACAACGTCGGCCATGTGGACTGTGACCCCTCTTGAGGGCATATCCTCGATGTCGCATAGCGAATCAGGCTGTCGTCGGATAGGGTCAAAGAGGAGAGCAACATAGTGTCCCCAGCCACAGACTTGCACATGGGGGGTGGCTTCCCTGACGATCTTGCGGAGTGCCTTGAAACTCTGAACGCATTTTCGTTGGAGGGAACACTGGTGACCGGGCGACTCGGGGTGCTGGGCCACAAGGAGCGCCGCTGCGTCAATCAGGCGGCACTGTTTGCCAATCTCCTCGAAGTGCTCTCGACTCCGGGGGTACACTACCCGTTCCCAGCGGAGGCGGAAGTGCGTTGCCCACATGGTTCGACAAAAGCACCCCACTTCTTCAGGGGTAAGCGACTCGGGTACGCGGAAATTCAGTGCCGCCGTGGGCCAGGACTTCTCTGGGAAGTAGTCCGCTGCAAGAATACTCCAGAAGCTCCTGGGTTCGTCCTCGGGGTTCGGCCCTACATTTCCCCACTCATCAACCGGGGGCGGCTGAGGGACCGGTAGCGGTACCGAGGCGGACCTCTGGGATAGCAAACTCGGCGGTGGAGAATACGGTGCGCGAGCAGACTGGCCACCGAATTCTGGGCCTTCCTCTGAAGAGCGAGGTGACCTGACCACAATGTCACGATAGGACGGGCTAACAGCCACTGCTTCGGGTACGGGAATTGCCGTTACCGGTGTCCGGTCATGTCGTGGCTCTACCACCGTTGACCCCCAAAATAGCTCCTCGCGATCCCGAGTAGAGGTAGAGGGCACTTCGGGTGACGATGGCGGTGACTGCGCGGTCGAAACCTACGAAGTTCTCAAAATCTCTTCCTCCTGAATGTACCTGCGGAGAGAGACGGGAATCCGGTGGACCTCAAATTCTGGAAGAACGAGGCTGACGTGTCTGGTTCCTGCCCCAGTCCTTGATACGGAGGAGCTGGGAGAAGGTTCCATCGCTGAATCGCATTCCACTTCCGAATCGGAGAAGCGGGCAGGTTTGATTTCCCCCTGGACCTTCCCAGGATTCTTCTTGTGGTGGTGACGACCCGCTCTTCTGCCCCTGTGTGGCTCTTCGGGACAGGGTTGACCCCTATCAGGCAGCCTTGGGGCGGCGCTGGCGCCGTGACGGAGAGGGCCCCCACTTGAGACAGCCGGGGTGCGAGGGGCACCAGTGCAAATGTCGAAGGGTACATGGGGAGGGCCTCCATGAACAGTACCCGTGTGGGCGGGGCCTCTGTTGGAACTGGCAGGAGCATGGGGAAGACCTCCATGGTCGATGCGAGTGGAGCGAGGCTGACCTTCACTCCTTGAGTTGCTGGGGCGAGGAGGACCTTCGCTAGTCGCGGAGAGGACGTAGGGGGGACCCCCACGTTGAAGAAGGACTGGATGGGCGGTGCCCTCAGAAGGATGGACTCCGTACCCTGTACAGCGGGCGCGGGAAATGTTTCCGCGCTGAGCATCACTGCCACGGGGCAGGTCTTCCTGTAGGATGGGGGCAGCACGAGGCATGCCTCCATGGCGAACCTCAGAGCGGGAAAGGCCCACGCTCTGTGGAGTAGTGGCACGGGGAGGACCTCCGTACGGGGTGGCATCACCGCGGGTTAGCTCGCGACGATCACTTCTTGGGCCTGCAACCCGGAGAGTCAACCCAGCCTGCCCGCGGGGCGGTTGGGGTCTCGATCCTGGTTGGGCGAAGGGGTGCCCCTGCTCAATGTAGGCGGGGGCTTCATAATGTACGTCGGCAGTGGCTCGGGCCACTGTAGCTGTCGACGTGGACGTGGCTAGGAGAGCGTCCTCAGCCCGGGCCCGGCGCTGACGTCGGGTCAGGCGGGCCGGTGCAGGTGGTGCAGGGACGTAGTCTGCCTGCTCTCCCTACGGGGCCGGACGACGGCGCTGACGTGGCCGGGCGGGAGCTCTCGCCTGGGGGCCCTGGTTCGGGGCCCTGAGCGGGCTGAGCCGGACCGCGCCTTCCTCTTCGGCGTAAGGCGAAGAGTCGTCAAGGCGTTCTGGGGATAGGCTCCCGAAACGGTTGAATGTCGAGGTGGGGAGCAGGGGCTCCCTGCGCGGCCTGTTAGGGCGGCGTTGACGGCGGGGCCTGGAGGCCTCCAGGTCCAAGCGGGCCATATCCCTAGTCGGGATGACCCCTTCCTCCTCGTACCTGCGCACGAGGTTGTTGATCACCCTTCGTTGGATGACCTCTGATTGGGAAAGGGGATGTGGACGTCCCGTATTCCGTGATGTGGCAACCGTCGTGGCGGTGGTGGCTCCATGTGGAGTGGCCGTCGTGGTGCTGCCCCTGCCCCTGCGCGGGCGAGGAGCGGATGGTGACCGCATCTCTGAAGTAGCAACCTGGTTCCTGGCAAGCGAAAGGATCAATTCATCAGTACGGAGGGGGAAAGGATCGACGGCCAGTGCCCCATCTCTCTTCCATCCCCCATATCTGTGAGAAGGATCCACGCCAACACGCTGCAGAGCGGAGTGCCCCACGTTCTACTACCCCGACTGCCGGTGAGTTTCACGACAGGCCCGCCATTTGCTTGGCGGGACCAGGCAACAGATATCTGAATCCGGTGACACGTCAATCTACTGGTGTCTCGAACGCTATTAATCTCCATGTTGAGGAGAAGAATTTCACGTCGGGTTCACCATTTCTGTTTCCGACGCTTTCGCCGGGGCGCGCGCGCATTCGTCCGTCAGGGGGGGGACGCGCGGCTTTGTTGCCCCGCATTCCCGCTTTCCAAAGGCGGGCGGCATTCGTTCCTTATTCAGGTACGTCTGCTCCTTGATCGAAACAGGATGATGGGATGTCGGTTCTTCCTCCTGTGGATTCCTCCTCAGAACTCGTCACCTAGTCCGGGTCTCCCTTATAGATTTAATACGTAGTTCGTGAAACTCTTCCCAGTGCCGTGTTTCCATGGACACCGGTTAATTACACTGCTTCTATCGGGACATTCCAAAGGGTCCAATCAGGGCAGCAACCTTCGGTCAGGGGAGTAGTCACGTTGAGACATCAGTAGCGTGTCTGGATGCTGGGGTACCTGGCATGTATGTCTGTTATCCTTGATCACAAGGCTTCTCGAGGGCATGGAAGCCCGAGGCATCCCACATCGAGCGCGGGGAATTACATGTCATAGACACGTATCTGAGGTTTTCCTCAGCTTCCCGTGTTCAACACAGGGTATGCCGCGAGTTTAACATCCAGAGGAGACGGATGAGGGCGATCAGAACGTCCCATAGAGACGGATTAGATTGGTGTATCGCATAGAGACGGCTATGGTCCCATAGAGACGGATCAGAACGCCCAATGAGGACGGATCCGAGGTGGTGCACTCCCTATAGGGGAAAAGGGTGATGAATCGGGGTGTACACAGAGGACAGCGACCCGGAGATATGATGGGACTTACACATGGAAAGTGGCCCATGCGCCGCTAGGAGCAGTGAGGAGGTGGATGGCGTGACTCCACCGGGATGTGGCGGCCCGGGTGAGAATCAGGGTGGGTGATGGATGGATGAGTGAAGTGGAGGAGGATGAAACGGGACCATCGCAGGGAGCGATGGTGAAATTGGGCTTGAGCCTTGAGGAGGCTTCCTACGTATCCCTGTGGCAGGGAATCAAAGTCCGCGTAGTTCAGATTGTGCCGGTAAACCGACGTGAAGCTGGACCTTGGCCCGATGAATGTCGTCGGCGTACCGACGTGAAAGCGGACCTTGGTCCAATGGGAGTTGGGCTTGAACCTCTGGGAGGATTCCTACGTACCATGCCTTGACATGGATCAAAGACTTCGTAGTTCAGGTGATACAGTTTAACGTCATGCGGGACGATAGTGAACCCTGACGTGAATAAACGACGGGTGGGCTTGAACCTAATGGAGGCTTCCTACGTACCATGCCTTGACATGGATCAAAGTCCTCGTAGTTCGGAAGGTTTCGCCGGTAAACCGACGTGAAAGCGGGCCTTGGTCCACTATTGGTGGGCTTGAACCTCATGGAGGCTTCCTACGTACCATGCCTTGACATGGATCAAAGACCTCGTAGTTCAAGTGGGTTTTGTCGGTGAACCGACGTGAAAGTAGACCTTGGTCCACTGTTGGTGGGCTTGAACCTCGTGGAGGCTTCCTACGTACCATGCCTTGACATGGATCAAAGACCTCGTAGTTCAAAAGGGAATGGGTCGCAGCGGCTTACCACTGGACCGAGATGGGACCCGACGTGAAATGACGGGTGGGTTGCGCCGGTAAACCGACGTGAAAGCGGACCTTGGTCCACTGTTGGTGGGCTTGAACCTCGTGGAGGCTTCCTACGTACCATGCCTTGACACGGATCAAAGTCCCCATAGTTCGGATGGGATGGGTCACAATGGCTTACCACTGGACCGGGGTGCAGTTTAACGTCATGTTGGACGCGGGTGTGACCCGACGTGAAAGTAGACTCGTGAGTCCACTAGTGGTGGGCTTGAAACTCGTGGAGGCTTCCTACGTACCATGCCTTGACACGGATCAAAGTCCCCGTAGTTCGGATTGTGCAGTTTAACGTCTTTGCTGGACGGGGCATACAGTTTAACGTCGTGCTGGACGTGGGCGAAACTCGACGTGAATGAACGACCGAGCAATATGGCTTGAACCTCATGGAGGCTTCCTACGTACCATGCCCTGACACGGATCAAAGTCCCCGTAGTTCGAATGGGTTTGTCAGGGTCGGTGCTCACTCTAAGCCCACGTGAGTCATGCTCGGTGTGAGAAACAAGAGGTTGCAAGGACCTGACGATCACATCGCTAAGGGTGCGTCCGTGAGAAGCGAAGAGGGGCTTACGCGTTGGGCGGCCCATGGTGTTGGGACTTACTCCAGGATGGAGGCCCATGGCGCGACAAAGCGCGGGAAAGATGGACCTTGGTCCGACAATGGGAGGTGCCTCGTTCCCTATCACGTCCTCCACTGACCTTGGTAGTGGGGAAGTACCGAGATGCACGGGTGCAATCGCCCGTACCAAAGGTTAGGGATTTACGCTCTGAGGTGACCCTTCCCCTGCGAACATACACCACTCCGACAAGGAGGATCTCATTCCATGTGCGGAAGAGTTCCATTCCTGTGGAGACGAGTGGTGTAATGAATGTTCGAGCTGGGGGGACCCTTCGTGAGGGAGACGAGGTTGGGTCACAGTTTAACGTCATGTGTTGAGGACGTGGTGCTTGGCAGTTTAACGTCCTGCAGCTCGGACGAGGTGGGTTCACTCCACACCCCTAGGGCTTACATAACCGGTACCCTCTGGTCCTTGGGGAAGGTAAGGTGTCGGTAAGGCCATGGTAAAGGGGGGTCGTGAGAGGAACCATCGAGGGGTCCACGTTAGCGTGGCTATGCGAAGAATCAATAGCCATTAGCGTGCCTATGCGAAGAAGCATTAGGCGAAGCAACGCTACGGGAGGTGTTGTCCATGGGACTTTGAAATCGCATCGTGCAAACCTAGAGGGTCGCACGGGAAGAGGAATCGCTAAGCAGAGGAGTGTGCTTTGCGAGGTGGGGTGCCTTGGCCTTAGCATGGGGCATAGGTGGGAGTGGGAGGTGCTTCGCGAAGTGGAATAGTGTTCGCGGAGCACTGCCTCGTGAAGAAGGAGTGGTTCGCGAAGCAGGGTCCTGCCAAGCAATGTGCTTCGCGATGCATAGTTATCCTGCCTTGGCATAGGGATTACTAGCATGGGTTGGGTGTTTCGCGAAGCACAAGTGCTCTGCGGCTGCCCGGGTTCCCTTGGGAATCCCCTTCCTTTGCGAACGCCCTTGAGCTTCGCGAAGGGCATCCCTCTCGGAAGAGGGGCTCGAAACGAAACAAATCAGAGTCGTCTCGCGAAGTAGAAATACCTCGCGGAGCTCATGATTCCCGGGGCAAAGCGTGCTTCGCGATTCGGGAGAGGAGAAGCCGAAGGGTCGGATTGTCCGTCCTGGGGACTCAGGGGGAGTCGAGTATTTATAGGGAAGGGGCGCCGCGAAGCAGGGCTCGCGCGCCGCCTTCGGGGCTTCGCGGCGGTTCGCGAACGTCAAACGGGTTCGCGGAGGATTACCGCCTCCGGCGCTTTGCGGCGGCTCGCGAACGTCAAACCGGTTCGCGGAGGATTACCGCCTCCGGAGCTTCGCGGCGGCTCGCGAACGTCAAACCGGTTCGCGGAGGATTACCACCTCCGGAGCTTCGCGGCGGCTCGCGAACGTCAAACCGGTTCGCGGAGGATTACCGCCTCCGGAGCTTCGCGGTGCCGCCAAGGTTGGGACGCTTCGCGGCGGGGCTCCGCAGCCGGGCTTCGCGGCTGAGCTTCGCGAGGCAGCGCGCCGACTGTCTTTTTCGTTCCTTCCTTTCGGGCCATATTTTTGGCGCCAACAATATTACTTATGCTTTAATGGGGTTATGATTTAAGGATATTATTTTTATTCTTTCTATTTCTGGTTTATATTTATGTTGGTTATAAACCAAATTTATTTTCCATAGGTTATGCTATGATGAAATGTTTATGAAACCCATTTATTTTCATGGGTACTAATATGATAAATGATATATGTTATTATGGAACATATATATATGTATTTCATTATGTTATGGGAGGTATATATATCTCCCTCCAATTAATTGGTTAATTATTTTTATCTCATGATATATACAAGACTAGAATAGGGAGTGAACTCGGTTCTATAATGGACTTTGTCCACTGTGATAGTCTTATGTGTGAAACTTGACTACTATGATGGTTTAGGGAGTAAACCCATTACACTGTAATAGTATTTGAAATGAGGATTGAGTACTAATTAAATAATTTTTCATACTTATGTGTAAGCCACAATTCCATTTCTTATGCCCTTGTTATTCTCTCAAGGATCATGTTCTTTTATGATTCATGTATTTTGAAATTATAAGATTTATTCCATGGCTCAAGATTATGATGTTTGATATGTAGGGTATGATTTTAAAATGTTACTTTTCATGTTATTATTCCTTTATAATCATTTTATACTTATGAAATCTCTGATATCTCTGATGTTTACCCAAACTGATCATCTAAGCTCACCCTTTTCTAATGATTATTTTCCCATGGTTATAAAGAAAGTTACTAAGTATGGTATATTGAAAAGGGTGCTAGTTATGAAGAAATAACTGGTAAAAAATTTAGATATTTTATAAACCAATTGTTTATGTTTCCATGTATCCAAAGGTAATGTTATGATCCTTAGGCGTGTGCATGTTTAATGTAAGGAATATTAATTTAAAATGATGTAATATCTATGTATGAAAAGCTTGGGTCATCATATTTTTATTATTCTATATGACTTGTATGACATGAACAATAACTCATTTTTATATAGTATGGTGTTAATATTTACATTTTACTAGAATTTAACTATGATGAAAATTTATTATAGCTATTATATTATGTTGATAACTTATTATTATTTATTTCACAACATTTTATGGTTATGTACTACTAAGAATATAGTATCCCCAATTGTTTATATTGACCATTGAAACTATTTGGTGACCTTTGACATACATTCATTCGAGCTTGAGGTGTGTTTCACATAGTTCTATCATGATGAAGTGGAACCTAATTGGGGAAACTAAAATGTAGTATCATAGCCATTTTAATTTTTCTTCTTCTTACTGTTTTAGTTACGGTTGAAAAATATAGGATATTTTAAAAGCTTTGTATAGATCTTTTACATGGGATTATGTGACCAACATTTTAGGGAAATCTAGGTTTCCAAGGATAGAACTATTGTTCTTAGTTTTTCCTTTTTATAATTTTTTTACATTTTTTAAAATATGATGCATTGTGATATTTATTTATGGTTTATGGGTTTTTACTATTGTCCATGGTTGGTAGAGGCATGTGTTCATAAATAATCTTGGTATGTTGGTCTAACATGACATTCTTATTCTTGACTATGATTGATGTTCTAGATACGATGTAGGGTCAGGTTGTTTAAAGTGTGAACAATATATTATATAGAATTTTCTCATATAACTTCTTAGTGGTAATACACTCGACCAACCCATGGTTACTAACACTTACTTTGATATAATATAACTATTATATGTCCCTTTTGGGATCATACAATAATGAAGTGTGGGTAGTTTATTCTATACTCAAGATTATGTATGAGACACTTGTATCTCAGTATGAACATTTAGGGCGGAGTGTCCTTTTACTATTATTACTTACCGTAAACTATGATTTTAAACATATAATAGGAATTAACTCTGAGTCATATGATTGGAATTGAAGGTACATAGCATTGTGATGACCTATTATTGAGTTCTAGGAGGTTGATGATGAGGTTTCCCCACTGTTAGTGGAGCCATAGGCTCTTGTTACACATATTGTTTACACTGATTTGTAGACCAGAAATAATCCATATTTGGTCGTATCGTTTATGAGGAATGGGGCAATGATATATGGCTCTACCATATAACATATAACTCATGAGTTCCAACTATAATATCCATCAATCTTTATCGGTGTGGTTATTCCATAGGATTCCATGTTCTTTTTAGAGACTATATATACTATCTTTGACCATCTATAAACTCCACCTAAGAGGTGGCTATAGCTAGTGGCCTATATGTTTTGGGGACCAATATAGAACTGGTAGGACATCTTGGTCTAGGTATACTTGTATGTGGGTCTTTCGTGAAAGGTATTTTAGTCATAATTCTTTAAGTATTTATTCCTAGAGGGTCTAATGGTTGATATAGATGGAGATTTTATACATATAATATAGCGTGGAATGTATGTGATAGATTATTTCTCTAACTTTATTGGTCTATTACAATTTATACATCTAATTGTGGGTGATGAGAATATTTAGGTTAGACATTTTAATAAAAACCTAAGGAATGACATTAAATCCTTGGGGAATATCTTTCAATTAACATCCTTCTTAGAGGTTTTTAATAAAGATTTTATTATAGAGAGGAACCCGGATGAGTAAAGATCATCTTTGAAGATACATCTTCAGTCGAGGTAGAGAGGGGTGTTTTGGGAAATATGAATTAAATGTTTGAATATTCTTATAGCGAGGAGATAGTTGGAGTAGCTAGGATAAGGGTTCTAACAGGTAGAGCCATCATATAGTGTTTTTAGTTAGGCTAACAACACTATTTTTGTTTGATTGTGACATATCACCAAATGAGTTCAATTATTTATATGATATGGGGGAAATTTTAGATGTTCCATGGTATAGTGCCACATTTGGATAGCAGAACTAGATCTAGTTATACTAACGGTCTAAAATCATGCCAAGAGTGTGACATCAATTTGGAATTTGGGGATCTTTTGGTCATTTAGGTTACAAGGGAGGTTTAGGTACCCAATGTTAAGGGAAGAAATTCTAGTAAGGAGATATCCATTGGGTTAGTTATATGGTAGGATCTTATGTATTAGGTTTATGATAACTTCATGCAATCAAGAATACTTATACCATGTAGGGAAAGAATCCATTAACTGCCCAATGTATGATTCCTATGGAATTGACCATATATTCTATTATATTTTATATGGTTGTGTCACACTAATTTATATATTCTGAACTAGTCAGTGATAGTTGGTTATTGTAGAGTATCTATATATTTAATTTCAAATTTATATTCCCTTAGGCATGAAATCATATGGTATCCAAATATGTATAGTGTGTGATATAGAAACCTATGGATGTATACTTATCTATGACTTATTATTGTAGATGTATAGTTTCTATGTGACCGTTGTGATGGATTGACTAACTCATTAATGAGAACACATCAATTGTTATCATCGGAAAGTATCTTTTAAGTTTATATTAGATGAATATTATTCCTATTTAAGTGAGTTGGGTTTATTAGTAGGTCATTCATGAACTCTCTATCGGAAGATGCGGGTGATAATAACATGGTTGGATAGAATTTCATTGAAGGATGGATAGATTCTACATGTGGTCTTTCCTCCTATCATCAAACAGTTCCAAAATTTATTTTCTAAGGATTTATTTATATTTCCACCAAATCATGATATTGAGTTTGTGTTAGAGAGTATGAATGGTATGTATCTAATATCTATTATACCTAACACGATGGGGCCTGTG
The DNA here is from genome assembly GCA_963277665.1 of Viscum album. NCBI lineage: Eukaryota > Viridiplantae > Streptophyta > Magnoliopsida > Santalales > Viscaceae > Viscum > Viscum album. Next base: position 68,305,516 of record OY728158.1, read on the forward strand.
GAGCTTTGAGAGATGAAGGTGCAGATATAATATTTATAATAGAAGGGATTGGTTCACCCAAGAATATCCCATTATAGTGATACTATATTATTCACTATGATAATATATTAATCATTTAAATTATGCTTGCATTGATATATATAGAACCAGGTGAGGATTAAGACAATGTATCCCCACCAATATATAGATAAATTTTTTGATTAGTTGAGGGGAGGAATGGGGTTCTCCAAGATCAAATTTAGTTTAGTCTATCATCAACTATCTATGAGGTATTTTGATATAACATATAATAATTTTAGGAGAAGGTATGGACTCTATGAAGATATTGTGATTCTAATTTGGTTGATAAACATGAAAATTGTGTTTATTTCCTTAATAAATTAAATCTTCTGCCTATATCTAAAATTTTCCATGTTCCTATTAAATGATGACATTCTAGTTCACTCCTAGTCAATGAAGGATCATGATCACAATTTAGATATTTTTTGAAATGCACTAAGAGATAATTGGTTATATACCAATCTCTTAAGGTGTTAGTTATGGATCAATGAGGTGCTCTTTTATGGGATGTGATATCTGAGGTAGGTATATCCATGGAATTTGATAAGGTAAAGGTTATGGTTTCATAGGAGTGTAAAAATAAAATATTTTAGATCCATAGTTTACTAGTCTTTTAAGGTTAATACCAATGTATTTTCAATTATTTATCCGATTTTGAAATACCTATGAAAGCTATGGTCAAGAAGTGGTTGTAGTTCATGTGTTTAGTCACTTGTGAGACATTCTTTGGTAGTTTAAAGGGAGTTTTAATTACACACTGATGATACCATTACTTGATTTGGGTAAGGATTATAAATTGAAATATGAAACCTTGGTATTCAAGCTTGAATTAATTTTGATGTAGGGCTGACGAGTGGTAACTTATGGGTCCAAAAAAGAGAGTCTGCATGAGTAGAACCACCTGAATCATGGTTCAGGGTTGATTAAGTTAGTGTATATATAGAGTTATTGATTTCAATACCTTTATGGAGAGAGTTTAATTGTGTATACTAACTATAAGATCTAAAAGTATATATTTTTTCAGAGGGACCTAAATCTTGGGTAGTGGAAGTGGGATGAGTACTTGTAGTATTTTTACCTAAGTAAGAAGACTCATATAAATGTATATGGTAACATTCAGAAGATTATGGGCCTCTTCAATGATATGTGTCATGATGTTCAGAATTATTAGGTAATATTGACCCGTATTACCTTGTATTTTACCTATTCAATCCTTGATAGGGTAAATAATAGTCAATCATATGACTTATATTTCCCTATTATGATAGAAAATATATATGGTGGGGTGGATCCACTTTATGTTTCTCTAGATTGTGACAATATATATCATTTGGAAATATTTTTGGTAGTCCCTATAACCTTTTATGTTGATTTTATTTAGGATATCCATGCCTCAAAATGGATTGTTCTCCCAAGTCTTACCAAGATGTATCATGACCTTTGGACATAAGGGAATTTGGCACCGAGGTTAGTGGGTTCATTCACATTTTTCAAGAGGATCAATATCAAGGAATATATTTTTTATCATAGATAAAAATTTATGTATGATGTATTTCACAGTTATCAGCTTTTGAGATACCATCCCGACCCTTCTAATGTAATCAGTGTTGATGAGGTCGAGTTGGAACCTAATATTTTGTTCGAGGAAAGACCAGTTAGAATAGTCAATCAAAGTGAGAAGAATCTATATAGGAAGAAATAACCTCTTTTATAGGTGTAGTGGTTACATAGGTATGTATAAAAGGTTAATTTGGAACAAGAGTTTGATATACATGTGTCATAGCCAGATATTTTTAGTGATGACGCTTGATGGTACATTTCGAGAAAAAACTATCATATGGTCGAGAGGATCTGGAACCCCAACAATTTTAAGTTTTGAATTGAATCAATTTTCTACGAAAATTAATTTATTTTTTATATTATGGGGTTTCTAGGGGTTTGTTGAGGCATGAGATCATGTGTTTGAGGAAATGAGTTAGTAATAGAAACCAATCCACGTAGTAGATTCTCACCAAAAGTCTGGTGGTAGATCACCATAGTTTTGTTTAGGGAGGAAGTAGATATTGATAAAACTAGAATATTACCAATTAATGCAAAATAGAACTTTTATTGGGACCACCATAGTTTTACTGGGTGCCTAGTGGAGTTCTGGGGGGGATAATATGGTTTTTTAAAGCTTTAATTTAACTGAATTAAATGGAAATTAAGTAAAATAAATAAGGCTTTTACCTCATTTCATGACAGTATCTGAAAAAATGACTCTCTAAATCTAATTATTAATACATAAATTCTTCAAGATGGTTATTCATCATTTAGTCTTGGATAATATTTTTTCTATCCCTGGGTATTTGTATGGATAAATCTAATACTCCTCTTCCCTCTATTTTAGTTTCTCATGGCTATTTCGATAAGAATCATTAGACTACCCTAATTTGAGGGTTTTTATCTAGTTTCCTTATTTATTATATTTGAGCTAAAATAATTTTATTATCTTAAATGATAAATACATTTATTCCCAAGTAGGTGGTATCTCGCTTTCCCGTGTGGTGTGCATTTTATGAAATGTGGGAAACATCAATTTGTGAGATATTACCTAAAATTAATTTAATTTTGTTTCTTTGAATCTCAATGGAATTAGTGGATCTTAATAAGTCCATGAGTGGTATGAAATAGGTTTTTGTTGATAAAAATGGTCACCAATGAGAATTTCTTAGGTGAATTGGGATATAAAACCATGACTTTTGACTCATGATTCGGATATATGCTTAAGAATTAGCCCTAGGATCCTACGATGATGTCTTAGTGTAGTATCTATTAATGATTGGATAATGAATTAGATAGGATAGGGGTGAGTTATCTTAGGTATGAAACTTGGTTTGGGTAAGTATTTTGAGATAAAAATCCTTAAATTGTCAGTTAATTATAAATTATTTATAATTTCTTGAATGATAAATCATCTATATTGATGATTGTTGGTATGTTGGTTATACCTCATCCATATAGAGTTTAATAAAGGACATATATCATCCACACATGTTATGTTGTGATATCTTATACAGTTAGTATAGGTCAACAATCTACTATTCATTTTAAGGCTAATTAAATGGTTTAACCTCATCCTCTTTGAGATATCATGTCAGTAATAAATCATCCACCTCATAATTCACTTACTTGGTTCAGTTTCCACCTATGGAAGTACCCTAAGTGGTGCATTTTATACTTATATACTTTTAATGGTGGTGAATAATACACCTAGGTAATTGATATTTGTGGTAAAATGAACACCCATGAAGTGTCATCGATGGTACGTCGTCCTCTTGGAGGTGTAGTATCAGTTGTGCATCACTCACTTTGAGAATTTATTTTGTGGAATATCATCCACCCAAGGAGTCGATTCCTATGGTGAATCTTCCAACTTTTTTGAGTTTTATTGGTGGTATATCATCTATCCAAAACTGTGTATGAGTGGTATGTCATCTATATATAATGAGAGATGGGTGTGTGTAATCTACCTAGTGGTGGTGATGCCACATTCAATAGGTGATTCCCTAATCCCCCTTGGTGTTGGTTTTGTGATAGATCATTCACCCAGATGGTTGGTGATAGTGACACATCATTCACCCAGTGATTCTAGATCAAGATAGCTTATTTAGATATATTATTAGACATAGAGAGATATTTCATTCAAAATCAAGCTATATTTAGACCATGGGTATTTCTTCCCATTTGGGTACTAGTTGAAGAATATATTGTCACATATGGTTTGTAAAGTTCAAATAATAGGGTGATGTGTTATTTATTAATTCTCTATATTAGAAAAGTTTATTGAGAATTCATATCTACATACTAGACTTGTTAGGGAAACCATTGAAGGTGGACTGATGAGTGATCTCATACCCTACTTGGGTATCAAGGTACCCAATAAGGCTTTATGTTCTAAGACCCAAGTAAGGGAAATGAACCTACTACTATGGATACTTGATCAAGTAGAACTAGGTTTGAATTAGGAGATAGGTCTAGGCCATGAATCAAGACCAGTTTTGTTGATATATCGTTAATTTTTCATACTTATTTGACATGATTATATACGATTTACTATATAATATCTTTTATATGTTATATAAATTTTTTAAATGTATATTTGATAATTTTTATATATCATGATTTTGATATTAATATTTTTTGGCATTTTTTAGTGATATCTATTAATTATTGATGTTATATTCCATTGTTCAATTATTTTTATTTCTTTCATTGTGTTTTATAGTTATCATCACCTTAGGTTATAGTCTCCCAACCCATTTATATTGACCCTCGCTATTAGTAAGAATCCCATAATATACAGAGATGCATGCTTGAATTGTGTATTAACTGATTTAGTCATGGAAGGGGTGAAACTAATTGAGGATGTTATATAGTAGAATCAAACTAACCACTGAATCACCCTTTATATCTTTACACCATCATATTTTTTCTACTTCCATCATAATGAATGAACACCATAAATTTTCATAGTGGATAATAGTTTAAAGATGGTGTCAATGAGATGGTCGGGATAGGATGCTAGTGAGGCAGCAGGAGGTCGGCAATATGGGGCTCAAGCCAGATAATGGTGTCACAATCTCTTGGTGAAGGCAACTATAATACTCAAAATCAGAGTAGTCCAACCCAAAAATCTATTCTATATGGTGCTTAGTATTTAATGGGATAGAGTTTAAATGTTCATTTTTAAAGGTTTGAAAATTTGGTCAAATATTCAAATGATCCAGTTAATAGAATAGGTTGGATGAAAAAAATAGATGACCATTAATGATAATAAGTAAAGATGACCTAAGATAGTCTGAAACCACCAACAGTCTATCAAAGACCAAATTTTATACACTGAACTTATTTACTCTTCTAAATCCATTATCAATAGATCCCTTGGATTCAGATAATCAGTTATAGATGTGGATAATCTTGAGACTCAAAAATAACAATCACCCCACAATCACAACTCCCAGATTTTAAACCATATGAAGGATAACAAGTTTTCTTCATCTTAATTCCAAGTAATAATTTCTACCAAAATTAATATCAAACATAGAGTGATGATTTGACCCTAGATCTTCTCACTCTTCAACACCATTTCCATAATATTCATCATCACTGTCAGGTTGGAGCTTATAGTGTTGAAGTATAAGAAACCAAATTTTCCCCTTATCAATTATCATTAATGGAATTATAGTCTAGATCATGTTTTCACTACTTTCATCTATCTCAACCTGATGTTGAACCTATGATAGTGGAAAACCAAAATGATGTGAAATATAACTATGGATGAGGGAAGTGTAAGATCCGATATGGTGTGGTGTATATCAAGGTGGAGGGTTCATCAACCTCATCCTACCACTTATGCTCATGGTGGTAAGCATATAGGACTTTGATAGATCCTTACATTGTAAGTGGTTGAAACTCATGTGCTAGGATCATGAGAGGTTATTTATCTACTAGGGAATGACGAGATATAGACAAAAAAAAACAGATATTTAAATTTCAAATTATCATACCCATGTAACCTCACTCTACGGATTGTCCATAACCTATTTTGGGATATGATGTAGTGGTTGTCCATATGAAATTGATAAGATCCTCTTGGGTTTTATTTTGGTTCTAATAATATGAAATTCATCAATAATAATGAAAAAATGAAAATAGAACTACAATTATAGGAAACATGTTCTGATGATAAAATTTTATTCTATAAATGGAACATCAAAATGATTAAAACATCATTGAATAAATAATAATGGATAAAAATGGGTAATACATCAACTCAGGATTGTAATAATTATCATAAAAAATGATTCAACCAAACAGAATTAAGTAACATGACAATTCAATTTCAAAATTTTATATATGTCATTTTTTAAATTGTAAAATAGGTGCATGACACAAAAAAATTATATATAGAAAGCAAGAGTGAAATTTCATGAAGAATTAGTGATAAAAACTAACAAAGACAAAAGCCTCAAACATTATCAACATTTTTAAACAAATTCAAACCACATTGGAATTAATTCAGGAATTATTTTTATAAGTATAAAGAAATTAACAAATCATATTCAATAGAAAATTTCAATGATTATAGGTTATTTAAAGTGAAAAGGGAAAATAGAAAACATACATGAAGATTAATGTGCTTCAACCAATTGGATTACAGGCATGGGGAGATATCATCATGAGTTCACACTATGGAAAAATAAAGGGGTATAAGAATTATGATTTTGAAAAATAAAAAATGAAAGAGGACACATATACATGATACTAATGATGAAAAACAAGTATCACACACAAAGCATACAAAAAATAAACAAAGAAAACCACCAATAGGATCAAGATCCCATTATTGCTGATTGATATCACCTCGGTTGATAATGAAGCTTATCATAAGGAACTGAAATCATCATCATCAAGTTCTCTATGTCTGATTCCCTCATGGATGTCATTGTCCAGCTTTATTTCCAAGATCATCACCCTCTCGGTTTAAGAAACATAACCATGTTCCTCTTTGAAAACCGTATCTATACAAAATAGAAAAAGTTAGTCATTTGGAACTTATTTAAAGATCTTGAAATCCAAGGATCAATTATAGTGTGCTATTATTCTGGAACCACAAGGATAATGATGTGGTCAACCTATGTTGCTGCTTATCTATAGAGAGTAAGGAATCTACCTTGGTGATCTCTCTTGACTGAATGGAGAGCCAAAGTGACTTAAAAATAAATCTCTAAGGTGTGATACTCTAAATTAATGGGACCTAAGTAGTGGTAATAATGTGTAAATACATGAGAAAATTAAAATGGGATATGATTATGGACTGGGTTCAAAATGTATGGGTAAGGTATAGAAGTAAAATAAACACATACGATATATCATAATAGGGGAACCAAAAATAAAGGTCTTTGGCCTGCCATACATAAGTGCATCACACCCCCTCATGTAAGGGTTCCCACAAACTATTCATAAGGGTAACAGAAAATATATAGAATGCATAAGAATTCCATCATTCATTTCAAAAAATGAAGAACATAAATATTAAAATATAATTGAAATGAAAAAAACATATTAAATTATCATCTTTTAGAAACACAAAATAGGGAAAACCAAAATCAATAAATCACCACCTTAGATATTAAATGAATAGTGTATTTAATATGAAAAATATCACACATATCAATCTTTCAAATTAAAACATGACCACACGAAGATTATTCAAAACCTACCATCATCAATATGGGAACATCATAAATATGTTAACTAAAGGTAACCAACTATATGTCCTTAGTCATTATATTTTTCCAGCTTCTCCAATATATATCAACATGAAATATGCTACTTGAATTGTATAATATTATAAAAAAGCTAAAACAACTGAAAAAGTAGATCACATACCTATACTTACTCGAGTCTACTAATGAGATTGAGCCACTGAGGAAGTCTTGGACTAGTTGATCGAATACCAATATAGGTCTTTAGAATATCTCCTTAGTTTCTAAAAAACACTAATAAAAAATAGTAGTACCACCCTCTATGAAAACATTGAAGAAAAAACATTTAAGAAATTCATAAACATTGAAACTCTAAAATGAAATCGATACAATGAAAATAATAAAAAAATAATCAACCTAGAAAGAGAAATTTTAGAAAAGGAAAAAATAGAAAGAAAGTCTCCATATGAAACCATAAAAAGAAAAGGACATATATACCTATGACCAATGACATATGATCAAAAATTATGCATGGAGACCAATAATAGAAGTAATATTGATGAAAGGTATAAATAAATAATAAAAGGAAGGATTTAGAATCTTAACCTAAGGAGACAGCTGCCTAAAACAACCAAAATGAGAGTTCGTTGGACAAAAGGAAATCAAAAGAACACAAGTAGTCCCAATATCCCATGAAAACTCTAAAATGTAAGAAACAAAAATGATCAAATGGGGGAATCTAATTAAATATTAGGGAAAATTAAAAATCATATACTTTATCAATTATGATAGAAGGTCTCTAACACCATGAAGCCAAAACCAAGTCATTAAAAAGGGTCACACAATAACTTCCTAGAAGTTTAGTGGCCAACCAAGAAAAGTTTGAGGATATTGAACCTATAAACTGCCCTATCCCAAATATTGAACTCGTTATAAGTCCATAAAAAGAAAAAACATCCCTTTAATACATGTAAGAATAAAATAAATCATAAAATAACACCCCAATGTTTTAAAAAAATAAATTAAATGAATGAAACTTTGTTTTAAGTAGATATTTATAACTATCCTTTAAACATAACATTGCTGATTCTATATTTTTAATTTTAAAAAATAGTCGTCTACAATTATGTTCACTAATTTATTTAGAGTCTGATGGAACCAAATTGTTTTTTTGTGAATAATTACATACCCTTATGAATAGTAATATGACCCTAACGAATAGTAAATTTTATTATTATTTTATTTTCTTAATTATTTAAGATAATGAACTCTTGGTTAATTTTTCAATGTGATATAAAAATAGTTATAGAATTAAAATTGTTATTTTTTGAATTAAGTATGATTTTATTTAAAAATTAAATTAATAATATTTAGAAAATTATTTAAAAAAAACGGAGTTCATTTTTTAATTCTACACATCAAAAAATGTTTAGGGTGAATTTTTTGGATTTTTCTTAAATTATTGATTTTTTTATTTATCGTGAAATAAAATAAAATACCGTATATTCAAATTATCAGTTAAATACACTATTTATGACATCATAAGTGATGTAACACTGTTTGGTTTGAGCTCAAATTCCATTTTTACTATTTGGGGTCACATTAATTAATATTATTCACCATTTTAAGAAACAAATATTATAATAATGATTAAAATAATGTAAAATACCTCATATCCTCCACTATAAATACCACTCTCATTATCCTCTTCCTCCCACACATCTCAAGCCATGAGCCTTACCTAGGTTCTGCCCAATAAAACTCTCAAGTATTTCACCCACATCTTGAAGCTTCTAGTATCACCAAAAATCTAAAACCAAAGGCCTTAAAAAGGATCTCAAGGATAAGAAATCAAGAGCAATGCATCCTCTTTGTTTTTCTTTCTTTTCATTAATTTTGTGTTATTCTTTTTAATTTACTTTGGATTATGTTGGGATATGTCATTATATATACCCCTTACTACCGATATTATGTAATAATGATGAAAGACCCATTTTATCTCATAATAATATTTTATGAAATTATAAGCGACACCGTTAGGCTACCAATTTTTCGTAAGGGATTTCTCAACTTTTATTTTATTTTGAGATTCCCATATTTTGTTTTTTCTTTCCTCACCTCACCTTATCCAAGAGTAATGAATGATCCAATATCTTACATATTCTAGATTTCAACATGTTTATGGAATACTAGACATTACATTGATTCTCCTATCCCACTTATTCAATAAATTAAAACACCGTATGTGATGTGTCGATTTAACGACATCATAGACGATGAGATTTAAATTTATTTTAATTATTTCAAGGCTGGTCATGAAACCATTTTTATGGTTTAACCTGATTAATTTTTTTTATTATATCTTATTTAATGTTATAGAATCATTTTTATGCATGTGATTTGTTTATAATACAAAATGAGTTCATTATGATCGAAGAATTGCCAAAATGAACTAAATAAATATCAATAAGGTTTTAACTTATAAATCATCCTAATTTAAAAATTTAAAAATTATAAATTTTATAAATTGTTGTTGTGGAAATATTTAAATACCATTCCATTACAATTCTGGAGTTTCACTTCCAATTTACAAGAATATCCATCATGAACTGATCATGGAAACCATGTAAAGAATGCACCCAACACAATGTAAATAACAAAATATTACTAATAAATGTGTCTAATGATGTTATAAAATGGTCATATAAGGTTTTATAAACATTAATATGTTTCATTAAGATATTAATAACACTCTTTTAACCATTATATAGGAGGTTTGAACACTTTTTAAATATGAGAAACCTAAGGAAACTGAATTCTTAACACAATTTCCATTATTTGGGTTAACATTCTTATTTATTAATTATGTGGTATTAAAATTATTGGTGTGATGTTTTTTTGTTTATATTATGTTTCACTATGTGTATTTATTGTGTATACACATATCCATTCTATTCTATTAATTCTCGCTCCAATTATATTTTAAGGAAGTTTCTTTTTAAAAATATTTTTTAAACTCTCTTTAATAAATTTCAAAAGGATTGTTTTTTATGTATATGGAGTGAGTGGTTTCTTATGATTTTCAAGATACTTTATTACCATTATATGTTCCTTGGAAATCATTTATGTTGGTTTTATCCCATTATAGCTCAATATATGTTGATTTGATCCCATTACAGCTCAAGATATTTCAGGTTGCGCCCATTATAACTCAAGATATAACGGGTGAGCCCCATTATAGCTCTCTAATGCATTGGGTAATACATAGATAGAAGTTTACCAAAAGATTATTCCATGTGTAAGGGTGAATGTATGATTGATATGGTAAATATTTCCCAAGGCAGCTACATGATGTTTCTATGCATGTGAGTTTTTAAGATTATGGGTTTAATTGGTTTTTATGTTATCACTTGACAAACAATTTTTTTCTTTATATACCTTACTGAGTTTGATTCTCATCCAATGTTTTTAAAATGTTTTTCATAGGATATAAGGATGGTTAAGATAAAAAAGGGGTTTTCGGTGTTTTATATAGAGTGTTGTTAAAGAAATCATGTTTTAAGTTTTAATGTTTTATATTTTGAAAAAAATGGATATTGTTTCAGTAGTATCCTCCTATATGAATTTTTTATGTCATGTATGTAAGACATCCTAATTCTTTAAAACTCTAATCCCAAAAAATAACCTCATTGTGTAATATTGTATGGTATTGTGTAAACATCAAGATTATGTAACATTCTAAGGTAGGGTCCTTAAACTGACACAGTCTCAAATACTATGTAAATGATAGACAATAGAGACATAATACCCTAAAAACACCTCACTGATAACCTACTCTCAAATATAGGCCAATCTCACACAGAATCCCTTTCTACCCTAGGGCCAGAGACACACAATGAAAACACCTAAAAAATAAATCTAAAATCATTAGATATATTAATAAATATTGAAAATAATCAGGAAACAAAAAACAATAGAAGATTGTAAAATTACAGTTATAGAGAAAAAATTAACTAGTTGAATGAAGAAATCAAAGAATGATGCAATAGTAAGCCATTGAACGAATCATTAAAATCTAGAAACAATTGATTTTGATTTTTTTTGATAAAAAATTATTCCAAATTTGGATTTGGTACAATTTTTTATACTAATCTATATTGGAAATCTTCATGAAATTGATAGGATCCTTTAGGTTTTAATTTCAGTTAGAAAAATATTAAATATAATAATAATGATGGGGAAAATGGAAAAAAGAAATCGAATTATAGGAAAAATATTTTTATGAAAAAAATTTATTTTAAAAAATGAATATAAAAATTATTATAACTATAGTTAACATATCACAATGGAAAACATTAACTAATACATTAACTCAATATTGGAATAATTCTCATCAAACAAAAACACAAATCTGAACAACTAAATTCACCAAAATAGAATCAAGACACATGTGAATAAAATTACTAGATTTAATATATATCCTTATAGAACCATAAAATAGTTTATTTATAAAAAATCAAGATTTTCTGAAATATTTTTTTTCAAATAAATTTAATTTCTCCATTAGCTTTTCTTACAGGAAACACCGAGTTTAAACGAAACATGTCATTCTATTAAAATAGTATTATTTAATATGATAGTTATCGAATTCCCAATGGAATAGTGAGTATGAATATGATTAACTAAATTTTGAGAATATATGTTTTACACACATATATATATAATTAATAATTTCATTAACAATTAATTATAGATAAAAATAAAAAACATTTGAAAATAAAGGAAATCTATTTCTGAAAACCCATTTTTATGTACACAAATATGATTTATCTAAAAAATTAAATAAATATATTTTTTTGAATTATTTTATTGAAATTTATAAATTATATATTCAATAAAATATTTTAACAATCATCTGATGTGTTTTATAGGTATGAGATAAGAATAAATACAATTATATGCTTAAAAATGTATTTTTTAAGAAATTTTATCACATTTTTCACACTTATTTTGAAATTAAATTTTTCCAATTTTAAAAAATTTATTTGAAAGAAATTAATTTTTTTAAATACACATATAAAAATTATCTAAGAGTTAATTTTTGATAATTTTATGAAGAGATAAATTTTTCAGCGAATATTTAGAAATACTTGCATTATTAAGAATTGTCGTTTTGTTTAATGAATTTGAAAATCCCCAAATTATTTTAATATGGTTTGAAAAGAATAATTATTTAAATTATATTATTTTTAATCCAATTTAATTCATTTAAATAAATTTAATATTTATTTTTTATATAATTGTTTTAAACCTATGATTACTTTTTCTTTGAAAATCATTTTTTCATCACGTTTTTCAGTTTAATTTTAAATTATAAATTTTCTCTTTTATGAATGGAATTTATAAAAATGTATTACATGTATGGAATATTAATAATTAATATTATATAATAAGTTCAAATTACTTTTTGGTAAAAATTAATTTTAAAAGCAATAAAAATTAATTACTGCAGATAAGGTTAAAACTAGTTTACTGAGGGTTTAAACTAAAAAGATAAGGATAATTATTCCACTAAAACTTGTATAAATACTATTTTATGGAAATATTTAAACCATAAAATATCCCAATCAAATATAGGGTCATTTTGAATCATTATTATTGATAATGACTTTATCATTATGGATTCTTTTTGGGAATTTTTAAGTAGTTTCCACATGGGTTCCTTTCCCCACTTATAAAAGGGCACCCCCTCTCCTCTCATCTCAACACTTCCAAAAACCATTGGTTCTTCCAATAAATACCCAAATAAATTCCTTACATATCTAAAAACTTACTTGAGGGATTATAGTTACTAGTAAACCCTCCTAAGAAGTCTTTTGGTGCTAACATATAGAGGTTCTCCAAATAAGAGGTATAGTCATTAACCAAGAATATTCATTTTATTTCTTCTTATAACTTCAATAAATATTATTAAACCATGTTGATATAATAAAATAATTATATACTATATAATGATACATTATTATTTTAATTAAATAACCAATATCTAACTCCTCTTTCATTAGGCAGGAAATGAAATCGCCGATTGGGTGTACGATAGACTACTGCATCATGAACCGATGTAATACGTTTTCCATCACCACCTATAAAAGATGGATATAATAATGTATTTACAATTTTTATATTATATTTATGAAATAATTATACTCATATAATTATAATATCACATATTACTTCTTATTTTCAATTATGTGTGAATATGATAATGTCTCCCGTGTGTATGGCATATTACCGCCTTGTGAAGCGATGTGATTCATTATTCACATACGATTTACATGAAAGTTAATAAGGAAGGGTTTAATGAAAAACTTAGATTTACATATATGATAAAAATTATTTTTTATGGGTATATATTATTTACCTTTTTTTCATTCATTTAGTAAATTAAAACAACATTCATGCCTACATACGACTTATTGTCTCCAAGAGCGGTAAAATTTATTTTAAATATCTAACACTAATGGATTACTATGAACGCATATATATTGAATATATATGATATTTATATCATGGATAAAATTATGTAGATAATTTTACCATGATCATATTAAAATTAAAAAAAATATAAAACCAAAACATATATGAAAAACGAAGCAGTTATTACCCAAAACATGATTTTGACTAGGAATTGTTAATAAATAAGTAATAAAATGCCATAAGTATATCATATATGGTATGAAAAATATTATTATAGTTTTTTAATATATTTTTAATATATTTATATTTATTATATAGGATGTTTGAACATGTATGAGGGAAGTTGAGACTTAATGTGAAGGAATTTCATCTCAAATTATCTTCTTTGGGACAAATGTTATGTTGTGCACCTATATTCTTTTATGAGATATATATAAATACGCTTTTTAATGATTATAATTTATATATTTATTATCATGGTATATAAATTTTGATTCAAAGTTATTATTTCATGGGGCTTACAATTCAAATGATTCCCAATTAGTAAAATTTTTATACTACAATATCATTATTTATCGGGATTTTTTATGGTTATGTTTCTAATGATAAAACATTATGATATACCTCTCAATATAATAATGTATCTTATTTTATTATATTTATTTCTATAGAATATTTTTTTGTTTCATTTTCTTCAATTTAGGGACTACAGAGACCAGTATAATGTTTTTAATAAAAAATACAATATTTCTCTCATTGTTCAAAAATCACTTTTCTTCCATGTCCGTGTTTTATAAAAAAAATTAAAGGAAGTTTTTAATATTCTCCAAGGACGTTTTAGATAAATTTATACCCATTTTCGGCTTTGTTACAAAATGATTTTAAAGGAATCTTCTTTTCTTTTTCCAAATAATTCTCTTTTGGATTTTACCAAAAATGTGAATGGTATATTTTTTAATATGTACGACATGAATGATATTTACCATTTTCATGAACAAAAAATGATTTAAATATTCATTTGAAATCTTTATATTTTAAATAAGTTTTCTCAAATTGGAAAGCTTATTTTTCTCTTGAAGTGTTCCAAGTTATATTTTAATATCATTTTATATCTAAGATGAAATCCTTTGATGTTACTTAAGATTTTCTGGGGATATGATCCAATGATATCATCCTTATTCATTTTATGGATGGATATGTTTAGTATTAAAATATATTTATGAAACTTTTTCCTTTTCCATGGGTTATTCTATAATAAAATGGTGAAATGTTTATGAAATCTATTCATTTTACAAGGGTTATTTTACAATGAAATAGTGAAATGTTTATGAAACCCATGTTTTTTACATGGGTTATTCTATGATGAAATGTTTTTGAAACCCACTTCTTTTCATTGATTTTAATATGATAAATATTTTATGATCTTGTGGCACACTAATGTATGGTTTTCATTATGTGAATGTGGTTGTTCTTTAACTAAAGATAATGGTTGTGTTATAACCAGGTTTGGTGGTTACGTTATAACTATGTATGAGTGGGACCTATATATCCCTCTAATTCAATGGGTAAATATTTATATCTCATTATATAATAATGGGAAACAAGTCTATGAACATGATCCACAACTGGAAATAGGTCGATGGGCATGATCCACAATGGGAAGACAGTGATGTGTTATGATAAACATTATTTTATGGTCTTTTTAGCAAACAATGAAAAATGAAGTGGTTCATATACCTATGTTTGTTCCAAACTTTCATGACATAAACTTATGGTTCCTAAATTATGATGATTTCACACTCTTATAAATCATGTATTTTCTAATGATAATACATTTTTCTCTGACTTGTTTATGATCTATGATAGGTTAGGTATGAACTTTGTAAATCATGTTCATGATCTCAAACCATTATGCATATCTTATTATTACATATGATCATATAATTATATCTCCCATGTACACCCTTACCGAGAATCAGAGTTCACTCTTTCTTATGTTTTCTTTCCCTAAGTAATGAATAAATGTTTTGTGTAGGGTATGTTTATGAAGAGTACCAAAGTGGAATATTTTTATGGGAGATATTAAATATCTTTCATTAAATAAGAATATTGTGTACCTAGTTTCCAAATACACTAAACTATTATGGTCCTTGGGTGTGTATTTTTAAAATTTAATGAATATTCATCAAAAAAATGTTATATTTATTAATGAAAATATAGGTTCATTACAATTGACATTAGAGAAAAGTTTTATTTAACCTTTAGAAAACTATATGAGAAAACATTAGTGAGAACCTTTAATAAAATCCTATGTATAGGATAACATCCTAAAGTTTTGTTATGGAAGAGGTTGTGTGGTTTACCTAGAAATACATACATGTATGGATACTACAAGAAGACATGGTTCTAGAATAGATGTACCTAGGAGTAATAACTCTAAAAAAGGTGTTTTAGGATTGAATCGAGCATTACTTTGTACCTAAAAATGGGCATTACCCCACACCTGGTTTGAGAATATCATGAGATATTCTTTGGTTAATTCATATTTTCATTATAAACCAACATAAAGGATTTGAATACATGATGATCATGGATGTCCTAAGTTAAAAATAATGTTTCAAAGATTTAAAATAAGGTGACTTGATTTAGAAAATATATAAATAATTATTCAATACTACATGTTTTACCACTATAATTATTGTTTCTCACACTTCGTTTCTTGTAAATAGAAGGAACTAGAATGATATCAGTTAATGTTGAATGCGATAGATAATGTGTTGACAAGAAACCAAGTGTGATGATGACTAGAGTGAGGTATATTGTGATTATTCCTAATCATTTATCATGATATATGGTTAAAAAGTTTAACCTTAACCAACTCTTAGACTCACCGAAGAATAGAATGATAGAGTTTGATGAGAGCTTAGGTGGTGAGGACCATTGAGGGAAGAATATTTAAGTTTACTATATATTTATAATGTGGAAAGAATCACTTTATTTAAAAGTCTCAAAGGAATGAGAATATTTTTTATGTGTGGAGAATAAGGGTTTAGGGTAAGTAATTTCTGAGGAAAATCTAAAATTTCAGTTAACAAAATTGATGGGAATAATGGTTCAATGTTTTAAAATTTTAAAGTATGGGTATTATTAAAAAATATATACTTGGGGGAAATATAAAGAATAGGATCAAAAAGGTTTATGAGTAAAGGTTTTTTAGCTAATGATGACAGAATAAAAAATGACATATAAAAGGAAGAAGGTATTAAAGAACAAGTTGATGAACACAAGTTAATGATCTAAGAATGAAGTTTAATGGTTGAATTATTTATGTATTTGGATTCAAGAATTATTATGTAGAAATATTTTACTAATGGTATTATTACCCACCCGGTCTTCCCCTTCCCTCCTCCAGCACGGGCCGGCTTCGTCGATGGCTGCCTCGCTTAGGCTCGACGTCAATCGACGATGGATCTGTTTGGATCGGCTTCGGTTTTTGTTCATCGGAAGCTGGTTCAAGACCTTCGGCTTCGGGATTCCACTTTGGATCTAGTATGTTCGACGGAAGATTTGTTTATCTTGTGGCTTCGGGTTTTCATATCTGCATCGATGTGTGACGACCTCGGTGTTCCTGGATTCGGGGTTTCAGTTCGGTGTTGTGTTCAGTACTCTTGGCTTCGGTTCTCACCATGGCTTCAGAGTGATCTTCTTTGATTCTGGTGTGCTCACTGTCGACCTCAATGGTTGCTGTAGTTCTGTTGTGGCTTCTGGCTTCAGCTTCGGTGAGCACAACGTCTGCCGGCGACCTTCCAGCTCTGATTCTTCTGCTTGGATTCATCCCAACTCGTCGTCATCTTGGCGTGCACCAGTTTTTTCGGGGTCCGACCCAGTGGCTTGGAGGGAGGGGGGCCTTGTGCTCTGATTCTATTGAGTTGGTTTGGTTTGGTGGATTTTTTTGGTGTGTTGAAATGGTTTGGTTTGATCTACTTGGGTTAGAATTTGATGCTATGATGCTGTTGGTGAGACTGGTGTGGTGAGACCGGTGTGACTGGATTCTGTGGAGTTGGGTGTGGCGTCAACACTGCCTGTACTACCTTGATTTGGATTCTTCGTTGCCTTTTTGTGGATGTGTTCTTGGACCATCTCACATCGTTGGATGGTTTGGGTGAACTCTGATCGGAGTTCACCACCGGGTTAGTGGTTTTGGGGCTAATGTTGATGGTCGCATCAGCGACATTCAAGGAGTCCACTTCTGAGGTTTGTTCAATCTATTTTGATGTTCATGCACCCCGGTTCATGATTTGAATGACTTTGTGGTTTTATTTGGTATGTGGAATGAGTTGATTTGTTTTCTGATGTTTGAACATTGTAAGTCATGAATTCATGTAAGGTTTACCACTTTTCCTCAAAAGTGTTTGTTGGTTTCTCACTTTTTCCTCAAAAGTGTTTGGATAATAAAAAAAAATTAATTTTAAGTTAGTCATGATAATTTTTGAAGCATTTATGTATTCATTTAAGATTAACTTAAGAGTTATGGATACCATCATGGGTTTATGAGTTTGAGGTTGATCAAAAATTAAAGTCTTATAAACCCATATTTAGGTTCTAAGTGATGATATTTTAATGTGATTAATGATATTTTGGGATATTTTTTTATGTAATAAGGTATGTATAACTCTTAGGTTCACCTTGAATTATTATTTTTGGAAGAATGTAATTTCATAAGTTTAAAGATATTGATAAACATCAGGGTTTATATGAACATTGATGATTATGGTTTTTTAAGAATTCTAAAAAATATTTATGAGGATGTTATTATAATTATATTAATATGTTTTTGTAAAAAGGAAAATATATTACGTCTGGAATGGTCGCGGGTTTTGAATCTAAAACCGAAGGGAAATAAAATTGAAATGCCTACCACTGGACTATGTCATGTATTGGTTAATGTAAATAATGTGATAGGTAAATATTAAGTTTATTTTTGTAATATATGTTTCATTTTAAATATAACCATGGAATTTAAAAATGACACGGTTATAAATTATGACTCAAGAAAATTAATGATTCATGAGTAAAATTACCCAACTCATGATTTAGAGTTAGGTCTTATAATTTATTCATTAAAGTTATAGAGGAATTATATTTATGGAGAAAGTTGTGATATATATACTGACCATAAGTGTTTGAACTATATATTTAAAGAAAAAGAGTTAAATATGAACCAGAGAAGATGGTTAGATATTATTAAAGATAAAGAGTATTCCACACATTACCACTGTGAGTAAGTGAACAAGGTGGAAAATGACTTGAGTCAAAAGGATCATGTTATATTATCAATGATATGGATCACAAAATATCCAATATTTATGGATTTTTAATATATGGATCTTGAAATCTAAAAGAAAGGTGAAAAATATTATCCTGCTCTAGTGAATCTTCAATTATCTATCCTAGTGAATACTAAAAAAGTATAAAAGGAATATGTGGAAATAAAAATGAATATGAGAAATGTTCCTGAGTTTAACCTTGATTATGATCGAATGATAAGGTTCAAGGACCGCGTATGTGTTCCATCCATACCAGATTTGAAGGAGCAGTTAAAGGATGTGTATAGTTCTTCATACTCTATTCATCATGGAAGTACAAAGATATATAGATATTTGAATAAGTATTTATGGTGGGATGGAATAAATAGATATATTTTAGAATTTTTATCTCAATTCGTGGTGTGTCATCACTTTAAGACTGATAGAAAAAAAATTAAATAGAATTTTCAACCATTACAGATAACAGAATTGAAATGGGAAAACATTACCCTAGATTTTTTCATAGGGCTTCCCAAAATGAATAAATGTCATAATGCTATGTGGGTTATAGTTGAACGCATTAAAAATTCATCACACTTCATGTCTATTAGATAATATTTATATTGGGATATTATTTCTAGAATATACATTAAGAAAGTGCTAATGTTATATTGAGTACCACATTCTGTTGTATCTAATCGTGATATGAGGTTTTCCTTGAAGTTCTGGTGAAGTCTTCAAAAATATATGGATATAGAGTTGATATCATCCTTAGATATATGGTTAGTTTTAAAGAACACTTAAAACCCTATAAGATATGTTTAGATATTTTTCAATGGATTTCAAAGGTGGTTGGGATCAAAACCTTACTCTGGTTGAATTTTTATACAATAATAGATTTAACTCGAGCATTCATATGAATCCTTATGAATACCTACATAGAAATAAGTATACAAATCCAATATACATGGATAAAGTTAGATTAAGAAATAAATTCTTACCAGATATAATTGAAGAAATGGAAGAGAAGGTTAGTGTTTTTTATTATCATATAAGGGAAACACAAATTTGATATAAAAGATAGGATGAAAATCATCGATGTGGTCTGGAATTAAAATTTGGCGACAAGGTGTTTCTATAAATTTATCCACCAAAGAAGATTATTTGATTTAGGAATAAAGAAAATATAATACCTATCCATATAATTTCATTTGAAATTATTGATCATACCAGGACTATAGCTTATCGATTGGTACTTACTTTGAACCTCTCTCAAGTCTATGATGTGTTCCATGTATCACTCCTGAGGAAGTATATACCAGACGCTACACATGTAATGAACTCAGAAGTCATACCACTGGATAAAGATATATCTTATTAGGTGAATCCAATGAATATTATATATCATAGAGAGAATGTTCTTTGAAACAAGACCACTCACCAGGTGAAATATTTTTGGCGATACCAATAGCTTAAGGAAGCTACATAGGAACCTTAGGATATGATGAGGTAGATGTATCCTCACATGTTTGTATTGGAGTAATGGAATTTCATGGGAGTTAATGTGGGAAAAATGAAACACCATGAGATTTTATGAAATATATATTTTTGAAATAAATTTAATTTCATTGATATCTTTCATTAAACATAATTTCAAGTTTAAATAAAACAAGACATACTATTAAAATGTTATTATTTAATATGATAGTTTGTGTTAAAATATTGGAAAGGTGGTTATGAATTAAATTAACTAAATTGTGAAAATATATGGTTTATACAAACAAACACACACATATATAATGAATTCTTTGGCTAATAATTAATTATAAATGAAAATAAAAACCATTTTAAAAAAAGGAAATCTTTTTCTAAAAGAATCCTTTTAAGCGTACAAAAGTTTTTAATCTCAATAAATTAAATAAATAATTTTTTTGAATTATTTAAATTAAATTTATATATTATTTTATTCAATAAAATTTTTTAACATTCATATTTTGTGTTTTCTAGGTATGAGATGAGAATAAATCCAATTTTATTGTTAAAAACTATTTTTCTCTAAAGAGAGGCTTTGTTGTATTTTCTAGAAATATTTTAAAATTAATTTTTTAAAATTTTATTGTATTTATTTTAAAAAATAAAATTCATTTTTAAAATAATAATTTCAAAATTAACTTATGGTATATATTTTATAATTTTCTAAACAAATTATTTTTTAGTTACTTGTAAAAAATACTGGTTTTTATTAAGAATTTTTTATTTGTTTAAAGAATTTATAAACATAACAATTATTTTAATATGGTTTCAAAAGAAAAAAAAGTTATATTATATATTTATTAATCAAATTTAGGTCATTTTAATCAATTTAATTTTTATTTTTTATATAAAAACATTTAAACTTATTAGATCATTTTCTTGGAAAACCCTTTCTTCATTACTTCTATGAGTTTAATTTGAAATTATCTTTTTAAAATTTTGTGAATGGAATTTATAAAAATTTATTCCAAATTTTTAATCCTAATGATTAATATAATATAATAATTACAACTTAAGTTTTGGTCAAAATGAAAAGTAAAAAAAGTAAAAATTATTCCCCATAGTTAAAGTTAAAACTGGTTTACCAAGGGGTTAAACTAAAAAGATTAATATGATGTTTCCAATAAAACTTATATAAATACCATTTTATGGGAATATTTCAGACTTATAATATCCTAAGTTCAAATATTTTTTCATTTTTAATCATTTTTCTTGGGGATGACTACCATCTTGGATTCCATTTGGAAATTTCAAAGTTGTTTCCATTCAGGTTCTCTTCCCACTTATAAATGGGAACCACTCTCCTCTCCTATTAACACTTAAAAAACACAATGGTTAGGAAAACAAATACACAAATACATTACTTAATTATCTCCCCAAATCTAAAATTCCCTAGTTTTATTAGCAAAATCTCCTAAGAAGTCTTTTTGTGCTACCCTAAGGAGGTTCTCTAAAGAGGAGGTATAGTCCTTAACCATGAATTTTCATTTTATTTCATCCTATAACTCCTTAAAATACTATTAAAACATATTTATATAATAAAATAATTATCAACCATATATTGATACATTATTATGTTAATGTAATGACCTATACATATCGAATCTTCTATTAAGTGGGAAACAAAACTGTCAATAATGTGTGTGGCAGACTACCTCCTCACGAACAGATGTAATTAATTTTCCATCCCCACATATCATGGATGTATATAATTATGGATTTAACATATTTATATGAAATTTATGACATAATTATACTTCTGTAATTATAATATCACATATACCTTCTTACTTTCTGTTCTGTGGGAATATAATAACATCGCTCGTGTGTACGACAGACTACCACCACACAAAGCTATGTGATTCATTATTAAATTATACTTTACATGGAAGGTAATAATGATAGTTTTAATGAAAATATGTGATATATATATTATATATAAACTATTATATAAATGTTATAAATTATTTACCTCTTTTATTACATCCATTGAGAAAATGAAAAACAAGTTTATTCGTACGAACGACCAAGTGTCACCATGAACAGTGTAATTCATTTTCTATATTAACATTAATGGATGAATCTAAATAAATATATATTGAATTTATATTATATTTATATCATTTTTAAAATTATGGATATAATGGAACCATTATGGTAGTAAAAGAACCATAAAAATACCAAACCTAATCATATATGAAAAATGTTGCAGTTATTACCCAAAACGTGATTTTAAAAAGAAATTGTTAATAAAAGGGTAACAAAAAGTCATAAGTAAATCTTGTATGTTATGATAAATATGATTATTTTCTGTAATATATGTATAGTAAAATTATATTTATTTTAAAGTAGGTTCAAACGTGTACCAATGAAGTCGAGATTTAAGGTATGGTAATTTCATCTCAGATTGTATTCTTTGTGAGATATCTTATGTTGTGAACCTATTTTATTTTAGGGGTTTTATATAATATCCCTTTTAAATGTTATGTAATGAATTTATATATTATCATGATATTTAAAGTTTCATCAAAATCTATTATTTCATGGTGTTTACGATTCCGAAGATACCCAAGTGGTAAATGTTTTTTTTGTTATAATCTCTTTATTTATCGAGATTGTGTATGATTAAGTTTAAGTTGATGAAATAGTATGATATAACTCTCAATAAAATCATGTTTTTTATACTATATCTGAATAATAAAATTTTCTTTTCATTATCCACTCTTTAATAACAAAATCTACTAAAACAATATTTTTTATAAAAAAGACTATAACATCCCAAGATTTTAAAAGAGAAGTATCATGTTCGATAGCGTATATCACATTCAATGACAATATTATAAGATAATGTTACACCTTGAAACTTTAAAATAGATTTATTTTTAAATAAATTCCATTCTTTTGATAGATTTCCATACTTGAATCATCAAATTTGGATGAAACATGATACTCTATTAAAATATTATTATTTGAACATGACCATTATAACCTAACTGTTATGTTGGTGGGTTTGAATAGTAAAAAAAATATTAAAATTGTATGTTTTTGAAACATGTATAAGATAAATTTAATGGTTATATATTTATTATAAATAAAATAAAAATCATTTTAAAGACAAAAGAAATATTTTCAGAAAAGTTGTATTTTTATAAAAGGCAGAATAATCACGTTTTGCGCACATAATTTAAAATTAATTTTTGAAACTTTTAGAAAATTTATATAATAAAATTTAAATTAATTTAGAATTCATCATATCAAAATTATCTTATGGTGAATATTTTATATTTTTCTGAAAAGTTTCATTTTTAATGAATAGTGAAAAATACTGATTTTTATAGAAAACTGTCTTTTTGTCAAAATTATTTACAAAGATAAAATTATATTTTATATATTTTCTAAAGTAAAATTATTTCTAATATATAAAAATTTATCAAATTTATGATATTTGAATAAAATTATTATTTAATTTTGATATAAAAACTTTTTAAACTTTTGAAGATTTTTTCTTTGAAAATTTGCTTTCTCATCTCGTTTGCGGGAATAATTTTAAATTAAAAATTTCCCCTTTTTTAAATTAAATTTTTAATAATGGATGCCATATTTAGAATAATTATAGTTATATTATATAATAATTTAATCATATTTTTTTTACTATAATGAATTTTGAAAACAATAAAAAAAATTAATTATCGTGGTTACGATGAAAATGGGTTTATTGGAAGTTAAACTAAGAAGATAAGGGCTGAAGTGACCTACCAACTTGTCAAAAATATTATTTAATGAAAATATTTACACCTTATACTTCCAAATTTATAATATATAGTCATTTTATGCTTTTTTTCTTTATGAATAACTTTATCATTTTGTATTATTTTGGAAAAATTCCTTGTAATTCCCAAGAAGGTCCCCTTTCCCCACTTATAAACGGGATCACACTCCTCCCACTTATTCACACATATAAATCCATATTTATTTCCAGAAAACTATAAAACTCCCTCCTAAACAAATTTATACACACTTTATATCTTATAGTATTCCTAGAAGACCTACCCTAGGGTCCTTAAGAATATATCCAAAGGAGGTTTCTCTGAGAGAAGGTAATTGTCTTTGCTAAGAATTTTATTTTTCTTTATTCCTTTACAACATTAAATTAGGTTTTAAAAATTAAAATATAATAACAAAATTATTTACTATAAACTTACATTTTATTATGTTTATGTAAAAATATTTATCTGTATCTACTTTCATCAAATGAAAATGAAATCATCAATCGTGTGTATGGAAGACTACCCCTAGCGAAATAATATGACTCATTTTCCATTAACTCTACTCATGATTGGATATATTGATGAGTTTAATGGATATATATATATATATATAATATTTATGATATAATTATACATATTTAAATATAATATAACATATAACTTCTTACTTTGCATTCCTTTTAAAATAGGACAACATCGCTTTTACATGTGTACAACGGACAACCCCCTCACCATGCGATGTGATTTGTTTTTAACTTACAATGTACATGGAAAGTAATAAGTAATAATAGTAATAAATATATATTATATATATTAAATGATTTAAATACTTTAAAATTAATATATATTACACTTTCCTACCCTTTCACCCTTTAAGGGAGTGATATCATTGCTCGTGCGTACTAATATCCCACTGTCTCCATGAAGCAATTTGATTCATTTTCTATGACCAATATTCATGAATGGTTACAAGGATGTATCTAATTAATAAAAATTATAAAATTAATATAATTATGGATATTATGTAACTATAACCTATAAAAGTAACTGTAACTTTCATGAAAAAACAAACATGTTAAAACAAGGAAATGAACAGCCAAAAGAATGAAAAGAATGAAATATTATTAAAAAATAGGTTCTAAAATGTTAAAAGTGATCATATATGGTAGGATATATATTATTATGTTTCTTTAATAGATATATATTTAACCTATATTTATTATATATGAGGTTCAGACATATACGAAGGAAGTCAAACCTGAGGTAAGGGTTTCCCATCTCACCTTTACTTTCGTGATGCATACACCATATTCACCACTTATTCCTTTTTTTGGTGTATATACTAACCATTTTTAATTTTTTATATCATTAATATATTTGTGTACATGGTCTTAAATTTATAATTTTTATGGTTATTTATTTTATGTGGCTTATGATTCATAATTTATCAAAGTGTTAAGGGTTTATTTCATAATCTCATCACTATTCGGGACTGCTTTTTCTTAAGCCTCACTTGGGAGAATTATTTAAAATTTCAATATAAAACTCAATATATTTTCTTATCCTATGGTTATTAATGAACTTTTTCAGGTAATAGTACCATTTTCTACTCTTGGTACTTAAAATGAATGAGAAAATGTTATTAATAAAATCCATCTTTATTTCTAACTTCAGTTGAAAACCATTCTTCATAAAAAACCACGTTTTAAAAAAAATAAAAAATGTTTTCAAAATTTAAGAAAAATTATTAAATAAATTTTTAACCATTTTGATTTTTTTTAAAATTAAAAGAATCTTCATGTTGTTTTCAAAACAAGGCCCATTTTTATTTTACCCAAAATGTGAAAGTAATATCTATTTTAATTTGTACAACATGTACATAATTTCTCACCATCATGACCACTCAATGTTTTAAAGATTGTTTCATAATATTTATAGGTCATTTTCATATAAAATTATTTTCAAAATATTTTTTGATTTTTTTAAAGGTTATTTTCAAATTTTAAAGGATATTTTCCTTAAAAGAGTTTGTAATTACATTTTTATGGAATTTACATTAATAAATGAAATCTAACCTTTATTTAACATAATATACCCTAGGTATATATTATATTTATACCATACTTATTATTTCTCCATGTGGTTTATGATTAGTTTGATTGGGGATGTACAATTTTATTACCATTCACCATATTACTCTGAATGGTTTATGATTATGTTTCTTGATCGGGGTATGTATTAAAATTTCATATGTTAGTTTTTCAATCTGAATGTTTATATTGATTATATTTGACCCATTTCATATGAGGAATGAATTGGAATTATTATGTGATGATTGGGGCTCAGAATTACATAGACCCATATTGAATCTGTAAAAATCATGAGACAAATTAGCTTGGGTATTTGGTTGAGTCCATACCCATTTATGTAAAATGTCTAGGAACACGTCATTGATGGAAATAAGTCTTTTCATGAGGCATTGACTTTATTTTTAAGATGTTTGAAATTATCTATTCTATCATTATAATTTTAGTTATTTCTATTTCATGTGATTATTTGATTAATTAAAATATCCACGGTTATGTTTCAAGATCATTTGACTATTTATATGAAATTATTTGATCTTCATTTATATCTTCCATATTATGTTAAATTTATTGATTCAAAGGCATGTGTTTTAGTTATTTACTATTCTATAATGATTATTCCCTATTTATTCATTGCTTCTGATGTATGCTTACCATTACTGAGCATCTCAAATAACCCCTTTATTATGTTCTATTTTCCCTAGGATACCGGTAAGTGTTTTATGATTGATAAGTAGGGATACACTAAGGGGAATAATGGTGTTATAAAAAAAATACAATGTCTATTTTATGGGTAAAATGTATTGTGAATTTGAAGTATGTATCTAGTTTACCAAGACTAATAAACTATTTGGTTATTTGGGATGTGATTACCTATATCTTATACCAATGTAATAATGGATAAACCAACTCTGAGCTACTGGGGTTGGAGTCACTACTATTGCTATCAAAGGATGTTTAGTATAAACCTTATGAAGTAGATTTTTTAAAACAAAGACTAGGGAGAATAACCCCATGATTTAAATAGAGGATATGTATAGAAGAGCCTCCTTTATTTTAGTAAATATGAGATTATATGGGTTTTACTAAAGATAAATCCATATCTGGATACTATAAGTGGATGCTGTTTTGGAAATAATGTACCTAGGGGTAATAACTCTAAAAAGGTTGCATTGGACTTTACCCGATTTTCACTTAGTTCAAGACAATATAACTTATTATACACTGGATTTGACACACCTAGGGGATATTCTTTATATACTTGACATTTTCTTTACAAACCATTATGAAGGTTTTGAAAATATTTTTATTAACATTTACAAAGAAACCTTATTTATGATTATAAGGTTAGATATTAATAAAATTTTCAATTTATTTTACGTATTTTTCTAGTTTAGGGATTATACATTATGTTTCATTATTTTATGATCTAATATAAAGTATGTTATTATTTATAAATGGTTCCTAGTGGAAGTAATGAGAACCATATCAATGCACTTAATCCAAAGAGTGATAGTGATTTTATATTTGAGGGGTTTAAGAAAATCTTTCAAAGGGAACTAGTCTCCCAAACATTCTCATTATATGATGACATATTCTCATGTTTTATCAAGATATATTAATAATTCTCTACGTATTATGGCTTTGAAGGGAAGAATTATAAGAAGAGTATAATAGAGATAAAATTGGATAAGGGAATAAGTGAAAGAATTATTTTTTTCCTTGTGATAATTATAGAAATAAACTTCCTGGTACTTTATTGAAGTGAATTTTAGTTTTCTACCAATGTATAATGCTTCAACTATAATGATATGGAGAACTATGCAAAAAAATCTCCCAAGAGTTAAGGAAATATAGATTAAAATAAGCTACAAGGTCTTGGTCAATATTATGATATTACCATAGATGAAGTGGAATGATTAATGTGCATGTGTTTAGATTCAAGAATTATGTTATATGACTATTTTATCTATTCTATATAATTTATAACAATCTTAAAATGTATAATTATTGTAATTGTAACACCCTATATTTATATAAAGGTATAGACCATTTAATTTTTTATTTTAATTACATAAAACAAACCTATTAATGATTCCTAATAGGTTAAAGGAGGTCCTATGTGTATTAGGGGCTCATTTGAAGCTCGAAGCACCTAAAAAGGGAAAAAACTGGTCTTTATGTTTTTTTTGCAATCATACAACCTAAGGTGCATGGTTGTGCCAGTGATATAGGTCTGGGGAAAGATTTATTTTACATGGTTTTCACATGGTTAGTCAAATCGTGAACCTATATGTGCTCTTTTTACCTTAGTACTAGTGAGTGGAACATGGTTGGAACATAGTTTTCCAATTGTGTGTAGGATATAAATGGATGAATTTACCCATTTCCTCTTTTTAATGATTTTGTAGCCTGCTCATTCTTTATTTATTTCCTCTAGTGAAAGTTTCTACCCCCCTTCATGAGTCTTCTCTTGCCCTCTTCATAGGGTTTGTGTTATATTCTTCAAATGAAGATTGATTCCTTCACCATTGGAATAAATAGAATGATCTCAGTATAAAATTCATCCTCCAAGATTTTATTTCTAGTTTCTTCTTCCATCCATTTTTATATTTTGGTTTGATGAATTTTGCTTTATTTTCGAGTATTTTGAAAAAACCTCTGATTTATTTCATTTCAGGTTGAATTAAGGATTGATAACGGATGATTGGAGTGCTATTACATAGAGGTAGTGTGTATATAATCTTTCTCATCGTTTCATCACATTTTAGATGTCATGTCATTGTGCTTCTCTTTGGAATCCCCTAGAGAGGCTTAGTTATTGTTATATAAATTATTTAAAGTGGTTTATTTGTCTGTAGTGACATTATATTATGGAGAAAACCATCTATTTTGTTTATGCCTTTTCTTTGGAAACCCCTTTGGATGTTCTTACCTTCCATGTCCTATTTTTCCCATGCTTAAATTTCAAAATCTCCTTGGGTGTGTGATTTTATATGGACTAAATTCCTTAATTCATGAAACATTTTGATATAAATTGTGAACCATGAGTTATACCCCTTTTAAATATTATTACTTAACACTTAATTAAATTACCTCAAGATTTAAGCCTTATATCACCGCTTTACCTATATGTCAAGACATGTTCATTACACCTTGAGCTTATTGTTTAATTCATTATGTTATTTCATTATAACTTTCCTCTTGTTCTCATGCTTACATTAAATTTCTATTCCTTATGAAGCATGCCATAAGTTTTTAGTGTGAGTGATGTGCTATAGATTATTCTTGTAAACCATTACTTGTATTATTGCATGTTTCCAAGTGGTCATACCTTGGAGCCTTGAACTTATATTCTTTCTTATTGCCTCATGACATAATAGATTGGATTGGATTAAGTGTTATGCCTTGATAAGATTTATAGCTTGTGTTATTGAAATGAAAATTATGGAATGCAATTGTTTACATGTTATTACTTATAGCTTATGCCACATTCTCATGCCCTGTTCATGTTTAATGCTTCGAACCTTATCATATTGTTCCATAGTTCTTGGAATTTATTGTAAAGTTAGGTTAGAATAGTGAGCATGTGACATTGAATTGTTTTTTATGTCAAGTGATTATATATAAATTATATTCCATATTTTGATATGTTCTTGGATTTCCATGATCACTACTATGGGTTAGGAGAGAACATGGGTCCTGAATTAAGGATTCCATTGATGGACTTTCCATGCTCGGTTGAATTTACATGATGTTCCAAGAGTGATACTTTGGATTTCTATGTACTGGCTCTCTGGGAGGTTTTTCATATTCATGAGTGATTATGGATCCCTTCGGGAGAAACTAAGACACACCTATTTGGAAAGATGGTTATTCCATGACTTGGGAGATACCTGACCCCCTATGTGATAGACTTGGAATAGTCTTAAATTCACCATACCTTGTGTGATACAAGGGATGTAACATGGGCCTACTTGGATGGACTCGGGTGTATTGGGTTAATCAGAGACAATCGTAGTGACACTTGGGATTATTTTTAGATTGACTTTAAAGGGCTCGAGAATCCACCAATGGATTTTATAGATGGATGGAATGATTTCTTGTACACATATGATTCTTCTCTTTTTATTATTATATTATTTTTATTATGACATGGCAATGTGAACTCCAATCTAAATCATGGGTTTGGGGTGTTATCTTATTTGGATGAATCAATTGTAATGTCCTTTGTATATATATATATATATATATATCATCCCATTCATCGGTACTTCTTCATAATCCTAGCATAGTCCAATGTAGGTGGTATGGGGAAAGTGTCTTCTTAAGAACCATAACCAAGGTGGTTATGTTTTATTTATTTATTTCACTACTTTTATACTTATTGGTACACTATTATTTATTTATTGCATGAAATTTAATGGCCTCGACACCGTGGGAACTAGACTACTGAGATTTATATCTCACACCCTAGTCAGACATAATTTGGTACCTGAGTGACTTTATGGTCGCAGGTATGGATAAAGGGAAGTGTGATACTTATGATGCTAGATTGATTTGATGACTTTGGATGGAGTTTGGGGGAAGATGACTGAGCCTATGATGAAGATGTGTTTATAGTATTTTTTTGATCTTTTTTAGTTTTGGATATCATATAGTATATTCTTGTACCTTCATTCCCCTGTACTCCTAATTTTTTTAACGCATGACATGCCATTATCATCATTGTATATATTATTGATATTCAATTTTTTAGTTATTTACTTATAAAAATTTGTTTATTACACTACTTATATTATTGTGTGTTTTATTTATGCTTCCACTATTTCTTTTTTATTGTTTACCAATGTACATACTCTGATCTATGAAAGAATAGTCTCCCAACAAACACACCCTAGGCCCCATATACTATTAGAAATCCTTTGGTGTTTGGTGAGATGTGCTTGAGGTCATGTGGCCCACTATATTGGGGAAAAATTTAGTTTCACTCAAGCCAGGATGCTACAGTACTGCAATACGATTTCATTAAGTATTAGAGAGCATTTATTTAATGGTACCAATGACCAAGAAAAATTATTTAGGGAGAATATGAACTTCTTATAAAACATGTGATTTAGGGAGGATAAACCTTATTATGTTCTTGATGTTGGGATAATAATGATAAAGATATATTTATGGGATATGATTCATGACCATGAAATTGGTTAGTGATTTTATGTTTATGTTATCTTTGTTGTAGTTTACTTCATATTTCGATTTATGGAATATATTTTACAACCCCTGATTATATTTTTAGAAGCATTTATATTTTCATTAAGGTTTTATGGTGATCAAGGAATTCACATATTTGGAATGTGACAATAAGATCCACTTTATATTGTTCGGAGGATATAACATTGATTTAGTGACCTTAAAAAAATTTGGACTTTGAATTTTGATAGACATATTTTAGATGAATATTAATGTTAACTATATATATTTAATGAATTAAGTTGATATGTGGATTTTTTTGATAATTTACTCTAAAAATTTTGGTTTTGGAAAATATCTAGAGACATGAGTAATTATATGTCATTATTTTATTGATCTAATGATATGTTAAATTATTCATGCATAAAAAATTCCTATTTGATATTCATTTAATGGTGTTGGTCAGAGTAAGTATCTCAAGAGGGGGGTGAATTAAGTACACAATAGAAATTTCTATCCAAAACAAGTTTAAGTTAAGTCTCAAAAATAATTAAAAAAACTATTTAATCAAAATAGCATATCGATATAAGTTTTGATGTTTTAAAATATTTTTCAATGATTGATTGAGTATTAATTAAAACAATATATAAATATTAATTTAACTTTTTCAATAAATTTAATTAAAAACACTTATATAAACACTAATTAAGATTAACTATCAAAGTAGTGGTTTTTATTATAGTTTAAAATGGATTTAGTTTGATGTATAGAAATAAAAAAACAAAAAAAATAGAAGAAATAATATAAGAGGTCTACTATGAAGTCCATACCTAATCCTCTTCACTTTAAAATCACCTGCTACCAAAAATATTATGTAAAATAATATTTGATACATAACTTGTACTGATTTTTCAACCAAAGACTAGCTATGTAGGCCACAGAAGACCTCTTTCACAACACCCATTAGAATAAATAACCACAAGCCACACAAGGACCTCTTACAAAACACGTGGGAAAATAGGAGTAAAGGAAGTTTAAAAGATACTGAATATCTTCCCGTTAAAGCATAAGAGACAATGAGAATGTTTAAAATACAGAGCAAACAAATGATGCTCGCCATGTAAAGATAATAAATAGATGTTGTAAATAAATAATTTAAATAAGATATCATTGCTTAGTCTGATGTTCTTTGAAACCTGTAACTCCTTGAATGTAATGTGAATAGAAGATCGAGTCATGTTTTTTACAATGGTAGTAGAACATTGTTTCATGAACCCTTTTGTTCATACTATGGAAAGGATATAGATGTTTGATAAGCTTCAATATTCCAAATTTGGTTGCATGTGGGAATTCTTCACGTAAGACACCATTCACAGTACTCAATTTTTATTATAATATTCTCACTATATTATATGTACATGTATGTATGTGTATCTATATCACTTGTTATATGCATGAGGGATTCTACTACATAATTTAACAGAAACATTCAAGAAGAATCATCTGGATCCTTTGATCTTTATACCAGATGACAGACACAAACTTTAATGTATTCCTATAATAGTTTAAGAAAAATAATTAAAATAAATCTCAAAAATAAATTTTATAATATAGATGTTTTAAATATATAATTCAAAATAAACATAAACAATGATGGTGAATCTTTTGAATAGTTAGAAAAATTTTGTGGTGACTTGGGATGGTGGTGAGTCAGGCCAATAGTGAGTTATCTTGGGGGTAGTTCACTCCAACAATTTGTCAAATTTCTATTCTGACAATAGGTCATCTTCACCATTGACTTATTCTCTAGTGATAGTCATTTTCTACAATTATCCACATTTTCATCAGGGTGATGAATTGTCTCTTATGATTGGTGTTTTTAACACTGTCAATTTTCATGGTTCAATGGAAAGTCAACCACTGGTGGTGGGTATTTCCAATACTTTTCGAAAAATCTATTCAGATGATTACTCATTGATAATGATATTTATTTCCCATACTTAACAAAATTTTCATTCTAGAAGTGTCCTCAATGGTGAGTCATATCTAACGGTGAGTAGGGTCTAACAGTGAGTCTTTCCCACAATTATCTAGGTTTTTCCCAATCTTCCTTATATTATCAAAAGGTACCATAAAACATAAAACTCATTAATAACATAATAAACAGGACTTTATGATCATTAAAACAAGGGTTCTAACAATCTCCCTCTTTTTAAAGATCACAAATCATGAAATTTTATAAACATGGTATCAAAGGTAAGTTGATAGAAAACATGATCATAGGTAATTAAAAATATAATATCAAATGAAATAATATGACATATATGGCATTAAAAGGAATATCATTAATGATGATATCATAGGATAGTATTTCTATTAGATTAGTAGAATAAATGGTATCAAATAAACATTGTAAATCACTATAAATGATACTAGAAAAGAAACATCACTATAAAGTGAATAAATCAATACCATAGATTTAATTTTCCCCTTTTGGGAATATCAAAATGTGAGAATAAAATTGAAAATTCTTAGAAATAGAATAGTAATATAAAGATAATTTCCATTGAAAATCATATAAAGTATAGAAAAAAAGATACAACCAAAAGTGATACAAATATTCCTTGTCAATGACTAAAAGACTAAGATAAATGATTTTTGGTATGGGTATAAGGATCAAGTGGTTATTTTCCATTCTTTTTTTTATAATCAGATGGTTTAGTAATCGATGCTGAGGTAACTGAAAGTATGGCTATAAAGATAACATGTAGAGATATAGTCTCTTTGATAATGATTGGCATGAGATGTTGGACTAATTCTCTGGGGGTGAGGTTGAATGGTTGGAAATGAGATAGTAAATTTAAATTTGGATCTCTGGTTACCCCAAGCTTTAAGAACTCTAGATTAGAAGCTAGAGGTGTGAGATGAGATAGTAATGGAATCCTAAGCCACCACTATAGTTCCAGAATTATGGATAAACAGTTTCATCAAATTTATGAAGTCCATAATTATGTTTCCACCAATTTTCATAGAACTCAGAGAAGTGCTTGTTTTATTCCATAAAAATATTTCTCAATGGGGTTGTCACCTTCAAATAATTTAATTTTTCTTTAAAGTCATGAGAGACCAGAGGTATTATTAGATTTTCATCAAGGAACTTGAAATGATCATTCATCTCATACGTAGATTAAGCCCAAGATAGATAATAATTTATATCCATTGTAAATTTCTCTCTCTCATCTTTCATATCCGTCATATATCCTCTAACCATAATATTCACATGATCACTATTATGTTTGATTTTTCTGAAACTTTCTGAAGGTAGGTCATCTACATCACCAGAAGCCACATGAAGCAATTCTCTAAACACTAACCTGATCAACTCAACATCAAGAGTAGGAGGAGGATAATTATAATTACAATCCATAGAATAAATTTTCTCCACATTATATAGAAAATAATACATGGAATGTACAAAGGAAAACATCATCTCATCCCCTATAGATTTCAGGGATTCTAACTCATTGGATAACCTTGTGTTTTCAATTTTAACATCTTGAATGTGATGCATAATTTTTGGATAAATATGGTGTATCAAAAGCTCAAAAAAATACCTAGAATGTCTATCACTCAACTTAGTGACATGAGGTTCGTGTTTCTCAATATAAAACTAGAATTAGAGAGAATATTTTCTCTAAAGGAGTGTAAATTATATTTGGTCACAACATCAACTAGAATTGAAGCAATGGTAGCTGTAGGAAGATCATAAGAAGACCTATGTAACTCCCCTATAGCATCAATATAATATACCAAAGATCCTTTAGGATCATCTCTCCTCAAATAGCATCCCTCTCATTATCTGAATCTGAGTAGTCAAAATGAAGTTTGAAATACCCTAGAAATCTATCCCATTCTTCAAGAACTAGGTCCATCAATTAGAAAAAAAACATACCATAGGTCTTAAAAATTGTATGCTTTGCAGATATAGACTCAACAAAGATAGGTACAACACCCAACTACTCAATATATCTTTTAGAAACCACTATCTACTCAGAAACCATCTGTACATCAGTTATAGCCTCATAGTGAACACTATCTATAGGGCCAATAAAATAACTTTCCAAACATGGGAATTCCTCCCCCTCAATTGATGCTTCCTTATCATCTCTATCAGTTCTATCAATGTATTCCACTAGGCTCAGTATATCTTCAGATCTAGAGACAACTAATAAACCTGAAGAAGAGATAAGTGTCTGAGGTATCTTAATATCCTCAACTCTAATGTGGCCACTAGGACCATCATAGTCAGAACCTCCATCATTTTTATCTTCATTTCTATTTACATTTCTATTTTCATTATCATCATCTTTGTCACCTTATTATTATTCTTCATCTTCTTCACCATTCTCACCAATTCCATTTTCATTAGAGGGATTAGAAGTGCTCTTGAACTACTCTTCACCATAAAAATTGGTTTCTTCTTCACCAATTTCATGTTTAAATAGAGTCTCCATGATAGGGAGAGACTCAGGTAGGAAAGGACAACCATAAATATTAACTAGGGATCTCTTTCACAAACCAACTTGGGTCTAACCTAAATTGGTCACCCGAGCCGATCTGAGGCATGGACTAAGAGGCATTCTCATTCCTCCCGTGCATGCGACAAGTGCCAGGGTATCAAAAGAGTACAAATGGGAAAAACTTTGACCAATGAAAATAAACTAAGAATAATAAATAAAATTTAACAATGCAAAATAAATAAATAATAGGAAAGGAAAGAATGACCAATAACATGACTAACCTATCCAAAACTAAGACTACCTGTAACCCCATGGGATACTCTCCAATATTGAAACCAAGCATCACCCAGGGTGACCTAAACCAAGTTGAAACCCATAGGAGAATCTAAAAAAAAACTAGAGGCATGATTATTAAAACTCATTAGGTGGGACCGACCACACTATTCCCAATGAAGAAACTTTAAAATAAAAGAAACACGAATTTCAAGTTTGAACCTCCAAATATAAAGATAGGTTTTCCACACTTTTCATTTTAAAACAAACAATGATAAACCATCACCATCATGAATTTAAAACAAGGCATAAGGGGAGAAGGAGGGGGAAAACAATATAGAATGTGATCATTTTCTATAAAAGTGAAAAAGGAAAGAATGATTGCTCAACTAAAACATCTACCTCAAAATCCATTTCAAAAAAGCACACATTTTAAATTTTTTAGATAAATACCAAAACTAAGTACAAGTAATGTGATCCTACACAATGAGGGAAATGAAACTAACCGTACTAGTATCAGAGGAACTTGGGAAATCCTAAGAACTCAGAGGATAACCAGAATATACTATACATGTGACTCAGCACGAAGGCATGACCTAATCATTGATGTCATAATTCCCTAACTCTCAATCATCACATTAACTGGCCTGGTCGAGGGGCCCAATTCTATAGCGATAATAACATAACATCCACCTGTTATGGTCCACTATGCAGTGAAAAACCTAAACTAGTGCAATAATCGTTCTCAATAAACCTCTTTGATATGATAGGTTCCTATTCATATTTTACATGGGGGTGTTCTATGTCCTTAAAACAACTAGACATATATATATATATAATCAAACACACCACATAATCTGGCACCACCCCATCCACTCAAGGATTTTCCCTTGCCGCAAAATAATTACCACTCAAAGAAGCCCATACCGAGGACCCTTCCATCTCACAATCAAAAAATGAATAAAAAGACCAAACTTAAGAAGGGTTTTTCAAAAAAAAAAACCATTTAAAAAAAATCCAAAAGGTCCTCATACAACTTTCACACATCAAACCCTTTCTAAGTAACCATACCAAAAGTTCCTACTCGTTATTTAGCTTTAACTATTCATGGTAAATTAACCAAAAAAATTTAAGAGAAACATTTCTAACAAATAGAGAACCCATTTTCACTAAACCCTTTCCAAACAATCTTTTTGTTTCAAACCCACACTATAACATGGAACTATATCCAAACAACCCCTAATCTCAAATCTACATTACCTTAAAACTATTTTGAAATCTAAAACAATTCATTTTAAAGGTACTAAATGGGTGTTCAACAATTTAATGAAATAATAGCCTTTTAAATAAACACCATGCATTCTATAATTTTACCCACTTATTGAATCACCTTAAGTCATTTTGAAAACCATGGTACCACTTGTCAACATAAGAAAGAAAAGGGGTGATGAAGAAATTATTTTTAGAAAACCAAGGTTCAAGGAAAGGACCTCTCTAAATGTAATCATCATTTGAAGGCCCATCCATGGGTGTACTCTGTGCATCTATGGATGTGCCACATCCAATGGAATAAAAAGATAAATTTTCCCATCCAGTTTGAAGAAACTACACATGCACACTTCATCCCCCATTTAGATAACAACAACTATTTACCAAAACCAACCCTTGTTTTGAAAATAAAAAACTAATTAGAAAATCCAACCAGGAAATTAACCAACTCATTAAAATCCTCTTTTGAAATCAAGAGCACCTCAAAATATTTCCTAAACATAATCCTAACCACTTGTAATATTTGATAAACTAGTTAAAAATTTATAAAATAATTTTAGGTAACACCCTAAGGATTTTACGTCAAAACACACCAGAAAACTATCTCTTTAAGTCCAGCCACATACCAATACTATTTCAAATTGTGATTTTCATGAGTTTCATAATTTAACAATTTCTTAAAACTTATAAACTACTTTTAAAAAATAAAAAAAAAACCTTTTTAAACACTCTATATACCATCTTTTCAAATGAAAAACTCATTTCCAACCAACTACGAATAAAATAAATTATTCTAGAAATTGAGATTTGCTAATTAATTATCACAAACAATGAGAAATATGTGAGATAGATGAATCTTAAGTCAAAAAGGTTTGTTCAAGGGG
Organism: Viscum album; assembly: GCA_963277665.1. NCBI lineage: Eukaryota > Viridiplantae > Streptophyta > Magnoliopsida > Santalales > Viscaceae > Viscum > Viscum album. The sequence continues at coordinate 68,344,135 of OY728158.1, forward strand.
GAACCTACATCAACCAATGAATAATACCCTAAAATTGGTGTGAAACATCGTTCGAACCTCAATAACACTAGCGAGAAACCAAATCAACCCTAAACATCAATACTAGACTATTAATTTTTAGAAATGAAACCTATACTGAAAATTCTAAAATCTAGGGTATGTAGAAAAACTAAAATCTCTATAATTTAAGGAATCAACTACTAGAGGTGTGTAGGGGGGGACATGACCAGACGACAAGGGCGATGGATGGAGGGGGACTGTGCAACTAGAGGTGGGCCACACCGTTGGTGGGTCATGCCGATCAGATAGGGTGCGCGTCGGTGGTGCCAGATGGGGAGGCCATAGGAGGGCCATCCCATGACGGGACCAGAGGGAGGGGTAGAGACCGACAGGGCGGCAGCGATGCTATGTTCCAGAGCGAACTAGTCGTGATAGGGGTTCCCTGGGAGAGTTGTGCACACTAGGGGTGAGGCGTGTCGGTGAGTAGGGAGGCCAAAGGTGTGTCAGCCAAATGAGGGCTTCTGGATAGGGGGATGCTCAGCTGGCGGGAGGAGTGTCATGCTAGGGCATGAGTATGGGAAGAGAAAGGGGATAAATTTCCCCAAAAAATAATAATAAAATGAAACCCTAATAATAATTATAATAATAAAAAAATTATAATAATAATAGTAATACTAGTAATAATAATATACATTTCATTTTAATTATAATATCCAAAATAATGTTAACAAAAATTATAACAATAACAAATTTAGTAAAAATATTATTATTAGTATCCGAAAATGTAAAAAACTTGAATAATTTAATTCATTATCCATAAACCTCTTATTATTTATTTAAAGTGTCGGTAAACCACGTGGTTACCCCGCGCGATCCTTAAAAATTTTAATAATAAAGATAATATTTATTTTGATAATAATAGTTATAATATTATTATACACAACAATAATAATTTTTATTATTATACTTAAAACATTTAAAATTTTAATTTATTTCAATAATCGGGCCAGCCGCACGGTCTCTTAACTATTCCCTACCTGTGCGCCCAATACCGTTGAGACAAAAATATTGATATTTAAATAAAAATTAAAAAATGTAAACAAGGACTCCCCCAAACCCCAACCCAAGCTGGAACCAAGGAAGAAATAAAACACGGGTGTGGCAATTATTCCCACCATAACACTTTTTGCCCTCAGAAAGCCATAACAAAGCTGGATCCCAGAACAGAAATAGATACCCCTTTACGGTTCAAGGAGATTCCCAAAAAACGATAACGAAGAGTTCATGAAATACCACCAACAAGAGAAATACTAACAAGAAGAACTCAAGAGACAAAGATAGACTCTTTGCTTGGTGAAGCCCACCCCAAAAAGTTCAGACACCATCATTTGATCAGTCCAGAAGACATTGAATTTCCATAAGACTAGTTTCTGCCTCAAAACATGAACATCATAACCATCACCAAGGGGAACACGTAAAATCTATCCAAATAAGTGAATGAGAACAATAACCATCCCAAAATACCTTTATAAACTTATTATAATGAATACCACTAGAAAACTCTGTTCTCTACATTTACATAAATAGAGAACATAGAATTAAGTGGTTCTGCACGAGACCACCCTCCACCAAACTGATTCTTGAAATGAAATTCTGATACTGACTTGGGGATACCTAAACGGCTCCCCAACATAAGGATTGGGATAACATTAAATTACTTAAGGGTTAACTCTATGAGTCTCACTATGTTTCTCCCTATCATAAGATATGGATATTGTTACTGAATAGCACAATCCTACATGGAAAACACGAGGGGATTTTCATACACCAAATCTCCCACTATAAGGGAACCGATTGTCGAAGCTCCAAACCAAAAAGAAGATAGATGTTCGACTAAGATCCATTACACCCTTGGGGGGTTCCTGAATATATTTAAGCTTTAATCTAGGAACTGTGGATGAATATCTGATGTTTGAAGAATATTTTACCTCGCAATCAGGATTTGGAAGCCCCTGAATGACACTTATCCTTCTGTTGAAACAAGTAAACACACCACATTCTGGGCTGGACCAATCGACCCCAACAAATATTAAGACTCACTTTTCCTCAATATGTAACTTTACTATGGAAAGGGTATAGAAGGTGCACATAAATCACCATTATCACTTTGAACAGGGAGTAACGACAGAAGTAATAAAAGTGGAAACACTTTTATCTAAATCTGAGAAGCTTAGAAATTCCTAAGTAAGGATATTCTTTTGTCAAAATAGGAGTCCCAAAAAGGTTCCAAAACATCCCCCATTGCATTTAAAAGAGAAAACAACACTATCAGATGCCACCAAACATGACCTCTGCAACTGACAGGAAACATTACTAGGAGAGGGATCCCAACTCAGATCCCAACCAACACACGATTCCTGCAAACAACCATATCAACCTCTTATGAACAACTCACCACAACACTCCTTCTACGAGAGGATTCACTCCGCTAAAAAAATGGAAAGGGGTAGATTTGAGTTCCAAATTCCAAGATGGAACTCCTTTCATTGATCAACTAGAGGGTTCACCATTGGAGAGGTCACTCATGATCACATTCGGAACATACATTGATTCTTAAGGGGAGAACAACTCTATACAAAGAGAAGAAACCAATAACCCACTGAATTGGTCTATTGGACCAAACAGGTATTTTCAAAACAACTTTCAGAATTAAGGAAAACCCAAATGATCCACAAGGGGGAAACTAGTTTTAGTGGGTGACTCAGACACATGGTTGGAGGCCATATGTCAGTCATGCCACCATGACATAGATCATTCTAGGGAAATGTCCAGATCTTCACAAGGCTTTCAAGGCCCTACGAGATCACTGAGTCTACTTTCCCAACCCCCTTTTCATTTCCCAATATAAAAAAATTCACAAGAATCAAATGACACCAACAAGCATAGACATCCCAAGGTAACTCGAGTTTCAGAATGATCAAGGGAACATGACGTTCTTCATGTTCCTACACATCGAGCCCAAAAATCCTACTCTTCTACTTTGACATCCCCAAATTACAATGGGTGCTCTGAAAAGCAAGGCCCACTAAAGATTCGACCCCTCTGATACCATTTTATCACAAACTAACTTGGGTTGACCCGGAACCGGTCACCCGAGTCGATCCAAGGCAAGGCCTGACTGGTGTTCCCGATCCTCTCGAGGTGGAAAAAATTGTCAGGGAATCAACAGAGTAAAAATGGAAATGAATTTTCCCAATGAAAATAAACTACACAGAATAAATAAAATATAACAACACAAGATAAATAAATGAAATTAAAGGAAATAATGACCCACAACACGACTAACCTTTCCATGACTGAGACTCCCCATAACCCTGTGGGTTACTCTATAATACTGAAACAAATATTGTCCTAGGGATACCCAAACCAAGGTGAAACCTAAAGGATAAGATAAAAAAACTAGAGGCGAGAGTATTAAAACTTAGTAGGTGGTACCAACCAAACTATTCCTAATGAAAAATATTCAAAATAAAAGAAACACCAATTCTATTTTTGAACTACAAAATATAAACATATTTTTTCCACACTTTTCATTTAAGAAAAACAATGATAAACCATCACCCTCATGAATTTAAAAAAAGGAACAAGGGTATTGGGAAGGGGGAAACAATATATAATGCGATCATTTTTCATAAAAGTGAAAAAGGAAGGAATTCGTTCTCAATTAAAACATCTACCTCGAAACGCATTTCAAAAAATCACGTAGTTGTAATTTTTCAGATAAATATAAAAACCGAGTACAAGTAATTTTATCCCACATAATGAGGGAAATAGAACTAACCATACTAATATCATAGGATCATGGGAAATCCTAGTAACTCAGAGGAGAATGAGAACAAACTACACATCTAACTCATCCTAAAGGCATTCCCTACTCAATGACATCATAACACCCTAACACTTGACCGTCACCCTACCTGGTCTTGTCGAGGGGCCCAATCCCATAACAATAATAACAAAACATCCTCTACTATGGGCCACTAGCTAGTGGGAAACCTAAACTAGTGTAATAATCATTCTCAGTAAACCTATTTGATATGTTATGTTCCCATGTATGTTTCACAAGGGGGTGTGCCATGTCATTCAAACAAATAGCTACATATATATAATCAAACACCCCACACAATTCAGCACTGCCCTGGACACCTGAAGGGTTTTTCCCTGGTCTCAAAATAATTACCACTCAAAGAAGTCCCATATCGAGGACCCTTCCATCTCACAATCAACCAATTAGACAAAAACATAACTCAAAAGGGGTTTTTCAAAAAAACCATTTAAAAAATTCCAAATGGGCCTCATACACCTTTCAAACATAAAACCCTTTCCAAGTAACAATACTGAAAGTTCCAACTGGGAATTTATCTTTAACCGTTCAAGGTACATTTAGCAAAACATTTCAATAGAAAAATTTCAAAAAAATAGAGAAACCTTTTTAAGTAAACCCTTTCCAAAAAATCTTTTTTGTTTCAAAACCTCACTCAAACTTGGCACTATGACCAAATGGACCCTTACGTCAAATCCAATTTACCTTAAAACCATTTTTAAATTAAACACGATGCATTTTAAAGGTTCTAAACAAGAATTCAAGCATTTAATTAAATAATAGTACTTTTAATCAACACCCAGAATGTCATAATTTTCCACACTTTTTGAACCACCTTAAGTCATTTTAAAAACCATGGGACCACTTTTCCAAAGAAGAAATAAAAGTGGTGGGGAATAAATTCTTTTTAAAAAACCATGGTTCGAAGAAACGACCTCTCCAAATGTCATCATATTTTTAAGGCCCATCCATGGGTGTACTCTGTGCATCCATAGATGTGACACATCCAATAGAATTACAGGACACCTTTTCCCATTCATTTTGGAGAAACTACACATGCACACACCATCACCCATTTAGACAATAACTACCATTTACCAAAACCAAACCATGATTTTGAAAATCAAAAACTAATTATAAAATCCAATAGTGAAATTAACCAACACATTAAAATCCACTTTTGAAACCAATCACACCTAAAAATGTCCTCTAAACATAATATGCACTAATAGAATTTGATAAACTGGTTAAAAATTTATAAATTTTTTTAGATAACACCCTAATGATTTTACGTCAAAACACACCTAAAAACCCTCTCTTTAAGTCCAACTATATAACAAGACTATTTTAAATTTTGATTCACATCAGTTTCGTAATTTAATAAATTATTCAAACATATAAACTACTTTTAGGAAATAAAAAAAACTTTTCACACACATAATATACCACATTTTCAAATGGAAAACTCATTTAAAACCAATTTCATATAAAATAAATTATTCTAGACATTGAAATTTGCTAATTAATTATCACAGACCATGAAAAATACATGAAATAGGTGAATATTAAATAAAAATGTTTTGTGAAAGGGGTGACCTACCTCAACCGGTGAAGAACACCTTGAAATTTGTGGGAAACACAGTTTTCACCATAGTCAGGCCAGCGAGAAACCAAATTAACCCTAAATATCAATATCAGACCATTTATTTTTGGAAATGAACCCTAAAATCAAAAATTCTGAAATTTGGGTTTTGGGTAGAAACTAAAAACCCTAAAATTTTAATAATTGACTAATGGATGTGAAAAAGGGGGCGCTGTCCGGAACAGGACCAGACGATAAAGGTGATGGCTGGAGGAGGACTGCATGGCCATAGCTAGGTCGTGTTGTCAGTGTGTCGTGCTGAGCAGACGGGGTGTACACAGGTGGAACTGGCTAGGGCGGCTGAAGGAGGGAAAAACCACGATGGGACCAGAGGGAGGGGTTATGATAGGAAGGGTGACATCAGTGTTGTGTGCTGAAGGGAGATGGCTAGGATGGGGGTTCATCGGAAGAGTTTCGTACACCGAAGGGGAGGTGCGTCGGTGAGCAGGGAGGCCAGAGGTGCGCTGACCAAGGTAGGGCCTCCAGATTGGGTGTAGCTCAGATTGGGGGAAAATTTTGATACTAGGGCATGGAGAGGGAGAGATAAATGGGATAAATTTCCCCAAAACAATAATAATAATAAAAATGAAACCCTAATAAAAAATATTATAATCAAAAAATTATAATAATAATAATAATACTAGTAATATTAATATACATTTAATTTTAATTATAATATCTACAATAATGTTAAAAATAATCATAACAAAAAAAATTTAGTAAAATATTATTATTATTATCCTCTAATGTAAAACACTTGCTTAATTTGATTCATTTTCCATAAAACTTCTTATTTTTTATATGTAGTGTTGGGAAACTACGTGGTTACCCCACACAATCCATAAATATTTTAATAATGAAGCTAATAAAAAACAAATTTGATAATAATAGTAATAATATTGTTATCCGCAATAATAATAATATTTATTATTATACTTAAAACATTTCAATATTTAATTTATTTTCAAAACTGGGTAGGTTGCACGGTCTTGGAACCATGTGTTTCCCATGAACCCAATGTAGCTAAACCTAAAACATTGATATTTAAATTAAAATTAAAAAAATTAAACAAGGACTCTCCAAAACCCCAACCCAAGCTGAAACCAAGGAAGAAATAACACATAGGTGTGACAAGATCTGAGGCAAATCTGGATTACTTCATCCACTAAAAATAACTCCTCCTCATATCATGAGGAAGAAATCTCTTCTTCCATGTAATATAGACTCCAAATTCTTACTTTCTTAGACTCTGAACTTTATTTTTCCTTAGACTCCAAAAAAGTAATTTGATTAAGTAACCATTTTTTTTACCCTAGTTATAGTTATGAAAATATGTCATACAATCTATTTCTAAATAACACTTGTTTTAGGGACACGTGTATAGGTCCCTCCAAGATTCAAGAAAAAATATTACCGTTGGAGGAGGGAGTCGGCTATTAGAGAAGTTCCTATAAATAGGAGCTCATTTGAATGAGATCAGGACTTCTGAAAAAAGTTGATAACTCTAGAGACCACATACTGTTGAAGTGATTTCTGGAGAGAGAGAGATACTCTCATGCTTTGTGCATACTAAACATCTTGTTCATCTTGCTTCGTGCGACTCCGAATGTTGCTGAGTATATTCGAGGGCTTTCGAGGATAGGAAGATAGAGGTTCCGACTACCTTAAAGTTTGAGGACTTACTTGATAATGAAAATAGAGGTACCGAATACCTTGAAGTTAGAGGGATTGTGGGGATAGAAATACATACTCCTATTTTCCTATCGAGGGCTTACCCAGGTCTGGTTAAGATAGTCTTTCTTGAAAGTATAAATCAAGGGACCTTTATCCAAGGTTTTTGGATACCCTACTCTTTGGGTTAGAAGATTCTATACTTGTTACTTATATTATTTCAAGTTTTTTTTCTGCTGCATTTTGATTATTAAGGAAAGTATAACTATCTTATACTTTCTTAGACCTGAATATTCTGATTAGTAAGATTCTATACGCTTTAGGGTAGAGTCTTTTTCCTTATAAACTTCTCATAAGTTTCATTTACAGAACCATATTTCTCGAACCTAGAAAGTTTGTAGAACTAAGAGGATTTGTGAATTTACCTTTTTTAACCTTGTTAAATATAGTTTTCCTTAAGGTTAAAAAAGGAAAGTTTTATACCAACTTTAAAGGTTCCAAATGAAATTTTAATGTATACAATTCACCCCTCTTATATATTGAGCATTTACATTCTTATTTTGATCCTATAATTGGTATCAAAGGAGGTCTCTCAAATACTTATATTCACATATAAGTTTTCTTGATCAAGTTTCCGTTATTATATATTCCATTGCTTAAGATTTTTATCTTTGTCTACAAACTTCTTTTACTAACAAGTTTGTGTGGAATGATATTTTCTTTCAGATGACTAGAATGAATGTTGGTTTGATTGAAAATATTAATCCTACTAGACCACCTATATTTTATGGGAATGATTATGAATATAGGAGAGATCTTATGAAAACTTTTTTTTATTAATACTGTAGTAGACAATTGTTTCATGATTACTGGAGGATACAAAATCCTTAACAAGGAAGTCAGTACTTTCACCAACCAAGAAAAGCATGAATATCAACTAAATTATAAGGTAATCAATACTTTTCTTTGTTCTATGAATAGAAATATATATATCCATATTTCATATTTTTATGTAGAAAATTGTATTTGGAAGAATATTGAAGTAACTCTCTTTGGAACTTCAAAAGTTATTGAAACTAGAAGAGCTATGCTCAGAGCTGAATATCCTGGTTTCTGATTTCCTTATAGAGAACCCATATGTAAGGTACAACAAAGACTCATGAATATTGGTTAACAGTATAAAATGTATGGGTGAGAAAGGATTAGACGATGAAGCACTTTTAGAAAAAATCATAGGCATCATGCCTATCGAATGGGAATCTAAGAGGACATCACTAGATGAAAATAGAAAAGTTACCCAGATTTCTCTTAATGAGCCTTTTGTAACTCTTCTTCAATATGAGACTAGAATGAAAAGAGATGCTGATATAAATAAGAAGAATAATGGAAATGAAAGTGTTTCTTTTACAACTACTTCAAATCATATGAAATCTAGGACTCCTGATAGAGTTAAAAGATCCAAATATAAGAGGATTGTTATTAAATCCGAATCTAGTGGAAGTGAATCTTCATAAAACGAGTTAGACAATATTTCCCGAAGGATGAACATGATTTTTTAATATAAGAACTTTCAATATAAATAAAAGAAGAAATAAGGAAAATATAATAAAGATTCAGAAGTCACTTGCTATGAATGCAAAAGAGAAGGGAATATAATCCTATATTTTCCTATGGTTAAGAGAAAAGATAGAAAGGAAAAGCATTCTAAGAGGAATAGAAAGAAGTAATACAAGGATGAATCTAATAAAGTTTTGAAAGCCAATGACACCTGGAGTGCCAGTGGTGGTGACTCTTCTGAAGAATCCTCAGAGTACAAATCTTCTGGAAAGAATAATATTGGTCTATTAGCCGAGATACCTATTGAAAATCATTGTCTAATGGCTAAGGTACACAATGTTGAATCCATTACCAATGTATCCTTGAACTCTAATTATAGTGATAATAAATATTATGAATCCTCGGATGAATAATATTCTTCTGATAAATATAATACTTTACCTACTTATGAAGAAGTGTCTAGGTTTGATAAACTCCTTGAGAATGAAAATTCTTAAGTAAATAGAAAGCTTGATAAGTAAAATTCAATAATTTCTATTCTTAATAAATAAGTATCAGATATTTTTAAAGATCTTGATAAGAAAACACTTGATTTTGAATGTATTTAAAAAAATCTCTAGGAAGTTAATTCCGAGAAGGATAATCTTTATAAGGATCTAGAAAATGTAATTTCTAAGAACAATGTTTTAGAGACTAACTATAGTGATAAAAATAATGTTTTTGAGGATAAAAAATTAGTTATTAAACTAAATTCAGAAATATTTTTCTTAAGTGTTTGTCAAACTTTACCTTAGGTAAGGAAAATTTTGGTAAGATGTATTCCCAAATTCGACCTCTAAAAAATAATTCCGGATTTGGTTATACTCATTCCAAACTGATTTTTAGTAACAATTATTTTGTACCTCAAAGTGATCCATTTTGAACTAAATTTTATTGTAGTGGACATTTGGGAAAAGGTTGTTCCTTAAAAAAAACTCTATCTTTATATTTTTCATAAAGCTTATTTTTCTAAGAAAATACGGATACCTAAAATTTTTCTTACTGAAATTTCCATATCCAAGAAAGTTTGGGTTCCAAAATTCTAACACTCTTATTTTCAGGAAAATAAAGAAAGTACCAATAACAATACATGGTACATGGATAGTGGATGTTTTTGGAATATGATTGGTAACATAAAATTCTTTGATAATATTATCAAGACAAATGGAGGAAAAGTAACATTCGAGGATAATGACCAGGGAGAAATTATTGGTATATATAATATTGTTCTTCTTAGAAAAACTTTGATTTCAAATGTTTTATTCGTTAAGGGTCTTAGGCACAACCTTATTAGCATAATACGATTATGTGATGAAGGTTACCAAGTGAAATTTAGGAATGATAAGTGTTTAGTTCAAAATTCCAATGAAGAGTTTATTATTTCCACCAATAAGAAAGAGAATATATACACACTAAACTTAGAAGACCTTAGGATCCAAGATCAACCTAGTCTCGGTGCAATGGAAGATCAACCTTGGTTATGGAATAGAAGGTTAGGACACTGTAACTTTAGGAACCTATGTATATCGTCTAAAAAAGACTAGTTAAGGATCTACCAGAGCTTAGATTTGATTTTTCAAAAGCCTGTTATCCTTTTAAATATGGAAAGAAACATAAATCAAGTTTTAAATCAATCGGTGAAGTCTCAACTATGGATACATTATAGTTAGTGCATATTGATCTTTTTGGTCCAACAAAAACTAGATGAATTGGAGGAAAATGTTATGTATTTGTTTTAGTTAATAATTACACTAGATTTACGTGGTTCTAATTTATGGCAATGAAATCTGAATCTTTTTCTTATTTCAAATGTTTTAGATCCCAAGTTAAAAATGAGAAAAACCTTCCATTGATAACTATTCATATTGATCATGGAGGAGAATTTCAAAATTCTATTTTTGAAACCTTTGTAGTAAAAAAGGCATTACACATAACTTCTCAGCACCGAGAACTCCTCAAAAAAATGGTTTTGTTGAAAGAAGAAATATAATTCTTCAAGAGATAACTATAACCATGTTGAGTAAATATTCGATAGCCAAAAATTTTATGATGAAGCTGTAAGTACTTCTTGTTATACTATAAATCGAGTTTTGATTAGATATTTTCTTAAAAAAAACCCTTATGAGTTATATAATGCTAGAAAACCTAGACTTTTCCAATTCAAAGTATTTGGATGCAATGTATTCATCTTGAATACTAAAGACAATTTACATAAATTTGAACCCAAATCTAATGAAGGAATATTCTTAGGCTACTCCACCACCTCTAAGGCCTATAAAGTTTTCAATAAAAACACTTGTACTGTTGAAGAAACAATACATATCAAATTTGACGAAATTGGTCCTTTTGTTTTTAAACAACCTCAACCTGCATCATCAGATGTGTTTTCAAAAACTGATTATCAACCCTTGATAGAATATCCTTCTGATAAGGAAAATGTCTAAGAAAATATTTTTAAAGCATTTACCCTAGAAGATTTCCTACCTTATATTGATGAACAGGATTTTCAAAACCCAAATCAGTTGTTTCTAAAGAATTATTATAGTGATAGTATCATTGGGGATGTAAATCAACCTATAAGGACTAGAAGCTCCTTAATTAATGAAGTAGAACATCTAGAATTTCTTTCTCAATCAGAACCTAAAATAACTGATAAATCTTTAGGTGATGATAATTGGATTAAATCCATGAAAGATGAGCTAAATGAGTTTGAAAAGAATAAAGTCTGGTCCTTGGTTGAAAGACCTAAGGAAACCTTTATTATTGGAGTAAAATGGGTTTTCAGAAATAAGTTTGATGAAAATGGAATCATAGTAAGAAATTAAGCTAGATCGGTTGCTAAAGGCTGTAATGAACAAGAATTAATAGACTATGAAGAAACCTATGGTCTAGTAGCTAGAGTTGAATCTATTCGAATCCTACTTGCCTTTGAATCATTCTTCAATTTCAAAATTTTTCAAATGGATGTTAAATTTTCTTTCTTTAATAGTTGTGTTCAAGAGGATGTTTTTGTTGAACAACCACCTAGTTTTGAAAATAGAAAACATCCTAAACATGTTTTCAAACTTACCAAAGATTTGTATAGACTTAAACAAGCTCTTATAACCTGGTATGATAGACTTACATGATTTTTACTTCAAAACAATTATGTCAAAGGAAATGTTGATCCAAATGTTTTTATAAATAAATATAAGAAAAATGTTTTGATTGTTCAAATTTATGTTTATTCCATTATATTTGGTTCAACCCATCAATATTTAACCAATTATTTTGTGGATCTAATGAAATATGAGTTTGAAATGAGTATGATGAGTGAGTTAACATTTTTCATAGTTTTTAAAATTTCTCAAAAACCAGAAGGAAATTATATATCTCAACATAATTATATTAAATATCTTCTTAAAAAGTATGGATATGACATCACTAAGAGTATTAGTACTCCCATTGGTACCTCAAATTCACTTGATCTTGATGAAGCTGGGAAACTTGTGGATCAAATATCATTCAGTGGTATGATAGGAAGTTTACTATGTTTGACAGCTAGTCGACCAAGCTTAATGTTCTCAGTATGCTTATGTGCAAGATATAAATACAATCCTAAGGAATCTCATTTAAAGGCAGTGAAAATAATATTTCGCTACTTAAAGGGAACCATGGATTTAGGACTCTTTTATACCTCTGGAAATGATTTTTTTAAAAAATATTTTTGGATGCTGACATTGGTGGATATAGAATGGATAGAAAAAGTACATCCAGAACTTGTCATTTCTTAGGAGATTCATTAGTTTCTTGGTCATGAAAAAAGCAACACTGAGTATAACTTTCCACTGCTGAAGCTGAATATTTAGCAGTTGCAAGTTGTTGTTCTCAAGTGTTGTGGATGCAACACACACTCACAGACTATGGTATGAGTTTTACCAAAACAAAAAATTTGTGTGACAATACTAGTTAAATTACCTTAAGAAAGAACCCTACACATCACTCTCATGAAAAATACATAGATATTAGGCATCAATTTCTTAGGGATCACACACAAAAAGAAGATATCATTCTTCAATTTATCAAAACTCAAGATCAACTTGCTGATATTTTTACAAATTTTTTACCATCAGGTAGATTTGAATACATTAAACAGAAGTTATGAATTATAACTATAAGTTTATCTTCCTTATTAACTTCTTGTTCAAACCTATATTCTTACAGTAACAAACTCCTTTTCATCGGGGGGGGGGGGGTACATTTTCCTGTTAGTTAAAATTTCCGTAATCAAAATTCTCATAGTAACATTTTTGTAGTAAAAATTTCCATAGTTAAAATTTTCATAGTTAAATTTTTCATAAGCTAAAATTTTTTCATAATTAAAATTTTCAGAACCTAAAGTTATTCAGATTTTTTTCCTTATTATGAATAATCTTCCTAGCAACCCTAAAGGTATGTTTCCTTTCCTAAATTTTCGTAATCATATTTTACTTGTTGGAATTCTCATTTTGTTTTCAAAATTTTCAGATTCAATTTTCCTTAAATTTGAATGTTTTTCTTAAAAAACCTCAAAATATCAGAATCTATCAAAATCCTTCTTTTACTATCATCTCAACTATCAAATCTTATCAAGAAGTTTGCAACCTTTGGATCAATCAGGGAAGTTGAATCGTCGCTTCAATTTCCTATATAAAGTACCCCTAATGGTTGCCCCACATAGAATCCCAAGCTCTTGCGTGCTAGAGATCTGCCCTTCCTACCTAAGACCATTCTGAATTTCTTAGGTCTTCCTTAGTTTTAAATGTCTAAATAAGCCTCTCCTCAGAAAGAAATGTCAATCATAAACGAAATCTCTGAATGACAGATTTATCGTGAAAGTTTGGTAGACCCAGACTTCTTTAATAAGTATGATTCAGTCATCTCAAAGAATATCAAGTTAAATAGCTGGGAGAGTATAGTTGTATCTAAACCTAGGACAGAGGATCCGGTGATTCCGGAGTATCTAGTAGAGTTATATGAATCTTTATCTTTTTTCAATCAAGGAGGCAAGGAGAAATTTTCTTTAAAGATTTATGGTAATACTTACTCTCTTTCTTATTCTAAGTCAGCTAGTTTGATTGAAATACCTTACGATGGATTAGATGAATTTTGTTCGCATAAGTTACATGATGTTAAAGGATTATTTAATAAGGATAATTACATAGAGTTCCTTGTTTTGGTCGGAGTCAAGAATATAAAGATTCTTCATCTTTCATCAAATTTCCATATTCTTGAACTTTGGGTTCAATGCTTTATCATTCCATGGAAACGAGATAAAGTTACTCCGAATAAAAGTGATATATATGTTTTGGATTTCTTAGTGAACCTCCAGAAGCTGAATCTGGTTAAGTATATTTTGGTTATGATTGAGAATATCAAGAATGGAAATCTGAAGTCTCATATTATCATGTATCCGACAATTCAATCAAATATCATTGTTTCTTGTTTATAATCAATGAAAATTTCATACAAATCTAAGTCAAGAAATTTTAGTGTAATTTTGCTAAGCGATGACACTCTAAGGAGAATGAAAAATTGGTTTTTCTGTTGAATATGGAGAGTTTTATGATTTATCAAATGAAGAAGTCGAAGATTTATCAAAGAAAACTATTGTAGCTAAAACCTCCAAGAAAGGTGGAAGGAAGAGGAAAGTGAAGGAAATTCAATATATATAAAATGTTCCTGTTTCCAAGGAAATTCAATCTGCATCACCTAAGTCAAAGAAGCAAAAATCTTATCCCGAAGAGGTAGTTGCAAAATAGTGAGGATAAGAAAAACAAAAAAGAAGGGAAGACTATGTTTGGCTTGGACCTTGATAAGGAAAAATCCATGAAGATAAATCTTCTTAGAATCTTGAGAATCAAGAGAAATAGAAGAAGAAAAAGAAGAATATGTATGAGGCTGAGATAGTACAATCTCTTCTTAAGGATTCTGAGAAAGCTTCTGTGAAAATTCTGGTACCATAATCCTTTTTAATAGAATCAATCCCAGAGACTCCAGGAAAGAGTTGGTGATTATAAAGTGAGATCAATAATAAGAAATAGTGCAAGAAGAAGAAGTGGAAGAAGAAGAATAAGAAGGGAGTGGTGATACCTAAGATATGATAAATCAGGTAGAATATTATCATGAGTAGAAGAGTCATTCTGAGAATTTATCAATCCAAACATCTAAAGTCGAGTCTTCAAAACTTGCTACCCCAAGAAAAGATGAGAAGGGTGAGGAAGAAGTAAATAAATTGTTTGAAGAAGAAAGTAGAAATCATGATTTCATACAGCTAGAGGGTGTTGAGGCAGGAGCTGAGAAGGAAGAATTTGATGAACATAAGGTTGTTCAGCTATCAGATAGTGAACATGAATCACCTAACCAAGAAGAAATCATTTCAAGAATATATAAAGGAAAGAAGGAGATGGTTGATACTCCTACCATGTATTTGTTTAGTAAGAAAGATGATGGTGCTTCATCGAAGAGGAAAGATGATGTTCTTAAAAAGTAATCCTCATTAACAAAGCAATCAAATTCAGAATAATCTTCTCATGGTCATGAATTTGTTGTTTAGTCATTGAAGAAGTTGGTAGGTACTATTTCATAATTTCCAAGCATGGATTCAAGATTTCAAATGATTTAGCATTCCTTAAATCAGAAAATAGATTCAGTATCCAGCGTGACAGATAAGTGTGTCAAACTTGGGGCCGATTTCAAAAAAAATCATTAATTATGAAGTCCATAAAATATATTGCAAGAATATGACTATTTGGTCAAAGAAATTTTTTAAAGAAATGATACTTCTTGATGAGTTTCAATATAATGTCAAGGATGCCTTTGAAACCGAACATGGTAAGTTCAACGAACTCACCAATTCTTTTGAAGTAAATCTATCTCTTGAAGAAAATACTCGAAAGAAATAAGTGAAAGATCTGAATGATAAATTGTGTTAAGTTGTTCAGTGTTGGAAGAGTGAAAGGGATCATAGAATCCAACTTGAGAAAAAACTTTCTAAATAAGAAGAATCCTTGAAGGCTCAGGCTGATATGCTTAAGGCTCAAGAAGAAAAAATTAAAACTTTTGAAAATAAAGGTGAAGATCAAGATCAGCTACTCAAGTGTGTAGAAGATGATTAAAAAGATCTCAAGAAGTGAAAAACTTTTGTGAAGAAGCTGGTTCCGAAAGAGAAAGAGGGATAATTTCATGACAATCCGATCTTTTGTTGTACTTCCCTATTGTACAAATTCTTTCAATCTTAGTGAAATTTTCTTTGCACTTCATATTTCTGTTTTTTAGTACTAATATTTTAGGTTCCATTTTTTATTTTCCATTACCTTTATTCTTTTTTGAAAATAAAAAAGGGGGAGAAAGGAATGACAAAAAAAGAATACAAATTAAAGAATAAATTTACCTATGTAAGGGGAAGTTAATCTAAGGGGGAGTTTTTATCATGAAAATTTTTGTATGTAAGAAATTACAAAATCTCATTCATGAAATCAAGAATACGATCCTTAGGGATTTCAAAGCCTAAGGGGGAGTTAGTCGTATTCATTATGATCTATATGTAAAGGGAGATAATTTTTTATTTTCAAGTTCACAAAAATTTTAAAGTCCTTATATTATTTTTGGTAAGGATGTTTGTTCTTTCCAAAAAGGGGGAGATTGTTGAGTCAATAATGTTTCCTTATGACTTTTTTATTCCCCTATGTTTTTAAAATCACAAACACACTATCTCAAGGAAAATTTATTTTCCCTAGGATTTTTTATAAGGAAATTTTCTCCTTACATATACTTTACTTAATAAGGAAAAGTTTCTTTCCCCAAGGAAAATTTATCCTTACCTATTTTTTATTGTTCATATTTTAGTTATTCTACATCTAAATATTTTTATTCCTAAGTGAATTTTTTTTTCACATCTAAAACCTCAGAATTTTATAAATACTTAGATATAGAGTATTCTGTTTTCAGGATCTAAATTTAGGTTCTGAATTCCTCTAAATTCAAGTTCTGAATTCTCTGAAATTCAGAATCCGAATTATCTGAAATTCAGACTCTGAATTTTCTAAAATTCAAACTCCAAATTCTCTAAAATTCAGACTCCCAATTCTCTGAAATTCAGACTCTGAATTCTCTAAAATTCAGACTCCGAATTCTCTAAAAATTAGACTCTGAATTCTCTGAAATTCAGACTCTGAATTCTATGATATTCAGACTCCAAATTATCTGAAATCCAGACTCCGAATTATCTAGAATTCAGACTTCGAATTCCTCAGAATTCAGGTTCCTAATTCCTTAGAATTCTGATTCTGAATTCCTCAGAATTTAGACTCTGAATTTATTGAAATTCTCATTCTGAAATCTTCAAAATTCTGTCTCTGAATTTCTTAGAATTCAGGATCTAAATTCCTTAGAATTTAGGTTCCTAATTTCCTTGTAATTCAGACTCTAATGTCTATAGAATTATGATTTTGAATTCCTTGAAAAAAAGAATATGAATATCCATGTAATATAGACTCCGAATGCTTACTTTCATAGACTCCAAACTTTATTTTTCCTTAGATTTTAAAAAATGAATTTGATTAAGAAACCATTGTTTTCTTACCCTTGTTATAGTTATGAAACAATGTCGTACAATATATTTCTAACTAACCGTTGTTTGAGTGACATGTGTACAGGTCCCTCCGAGATTCAAGGAAAATATGACCGTTGGAGGAGGGAGCTGACCGTTGGAAAAGTGCCTATAGATAGGATCTCATTTGAACGATCTCATGAATTTTGAAAAAAATTGATAACTCTAGAGACCACTTGTTGTTGAAGTGATTTCTAGAGATAAAGATACTATCATGCTTTATGCATACTAAAAATCTTGTTCAGCTTGCTTCATGCGACTCTGAATGTTTCTAAGTACATTTGAGGTATTCTTGGGATAGAAAGACAGATGTATCGACTACCTTAAAGTTCAAGGACTTCCTTGATAAGGAAGACCGAGGTGCTGAGTACTTTGAAGTTCAAGGGATTGCGGGGATAATAAGATTGAATTCGATTTTCCTATCGAGGGCTTACCCTGGTGTGGGTAAGACATACTTTTTTGAAAGTATAAATAATGGGACCTTTATCCAAGGTTTGTTGGATACCATACTCTTTGGGTTAAAAGATTCTATACTTGTTACTTGTATTGTTTCAAGTTTATTTTCCACTGAATTTTGATTATTAATGAAACTATAACTATCTTATACTTTCTTATACTTATATACTCTAATTAGTAAGATTATATAAGCTTTTCAGTAGAATATTTGTTCTTGTAAACTTCTCATAAGTTTCATTTCGAGAACCATATTTCTGAAACCTTGTAAGTTTGTTGAACTAAGAGGTTTTGTGAATTTACCTTGTTTAACCTTGTTAAATATAGTTTTCTTTAAGGTTAAAAAAGGAAAGTTTTATACCAACTTTAAAGGTTCCAAAGGAATTTTTAAAGTATACAATTCACCCTTGTTGTATATTGAGCATCTACATTCTTATTTCGATCCTACTTATCTATCCTATTAACTCTCCCAAATCATTTTCATAAAAAAATTATCACTTTTGTCAGGAATAGTTCCTTGATATTCATTTGAGACAACTTGATGAGGTACTCTCAAATATCTATCCCAATACCTTTAATAGAAAACAACTTTTCATACATTGATTATTATTTTTACCCATTATTCATCTTATTCAAAACTAAACTTGATATATTGATAGAACTGGTGTACTAGTTTAGGATATAAGGGTCCCTCCTTAGAATAAAACCATTCCACCCATCCATAGTCTTGAAAAACTATGACCACCAAGGACTTTCTCAAGAGTTTCCATTCAGCATAAGATTCTTTTTTGGGTACCAAAACTCTCTTTTCCAATCTCTAAGTTTACTAGTTTAATAATAGATGAATGACTGGATTCCCCTTTCTACTTCTTTGAAGGACACAACTCTTCTGAAGAGGATTCGTCTAATATTTTCACTCTAACCGTGGTGATCAACTCAGAAGGCCTAAACAAAAGTAAAGGAAGGCCAATGATAAAGAGAGAAAAGGGTAGTGGTGAGGTTTGAGAGAAAATTCATGAAGGATTGAGAGAATTGAAATTATATGGGTGTCTAATGTTATATCATTTAAGGATTTAGATTTTTTAAAATGAGAATCAAAAAATAGAATAAAATTCCAATCATATAACAATTGAATAAATAACATGTAAAAATAAATTATAAATGATGGATTAAAAACTAACAAAACGAAATTGACACTAGTAGATTGATTCTAATGGTAGGTAGAAATAAATGGTGGTTAAAACCCAATATTTGGTAATACTCAATGGTGGGTAAAACTCCAATAGTGGGTAAAACTCCAATGGCAGGTAAAACTCCAATGGTGGGTGAAACTAAAATGGTGGATCCTTGAAAATTAAGCTTAACAAAAATTAATCATGCCTAACTCATTTTGATAGTGTTCATTATCTTATAATTCAAAGGCTTAGTGAAAATATAAATATGATGATGTTCTATACCAATGTATTCATGATTTATACCACCCTTTTAAAAATTATCTCACAAAAATTGATGTCTTACATCAATATGTTTTTTTCTAGAGTGAG
Source organism: Viscum album (assembly GCA_963277665.1). NCBI lineage: Eukaryota > Viridiplantae > Streptophyta > Magnoliopsida > Santalales > Viscaceae > Viscum > Viscum album. The sequence continues at coordinate 68,363,553 of OY728158.1, forward strand.
ATACATGTTTCTTAGAAATATTTATAGCTCTTATATTGTCACAATTTATATGTATATGTTGAAATTGATATCCATAGTCCAGTAAAGTGTGTTTCATCCACAAAATTTTTGCAAAAAACCTACACGTAGCTATGTATCCAGCTTTTGCAGTAGATAGTGCAATATAATTTTTTCTTACCAAACCAATAAACTAGTTACTTTCCGAAATTGTGTCATGTTTGAGAGGTTCTTGTTCAATATAACATGAAACCATCAAAATTGGAACCTGAATAACTAAGTAATTCAAATTATTCTCCTCTAGCATAGAACAATCCTAAATTGGTAGTATACTTGAGGTATTTAAAAATCATTTTCAAAGAAACTAAGTGTGACTCTTTTGGGTATTATTGAAAATTAGTACACATACACACACTAAACATAATATTTGGATGACTAGTATTTAAGTAAAGAAGAATTCCAATCATAACTTTGTGACTAGTTTGATTCACCAATTTACTGGCTTCATCAAGATCCAATTTATAGGTGGTACTCATAGGAGTATCACTAAACCTAGTGCTATCTAAATTAAAACATATTAAATTTTTTTAGTATATTTACTTTGATTTAAAATAATTCTTTATTTATCTTGAAAAATATGAAAACCAAAAAAGAATTTCAGTTCACCCATTCAACTCATTTCAAATTCATTTTGCATCATATTTGAAAAATCAGTACAAAAATAATTTTTAGAATATCCTTAAATAATAACATCTACATAAATTTGAAAATGTAAAACATATTTTGAAATTCTTTTTATAAATATGTTAGGATCAACTATACCATTTCAAAGTCCTTTTGAAATAAGAAAAGGGTTAAACCTACTATACAAAGCTCTAGGATCTTGTTTCAACCCATATGAATCTTTTTTTACATTAAAAAATGATTTGGAAAATGAGAATTTTTAAATCTTGGTGATTTTTCAACAAAATCAACCTAAACTATATACCCATTCAAGAATACACTTTTGATATCCATTTGATATAGTTTGAAATATTGATGTGCTGTATAGGCTAGTAGTATTCTAATGGATTAAATTTTGGATATCGGTGAAAAGTTATTTTCATATTCTATACCTTTTTCTTGAATATACCCTCACGAAACTAGTCTTGTCTTATTTCTTACTATAGTGCCATATTCACCAACATTGTTTATGAACACCCATTTAGTGTTTATAGTCAAGGTTCCTTTGGGGCTATCAATAAGTTCCCAAAATTTATTTCTTTAAAATTGGCTACGTTCTTCCTATAAAACCATTACCCAGAATTCATCATTGATTTTATCATTTCTATTCTTAGGTTAAAGTTGTGATAATAATTCTTGATGTTCAACCTGATTTCTTATAGAATCTCTAGTTCGTGTACCTCTATCTTAGTTTCAAACAAAAACATATAAAGGACGGTATTTAAGAATCCCAACAGCCTTAGAAAAATAAGGGCTGGTCACCTCCGGTTCCTCTATAGGTTTAGGTTTGGGTTCTAAAACTTCCTTAGAACCATATGGTTTTAATTCATGTTTCACAACAAAATTAGACAATTTAGAATTTATGTTCAAAGTTGATAAATCATCATCAAGGTTTTCTAAAGGAGTCTTATGATCATGTTGGTCTATATAATTTTAATTAACATAGAAATACACTTCCACAATCTTGGTTATTTTGTTAAAAAATCTATAGGATATACTAGAGGTTGAATAACAAAGGAAAATTTCATCACCAATTTTAGAGGCAAAAATTTCAAGATTATCCTTAGTGTTAAGAATAAATACATTAAAATGAAAATCTATAAATTAATTAACCTTAGGATTTCTATTATTCCAAATTTCATAAGGGGTTTTATTCAATTTATGTCTAATTTAAACACTATTAATTTTATAGAAGGCTATGTTCATAGTCTCTAGCCAAAATTATACTGGTAATTCATATTTATTAATCATTGTATGGGCTATTTCATAAAGAGTTCTATTTCCTCTTTCAAAAAATCCATTATATTGAGGGGTCCTAAGAGAAGGGAAGTTATGGTTATATCCATTTTTTGGGAAAAAATATTCAAACAATTGATTCTCAAACTCATAGACATGGTCACTTCTTAAGGTCTCTATTCTAAGTCCACTTATATTTTCTTCAAATTTAGCGTACATGGTAAAATAAGAGAAAGATTCACTTTTTTGAGATAAAAATAATACCCAAATATACCTAGAAAATTCATCTAAAATAATATAGATATTTTTCTACCATTTAAACTATAAACTCAAGATAGTCCCAAAAATTCAATGTCAACCAACTCAAGAGGTTGAGAATTTGGAACTTCTTTATTTAATTTAAATGAAATCTTGTGGTGTTTCCTTTTTTAAAAGGGTTGCAAACTTTATCATTTGGGAATTCAGGTTTGGGTAGATCCCTGACTAAATCTTTACTAGTATGTTTTCTAAATGGTTGGATACTATAGTGGCCTATTCTCCTATGCTAAATCCAAGATTCTTTATAAAAGGCACTTAAACTAGAAATATTTTGAGAAATCAAAGAATCGATATTAATAGTATACACATTATCATTTATCAAAAATAGTAAATACTAAATCATTTCAAGAATAAAAAACATTAAAATCATTGTTTTCAAACTTCACATGATAAATATCATCACATAATTGTGATATTCTAAGAAAATTATATTTTAAACCATAAAATAAGTACTTTATAAATTAAAACTATGTTGGTGTTACCGATTTATCTTGGGCCCATGATCTTTCCTTTAGAATTTTCACTAAAGGTGGTATAACCACCATTAACCTTTATGTGTTTCATGAAGCTATATTAATATCTTGTTATATTTTTGGAACATCCATTGTCCAAGTACCACACATTTTTACAAGACCTCTTGAATATTCCTTCCTAAAAAACTTTTATACCAAGAATGACTTGGGTACCCAGATTTTCTTGGGTCCAGATATGTTAGTAATTACGACCTTAGGGAAAAACGTTCCTTGATTGGTTTCTTATAAAAAGATTGTAAAATTTTTGAAATAAAAACTCTATCAGGTTCACTAGAATTAAAACTGGCCCCAAAATCTCTAAAATTAGACTTAAGAACAAAATTTCTCCTAAAAAATCTTTTCTGTCAAGGTTCGTAACGTAGAATAGAAATGTATTTAGGTGGAATTTTCTTTCCTAGTTTTTTTAGTGAGAATTTATCTTCAATTATTTAATCTCTATATGTATTTCTTTAGTTTCTCATTAAAAAATTTTAGTTATGTATTATCTTTTAATAATTGATCATTCTTCTTCTTTTCTATAGTGAGATTAGTTTTAACACTAGCAGATAAAACATTCTGTTTATTCATAAATTTTTAATTTCATTTAAGCTAATAAAAAGAACTTTCAAGAATATTGAATTATTAAAATTGTTAATATTTTGACATATCATCTTCATATTCATTTTCTGAATGATCAAAAATATGTATAAGAGTTACAATAGGTATGCCAGGTATATTTGTTATGAAGCACATATTTTTATCAATTAGGTTTCTCTTCATGAGTTGAGTCAGAGTCACTAGATCTATCTTTAGAGGGAGTCCATATGGATTTTATGGCCTTATTATACTTTCTATCCTTATCCTCAAAACTATTTTTTTAATTAAAATTAGAACAATCAGACTTAACATGTCCATTTCTCTTATACTCATAACAGGTAATGTCATTTTAATTTTCATCCCCTTCCATTTTTATTCCAATTACCTCTACTATCATAATTTCCCTTATAGATCGGTTTTTTAAAGAATTTATTCTTATTTTAAAATTTATTAAACCTTCTGTCTAAATGGGTTATTTCCTCATCATTATTGGGTAGTGATTCACATCATTGGAGGTTTCATCTTGTACATTTTCTTTTTCTTTTATTTTTAATGATTTAGTCTGGAAGGCTACAAATTTTATCTTAGGTTCATAATCCACTTCATGGTTGACTTTAAAATCTTTCTCATACATGATCAACTTTCCAATAAACTCCTTGATATGTAGTATAATAATGTCACCAGATTCTATTATTGAAATAGATTTCCATCTCTATCTTTCAGGAAGAAATCTTTATGGTCACATAATTTGATCTTTGTCTGACACTAGATTCCCTAAGGCGATCATTGTGTTCACTCTTTCATTGAACCCGAGTTACATATCAGAAATCATCTCATCAGGTCTCATCTTAAATGTATCATATTTAATTTTATTTGTGTTAAATATCAATTCTTTTTCATTAATAGTTTTTTCATGTATAATAGCTAATCTATCCCAAATTTCAAAAGTAGTTTTACTAGAAAATATCCTATTAAATTCTTCAAGTCCGAAAGAAAATTAAAGAGAATTCATATCTTTGAAATTATTATTATAAGCAAGTTTATTTACATCATCCTAGTACTTTCTAGGAGTATTAGGTAACTCCTATTTATCCTCTATAGCTAGCCAAATTTCAGACCCCATACATTAAATATGTATTTTCATTTTTATTTTACATTGATTATAGTTATTTCAATTAAAGAAATGAGTTCTGTTGGTTGCAAAACTATATTGTATATTATCTATTTAAAGTGGTAAATTTATAATTGATATAAATTTATGATATTTAAAACCAAACAAAAATCATTGTTGAAAATATTTTGAAAACCCTTTGATAACAAATGTTGGTCACAGTGAGTATCTCAAGAGGGGGGGGGGGGGGGTGAATTGATTACCAAATAAAAATTTCTATCCAAAACATGTTTAAATTAAATCCCCTAAAGAATTACAATAACCCTTTTAACCAAAATAGAAGATATATATAAGTTATGATATTTTAAAATATTTCAAAAATATTGATTAAGTCTCAGTTAAAACAATATATAAATATCACTTAAACTTTTGAAATCAATTCACTTAATAAAAACCTTATATAAACACTAATTTAGATTAACTATAAATGTAGTGGTTTTATTTATAGTTTAAAACATATTTTGTTTAAATTAAATAAATAAAAAAACAATTAACATAGTAAAAAGAATACAAGAGTTTCAATATTAAGCAAAACCTTAGTCCTCTCCACATTAAAGTAACCCGTTTCCAAGAAAATTATATAATATAATATTTTATCCACAACCTAGATCTGATATAGAACAAAATATTAGCTTTCTAGGTAACACATGACCTCTTCCACACCACCTGTGGGATTAAACAACCATAGGACACATATGTACTTCTTTCACAACATGTGGGAAAACAGAAGTAATGGATGTTGAGAAGATATCAAGTATCTTCTAGTTAAAGTATAGGAGAAAATTTTCATGGTTAAAATAGTGATTAAACACAAACTCAACAAAATTTAAAGATTATAAAAATACAGAGGAAATAAAATATATAAAGAATTTATTGTTTCTTGGCCTAATGTTCTATGAAGTTTGTGACTCCTTGGATGTAGCTTAAATAGCAACTCAAGTCATGTTTCTTAAAATGGTAGTAGAATAGAGTTTAATGAACTCTTTTTTCAAAATGTTGTAGGGAAGTGGATATTCGATAAGTTTCAATCTTCCACAATTGGGTTTTAGTAATAATGTTTCATGTTAGGCACACTTCACAGTACTTTCTTTTTCTTTCAATATCGTCATTATCTTCTATGTATGGGTATGTATGTGTATCTCTATCACTTATTATATGAATGATAGAGTCTGACACTTCATTTAACAACATCATTCAAGAATAATTGTCTCGATTCTCTTCTTCTCACACTGGATGATTGATACAAGCTTTAATTCCTTTATACAATAGTTTAAGATCAATAATTAAAATAAATATCAAAACTAAATTCGATAAAAAATCCATTAGAAATATTCAATTAAAAATAAATATAAATAGTGATGGTGAATCTTTTGAATGGTGAGACAATTTCTAGTAGTGACTTGGACTAGCAGTGAGTCTGGCCAAAAGTGAGTCTTCTCGGTGGTAGTTTATTCCAACACCTTTTAAAATTTCCATTCTGATGTAAGATCATCTTCAACATGGAATTATTCTATAGAAGTAGGTATTTTCAAAACTTATCAAAATTTTCATCATGGTGGTGACTCATCTATGATGGTAGGTGTTTTCAACACGTTTTCAAATTTCTTTGTTCAACGACGAGTCGACCTCTGGTGGTGGGTCATTCTTGTACTTAGCCAAAAATTTGTTCTGGAGATGAGTCATTGTTGATGGTGGGTATTTCCCGTACTTATCCAAATTTCAATTTTATTTGTGTCCTTAATGGGGATCCGTTTTTGAAAGTGGGTAGAGTATAATAGTGGGACTTTCCTATATATATCCATATTTTCATCAATATTCCTTATATTACCAAAATCTAAAAAAACATAAAAACATTAATAACATAATAAATATGTCTTTTATCATTAAAACAAGGGTTCAAACACATGGAGTAAGAAATGAAGTATGAATTGATCAAACCATAACTGAAGGATGAAATTATAATTATATTTTCTAGTATTCTCTGTCATAATGGTAACAGAATCCCTTAACTTTAGGTAAAAGATCTGGAGACAAAAATGATATCCAATTACTTTAATTTCTGTTGAATCAAGGGTGTCTTAACTTATCGCAAATTTGTGGTTTTTTGATCATTAAACTTCTTTTTATCATCCAATTTACTATGATATATTTTCTCTATCATTATCTATTATCCCCTAGGAGAGTAAGAATTCTCTTCCAGGGTTATTTTTTAACTTCCCATGTATGTTCTCTTACTTGAAAACATGGTCATGTGATTATTCCATATGACCATAGTACTTCTCTTCCTCTCTTATCAAGAGGAAGTTTTATTAACCCTTCAAAGTATTTGGGATTTCAAGAATGGTATTTTCCAATTTGAAACTCTTTATTATTGAGATCAAGATTCAATTTTGAGGATGTAATTTATTTAAGATGGGGAGAATGTAACAACCTAAGATTTTAAGAGGAATACTATGTTCGATAGCATATATGAGACCAAACGCCAATATTATAAGATAATGTAACACACTAAGACTATAAAATTTATATTTTTTAAATAAATTTAATTAATTTGATATATTTAAATACAAATAATATTGGTCTTGAACAAATGCGACATTGTATTAAAATATTATTATTTAAACATGACCATTACAACCTAGTCGTTAAGTTGGAGGGAATGAATCATATTAAATAAACTATGAAAATTATATGGTTTACACATGTATAAAACAAATTCAATTTTAAACTTTTGATTATAAATAAAATAAAAAACATTTGAAAGAAATATGTTTTTCTGAAAAACTATATTTCCAAAAAAGGCGAAATAGTCTCTATTTGCGCCAATAATCTAAAATTAATTCTGTAAATTTTTTAAAAATATATTTAATAAAATTAAATTAATTTTGTAAATCATCATATCCAAATTATATTATTGTGAATTTTTTATATTTTTATAAAAGGTTTCATTTTTCAATGAATAGTGAAAATATTATTTTTTTAGAGAAAACATCCTATTTGATTGAATTATTTACAAGGATAAATTTATATTTTAAATTGGTTTTAAAGTAAAATTAGTTAAATTATATTAAAATTTAACTAATTTTGGTCAATGGAATCAATTTCATAATTAATTATAATATAAAATATTTTTAAACTTCTAAACAATTTTTCTTTGAAAACTTGATGTCTCATTTCGTCTGCAGGATTAATTTTAAATTAAAATTCTATAATTATTAGAATGGAATTTGGAAAAGTTAATTCCATATTTATAATAATAATAATTTATAATATCTAATAATTTAAAATTATTTTTTCCCATAACGAAAAGTAAAAATATTAAAAAATTAATTATCACAGTTAAGGTAAAAATGAGTTTACTGGGGGTTAAACTAAGAAGATAGAGGTTAAAATGGCCTATCATCTTGTAAAAATATTATTTTATAAGGATTTTTCCATATTATATTTAAAAATTTAGAATATAGGGTCATTTTTAATCTTTTTTCATGTGAATGACTTTATTATTTTGGATTCGTTTTGGAAATTTCGAAGTAATTTCCAAGAAGGTCCCCTTTCCCCACTTATAAATGGGAACTGACTCCCCTCACTTATTCACATCGATAAATCCATTTGTCATAGCCAAAAACTAAAAAATAAAACCCAAAAATACTCATCCACACTTTATATCTTCTATTATTTCCAAAAGACCAACACTAGGGTTCTTAAGAAGAGATCCAAAAGAGGTTTCTCTAAGAGAAGGTAATTATACACTAAGTTGTTTCTTTTGTTTTGTTCTTTTAAAACCTTAAATTTAGTATTTAAACTTAAAATATAATAAAACAGCATATAATATATACTAATTTTCTATTTTATTAATTTCAAAATATTTATCCATCTATACTTCTATCAAATGGAAACAAATCATCAATCATGTGTACATCAGACTACCACACTGTGAACTTATGTAACTCGTTTTCCATCAACACATATAATGCTCAGATATAATTTTGAGTTTATTGGATATATATATATATATAATATTTATGATATAATTTTACCTATTAAAATTTAATATCACATATACCATCTTACTTTATATTCTTTCTAAAATATATTAAGGTCTCTAGTGTGTACGAAAGACTACCTCCTCATGAAGTGGTGTGATTCGTTTTCCACTTACGCTTCACATGGAAATTAATAAAAAACTAAATTATTGAAAATATTTTATATATATTAAATTATATAAATTCTATTAAATTAATATATAATACACTTCCTTACCCTTTCACACCTTAAGGTAATGATTTCGTCACTCGTTTGTACGTACAACCTACCGTTTACAAGAAGTGATGTGATTCATTTTCTATTTACAATTTTCAATAATGGTTATAAGTATTTATATATTGAAAAAATAATATTTATAGAATTAATATCATTATATATATTATATAACTATATCCTACATACAATAATTGAACATTAATGAAAAAAATATGCATGTTAAAACAAGGAAATTAACACCCCTAATAATAAAAATAATGAAATATTATTAACAAATGAGTGTAAAAATGTTATAATAGGCTCATGTTTTGTATGATATATATTATGAGGGTTATATAATATATTTATAATATTTATATATTTATTATATAGGAGTTTCATGAATGTACAAAGTAAGTTGAACCTAAGTTAAGATTTATCATCTCACTTTTACTTTTGTGAGACATATGCCATATTAACCAATTATTTATTTATGTGTTGTATATAATTCCCATTTTGATATTTTATATCATTAATACTAATAAATTCATAGTATTTGAAAATTAATTTGATGGTTATTTATTTTATGGGGCTTACGATTCAGAAGTTACAAAAGTGGTAAGGTTTTATTTCACAATATCATCATTATTCGGGATTGATTTTATTTAAGTATACATTGTGTAATTATTTGATATTAATATCTTAAAAACAATATATTTTATTATCTTTTGGATATTTAGGAACTTTTTTATGTAATATTACCATTTTACCATTTTTTTTCACATAAAATGATTGATAAAATGTTTTTAATGAAATCCAACATTATTTATCTCTTTGGTCAAAAATCATTTTTCATCAAAATACATGTTTTTGAAAAATGTTTAAAAAATGGTTTTAAAAATTTTACAAATTATTTATTAAATAAATTATTACCTATTTTACTTTATTACAAAAAATTAATGGAATCTTCATTTTGTTTTCAAAATAAGATTTATTTTTTGTTTTACTAAAAATATGAAAGGAATCTTTGTTTTAAAATGTCTGACATGAATATAATTTCCCAATGTCATGACCACTAAAATTTTTAAAGATTATTTTATATGATTTACATGTTATTTTAAAAGAAAATTATTTTCAAAATATATTTTTAACTTTTCATTTTTAATGGTTTTTTTTCGAAGTGTAAAGGTTATTTTCCTCAAAAAGAATTTAATGACATTTTTATGGAATTTCTATTCATAAACATCATCAAACATTTAGTGTACTTATGATACATAGGGGATATGTTGTATTGATACCATAGTTATTATTTATAAAGATGTTTTATTATCATTTTTATTGTGGATGTACAATTTTATTAACATTGACCATATTTCTCTTGATGGTTTATGCTTATGTTTATTGATTGGGGTAAGTATTAAAATTTCATGTGTTAGTTTTTAAATATGAATATCTATGTTAATTATGTTTCACCCATTTTATATGAGCAATGCATTGTACTTATAAGTGATGGTTGGGGTCTATAATTACACATCCCCTCGATACATCATTTGGTCTCATAATACAGATTAGATTGGGTATTTCGTTGAGGCCCTATTGATTTATGTAAGATGTATTCGAATGAGGCCTTGATAGTAAAAGGTATTGGAATGAGGCCCTGAAAGTATGTTTACGATGTCTAGAATTATTAATTACATCATTATGAATTTATTTATTGATATTCAATGAGTTCGTTCTATTAGTTATAATGTTAATTATTATGTTTCAAGCTTATGTGATTATTTATATAGAATTATTTTATTATAATTCATTCATACCATATTATGTTTAGGTTATTGATTAAATTAAATGTGTTTCAATTATTTTCCATTCCATATTTATTATTCCTTGTTTATTCATAGATTCTGATGTATTCTTACCCTTACTAAGCATCTGATATCACCCCTTTCTTATGTTTTATTTTTCCTAGGATACCAAGATGTGTGTTAGTGCCTCCATGTTTTAATGCTCATAACTCTTGTTTATTATTTTTCTAATAGGATTACTATTTTCTAATAATTTATTATTTTTTAACTAATATTGGAATACAATTTTCTATGTTAAGAAAATATCAATCATTAGTTCAATTGTACCACTGCCAGCTCTATTCTACCGCCAAAGTGGTGCCACCATTATTTAAAACATGTTCCACCATCATAGTTTTACTACTATCGGGATTATTCTACTAATAGTTCAACTATTCCATCTTCATATGTGATATTATAATTCATGTTCCACCATTTGTTCAACTGTGCTACCACCAAACATTCAATTGAATTTTCTACTACTATCAAAATCCAATTATATATAGAGTGGTGATACCATTAGTTTAACTCCTCTACTTCTAGATATTTTCTACCGTTAGAGCTATGCTACACCTAGATTTATGCAACCACCATCATTATACTACTCCCAGGTGTGCTACCACTTTCCTTATACTACCACAAGACGTGCTAATTTTAAATTGTACTACTACTGGACCATGCCACTAATATAAATATACTATTTATATTCTAATTAATTTGAAATTAATGCTTTCAACAGCTAGTTTTTTGGAGTTAATGAAGAAAAAATCCAATGGATTTTAATAATGATTATTCCTAAACTACTCCACAAATGAATTGAAGAAAATTTAGAGGTTTCCTAATTTACTAGTTAGTATGGGGATTCAATGTATCTTTATTATTATTCTTCAACTAATAAAAATACCTATATACATATATATTATGAATATCTCCCTCATGTGCTCAACTGATGATATTTAGTTTTATTTTCTCTATACATAATAAAATACAAGAGAGTGTGAAAGTGTGGTATACATATAATATTAAGTTATTTTATTACTCTAAATCTATATCTATATACAAAATATTATCAGATAATCTACATAAAAAATAGAACTCTACAAAACTTTGTTTTTCAACAATTTCATAGAGTTTTTGTTGAGCTTCTCACCAATCCAAATAAAAGGAACCTTCAGAATATGAAGAATCAAATACTGATCAACACTATATCTGTATATATCTTCTAATTTTCTCTCTATGTTTTTTCTTACAAATGAGAAGTCTGTAGTATTGATTTTTTTTATTTTCACAAACTGACTCTTTCACTTTAATTGGAGTGTTCTATACAAACTATCTCAAATTCCCTTAACATTTTATTCTCATGGAAGCTATAGAATAAGTCTTATAAGGAATATATTGTTTTTCATCCCATATATAATGGAAAAATGGGAGATGAGATGGGAAAACCTATGTGATACTATTTTTATACCTGATCCAGGTTTAGGATTAGATTATTGTTATAATAATATGCTTGGTAGCGGCTGGTTTCTAGGTAGAGGGGATTAAGTATCGTCTTTAGGTTGAACCCCTTGTTTATTTCATTATGGTTTTCACTTTAGTTTTTCTATATTTGAAAGAAAAATCTATATTTATTTTTAAATTTGAAAACAAATTATAATTTAATAATTAGTCTTAAACTATATTTATATAAAGGATTTTATTAAGTATATCAATTTTAAAAGTTAAAGTAATTTAAAATATTATTATAACTCAACCCTAATCATAATTTGAGAAATGTTTTGAAAGATAAAACTTATATTATTCTACTATTTTGATTAACTGAGATTTTTTAATTATCTTAGGAATTTTTTAAAGTATTTTTAACATGAATTTTTATTGGTTACTCAATTTACCCCCATCTTGAGTAACTCAATCTGACCAACAATTGGTGTCCAAGTATTTTCAAATAACTTTTTCATCTATGATTTATTTTGGTTTTAAAGAACCTAAATTTCTATTATTTCTAAATTTAGTTTTTTATGGGTAATAATATACAAGATGGTTCTACTACTAACATTCCACCTTATTGTAATGGCATAAATTATAATCATTATAAAATTAAAATAAAAACGCATATTGAAAGCATTGTTTTTGAAATCTGGAATATCATTACAGAAAAATATCGATAAACTCAAACTGTTAGAGTTACTTATAGTGATCCTACTAAATAAAATTATATTAATAACTAAAAATAAATGAATGCTTTATATTGTGTTTTGGGTTATAAATAATTTAATATAATACCTACTTGTAATATTTTTTTTTTGAAATTTGGGATACTTTTGCTATTTCTCATATTATGTAAGCAAGTTACCTATTAATTATATGATAGGAAAACTAATGATGTATGAGGAAGAACTCAAAGTGAACATATAATAGGAGGATGAACCAAAAAAATACATTACCTTAAAATCTACTTCCTCAAAGTAAAAGGAGAAAATCCAATATGAAAGATCAAGTGACAAGGAGTCACCTGCTGATAGTGATAATGATATGTCCCACTCAAATAGAAGATTCAAAAAATTTCACAAGATGCATAATGACGTTGGAAAACCCAATTATAAAATAAAATATAATAATATAGGCAATTAGAGAATGGACTGGAAGAAGGATAATGCAACAAATGAGATAGTTTTTTATGAGTGCAAGAGGAATGGTCAAGTCAAAGATGACTGCCCTAAGTTAAGATTTAAGAAGAAGTATGATGATAAGTGTAATAGTTACAAGAAAGATATGAAAGAAACCTTGAGTTATTTTAAAGATATATTGAGTAGTTTAGACTCAACCCAAGAGAATAATCATGAGAGAACTGACATGTATTTTATGACAAACACATCTGAGGTATTTATTGTTTTCTTTCTTCTCCTATTCTTATTTCTAATTCTTATACAGATAAAAACACTTTCGAAAACAAGACTAATGAGGAACTTTTTTTATACTGTAATATGTTGGGAGATACTTTCAACAAACTCAAGGATAAATATAAGTTCTTAAAGAAGCATTATACTTTGAATTTTAGTTTTAAAACTGGTCTTAGCATTAAGAAAGAAAAAAATACTTAGTTTTTAAAGGGAACAAAAATTTAAAATTATCTAATTATAACATAAATAAATATCTGAGAAGATTTAAAAATGGAAGAAATAATCTTACCCAGATAATTGGGAAACATACAACACCTAAATATACAACTATAATAAAAAACCAACCTAGATAGAGGAGGATTTTTAAAAATAAAGTCATTCATAGATCTAGTTTTCCTATAAGTTATTACTCTTATGGACTTATCAAAGTGTTTATTTCTAAATGTTTAAAATCTAATTATAGGAGACCTATTAAGAAAATATGGGTTCCTAAATCATTGATTACTAACATTTCTAGACCCATGAAAATGTGGGTACCAATGTCATTTTTTGTGTAATTTTTTTAGTAGGAAATCCTCTTGAAAAGATATTTTAAAAATATAAGGTACCAAGATAGTGTATATTCTAGACAAATTACTAGAGATTATTAAAGGTTTAAGATCATGACCAATGTATATGGCAGTCATGTCACTTTGGATGAAAATGTTAAAGAAAAAATTATTAGTCTTAGTCAAATCGATAATTATAAAATTGTTTTAATTTATAATATTTTATTTTTTTATAGATTAAATTATACTATTATTATCATATCCCAACTATGTGATGATTTTTTTCAAGTTAAAATTGAAAATAATGCATAGAATTTTATTGATTCTAAAAATACCTTAGTTTTTACTTACATGGGGAATTATAATGTTTATGCTGTTAATTTTGATTATTTATTTTCATAGAATATTTTATGTCTAAGTTCCTTTAACAAAAAATATTGGATTTGGAATAGGATACTAGTCCATTTAAATATTCATTCACTTAGAAATATAACTAAGAAAGGGGTTTTCAATGATCTACCTAAACTAGAATTCCCTATGAAAAAATCTATAACCCTTGTCAAAAAGGTAAATTGAAAAAATATCTTTCAAATCAAAGATATAAGTTTCAAATTCTCAACCACTAAATTTGGTTCACATAGAATTGTTTGGACCTTCTTGAGATTCTAGATTAAATTTTAAGCATTATGTTTATGTTCTTATAGTTGAATTTTCTAGGTATGCTTGGGTATTATTTCTAGTTCATAAACGTAAATCCTGATCTTATTTTATGACGTATGATAAATCATTAAAAAATCTTAGTGGACTTATAATTAAGACCATAAGAAGTGATCATGACCATGAGTTTGAAAATCAATATTTTGAATCTTTTTTCACCCAAAATGGTAATAAATACAACTTCTTATATAATCAACAGAGTCTTAATAAGACCCATATAAAATAAAAATAATTATGAATTATGGAATGGTAGAAAGAAAAATGTTAATTACTTTATATTTTTTAGTTTCAAAGTCTATTCTTAATACTAAGGATAATCATGAAAAAATTTCTTCCCTGAGTGATGAAGGAATATTCCTTGGTGATTCAACTTCTAGTAAATCATATAGGGTGTTTAAAACAAGAACTAAGATTGGGGAAGAATATTTTCATATCAAATTTGATGAAATATATCCAAATGATCTAAATAACCCTATATAAAATCTTCAGGGTGATCTATCATATTTGAATATCAATGCCAAACATTCTGATTTTTTTGAAATAAGCACAAAAATCATCTAGTTTTGTGGAACACCCTAAACCCAATCCTGAACTAATAGAATACAATGATATTTATAATCATTAATTTACTAGATCTATTATGAATCATATATATCATCCTATAGATGATTTATTTGGATACCAATATAAATATACTCAAACTATAGATTTAGTTAGAAATCCAGTTGACCATCAAGCATTATTTTCACAGATCTAACCTAAGAACATCATTGATGTAATTAATGATGAATTTTGGGTGATGTATATGCAACAAGAACTTAATTAATTTGAATTAAATAAGGTTTTAGACCTATTAGTTAATCCTAAATAAACTAATAACATTGGAACAAAGTGGTTGTTTAGAAACAAAGATGACTAGTTAGGCACTACAGTAAAAATTAAATCTAGATTGGTTTTCTAGGGATATAGTTTGGAAGAGGGTATTTAATATAAGGAAAAATTTACACCAGTGGCTAGATTTTAATCCATTAGAATAATTATTTCTAATGTAGCACATTTTAATTTAAAACTATAACAATTGGATATTAAGAGTGTATTCTTAAATGGTTATATATTTGAGGGTGTTTTTGTTGAATAACCCCTTGAATTTCAAAATCCTCATTTTACAAATCTTGTTTTGAAATTATAAAAATATTTATATTGTTTAGAAAAGGCTCCTAGATAATGTTATGATAGGCTCATCTCTTTTATAATTTTTAATGGTTTTCCAAATGAATTGAATATCCTACTATCTTAATAAAAATAATTTCAAAATATGTTTTAGTAGTTCAAATTTATGATGATTGTATTATTTTTGGATCTTTTAAGAATTATTTTTGTATGGATTTTTCCAAAATTATGAAAATTTAATTTACAATGAGATTAATGGGTAAAATTAATTTATTTATTGGTTTTCAAAATTTTCAAAATTAATATGTAATTATTTTAAATGAAAGTAATCACACTAATGACCATCTAAAACGTTTTGGTTTGGATAACACTAAAGTTAGTGATACTCCCACGAGTACCACTTGTTAGATGGATCTTAATGAAACTAAAAATCAGTGGTTTAGACTGTTTACATAGGTATGATTGGAATCTTGTTATACTTAAATAAAATCTGACAATATATTATGTTTAGTGTGTATATGTTATTATTTTCAAGAAAATACCAAAGAATATCATTTACTGGATGTTAAAATAAAATTTAAATACTTAAAATATATAACCAATTTGGCGTTGTTCTATCCTAGAGGATAATTATTTGATTTAGTAATTTATTTAGATACTGACTTTGGTGGTTTCAACTTAGTTAATAAAATCACCTTTGGAACATGTTACCTTTTGTGAAAGTCACTAGTATCTTGGTTTAGTAGAAATAAAAACTTTGTTTCACAGTTTACATCTGAGGCTAAATACATAATTGCAAGAATTTTATGTGCATAAATATTGTAGATGAAAAACACATTACTAGACTATGGATATTAAATTAGACATTTCATTATAAATTATGATTAAAGAAGTGTGATAAACACTTCCAAGAATAATCTTTTTCGCTCTAAAAAAAGCATATTGATATAATACATCACTTTTTGAGAGATCATTTTGAAAAGGGTGATTTAACTTTTGAATTTATAGGTACTGGACATCAATTTTCTGATATTTTTAAAAATACCCTAAATTATAAGAGATTAATCTACAACAAACATAATTAGGAATGATAAATTTTGGGTAATCATCCACTATTGGATAAGACACTTTTGGTGATCTACCATTGGGCGAGACACCATTGGTGATCCACTATTGGATAAGACACATTTTTCGATCCACCATTGGATAATTCATCATTGGTGACTCACCATTGGGTTTTTTTACATTGGTGATCCACCTTTGGGTAACTGACAATTGGAATGATCCACTGTTGAACTGATCCACCATTGTTAATCCACCATTGGGTGAGCCACTAGTCTCTATTTATTTTTTATAACATTCTTAATTTTCTATGTTGAATTTTTATTTGATTTATTCATTTATATTTTATTATATTTTCAATTTTAAATCCCTATTTGATAACATTCAGACTTAAATCCAAATTTGAGTCCCTCTTACTCGCACCTACCCTTTAAACTATTTTGACTCCCCTTTTCTCCTAACATTCAACATTACTCAAACTCTTCCTTTTCCTTTTGTATCAGTGAAATAATGAGGGTTAATATCCCTTCAGTGTTGTCTCTATAAGGATCATTGACTGTAAATAATTACCACGGAGAATTGAGTCGTGCTATTTTTGAGCTGAAAAAACCCCCAACTTTAGAACCACGTGGTCGTTTGAGAGAAATAAGTAGATGAAAAATAGTTTTTTTCATGAAATTCCTTGGTACTCAAGGTGATCTATGACTAGAGATGAATGTATTAGTACTCAAGAAATTATAGAACTTTTTATCCAAGTTTGGTTCATCATTTTTACCAATACATAGAGTATAGATTTGTAAAAAATAAACATATAATATGGAGTATGATAGAATTTAATGATTTTTTTCTTCAAGAGAATCAGCTAGGTGTATTAATGTACCACATAGAGAGGTCTCTAATTACTATAAATATTTAGTGAAAAGTGATAGTGAGTTTCTTTGTATAAAATTATACTGCTATAACTTACTGGGGACGATAATATAAAAAAGCCCCGTTCTACCGAATTAAATGGTGAGTGTAGACTCTGGTTCAGATTTATTCAACATATTCTATGTCCCAAGAAAGGGTATTTTAGCATAATGAGGCAATAATTAAATTAATATTTTCTTCCTTATGAAAATAGGGGATAAAATCAATCTATGAAGGTATCTTATGGTGAATATGTTGGAGATGTGTAAGTTATCTTCGAGGTAAAATTCTTTGATTTACCCTAAGCTGATTTCAGCTATACTATAATCCAAGGGATTGGTTGATAAATAATAAGAATAAGTGGTATGTTGTAGTGGTTTTTGTTTAAGAAAACATACCTTTAAATAGATGAACAACAACCATAATACCTAGATGAAGAAGTGGGTTTAGTATAATGACAAGATCTATGAGGATTTTAATCCTGTGAAATATCATACCAGATACATGAATATTATTGACCCTTACTTTGAGCCATCTTATATTTTGGTTTATTATAATAAAGATGTTGAAGAGGAAGTGGAAGAATTTGAAGAGGCTACTCGTTCTTTTGATGAAGGAAGTGACCCCGATATTACTGAAATTTCTTTTGTGTCTTATGGAGTTTCATGTCCACCTAATTCTCTCCATGCTATAGAAAGCCTCTTGAGTGAAGGGGAAGATGAAGAGATTGAAGTCTCTAGAGAAGAATGAATTTTAAGTTAATATTAAACCTCTAAATAAGTAGTGTAAGTGTTAGATGATGATAATTTAGATAATGGCTATGATGGAGGTGGAGATGGGTCTCATGACTCGTAAGGTTATGCTGTTGCTGCTGCTGCTGCTGATGATGATGATAGTATTGAGAGGAATCATCCATGTTATCCTTCTCATGTGGGTTCTGTATCTAATATGTTTGTGGAGAGAATAGGTTTAGTTTATCCTATAAGTGATGCTGCCTCTATTAGGGATTAACTGAGGACATATATGGAGGAGGATTAATCCCCATTTTCTGCTAGCCATATATTGTTTCATAAAGTTTACCATTTATCCATGATACAAGGAACTTTATCCAAGGGGGATCTATCTCCTGTTTCCAAATTTCTTAGACTTTCTTATCTAGATTCAAGATGGAGAGGATGGTAGTGATGATGATCACAATATTCAAATAGATCATGGTGAAAATTCTATCTCAGTTGTTGGGTCAGACCCAAAGGGATCTTTAGTGGAGAATATTGATGAAGATAATGAACTTTAAGATTTTCCTTTTAATTCTCCTACTAATATATTAGAGCATTTAGAGTATCTCATGCTTAGTTATAAGAGTTTTTCTTCACATCTGACTAATTCTACCTCAGTGCCTTTAATGTATGTTACTAGATATTATTTGGATCCCTTAATAGAGAGACTAATTTATGATTTTAGGGGGGTTATAAGGTCACATGAACCACTATTTACTCATCTTAGTGAAGCTAATGCTAGGAATCTATTTGAGAAAGTTATTTTCCATATTTATCCAAAGATGATTTTTATGATTCAATAAGTTGAAATTGAGAATAGAATATTTTCCTGTGATATAGAATATATGAGGTTTATTATAGTGGAATTTCCGACCACTTTTGCTTCTTTTTAGGGTACTATTTTGGAGAGGTTGGAGAGATTACTTTTTTTTGTTGCTTCTACATCAATTTATATACCTCCTTATTACTTAGTTGATGATCAGATGATCAGAGCTATAGTCATAGAGGAGTTTTATTCCATGATGTGATATATCCACACATCTCATGAGGAGGACCTTTTCCAAATCAAATAGCATGGTGAGAATATATATAAATTGATAAAAGAGTGTTTTAATGAAGTCTAGAGTGATAGTAAAACCATCACCAAGGATATCAAATACTAAATTTCTAAGATATATAGACGTAATGAGTTGAATTGTCACTTTAATTTTTATTTTAGATTTTATGAATAACATATGTTATATGGGCCTTCAAGGAAAAAGTAGACCAAATTAAATTTCTATCTCCTCTGGTCAAGTTATTCGTGGAAGAAAAGAAGGAAATTTTCAATGTTATGGAGAGAAATGGAAATATAATCAGGGACTTTGTGAATTTGATGAATCCATTTTTTGTATGTATCATGTATAGATTTTGGGGATCTTGAGGCCATCCCTTTGTCTTCCCTTACTATCGAAACATCTTTTAACCTATGTTTCATTAGTATCATTAATTCATTATATCCCCATCTAGATAGTTAGACATCTCAGGACAGTGGTGAATCGAGAGCTACATTAGACTACACAATCCTCATCATATTCTAACTCAGTGCCTCCTACCTTTGGGAAAGGAAAGTTCCATGTTGATCCTACCACCTGTAGTGATGAAAGTTTATTAAACTAGGATTAGTCTTTGATAGGGGTTTTGTTTTGTTTTCCCTTGTCTTTATTTTGGGGATATAATATTTTGACAATATATTTAATCTGATTCCTCTTTTACTACCCTATCTGTTTGTGTAAATTTAATTTCATTATCTTTTAGATAATCCAAAGTGGTGGAGAAAACTTGTTTATGGAATTTAATGTTTATATTTTAAAATTATAAGTTTCCAAATTTAAGTTTATGTTTATAATTATGTAACTTTGTTTCAAGTGCTTCTTTTTACAAATATCTCACATTAGTAATTTTAAATTTTAACATGATATCATTAGATTCTCATTGTATCTATTTATGCCTATCTATACTTTATACATTGTTTCTAAAATTCCATGATTTGTGTTCATTAAAACGGGAAATATTTTTATCACCTCCTTATTTTAATGCTCACAAATCATGTTTATTAGGTTTCTAAATAGATTACTATTTTATGATATTATATTATTTAGTAGATCATATTTTAAGTAAATTGGATAATTTTATATCTACCATTAGTTAAACTATGCCACTTCCAGCTAGTTGCAACCTTTCGAGTGGTTCCACCATTAGTTCAGTAATGTTCCATCATTTATTAAACTATTCCAAAACCATATGTTCAACCTCTAGACATATTGATTCATTAGTTCAATTATTATACCTCCAAACATGATACTATTAGTATTGTTATTTTTGAACTCTTCTTATGGCCGGAGTGGTGATATCGTTAGTTCAATTCATTTACCCCCAAAGATTTGATACCATTGTAGTTGTTCTATAGCTAGAGTTATGTCACTACCATCATTCTGCAACTGCCAGGTGTTTTACCATTTTCCTTGTGCTACCTCTATCTTATGCTACTACTGGACCCCACCACCATCAGATTGATACCATTTTTATTCTGGTTCATTTGAATTTAATGAATCTAATTGCTTGTTTATGGGACTTAATGTTGACAGCCACACATTTAATTTATTAATTATTATTTCTAAACCAATCCAATGATGCATTGAAGACAAAGTCAATTTTTTTTTCTGATTTTATGATCAATAAGTGGATTCAAGGTATCATTATTACTCTTCTTTAATGCATAATTGTACCTACAAACCAATATATTTTGAAGATCTTCCTAATGTGTGCAGCTAATAAGATTTAGTTTTACATGTTTCATACATATTGAAATACATAGAAGTGTAAAATTATGGAATACATAGAATATAAAGTTGTTTTCTTACATTGAATTAGGATTTCTATGTATAAGATTATCATAGAATCTACATATAGAAAAGAGAACACTATGACACTCTTTTTTTTAAAATTTTATATAAGTTTTTTTAATATTCTCACTAAGAAAAATACAAGGTCATTTGAGCATTTGAAGCATAAAAAATTGAAAAACACTACATCTTTCTATCTATTATTAATTTATCACCCTTTCTTTTCTTACATTTGAGTAGTGTGATGTATTACTTTGTTTATTTTCACACAATGACTCTTGATCTTTAACTGGAGTCACTACTAGAAAACATATTTATACAAACACCCATATCCCAATAATTTGTCTAAACCATTGGGATATAGAGATTTTACTAACTATTTTTTAAAACTATTGTCATATAATTCTTTAGATTAGTCTTTCACAACGATTTTTGTAAACCATTGGAGGTATAAGGATATTTCCCAATGGTTCTGGTAAATCATTGGGAAATAGTGATGTTTTACAATGGTTTTTTAAACTGTTTGTAAAGTTGGTGTTTCCCAACTGCTTTTTAAAACTTCTGGGATATTTTGCCCCCAAATATGCATGATCCCCCACTCCCCTTTCTAGATTCAATTCATTTTTTCGCACCATAAGTTGTGATCTCTTCCCAAACGGTGACCACTCCTCTTCTAACGATCCATCATAGTTTAAATCATTATATTTCTTCTACTTCAAATTGGTGATTTGGAGTTACATCTCTTGCCTCCATTTATTTTGGATTTTTATATACCACATTTAGTTTATTTCTTCATTTGTTTCAATATATCATCATTTTGGGTTTTTGATTTTTATTAAATGTGAAATTTTCATATTCCAAATAATTCACCCTACATAGAGGTAATGAATTTCCCTTCTTGAACTACTGCCACCATCACTAATTTTTCAAGGAATGTGACACAATATTAGTGTTTTAGGGGGACTATATTTTCTCCCATTGGTCACGTTCACATTTATATTTTGATAAATTTTACCTTGTAAACTAATTTATTTCTTTGAAAAGGGTGTTCCAAAAATTACTTTTTGAAATTTTTATGTAATGGTTTTGTTTTTAAGAGATTAATGGAAAATAAATTTTTTACCAATAAAATTTTCTGTATTCCTATATAATGAGGCCCGTATGACATTTAAATGTGTCAAATGTTCTTAAAGAAAAATAATTATTAATTTATTAATACCACTTGACCTTTTAGGCCTCTCTTGACACATTTTGGATTTTCATTTTCATTGGTCACCACACATTCACAAATATCATTAGTTCCCTTGATTTTTTTAATAATACTAATATTAACTCTCCTGTATATCTTTTTCACTTTTTTATTTTGAAGGTTATCTATGTAATTTTGACACGTGGGTCACTAGAATTTCTATAAGTTGGGATGTATACCTAATGGTCCCGACCTATGGTTTCACTATTTTGTAATCTTTGGGTGAAGTAAATCCAATATTCTCATAACTCTTTAATGTATCCTTTATATATGAATTCAAATGATTGATTACATAGTGGGAAGTGAGTTCCAAAAGGAATTTGGGTGAAGTGATATGTGTGAGTCAAATGGGATAAGTGACTTGTGTGTGGACCTATCAATAAAGTGACCTATGGGATGCACTTGGGAGAAGTGACCTCTGTGAGGCACTTGGTAATAATTTATGATTTTCTAAAATTCATGTCCAAGGATATACAACCCAATTAAGATAGAATTAACCCAAATTTGACCCATGATATCCTTTACCCAATGATATATTAAAATAATTACATTGGTACTAATGAAATCTTATATTCCAACTTCCATTCTTCCAAAGGATTAGAAAAAAATTATATTTTATATGAATAAGTTTATGTATGCATATATGAGATATTGGATATTTTTTGTACCCTGATATTTCCTATAATATGAAACCACACTTCTGAACTATGGGAATCCTGTGAAGAAGTTCCAATTTTTATCCTAATGGATGACAATTACTATTATATGACTACAGAGTTCGAATGATGTTCACATATTAAAGTGGGGAGTCCCTTGAATATATTGTAATGTATTGGATTAATGTAAATATAACACATTGGGGTATACCATGAAGTATTTCAACTCTTAAATAACTCATCTTTCAAGATTTATACCATTTTCATTTAGCACTTACATGTTTCTAGTTCATGAAACCATGATGGATACCTTTTAAAATACACACACTATAAAAAATATCATTTATCACTGAAGTGAAAAATTCTCATTTACTTTAATATATTTTGGATTTAACATCAATCTTATATAATTTCTTTCATGCAATGACTTATTGCAATTTTTTTATAGAATGGATAGAAATTGGATGTATGAAACTGATCTGATCTCAAGAGATTTTCAAAACAATTTGGAAAGCTTTTTATATTTTTCATTTGAAAGTTCTTCAGATAGTGGTCACATACATTGAAAATGTTATAATTATGTTTCAAGGAATTGGTTAATCCATAAAGAAGTTAGCTACCATATAACCTAATATTGTTTTCAAACAAACTATAATGTGTGGTATCATAATGGGGAGAAAATGGAATCTAAAAATGATGATGATCCAAATGAGAGAACTGGATTGGAGAATTTGATATATGACTAGTTTCCATTTATTCTTCATCATGATAAAAAAAGGATGTTTAACAAAGATGATTTTGATATGAGCACACATGATGCGTCTAATGAAAATGATGATGTTGAAAGGGTGAAAAAATTGATTGATGTTGCGATGACTCTAGTATATCAGCAATGTCATATAATAAAAAAGATATAATTTTTAATCCAATTATGAAATGGAAAAACCATGTATGGGATTTCTAATACCATCATCGATTACATTCTTACCTTCTTGAAGGACTTACTTCCAAATGATGCAGATATACCCTCAAACCACTATATGGCATGGAAGTTAGTTGAAGAACTTGGATTTTCAAAAAACAAAATCAAGATTGCCTGAAATATTGTAGCTTATTATGGAAGGAAACTTCTGGAAGAAATGATTGTATAAAATTTGGAACATCTCTATGGAAGCCAAAATATAATAGAATATCATCCAGTGTGCCAAAAAAAGTAATATGGAACATTCCATTGATCCCCAGACTCCAGAATCATTTCATGTATGATAAAATATCTATAAAAATGTGATGTCTTAATACTGAGAGAAAGAAGAATAATAAAGAGTTGGTTCACCATGCACCTGGATTTTCATGGCAGATATTTGATGTTTGATATTTTTATTTTTCAGCTGACTTATATAATGTGAGACAGGGAAATTCATGTGATGGTTTTAATCCATTAGGAAATATTCTTTATTCCCATAGCACATGGCCTGTTTTCATACACATTTATTACCTTATCCCATGGTTATGTTTGAAAAAACCATTCAATTTCCTGAGTATACTTATATCTAGCTCTTCTAATCCTGAAAATTATATAGATATATACAAGAAACCTTTAATAAAATAGTTGAAACTTATTTGGTATGTGGGTGTGTGCACATACGATGAGTGTTTTAAATACATATTTCATATGTGTTTTATGCTTATGTGTAATATCAATGATTTTCCAACTTATTCAATGATGTTTGGACGATGAATGAAAACGGTCATGTTTTGTTTGTATGAAGATTAATCGATCCATAAGACTGAAATATCATCATAGTTTTAGTTTTATTAGACATCGATGGTTATTTCTAGTGGACCATCCATATATAAATAATTATCTAATATTTGACAATACCATAGAGACCAACGATCCACCTTAGCATATGTCTGGAACTGATGTGCTTAACGAATCGAAAGATTTCAGTTTTTTTATTTGGGAAGGGTCAAATGAATTATAGAAAGAGGAAGAATATTTCCAATGATACTTGTTACAATTGGAATAAAAGGATTATCTTCTTTAATTTTCCTTGTTGGTCAACCAATTTGTTATGTCATTGCTTAGATATAATGCACATTGAAAAGAATATATGTGAAATTTTTCTTTAGTTCCTTCTAAATTTCAAAGGATATAAAAAAGATGATTTACGATCTTGGCGTGACTTGGTGGATTGGGGGATCAGACTAGAATTTAAACATGTGTGTATTAGTGAAAATAAATGGCAAGTTCCATGTGCTTCTTATGTGATGAAAACTATAGGAAAAAATCAGTTTTTGGAAGTACTATATACTATTAAAGTTCTGGATGGCTATTCAAGCAATATATCAAAACGGGTCAACAGAAGAGAGTTGAAGTTGAAATCTTTGAAGACTCATGATTATCACGTCCTTCGACATGAGTTGATTATAATAGAAATCCTTCATCTTTTTTCCAATAATGTAAGGGTTTCAGTTATTCGGTTGTGCCATTTGTTTAGATATCTTTGTGCTAAGAATTTTTCCAAGTCTTTCTTGCAAAAAATGTTGGTAGAGACACCATTAATTTTGTGTGAGTTAGAGAAAATATTTCCCAAATTATTTTTCACCTTTATGTTGCATCTGACTATCCATCATCCAGCTAAAATACTTCTCAAATTACCTATAGATTTTTGTTGGATGTATCCTAATGAAAGAAATATGTACAAATTGAAATCTTATGTTCAAAACAAGAATCGTCCCAAAGGTTCTATCATGAACGGTTACTTGGATCAAGAATGTATGGATTTCTTCTCAATGTATTTTTTTGATCTAACTATGATAAAAAATAGATTAATGAGAAATGAATAAGAGCGGTATGAGAAAATTGATTCCATTTTCCATTACTTCCTCCAGAAGGAAGAATTCTCATATCAAATTCATTGAAAAAATTAAGCCTTGTAGAGTGGGAGAAGGCACATCACATAGTGTTGTTCAACTATAATTTATTAGATGACTGTATAAAGTAAGTAAATTGAACATGTATATATTATATAAACTATTATAATTTTACATATTTGTTAAACTATTTCTATTTTTATCTAAAGGGAATATGAAGAAATGATAAATAGAAAGCATTGTTCTTTATCATTGAAAATGAGATAGAATTTTCATAGAAAAGAGTTTTCTATTCGGTTAAAATTGAATGTATAAATATTGATGTAATAAATAAATAAAATAAATATTTAATTAATTTTAATATTTGTTTATATTTTAGGTATTGATTTTTTCTACTAAATTGATATCTAAGGAAATAAGAGCTTTTTCTTTTGGTCCTAATACCGTTGTTTGGGAAAGTAAATAAATTATGATCAATGGGTAAAAATTTATTATCATTGAAAGAGAAAAGAACACGAGAACACAACAAGATGGTGTTTTTCTAACTACCATAATAGACTGTTATACTAGTGCATCAGATAATATAACTCGTTTTGAAAATGTATCTTATTATGGAGTGGTTGAAAAAAATAATAATATTGGATTATTACTCTCATAGTCAAGTCACTATGATGAAATGTTAGTGTTTTGATTCGATGATAAGGTAGGACACCTTTATTGATGATTGTGGATTTTGAGTTGTTGACATGACTTGCACTCTTGTTATCGATGAACCATATGTATTGGCATCAATGGATAAATAGGTTTTTATGTCAAAGATCATCTTTGACCTAAATTTTGTGTCATTATTAAAGTAATCCTAAGACATATTTTTTATGATGGTGATGATGGAATTGACACCATTCCTACTCCCATTGGACATGATCCATTTATTAATTATGATGACACCAATACTTCAGTTGTTAGAGTTGATTGTGAACCTGAAGTTGTAGTGGGAAATATATAGAATCATTTGTCTGTGTTCTCAATTGTGTTGGTTTATCTTGACATGAGGTGTTGAGTTTTGTGCTATAAAAATTGACTTACTATTTATTACAAATATTTTTTATCCAACTAGACCTTCATGTGCATTTTCAATATTTACTGGTTGTAGTTTTCTTTGAGTTTCAATTTATAATATTGAATTAAATTGTATTCAGACCTACCAAACCAAACAAACTGAAATAGTTAAATTGTATCAAAAAAATAGATGAATTGAATTGGATATATTAAACTAATTGATTTGAAAATCAAAACCAATGAAAATAATGACCTAATTCAAAAAATAGCTAAATTACCTAACAAAAAATATGAACGAAATGACCTTAGACAAATAAGCCATGTCTCAAATGTTTTGTTTTTTTATTTACAAAATAGTTATCCTTTTATAATTACTTTAATATTTTTTTTCAAAAGAAGGAAATGAAACCTTATAAAGAGAAGGAAAGAAAAAATATTATGGACAACAATAATCGCATGTTTGAGATGGGAATTCCTCTATTAGTGCCTTTTGTGAGTATTTTATTTAATATATATATATATCAATAACTTATAATGTCATGTGATTAATTTTTTTACACTTTTATGAAATATCCACCACTGAGGCACAATTTATTCAATGAGAAGCCTATTGTTGGTCTTAGTACTCAAGCTGGTGGTATGAGAGGTGGTGGTATGAGAGCGAGGCACTCTAGTCAGCGTACTCATTTAGACCCTGCCCATCCCACTGACATACCATCTTCCACATATTATGATCATATTGTGTCATTAAGGACACATAAGATTTTTAGGCCTCCCAGGTTATCACCACCATTCTCATCTAATACTCCTCACCCATCTTTACCGTATCCCATGATGATTCACACTCCTCATCTATATTATGTAGCTGGTCTATCATCCTTTCCATCTTCTTTACAGTCTACTTCTTTTTTTGTGGGATTCTAAATTCCTTCTTCAACTCCTGTTCTAACATAGTATGTACTTATGGAGCATACATTGGGACCCTCTCCACCAGTATAGGGTGATGTTCTATCAGTGGCAGTGGATCCATAGGCACCCATTGAGCAGACTGTCACAAGTATTTTTTAGAACCCCAATAATCTTTTTACCATAATTTATTTTCATTTTGACATTTATTGATATAATATTTGAGTTTCTAACATAACAGATACATATACTGATAGGTAGTGGGGACGGGGGCATTCATGCATACATTCAGTGTGGAACTTCTCTATGCCGTTGATAGTAGACTACAACGAAGACAATCTAATGATCGACAAAATAGGACAACAATGTCAAAGTTTTTTGGTGACGCTTGCCAAATACTCTGACATCATTCCTATCATCCCGATATCATGGAGACAATTTCCAAACTAAGTCAAGGATAATGCTTGGTCATAGATATGGGTAAAAAATTTGTTGTATTTAATGTATTTTTTTATTTATATGAATTAATATTATGGTTTCAACTTTGGTTTAATTTCCCCGATGGTGAGGGTGCACAATCGGCACATCTAAAAGAGTTATGTGGGATTTGGAGAGCCTATAAGCATGATTTGTATATTTTATGGTGTACTAGGGTTGGTATATATTTTGAGGCAATACCTGTTGTGGATGATTTTATGATAGAATAGTATCGACAAATGATTACTCATTAGATGATTATCACATTTAAGGTTTTAATCGAATTTGAGGAATTTTAATGAAATTTTTCATGTTTTTAATTAATAATATATTTTTTATTATTGAATTTTATTTAGGAATCATCCATAAAAAATAAAAAAACATTGATTCTAAATAATACCCACACGCATTGCGACATACTATGATATCAGATCATGGGAGGAAGTACGTATGACAGTTGTTTATAATTTTTATTTAGGACTTGTACTCTCTATTGGTTTCTCCATAATTTATTCAATTTCTAAAATTTTCATATAATTTTAGTTATGAAGTTCATTATTTGTAACCTATTTTTAATTATTTTTTCCTATATTCAATGTTATTGTAGTGGTAGATATTGAATATTGAAGGATGCGTGCCTCGAGAAAAACTGTTTGCTCAAGTACTGGACAAAAAGATGGAAATGTTGTTAACGAACCAACAGACCAGAAGATTGTAGGTTTTACTTTGTTGATTTAAAATTTTAATATATATTTTATAAATCAATAATTTTTTTATATTTGTAACAGTATGCTTTTGAGGCCCTTGATTCCCAGGAACCTGACAATTTTGGGCCAAATGATCACTTACATATGGTGTTGGGAGATGAGAACCCCAATAGAGTACGCTATCAACCTAGGAAGAGTATATTACTGATGAGTAATTTTCCCTATTTAGGTTTCAGTTGTAGTGACATTGAGTTTGAACAAGTTAATACACAGGAGGAACAGGCTGAAAAAAGGGCCACATAGGTGGAAGAACGGTCTGCTAGGGAAAATACTGAATATATGAAACAGATGAAAGTTTTATGTCTAGAACTTACACCAGAGTTCATTACAACTTGTGATGAATATATTTCATGGATGCGTTCAATATATAGTGATGTAAGTGGCAGTTCAAGTGGTGGTCAAGATGATGTCATTCATGGAGATGATGATGGTGTGGAAGAGGCTGAGGATGAGGATGATACCGAGAATGAGAATGAGGATGAGGCTAAGGCTGAGGGAGAGTCAGAGGTTGAGGTGGAGGATGAGTGATAGGTTAAAGCCAAGTATGAGGCTGAGGATGAGGTCGATGATGTGGAAGGGGTAGTTATGAGGACAAGGATTAGGCTGATGATGATGGTGGTGATAGTGACAGTGATGGTGATGAGGGAAAAATTGATCAGTTATATTTTTGACTGATATTACTGACATGTGATGTTTGCTTACTTGTTGTGACTGAATATATGTGTGATTAGGTAAGTATTATTGACTCGGGTAGCCTAAATACTATATTTTTTTATCACATCAACTTTTACCAATGTATTGTCATCTGTTTTGATAAATTAATTAGGGTATTTGTAAATTTATTATATGTTTCAACATTCAAAGAATTTATTAGGTCATTGGTCTTACTTGTATCTTTATTTATTTATCTATAAATAAAAAAACTTGACTTGAAATGGAGGTATAGATTCTATGAATTCTCTTTTTATATGGTATCAAAGATATTTCACAATTCTATTTTTACACACTCAAAATCTTGGCTGAAGAAATTGAGTTTATTCGTTGTCATTATACCACTTATTAGTCATATTTCTATGATTCATTGTCATTTTATTCTTTAAATTATGGGACACCATTTTTGATATAGTATCATTCACAAATCATATTGTACTTGAAAGTATCAAATTATATATACTAACTATATTTATTAACATGGATGAGTATTTAAATTGAGGTATTTTGAATGGATTTTAAAAATATATATTTTCTACAAAAATTAAAAGACAACTATAATCTACCAAATACCTGGGAACTTATACCTTGATCCCATCATAACTAGTATCCTACCTAGATAACCTTATAATCACTCTAGAGAGAGCCACAATATCATCCCACACTAGGATACCCACTATCAACTTGACTTATTCAAATGTATTTAACCAAACAACACCTCTCATGCACAACCCAGACTTGGGAACTCATACCTAGATCCCATCATAAGGCACCTCATACCCGAAATAGATCATATAAAATCATTGGTAAATAACCACAAGACCTCAAGAACACATACCCTTATACCACACACTTTAGAATAGTGGTGAGAGTCTGTAAGTATCATGGGGATATTATACTCTCTATACCCTACTATATAAAAATATATAAATAACTTATAAAAATAAAACATTTGAGTAAGCATAAGAAATTATATCTAAGAGACAACCAATAATAACTAATAACATAACTATGATATAACATGGTAGGGTCTCACCAATTTCCCCCAATATACATAATTATATACAGTGTATACATGTATGGGAAAATAAAACAAGTACTAATATACAACATGCAACAATTATGAATGGTTAGTGGGTGCTACCCAGGGAGATCCAACACTTGACCTCACTTGAATTAGAGATTATTGAAATATAAATCATCTCAAAACACAACAACAAACTCATACACTTCAACTTAGGAAATGCTCATGCATATTAGTCTTGACCTCCACCCTCACTCGGGTTAGATACTTACCCCAAGTCTTTATATAATATTTATCCTCATACTTCCACCATCTTTCTCAAAGTGAGGTCTGGTATCACATCTTGACTATTAAAAAATAACTCGATGTAGGATCCCATATCATATACTGACCACTACCCTCTCACTCGAGGTTTAGTTCTATATCACATCTTAACCACTACCCTCTCACTCATGGTAAGGTCTTATATCATATCACAGACACTACTATATAACTTATGATAAGTTCATGTATCACATCATGGTCACTATACTCCACTCAAGGTAAGGTCTGATATGACATCCTGAATACTATCCACTCACTCATGTTAAGGTCCCATATACCATCTAGGATACTGGGAAAGGTCATATATTATATTCTAAACACTACCCTCTTACTCTAGGTAGGGTCATATACTATTTATCATGCCATGTCACATACCTCAAACCTCTCACTCAGATTATATCTCTTCAATACTGTACAACATGGTTAGATTATGAATAATGAGAAAAAAATAGTAGTAATAGATTATATCATATCCCTCAGTTATCCACACAACCATCCCCACTTAGCTCCAGGATATAGAGTAGCTGATATATCTCAATAATAGGTACCCTAACCAGTATCAACATCATAATTTGAACCTTAGGTCATACCCACCTATCATTGTATTTTATATTTTCTGTATTTTTAGGTGCATTTATAGTGGTGCTTTGTAAGGTGTTGTATTAGTTTTTTAGGCGTGTATCCGTCACTATTTAGTATTGTTTTTGTAGATTTTGGTAGGGTATTTTTAGGTGTTTTTATTTCTATATGATTTTGTATATCTCAACAACACATACCCAAAAAAGAAACACCCCCTGATCTGTGTCATCCCTTGATCATTTCAGTTTTATCCTGAGATCAAGGATAATGCTTGGAATCCATCTAATATATCATCTAATTTTACACTTTGAATTCTTCCATAAAACCAAACAGACTCGGGTATATTTTCAATAATATCCCAATTCCAAAAATAGGTTTCAACTATTTATTCTATGAATACATGATTGCTTATCATGATGGTTAGAATACCATGAATGAAATAAAAATACTCACTATAGGAGTGTCCTTATTCCTGTATCATTATATCAAGATCTTTTCCATTATATCCAATAACATATCCATTATTTAGTGCAGCCACGGTGTGAGGAACCTAAATAAATAATATAGATAATGAGGTTCACTCCCTCGAACCACCAATCGTACACTCACCACTATAAACCTTACCTTAAACTATATCTCAAGATCCTCATCAAAAGTTATCATTAATGCATGCCACTCCTCCCAATCCATTCAAATAAACTTATAAATCTTGCCACTATTTATCTTGCACAATATGTTCGAAGGACCCGTATTGAGTAAATTAACAAAACCTGATTCATTTCCAATATATTGTCTCCCAAAGAGGTACATTTAAAATTCTCATTCAAAACTCATGACCAAAATTCACATGAAATTACATTATAAGCATCATCTATCAACCTCTATATATTACACCACACTGTAATCTAGTAATGGTATATCAAACCCCTATATATTACACCACACTGTAATGTGGGTCACCACTCCCCACAGATTGGGAACTATCCCAATAAACCCTTGGAACTTGATCATCAATGATTATATACTACCTATAAACTAGATTCTAATTTTAAATCTAATGAGACACCACAAACATTAGAGGCCCAAATCTATATTAATTCGATCCATTCAAATCAAATCAAGGTTATATAATGATTGTTGCATCAAATTTATAAATGAGAGAAATAAACTTCCATCACTATTGGATCATATTTTCAAGTGTTGTGTTTATGAAGATGTTTGTTTTCGGGGTGTCGTGGTTTTTAGTGGGGTGGTGTATTGGTGTTATTCTGAATTCTATACAATGTACTAAAATTGAATTAGTGTTATTATGATGGAATACTATTTGGATCCTATTTTTCTTCATTGGTGTTATTTTGAATTATGTATATTATATTGCAATTGCAAGTAATTGCAATGTAAGTGGAGGTAATGAATTCTGAATTCTATAGAGGTTTTCATTGGTCTTATTGTTATAGGTAATTGCATAGGGAGAGTTGAGAATTGTCTACTATCGGGGTTGCAATAACTCTATGACCAAGGTTTCAAAACTGTTGGTATAGATGTGAAAATAGGATCTATACCAATGGTTTTCTGAAACCATTGGTAAAATTCTCTACCAAAAGTTTACAAACTATTGGTATAGACCTGTAAACTAATTTTTTAACAACCTTTTATGTAAAATGTTAATAAAACTTTATACCAATGGTTCATAAACCATTCATATATATATAAACTGAGTTATATTGAAACTGTGTAAAATGTTTGGCAAAAATTTATACCAACGGGTATAACAAACTATTGGTATAATGTGATATAATATTCCATATCCCAATGGTTTATGAATAACCATTGGGATATGTCTATCCTCTCACCTCAGTATCCAATGGTTGTCCAAACCATTGGTATACGTTATACCAATAGTTATCCAGTCTATACCAATGGTTTTAAATCATTGGTATATCAAAGATTTCCAGCAGTGATTGTTCTAGACACTCTATAAAAATATATCTATCTTTTATTCTCACTGAAACTATGGAAGAGGTCATGCAAGGCCTTTGTTGGTTTTCTTCTTATATATAACTATGGAAGAGGCTCTGATCCTAAACAAATTTTGTGCTATTTTTTATTCCTGATCCAAGTTAGGGATCTGATTATTTTTATAATAATATACATGGTAGGGGTGATTTCTAAGTGGAGGTGATTAAGACCTAGCTTGATATTTAACCCCTTTTTTCCCCCTGTGTATATCAGCAATGTTTTCTTATATTTAAAATCTGAAACTAGATTTGTTTTTAAATATATAAACAACTTATACTTGGATAGTTAGTCTTATATTTTGTTTATATAATGGATTTGATTAAGTAAATCCATTTAAAAAGTTAAAGTAATTTCAAATATTGTTTTAACTAAGCCCTAATATCGCTTTGAAAAATATAGTGAATAATAAAACTTATATTATTCTACTATTTTGTTTAACTGAGATTTTTTAATTATCTTGGGGGATTTTTTTAATTTTTTTAACAGATATTTTTATTGGGTACTAAATTCACCCCCCTCTTTAGTTACACACTCTAACCAAAAAAGTGTTTTGTGATTGAAATTCAAGGATACTCTTAGGGGAATAATTTTATTCTCAAAAAATAATTTATTTATATTATATTATAATAATTATTCTGAATTATATGTATATATCTAGTTTTCCAATAGTATTAATCTATTTTTTCCTTCCATATGTTATTCCTTGTTTCTTATTCTAATGTAATAAAGTAACCACTAGCTATGGGCTACTGGGTTCGGGGTCACTACTAATATTTTATTTCTCACTTTGGTCAAAAAACCTTTTTCTTACATTCCAATGTTTAATAAAACAAATTAAAATAATAATTTTTTATTCTAAAAGTAAATTTTTAATATATTTTTACCTATTTTTAACTTTTTTAAAAAATAGTTTTAAAGAAATCTTCTTCTTATTTTCCAGAAAAGGGTCTTTTTCGTTTTACCAAGAATGTGAATGGAAAGTTTTGGTTAACATGTATAGTATAACTGATTCTTATAATCATAATGAAAACTAAAAAATTTAAATCTTACATTGAAAGTTTTCAGGGTTATTTTAAAAGAAAAGGTTTTATTTAATATTTGTGAAATATTTATATTTTAGAGAAGTGTTTTCAAAGTGAAAAGGATATTTTCCTTAAGAAATATATCATGTCGTATTTCAAAATCATTTTACATCTAAGTTGAAATCTTTTTATGTTACTTTAGATTAACTTGTGATATGATCCAATGATATCATCCTTATTATTTCTCTATATGGTTATATTTATGATGACAATATGATTATAAAATTTGATCCGTTTATTGGGGTTATGCTATGATAAAATGATGAGATGTTTAAGAATCTTGTCCCTTTTCCATGAGTTATGCTTTAATGAAATGATGAAATGTCTATGAAACCTCTATCTTTTCCATGGGTTATGCTTTGATGGAATTTTTGTAAAATATATTTATTTTCATGGATTCTGATATGATTAATGTTTTATGATCTTATAGAACACTTATGTAAGGTTTTTATTATGTGATGGTGGTTATGTTATAACCAAGGAAGATGGTTGTGTTATAACGAAGGATTGGGGTTATGTTATAACCAATTATGGGTGGGGCCTATATATCAATCCAATTAATTGGGTAAATCATTATATATTGTGAGATAGGAATGTGAAACAAGTAAAAGGGCTAGATCCATAATGCAAAATAGGATAATGGGTGTGATCCAAAATGGGAAATAAGTGATGAGGACCGATCCACTATATTTTATTGTCTTGGTAGTTTAACTTGGAAAATGAATTAGTTTGTATTTCTATGTTGGCACCACACTTTTACGAGATGAGCTTATGGTTCATGGATTATAGTGATTTCCCACTATTATGAATTAGGTCTTTTAGAATGATAATTATTTATTACATGACACATGTTTATAATCTATCATAGGTTTGGTATGAAATTATATGTTATTTTCCTGATCTCATACCCTTATTCTTATCTTATGATTTCATATGATCATAGAATTATATCTCTTATGTTTACCATTACTGAGCATTTAAGATCACCCTTTCTTATGTTTCCTTCCCTCTGGTTATGAAGAAAGGTTTGAAGTAATGAATGTTTATAAAGAGTAGAAAAGGGTAAGATATTTATGGGAGATATTGAAGATATTTTATTAAATAAGAAGCTTTTGTGCCTAGTCTTAAAATACACAAAACCATTATGGTCCTCAGGCATGTGTTTCTGAAATGTATTGAAAATTAATCTAAGAATATGGGATATTTATATGTGAAAATTCTAGGTTGTTATATTATTTTTTCCCAATTAAATCTATAAAATAATAAATAGTGAAATGAAATCAAGAAGTAGAGATAAAAAACAATATATGAAAAAATCTCTAAATGTCATCAATATTAGTAAAAAAATTGAACTATGTGTGAATTAATTCAAGAATGATTATTAGAAAATTTAAAATATTACAAAATCTTATTGAACAAAAAAAATTTGGGGATTCTAGGATAAATAAATAGAAAATAAAAAGAATAAAATAAACATAAGGATTTATATGCAATGACCAATGGGCCTATGTGAATAGGGTAAGATCATCATAGGTTATACTGTAAAAAAATGAGTACAAGAAGCAAGTGAATGAAATGAGAAAAATTGAAGAGGGTGCATATTTTGGACACAAATTATTAAATACAAGTAGAATATAAAAACCATGCCAAAACCCAACAAATACAACTATTAAAAGCACTTATATCCCCTTATTAGGGCTCGATCTCACATATTCCAATATATAATCTTATTGCAAGTCACTAGAATCATCATTGTTGAGTTCTGAAGGTTTGAAGTGCTCAAGATCATCATTTTATAGATGCATCGCTAAGATCATATCCCCAAAAGTCCATGAATAAGAATTATATACTTATTTGTAAACCATTTACACATGTGATGACAAAATAGGGGCATTTTAAACTCATCAATTTCTCTTAAAATCCAAAGAGAAATGTTTGTACACACTTCTTCACCAAGCATGATGACCATGATGCATTCAGTCTTTATTGATCCTCCTCTATGGAGAGAAAGGAAATGACCTTTCTACTTTCTCTTGATTTAAGGGAGATCTAAAACAGATCAAAAAGGAAAAACCTTAGAGTTTCTACTCCAAATAAATGGAACCTGGTCACTGGTAATAATTCAAGAGGAAAATATGTATCTTGAATGAGACACATTAATTGATAGGGATTAAAAAGTGGTTTTGAGTTCTTACTATAAAAAACACACACACAAAAATAGTAGATAAAATTAGTGAAATCGCATATAAGGGTCACTCTCCCCACTATATAATGGTAGAACCCCTCCTCATACAAGGGTTACACAAACCATTTTTAAAGGAAATATAATATATACAGAATAGGTAATAATTCTATTTTTATGAAAACATAGAACAAAAATATACATTTTACTAAGTAAATGTAATAAAAAAGAATATTAAATTTGTATTCAATTAATAATAAAAAATAAGGAAAAACAAAAATCAAAATGATCTGCAAAAGATTTTATATTTTGAGAAATTACGGATTAACACTGTATCTACACTGTATGTCCATGTATAATATGGTGCTTCCAATAATAGTGTATATTGGGTTTAATTATTTGTATTCTTTTAAAATAACCTTATATTGATTTTATGGTTTTGGAAATTCATTTGGTGATTTACTATAGGGTTTTAATAGTCCCCATATTCTCTAGAGTGAAGTATAATTTCTCTAAGGTTTCATCATCTCCCAGACTGCAAATTATAGAAGCGTTCTCATATACTGAAATACCAACAATCACCATTTATCATGCGGCATAATTTTTTGAAAAGGATTATCTTTTCATTATAGATTAATGAAGTTAGTATTTCTATTATTTAGAACACTAAACATCCAAATCCTATTCTATTGAAGAATATTGGGGTGCTTCTGGTTAGTTATTATTTTATACCCTTGTGAATATTAAATAATAGAAGGTGGTTGATAATGAAATGATAAACAGATGTTATTAAATTTGAATGATGTGCTCTTACATGAATTTTAGATCTTTTAAATGTGTATTGGTAGTGATATTAATGAATTAAAAATAATTAATGATATGTTCAATGAAGACCAAAAGTATGATTAATTTGATGAAGAGTTTCCAAGTGGTAGATATTGTAGTGGATATATTAATGCATAATTTTTGCTGCCTTTGGTAGGAATGAACTTATATGATATAAATGAGGTAAAGGTATTTTATAGGATATATACAATGAACATAATATTTGGTTTCATTATCAAGAGAACGAAGAAAATAAAATATGTTAAGTTATGTTATTTCATTCATTATTGTTCTCAAAATGGAATATATGTTTAAAAAGTTTAAAATTTAGTAAAGATACTTCATAAAAATAAAATGGATTTAAAGGAAAATGGTTCATGTGAGATTAATAATGTTGTCCTTGATCATTTTCTAGATTTGATTCTAATAAATGGAATGTTGTTTATAGGGAAAAATATTAGCATCTATGTGAAAAAACTATTCAGATAAATGATAATACATGAGTTTATTTATACAGGACATATATATATATATATATATATATATATATATTATAAAAAATATAGGGAAAAATGACAAGATAAATTGTTTAGAAAGATACGTAACAAACTATTTTTATAAATTGAGGTTTACATTGGGAGAAGAATGTGATAGAAAGGTTTTAATGGATTATTTTTCTAGAATATAGTGCTAGAATAAAAATTTCTTTTATAATATTGGTCTAGATAATGAATTTATTGTTTTGAATATTATTTTGGAATATGTGAGAAGTTGTGTAATATATGAATCATTTTGGGATTCTGTTAGTTTTGGAACAACATACTTAAACAAAAAATGTGACATGATGTTCACAATATTGATTGGTTCAAATCATCATGGTCATTTGGTTTTAGTGGGTTGTGGATTGTTGTATATAGAGGATAAATATTATTTTGTTTAATTGTTTGATTCATGGTTTCCTTTAATATTGTCAAATTAATCTATTTGTGTTGTTACTAATAAATGTGAGGAAATTAAAAAATATTATTTCATTTTTATTTCTTAAAAATTAAAATATGTGGTGCTTATGAAATATAATGAAAAAATCCCAAAGAAGTTGAATGAATTTAATAACAATAGAAAGATAAAAAAATGAATACTTTTTTAGATGATATTTTGATTATGTAAGAGTTTCAAATGTAATGGGATGTTATTTTGGATCAATATTGTCTTAAAAATGAGAGTAGTTGTGTTGTATATATCAGGAATGTTAGAAATGGGTGCGGATTTGCTTGAAAAATTATCTTGGGTAGTAATATCAATAAAAAAATGGTCAAAATATTTCACTCATTTTTTGAGGATTCATAATCTCAAGTAATATTTTATAATACTTTATCTTGTTGTATGATAATGTGTTTCATGAAACGTTTGAGAAGGAATATAATTTATATTTTGGATCTATGGATAATAAATTTCCTTATGGTTCAAGCACTCTTATTGAGGTAAAATTTTAATCAGAGTACCTATATAAATATTTTTGGAGAGGTACAAGATTTATTCAAGGGAATGATGTATTGTATAAAACATTATTTTCATTGTGAAGGGTCTGGTGAAAAATACAATATGTTAGATTAAATTCTTATTTAGGGATAGATAATATAAGTTAATTATGTGGTTGTTTTTAATCACACTAATATTTTAGTGACATTTCACTGATTCATATTTGAGTTCATAGATATCTTATATTGACATGATTTATGTGTATTAAGAAAATATACTCTTATAGAATTATCTTCAAGATATATTTTTTGGCGATGGAGTAAAATTATAAAATATAGGCACACATATATCAATAAAAGTTATGATATTAGACAAATAAATCCATGAATGGAAATATTTGATGGGTTTTAAGTTTTTTTATAAATTCGCTAAAAATGATTACGGTAGTAAATAACAAAAAAATAACATTTTAAATACCTAAATATATTAAAAGCAATGCATGCCCATAAACATACAATTGGGGATAACTATATTAAGAAGCGTAGAGGAAAACATTGTACAATAATTTAACCTTATGAGAATCATGCTTCTAATAATTAAATCTACAATCCTATGTGTGTTAATCAATAGGGATGATCACGAAAAAATTGAAAATATATATTGTAGATAAAGTGGTAAGAAATTATCATTACAAGGAAATTAAATATAAGGGTTAATTGATTTTATATGGGGTAAGTATCATTTTCATTTTCATGTTCTTCCTTCAATATTAGTATATATGTAAATTCAATATGGAATTAAAATATCCTATTATAATATTACTTTATGTTTTCATCACAGATACCTATTTCTACTCCATACCAATCTTATCAATTCAAATGTATGATAAATGAAACTGATTTCTATATTCAATGCAACTATGACCAACCAATTATGTTTAATGTATATAATCAATTGATAATAATTCTAGATAGAAAAATTAGAATACTAAAACTTGTAAATATTAATTAAATTAAATGTTATGTGTTTTAAAAGTAATAGTAAAATAATTATTTTATAGGTATAAATGGATGAAAATATGTTGAATATAATGACCATGGATAACATGAGTGGGACCATATTACGTTACTTTGAAGGCCCATCAGATACATATTTTTGTAATGATTTGAATTATCAAAAGAAAATCTTAGGAAATAAGTGAAAATATATATAATTTTAATTAATGTTTATATTATTCAAATGTATATTTTAATTGTTAAAATTGTTATTTTTCTTTTAAATTTAATTTTAGTATAATGTTATCTCTCCATCATGGTGATTCAAATTTATTTTTACAGTGTAACTATATTCAATAAATTTTAATATATGAAGAATGATTTATCCTCAGTATAGTGAGTTAAATATACATATTCAATGTGTTTTTCATATATCAAATTTAATTTTAGGGGGATGTTATCTCAAAAAACTAGTTATACATCTTTGTTTGTTTTTTGTTTATGAATTTTAATTGTTAGGGAACTTTATCTTACTAACATAGTGCTATAAATATATATTGATATTGTTATTTCATTCAATAAATTCTACAAGGTAAAAGTTTTATAAAAAACAAGTAATATAAATATATGTTTTCACTTTGATTTCGAACTTTAATATCAAGAAAAAAATTTCTATATTTAAACAAATATGATAGTCATAATTTTTCTCTCCAAGACTCTGAGATAAATTTATATTTTTAAATTTTATTATCCCTTTGGTTTTTAATTTAAATTTCTTAGTAGATATAGGGTACCATACTAACACAGTGAGATAAAGTTTAGTTTTTAAATGTAATCTTTCTATTCAGATTCACCTATAAATTTATTTTTAGATAGAAGTTATCATATCAATATAATGCGATAAATTTTCATTTTTATTTTTTTTAAATTCTTATGTTTTTTAAATTTTATGGAAGAATATATTTATATTAGTAACACAATGAGATAAATTTCATATATTATATAAAATTAATGATAAATATTTTTAAATATTTTTTATGGGGTTTGTAAATAGTAAATTTTGATATTTTACAATAGAGCCGAAGTGAGATCTGTGTTTAGTTTAATATGGAAATCATACCCATGTTTTTCATAC
The DNA here is from genome assembly GCA_963277665.1 of Viscum album. Taxonomy (NCBI): domain Eukaryota; kingdom Viridiplantae; phylum Streptophyta; class Magnoliopsida; order Santalales; family Viscaceae; genus Viscum; species Viscum album. The sequence goes on from OY728158.1 coordinate 68,405,503, forward strand.
ATATAATAATTGAAAACATAATCTTCCACTCACACATGTTTCACATATTAAATTATTTATTTTGATATTGATTGGATGATACCATTAATGAACTGATGTAATAAATCTACTCATAATTTTTCAACTGAGTCAATATTCATGGAAGCATCAAATGAATGTTAAAATACTTCCATTATATAATTTAAAATCCCCCCATCATTAAGAATAGAATATTGGAAAATATTATAATTATATTTAGTTACTTATTATAAAATATATATAAAATATAATTAATTTGAAAAAATATTCATGAATGATCTGGTTTCTAAGGCGTCATCGATGAACCCATTTGAGGCATTGTTTAATGATTGAAAGTAATTGTTTTTAAACTTTTAACCAAGTTTTCAATGTAATAAATCTAATTTTTTGATAATATTTTCATTATGAATTGCAATTCACTAGAATTAAAATTTAAATTAAATCTATGTAAGTCATTCCATATGATGACACTCTTCCACATGCATGTCTTCCTAGTTTAGTTTTTGGGACATTATAGTGTTTTAAAAAGTATATATTGAGATTTTAATGTCAATAAAATCTAAAATCCAATGATTAAATGTTAATTTTATTTGAAAATATATAAAGTTATGATTCGTAATAAAAGTTTCAAATTTTCTATCAAATTATTCACTTATCAAAACAACATTGTCTAAAAGATGAAATTTTTTAACAGTATAAATCATAAAAAACAATAAAATTAATCATGCATTGAAAATTTTGGGATAGAAATAATAAAAAATAATAATAAATTAATGAATTTAAGACTTATGAGTCTATAACATGAAAAGAAAAATGGCATCAATGTAGTTTCTATTAGTTGACAATCATATAACATTTTTGAATGTGAATTAATGTCCAATAAATTAAAAACTACTTCATGAATATTCAACAAAAATTTGAGGTTCTTTTATTCCTTAATAGGATGTTACAACCATCAAGAAAAAACATTTTTTTAGAGATCTTGGACTTCCACACTACATAAATATGACACATGAGTAAAATAATTATGATGATTATGAATAAATCACTCATAGAAATCTAAATATGGTGTATCCTAAAGTATAATTATAATTATATCCAGGTCTTATTATTAAAACTTTTTATGTTTGTTTATCCAGTTGATCAATCTAATATTTATTTTCCTTGAAGTCCTATCATTCATAACTTGTGAACTCACATATGACTAATGTATTTCAATAGGCGATTCAGACTTGAGAAAATGGGCATAAAATTTGACTTCATTTATCTTATAAGAGATATTTATAGTCTTGTTTCCCATAGACCAATGTTTTCTACTTTATTAGCACATACATTTTTAGATCATTACCATTTATTATCATATAAATAACATGATAACTAATTCCATGACATTTGATCTTTTGATTTAATCCTTTTAATCATTGATATTCTGTCCCATCTTTGTTGATAAAAAATTCCATAGTAACTGGAATGTTTAACAGAATTCACATCACATAGATTAATATTTAGTGTAAATTAGTTAGAATCAATGCATTAAATGGAATGAATTTATAAGTTTTGTTGGATTTAATAAAAAAAATGATTGGTATTATTGTGTAGTGACAAAATAAATGAGCATTTTAGATTCAAACAGAGTTATAATATTAGAAAGCGGATTTGTTTTCATGTTTTTATAATTTGGAAGATTAATTTTAATCTCATGATTTAAAAATTATTTCATTTAGCTCCATTGGTTTTATAGCTTCTCATATCTGATGGGGAAAGATTACAAAAAATAATCTCACTAACATATTAAAATTTAGTGGAATTAATCCAAAATTATAGAGAACCATAATGATAATTGTGCTCTTGATTAATAGTATTTCAACCAGAATGACTATCACTTAAGATGGAAGTAACAGTGGAGGGAAACTTCTAGAAGGCTAGTAATTAATACATGAATTTGAAAAATCACATTTAGAGTCATCATCAACCTATAAATCCTAGTTTTAGAGTCATAATAAAGTACATGATATATTTCTACATAATTAAAATGCAGTAAATATTAAAGAAAAATTATTTTCCTCATATACCACTAGTTGATGAAGTGTTTCAAAAGATAAGAATTTTCTTGACTAAAATAGACTCCACTAAACTAACGAAGGTGTTTCAACTGAATATAATGGTTTCAAAACACTGGTATGGTGGCATAACCAATTTTTCAGAAAATATTAAACATTCATTATATAATCATTACAATATTAGTGATGTAGACAAAACTATGAATTAAATAATTTACCTACCATCAAAATGATAATGTTACCATTATATTTATGAGTCTCCCTAAGAAATTTGTCTATGGACCACATCATATATGATTTGATCTTAGTAATCTTTTTAAAAATCATATATTCATCAACAACCACTAAATATGTCACATAAACCCATGAGAAATAGTCAGTCACGGTGCGAAAAAATCCATGAACATGAAAAATGTCATAAAATTCAACCTATTCCATTTAAATTCTATGTATTGTTTTACTATAATACAATATCTATTTCATATTAAATGTTTGAAATGTTGAAGTACCCTAAGAATCGGTTCACCACCAATAATGTGGGGATGAATTAATTATTATATAAATACCTTTTCTGATCTCTTCTTCTTTAAATAATCATTAAGTAGTAGTTAAAGATTGATTCACACAACCACTTCACTAAACCTTACTCAAATGATAGTAAAATTCAATAGAGACAATCCACATAGTAATTTTTATAATTTTTATTTTTAGTGTGATATCATACTCCTTTATGCCACCAATTTTTATCCCAACCTATATATTTTTCACCAGAATATTTTTTACCAATCAAAAATACGGTGGTCAGGGGTCATCCTAAAGCTAGGACACACCATATTACCTAGGTGTGGGTTTACCATATTACACAATTAAAAAAGTTTTACGTGTATGTTCTTTATACTGTAATGAAACAAGTTTTTAAGCTCCTAATCAAAACAAACACATAGTCTTCGAATTCCTTATAATATTCAATATCTAAACACTTTTGTCACTATAGTAGCTCAATATTTGGATATTCTTTAAAATCAAATCACTTACCAATCACAATGCAACTTTATGGTCTGAGATTAATATTTTAAATCTATATGGTTGGATTAATGTTAACTATTTATCAATTCATCTTATTCCTCTTTAAATTTTTATCTCACTTATTTGACTATATTATTGTGACCAACATAAATAAATTTAATTATTCTTATTTATCTTCATCTTAATCCTATTCATTTCATAGAGATCTACTTCTCAAGCTAAGTGTTAACTTATCCTTCTATACTTTAAGAGATATATTATTATCCCTTGACACTCTCGACTTGGTCTTACACACATTTCACTATATATAACAATAATATTTTTCATTTTTTGCTCAATAATTTCTCTTTTTAGTATATTATTTTTTTATGTTGGAATCACCAATAATTTCTCTATGATTTTAAGATAACCCAAAGTATAATAGTATAAGTTTCCACAAACTTTCCACCAAAAAGTCAAATGATAATTTAAAAGTTTACTTTATCCATGATTTCATGGGATGATCTTGTAAATATCAACACTTAGTCTGATTAACCAGGTCTATTTATTTCAAGGATATTCCCTAACTACCAATGATTTTTTTTCTTCTCAAACTAGAATCTTTATATTTCACAATAAAAGAGATAAATATTGAAACATATTTGATATTAATAATTCACAATGGGAATCATTTTCATTTATACATTCATAGGACCCCAAAAAACTTTATTCATGACTAAAATGATTGAACACAATAATTATTTAAAATAAATTATCAAATTATTTAAAAAGAACCATCGTGAATCAATTTAATTTTTTAAAGTGATCATACAAATGAATGTCATCATTAAATTTCTACATTTTTATTACAGAATCAATATCCATAGTTTCTATTAAAAGAGAATCATTTATAATTTTATTCCCTCTCATATAATTTCTATCATGGATGATCTTGTTGTTTATGGTATGAGGATCTTATATTATTCATATTTCTTGATTAACAAATCATTTTTATGATTTTATTACTATTTATTGGCTCTACCACTATCAAGTTTAGTTTTATTATTTATAATTAACTTCTGAAAACATGATTTTTCAATATAAAAAATCGATGAATTTTCACTAAGTCTTGATACCTACACTGATTAAAAAAACCCTTATGGTCCAAGAATCCATGTTTACATAGTTGGAAATTATATTCTTACAAGATTGAATTCTTATTATTTTTTCATTGATGCTTCTTCATATTAATACTTTATGTTTATACAAATCTATATTATATTTGAAGAGACATAGTGTCTTTCCTACACATCACAAGATCATACTTAAACATAACATGATATCATGCTTATGTAGAGTTCAAAATAACTCATACACATAATAACCTATAAAAATTCAATCGAACTCAAAGATCCAAACTTTATTCAAATGAATTCAAATAGCATTAAATTTATCAAAGTAATTTTAAAGTACTTTGAGTCAATTTCAAAGTCTCTTATAAAAAGTAAACTCCATTTTTAGTATTTCACTGACCATCACTGCCTTTGCAATTTCAGCCTCTAATTTAACATTTACAAATATTCATCAAAGAGTATTCAATCACTAAATAAATCGTATGATATACCACATATTATCAAGATGGTTTCTTCGATTGTAACCTAATTTTTATGCAATTTAATATCAATTATTAGGAATTTTTTTAATAGGAAATCGTCTCTAACTTCTCTGATATGATGTAGATACCACTTAAAGCATTATAACAACACTTTTCATTTTTCCTTGATTAAAATAACATCAATCATCACATATAAAGGTTAATACAACAATGTTTTCCATCCAATTTCTTCAAGTATAATTACAAAACATTATTTTCCATTTGATATGGATACCCTTCATTGTTTTTTTTCAAAAAATATTGATATATTCTCAACACCAAGGTAGAATTCCTCATTAAAAACAATTATAACTTATCTAATACGCACTTTAATACCCCCTTATCATTTTTCAATACCACATACACCAATCAATCAATATGTGTGCTTCTCTTTTTCTCCCCATTCTTGACAGTAAGTACAATGTTTTATAAATGGGTCTTCACATATCATCTTGATTATCAAAACATCTTTTTCTCTCTATTTAATTTATGATCACATATTGTTCTACATTTGAATGAATGATAATGTCACATGTTTTTCATAGAAAATAACCTTTAGTAATAAGACTATACGTCTATGTGGGCTAACCAGGTGTAAAAGATATGTATGATTTAACCATGGTTTTCAATGTTTTCCATAATTTTTTATTCATTTGATTTAAACACAATTTATCATTTATGTGGATTCCCGAAAGAGATTTATGAGGAGATTTTTGATCCCTCACACATATCAACAAACATAAACAAATAGCTCATGTAAAAAATGAATAAATACACTTTTTATAATTAATTAATTAATCATAACTCCCTATTTTTAAATATGTCTGATATAATAAAAATAAGAGTGGTGAGTGTTATTACAAAATCATAATACCCTATTTGATAAAGCTATATATAAATTCAAAATTCACTACATAATGCAAATTTGATAGTTTTATCTTCCTTTTTTCTCCCCCTTAAAGGATGAACTCACCTCTTCCTTTTTATAGTATTTATTATACTCCATAAAAATAATATTATTTTTTATAAAATGGTGATTTCTTTCATTTTTCTCCATCAATTACCTATATATTAACAAAAAATAAACTAGAAATAAGGGAATACAAAGTGATCGATTTGTTCCTCAATAGTAATAATAATGCTTAGATTTTCCTCTCAACCAAGATCTCTCATTCCTTTTAAAATCATCACGGTAAGCATTATTCATGTTTATTTTTTGGTTCTGAGTTTTAATAGATTTCATTCTCTTATTATATTTTTGAATCACATACTTTTTTGGATCAGTTTTCTTCACTTTAGTCTTAAATAAAAATATATTTTCTAATGTTTGAATTTGTTTTTTAATCAATTATTCTTGGGATATTAAAATTTTAATAAAATCTTTCATTCCTTGACTAGTATTTCCACACCATTCAAACATATTGAATTGAATTTTTAGATCATAAAATGTGTAAAACCTCTCATTAATTACAACCTCTTCATGTGACATCACCTTCTTTACATTGGAATAAGAATTTATCTCTACTCTATCCACTTTCTTTCCATTTTCTAATTGGTCTGGAAGAACTATTAAGCATTATTTTTTTCATTTCTTATCTTACTTGGGTTTCTCACTTTTTTTCTTCATATTACTAACCAAATATAAATTTCATCCTTTTAAATTTTTAATTCACTTCCTTTATGCACTATAGGAATCTTGACTGGGTAGGCTAATCATGTGTTCTTCAACGCTATACTTTTTTGTTCACATCTACCATATATTTTTTTATAAAAAACTAATTGTACATTTGTTTTAAATATTTGATGTATTTTCGTTCAAACATTTCTTTTTTATTATAATTTGTTCACATTCTCTCCCCATAACGTCTCATTGGTTCATGAATTTTCCCTGGAAATGACATGTTATACCAATAAGAGTAAGATTTGTGTCCATGCCTTCCATAACACCAATAATACTAATTAAATATATTTCCCCTATTACAAATATGGTTCTTGCAAAAAATATTTATTCAATATTTATTTATTTTTTGTATTTATTTCCCATGGCCTTTATTATATATCAAGATGGGTTTTCCCTTCATTTCTTCTCTAATCCTTATATTTGGTGGAGTATCGCTCATCACCTTCACTAGACCAATATTTTCCTGATTTTAGATTATCAATTATGTAGTTAGAATAATTACATTTAATAGTTCAATATTTTTCATCTATAATTTAAAACTAATTTTTTAAAGGTTTCTTAGAGTATATAAATGATTCAAATCTGAATTGAAAATACTTCTTGAAGTATGTTATAATATTTTTCACTTCCTATTCAATTAAAATAATTTTTCATTATAACTTTCCCATCTCATATTCATTCAACACATGTTTTTATTCAACGTATTTATTGAAATTTTCTTGTTCAACATCTTTCAAATTAAATTTCTTGACCTCTTTAATAAGTATAATTCCTCTTTTCAAAGACAATTTATTTGAGCTAGCTTACTTTCCACCATCCCTTTTTAATACTGTATTCTTCTTTTTGAGATGGTATTTTTCTTAATGTAAGCATATAATTTATATATCCAAACATGATCCATGTATGTTTAATCACCTATTTTATAATAACCATTAAATATATTAAAAACATTATCAACATAAGCTATAAAACTAGTAATCTTTTCTCCAAATTCATTCTCAAATTGGCTACTTTATGGGAATTCATCTTCTTCATATGTTCTCGTTAAATTTGTTATCTTCCTCTATAGTAACTAATTATAGTTTTAAATTTTTTGGTTACAAATCTAGATACTTTATACAACTTATTATTTTTAGTATTCTCCTAAGATTCACTATATTAACATTCAAGTGCCTTCATTTTGGGAAAATTAATAGTAATGTGTCTTATAACCCCCCCCCCCCACATGATGAATTCCAAAGGTATTTTGACTTTATATTTTGTTTTTCATCTAATAATTTTTTTTAATATAAGAGACATAACCCTTTATTAATAATAAACATTATAATATTCATCATCAGAATCACTAGATGCTACTGCAACCTCTTCCTTCAACTTATTCTTCTTCATGGAATCAAAATCAATCTCCTCTTCTACTTTCTTTTTGAAGGAATGTTTCTACCTAATTTAAAAATAAATGAGTATGTACACAACTCATAAAGTGAGAGATATTACCTATCTTCTAGTGAAAAAAATAATATAATCAAATCTATCTGTAAATTTACTCTTGTGCTAATTTAAAATAATAGTGTTATCCAACTTTTCACAAAATCCTCTATATTATTGAAAATTTGATTAAACATGATGAAGTAATAATTAATGGATTATTCTTCACCCATATTAATGTCTCTAAACCTACTCATACAAGTTTGTAACTTATCTTCCTTGAAAATGATATTTCCTTCATAGCTACTTTCTAACTTGTCCCATATTTCTTTTTTCATTTTAAGTTTATTAACTTTTGTGAATGCATTCTTTAAAAAGATATACAACTGAAATTTTTGGCCTTAACATCAATCTAAATATTTTGTTTTCCAATTATTGAAATCTATTCATGATTTTTTGTGAGATGAAACCCCAATATTTATACGTCTATATTTCCATTCCAAGAGATAAAAAAATATTTAATCATTTTATTTTTCTATCCATTAAAATTTCTTCCATAAATGGTAGGAACTATTCAGCTATTCACTAAATTTATACTATTCATATTCAACATCTAATGGATCTGACGAAGGTAACCAAATGCTCTGTTACCACTTAGATTCCGCCATGAATAGGTGCACCACTATAAAGTTAGTGGGACAAATCAGTGGTGATTAAAAAATCCATTATAATTCCATCTTCATAAAATGAACCCATTAAAATGATTATTTGAAATTCACTTGATCAATTCACTTATCCTTACTCGAATGACAAAAAAATTAAAATGGATAAGATATATAATAATTTTTATATGTTTGTACGTTAGTATGAGAGTTGACATATTATTGCATTCAGTTTTTATACAATTCCATAAATTTTACACTAGAATATTTTTATCATTTAAAAGTGGGTTGTCTAGGGATAATCTTGAATCCCTGTCATGCCATCTTATACTAGAATGGGTTTACCATATTACGTAGTTGAAACATGTTTCCCTCAGAATTTCATTATACTGAAATCACACTGGTTCTCAAGCACTTAATCAAACCAAACATAGTGTCTTCAAATTTATTAAAATCTTTAATATATAAAATCATTACTCTATATTGATATTATTTATAATTAGATAATTAACTAATCATAATTAAAAGTCAATTTCTTTAGCTACTAGGTGTAAATATGTAAGAATACATGCACGTTAAAAATTACCCAATTCGTTTTCTTCTACTTCACCTTTCTCTCTAATTGATTTGATTGTATGATTATAACCAATTTAAATATATAGTATTTTTCTTATTATTCTAATTATATGATATTGGATGGTCTAATTATCAAGATGAGTATTCTATTCTCCTTATTTTCTTTGAGGGTGATCTTCATCTCCCATGTTTCTCTTTACTTAGTTTTATACACACTACACTTTGTACAACAACAATATTCTTTTTTTCCCACTTAATATATTCTATTTATGTGAAATTATTTTACTATGTAGGTGAAAAAATAATTTTTTCTCCAATTTTTACATTACCCAAAACGAAATAATACAAGCTTACACATACTTTCCATAAAATAGTCATATGGTAATATAAACACTTTTTTCTTCCATGATTTGGAGGGATATTTTTTCAAATCGCCAAATATGGGATGATTAGCCATTCATATTTCTTTAAATGAATTTACATAACTACCATTTACTTTTTAGTCTTCTCAAAAAATAATATTTTATCTTAATAATAGAACTCAGGAAGAATGAAACACATTTTATCATCATAAAACTCAACCAAAATCATATTCGTTTCTGCATACATAGGTACCCAAAAACACTATATTTGTGGCTAAACAAATTAAGGAAACTAACCTTAATATAAAATCTAAAATTAATTTAAAAAGATCTAATCTTGAATCACTCCAATATTTAAATGTTATTATGGAAATGAATATTAGAAAAGAATTATTACATTTTCATTCTAGAATTAATATATAGAGTTTCCATAGAAACATAATCAGCTTAACTTAAACTCTCTCTCACAGAGTTCTTACAATTAATAATATTGTTCTTAATTGTATTAGGATCATATATTATTAATATTTATTGAATAAAAAACCATTTGTGATGTTTTGATCAAAAAAGTCTGAATTTGGATTATTCTGGTTTATCTATAATATTTGAATGTAAATTATGGAAATGTTTGTTTTCAATATGTACAATAATTTAATTTAAATTAATTTTTTATACCTAAACATATTTCAAATTACCCATTTGTTCCAATAATTCAGTATTACATATTTTGAAATGATGTCTACACAGGTTTAGATCATCCTTATGAAGTCACCGATGCATACATTGATAATCAATTGATATTTATGTAGTTATGGTTAATCATTATACATATAGAGATTTATTCGTACACAACACTATATTATACTTATATATTAGGGGAGATCATTCTTATTCATAGTTCAAAATGACTCACATAGAGAATTAATTAGTGAAAATAAAACTAATTCAAATATCCAAACATTCTTCATATGACTCTAAATGACTTTGTAAATTATTAGGGAAATTCCAAGGTACTTAAACTTAATTTCAAAGTAGATTTTAGAAATTTAACTCTAATTTAAGTATTTAGTGAAACTTTACTGCCTTTGTTAGTAGGCGAGTGGAGGAAACCAATCTTGTTTGGACAGTGTCTAGTGATGCGGAACTTGAGGCAGGGTTGGGCTGGATGAGGCATGCCATGGTCAGAACTCCTACTAAGATACCTCTCATGGATAGGGTGATGAAGGAATGTGTGGTTTAGTAAGAGGTGGCTCGAACTAGAATTCAAGAGGTTGGGAGTAAGACTGGGGTGGTGTAGGTGGGGGATAGAGAGGAGAATGGATTTGGTGAGGTTACTAAGTCGGGTAGTGCTGTGTTACAGAAGGGGACTCAGAGACCTGCAATGGAGGTGGCTGATAAAACTAGTGGTGGGAAGGTAGGGGGTTCAGAATCAAGGTAGCAGTCCTAAATCCAGTGGATCACAAAATTTAAAGTGCTTACAGTGGTATTCTTTACTTTTTTCCTTTCTAATTCTTCATAGATAGACTAGGGGTGCTTACATGAGTGCAATGGAGACGTTCAAATTCATTCTACAGGCAAAGCATCAAGCCCAAATAGGAACTAGAGTAATAAAAGGAGGAAGGGTCAGAGGGATTACTCCTCCTTTCCACCTCATATTGAGACTCATTTAGTAAGGAAGGAAAACTTAAAAAAGGTCCAGAATGAGGATGTGAACCATCAAGGACATGCGGTCCAGGGCAATCAAACTTCAGATTTACTATTAAGATTGGAGGAAGAAGTGGTGGAGTAGGTTCTGCTTCTTTATGCTTCTGAGGAGGAGGCTACTAAAGTGATTGGGAGGTCTTTAAGGGATACCCCTAATGAGGATAAATATGCTTGGTTGAAAAAACAGGACCTCATTTTTGACGGGGGTTTCAACAGAGGAACGATTAGCATCAAGGAGTATATACAGTCATGGGACCAGCATACCTCAACATTTGAAAATCTGGTGATGGAGGCTCCGGAAAACCAAGTAACATCGATCACATGGAAATTGATTAAGGAAAACGAGTCTAGTAATATCAAATTACTATGGTTAAAGTGGTGAAAGATTTTGTTTGGGATGGAGTGTTTTCTGGTCATCAACTTCTGGTTTTTTTGTGTGATTTTGTTTGTTAGGGGTGACACATCCATCATTTCTCGGATCTTTTTCAGATGGGGTACAGAGCATGAATCCTTCAACTATTTATGAAATTTGGATTTGGAATTTGAGAGGGTATGGTTATGCCATCAGTTCCAGGCTCATCTTTGCATGGGACAGCTAGCCGAGTGGTCATGCATTAGTGGTGTTTGTTGACACGAGGTCAATGCTGGGGTGCGACAAATATCATCTGTGTTTGGATGTTTTATATTTTTAATTTTTGGTTGTATGTTTGACTTTGTGGTTGTCACTTTCCCCTTAAAGTGTTTTGATAATAAAAAATTAATTTTCAGTCAGTCATATCCTCTAACACATCCTTAAAAAATATTCATCCCATAATATTTAAGCACAAAATAATGCATCCAACTTTATAGATATCCCGAAGATGGTTTTTTCAACTATATCCTACTCCATGATACATCTAAACATAGTTATTAATTATTTTTTATAGGATAGATACTATAACTTCTCCAATTTTATGTAGATATCGCTCGAATCATTCAAATAAAACTTTTCATTTTTTCCTTGAATATCAGCACACTAATCATCATATATAGAGGATGTTATAATGCTATTATCCAGCTAAGTACTTCAAGTAACAACACATAGGATCCTTTTCCATTTAACATGATAAAACATTTATCTTCTCTCTCAATGCACATTGAGATCTTCTTAGCACCATGGTAGATTTCATATTGAAAGAATACAACTCATCCAATTTAATCTATAAACTCAAACTCATTTAATATTAAAAAAATATCATGTTAACAAACTCAGAATCCTTTAACCTATAACTATACAATTCATCTATCAATATTGTAACATCATTTATATAAAACATTCTACCTATATAATCAAACTTCACATCAATAATATGTATTCCTATTTTGAAAGTTATCTTTTTCATATTATATAACTATTTATCTATATGTATACTGACATCATATTTTTTAAGATAATATGTAGAATTATTATTATCAATGAGAAAATTTAAAAATTTCCATAATGATGTTTTGATTAAATAAAGGAGTTGAAACATCCATAGGGAAGGTACCATGTCATCAAGAAATATGAAGACCATCAATATAAATGATTTATACCAAATTAGAAATATGGTGGTTTTTTATAAGTGAAAATATTGTACATTTATAAAATTAGATAGATTTTTAAAATTTAACTTAGTTAAAAAATGGGATAAATTGTTGTTAGACCTATTAAAAATGAAATTAGAATACCCAGTTAAAAGATAAGAGAAACACGAGACAAAATGATTCTAATTTGGAAAAACGATTTTTAAACACTCACATAGAGAAGTAAATATTATCTTCATCATAATGTGAGATAAATTTCACCTAAAAACTACCACATTCCATAAAAATTTAAGGAATAGACATTAATTTCTGCATTTTATGTACAATTTTTTAATCCACATTCATATATGTAAACCAATGGTCACTAATAATAATAAAATATTGATTGATGTTTTATACATGGAATTTTTATCGTCGATATAATGAGATAAATTATAAAAATAGTTTTATATTTTTTATATTTCATACACCAATCATAATAGAGATAAAATTTATTCATAAAAAATAGAAGATTATCAGGTTAAATTTAACTTACAAAAAATCACGAGATAGATTTAACATCAAACCTAGTAGAAATAGTTTCTAACCAAGTAATAATTAAATGTATCTTTAAAATTAATACCGAGAAATGAAATATAAATAATGAAAAGTCAAAAAAATAAATATTTTAGTTAAAAATTAAGATAAATTTTGATTGAAAGTGTTAATAAAAAAGAAATTAGAATACCATATTAATGGAAAGGAAAATAAAATATATAATGACTCCAGTTAATTAAAACCATTCTGAAACACTAGTAAAGACATGTTATATTTATATCAACAATAATGTGAGATAATTAAATCTAAAAAATACCATGTTCTTCTACTAATATGAGTATACGTAGTCATTTTTTACTATGAATTAAAATATTTTAATCTATGATCATTTCTATAAAGTAATAGTAAAATAAGGATTAAGTAAATTTATTTGGAAGTTCAATATATTAAATTTATCTTTATGAAATATAAAGATAAATTTCAAAATACTTTGTCATTGTGGAGCTTTAATACTCCAATCATATTTTGGGCAGTCATTAGTCTAAGTAAATAAGAGTTTATATGGTCAAATTTATCTAGCAATATATATAGATAAATTAAACATTAAATATAATACAATTAGTTGTTAAGATGGGATGAGCAAAATTCTTCTCTAAAATTGGTATTAAATAATTAAAGAAAAATATATAAAAACTCAACTATGATATACTATAGATACATATTGAGAAATGTTTTGGTTAAACCCCTTAAAAAAATGAAACCATAATAAAAAATTAAAGTATAAGTAAATAAGAAGGAATCATGATTATAATTTATTAAAACCTTCTTAAAATAATTGTAAAGAGAAGTAAAATTCATTTAAGTATCTGGTATGAAAATTGAAATAAAATTCATCAATATCTCATACCCATTCATAGAATACATTATAATTTCCAACTTTCAATTTTTTAATTTGATTTCAAAGTCATATGAATAAAACAATATTCTGTATATACTAAAAGTATTTGGTAGTTATATAGCTCAAATAGAGAGGAAATTTTAAAATTAGTTTTTTTATATGGTGCTCTCATCCACTAGTCATATCTTTATGAGAACATTGAAGATTATAAGTACATAGCAGAAATTTATCTCACCTAGGAATAATGTTATATATATATGATCACATTTTTTATTATTTTAAGTATGGTCTCTTGCTAAAATTTATCTTATTTGAATGTTGTGATGAATTTATATAAAATATTATGGTTACCTATTAGCTGAAAAATCTATGAATTAACAATATAAGATAGAATTAAACAAAATAATTAAAATACTATATATACTGGTAGCCAAAATATAAGAAGAAACTTCACCCTAACACTAAGTAAATAAAAAATATATATTCCAATTAGAAAAATGAAAAGTGTCTTATTTGGTATGGCATTATTATGTGAGGACAATAACATCCATCTTTGAATTTAGTTTAGTGGCAGGGTTCGAAAATTTATCTCATTGACATAGTGAAATTTTTGTAACATATATATTGAAATAAGTTTCAATTAAAAATATGAGTTATGCCAAACATGAAATAAAAAAATATGTTTGATGGAATCTTTTTATATGAAATTTATCTCATCAGCTACTTGATATAAATTTTTCTTGAAAATGATTATATTACACACACACAAACTAATTATAAATTTATATATCACCCACCATTTGAGATAACTTATATCTACAAAAAATACTACAACAATAAGTTTCTCCGCTAAATTAATTTAGTAGTAGCTAAGGCAAAAGATAACTCAATGGAACTATAATATTAAAAATTAAATCTTTTATCTTAACCGAGTTAAATATTTCCAAATATAAATTATCCCAATAATAGGGAGAGATAAATTCCATATTAATTCTAACACATAAATGAGATTTCTTATAAATGGTAGTTCTAACAATCAAAAAATGGATGAAATTTCAAATATAATTCACAAAATATAGTGTAAAAACCTAGAAGAAAGCAATTAATTATTGTGACTTTAATCAGTAAAAAATTGGTTTAAAATAAAGGGTATTCATAAAAAACTTATGAAACTATTAGGAACTATATATGATACAAAAATTCTCTTGAAAACCAAAGTGGAGAATAAGAAAAGAACACATGAAGTGGGGAGAAGACCGAAGTACCGATAATGGGCCTCTATAAAGGACATTGTAATATTGTGTATTAGGGAGAAGGAACTTGATGAAGAAAATATTTTAATGAGTATATTGATGGTTCTAGGTGTAGTGGAAGTGTTCGTTGGTGGTAGATATATTAAAATTTATTTTCATAATCATTTCCCAAAACCAAGCGTAATTATCTTCAACATCAAATTGGTATTTAATTTATTTATTATTTGTAGAAATAAATACCTAGGATTATGAAATTTCTTCATCGGTGAATGTTTATCATCCTAAATATCCATTTCAGATTACATTCATTGTGATTTGAGGATCCAATTATAGAATCCGTCTAGCAGTGATCCACACTTGCTTCTATGATCTCTGAGAAACACCACTCGATCTTCGAGTGCTAGCGCGGCGAGTCAAATGTATTATGTTGTTAGTTCTTGATCTCTTGTTCTTAAATATTAAATAAATATATCTTAAACTTCTTTATATTGAGTGTGATATAGAAGGATTAGTTGATATATAATTCATTGTGCACAACAATTCTCTATTCTCAATTTTGGATACTCTACACAACAGACATAGCCATTTATTTATAGAGTTAATATTTAAGTTAAAATAATATTTAATTTCATACCATCCCTAAAGTAATATTTATTACCTTTAATACACCCCATTCTACATAATAATAATAATTATATTATTACTATTTTTTGGTGCACTCAAACTTTCTAAATAATAAATATTATGTAACAATCTTGTTAATTAATATTTTTCACCAGACTCAGTCTCGGTCCATTTGAAGTCCTCTATCATTTATTGAATAACAGAATAAATATTTTATTCATATTTCAGTAAATAAATATTTATTTAATTTATATGATCAATATAACTTGAATAAAATTATTCCTCAGACATGATGTAACACCTTGAAATTCTAAAGTACAACTTTGTATTCAATGACATTTATGAAACACAACACCAAGTGTAAAAAAGGACTATAATAACCCGATTCATTATAATATATTTACTATATTAAATAAATATAATATATTTCATATCTTTTAATGCATGTAACCTTGAGTTATATTGCATTACACGTAAGAATGACCTTCTATAATAGCTTGCGTTGCGCGGAGGACCGAGTTTCACCAAATAACAATGTATTATTATAATATTATTTAATTAATATAATATGGCATAATGTAGACATTATGTTAGTGGTTATGAATATTATTAACTAATTTATGAAAATTTATGGTTTATATAAATATAAAATGAATTCATGGGTTAACAATAAATAAGAATCAAAAATAAGAACCAATTGAATATAAAAAAATATTATTATTTTTATGCTTCAAAAGGAGTTTTATCTTAATAAGCATAATTTATTAAAATTAAGGAATGATTTTAATGAAATATATATGTCATATATTCTATAATTTGTTTTGATATTCATATATTAGGTTTTATAGGCATAGCATAAGAACAAACTCCATTTTATACAAAAAAACCTATATTTTTATAAAGTCAATTTTACCACCTTTTAATGGAGAAACTAGTTTAAATATAAATGTTGACACCTTAATTTTTTTAATATGTAAAAATAAACTTAATATATGAAATTTAAAGATAATGGTTAGGTTTGGGTATTGTTTTTGTATTTTATGTTATGTTTCATTTTTAAATGAATAGTGAAAATGCAGAATTTTAGTTCAAAACCACTTTTTGATATAATTTATTTATATTGTTAAATAATATTTTAAATTTGTTTTAACGTATACTTAGATAATATTTTTTATAATTAATCCAATTTATTTCATTATAATAAATTTTACATTGAAATTGACTATAAAAACATAGTTAACTTTTGTACGTTTTTACTTTAACAACCTGCATTGTTTTCCCACATATGTTATTAAATTTAAATTTTTTTTGATAAATATATGATTAAAATTTGGAGAAATTAATTAAATATTTGGAATCAAAATAATTTAAAATTTATAATAGTACCTACTTCTATTTTTACCTAAAATATTAGTGAAAGAGATTAAAATTAATTACAACATTTAAGGTTAAATTAAGCTTAATTAGGGACTAAACATTAACCTTATGACCCAAAGAGACCTATACACTTGTAAAAGAGATATTAGATGGAAATATTTCGACCCTACCTCCCTTTTATCAAATTTCCTTCTTTATTGGATCCACTTTCAACATAAAAAATGAGGGAAGAATTCCTTTGTCAAAATATTTCAATAGTGTCACTCCTCCTTCACTATAAAAGGACACCACTTGTCCCCATTACTCTGACATATAAAACCACTTAGGCTTGTCCAATATCTTCTAAAATATATTGAAAAAACCCCTCCCACATAAATTGAATCCTTAATTTGGGTAGGAATCCTTCCATGTATACCCTTTGTTATAAACCAAATGGAGTCACCCGGTTTTTAAGGTAATGCTTTCCAATGATCACTTTTATTTCAATTACTTATCCACCAACTCAAATATTATTCTTAAAAGTTCATATAATAACAATAATATCCTTAATATACTAGTTATTTTAATTATAATGGTTTTAACTACACTTACACACACATCCATCTAATGGGTAATGAACATACTGTTTATGTGAACGACGAACTACCGCCTCACGAAATGATGATTGTTCATTCTTCCTTTACCGCCTATCATGGTGGTAATTATGATGAAAACACTATTTATATACGTTATATATGATATTAAAAATGTCTTTATACTTCTTTAATTATTTTATATCACATAACCTTATGCACTCTATTTTTTGGGAATACGATAACATCGTTTGAGTAAGTGTGGACTACTACCCCCTCAAAGTGATGTGATCCGTTCACATGATACATGGGATGTATAAAGGATGATTTTAATTAAAACTATGTGAAAATAAAACCTAAATATTATATTAATTACATAATTACATAATTACCTTTCTGGAAATATAATATATATCATTTTCTTTATTACCCTTTCACAAACATAAAACTGATAACGTTATTCATAGATGTGTGGATTGCTGCCTCTTTAACACGATTTGATTTATTTTATGTGATAAGAATTATATATATAAGAATATATGATTATATAACATGTTATTCATGATATATTTATCATTATCTAAATATGTAAGAGCCCGGATCTTCGTTTTCAGGTATGTCCTTCCTTTTCCAGGAGTTCTTAAGAAAAGAGGAGTTCTGGAAATTTTTGAAGTACACGCCGTGTAATTTATGAGTACATTCCGTGTACTCCCTTTCCAGGCTAGGCTGTATTCTGGCCGTGTTCGGGCCACACACATGGTGTGTAGGGGTGAAGTGGAGGCCGCTTAAAGCGGAGAATAAAAAAGTAGAGTACACGCCGTGTATTTTATTTTTTATCATTAAAAGGACCAAGGTCACGCCTAATCGACAGATCTGTCTTCTTCTCCAGTGCCTTCGACCAAGAGTGAACCGTACGGCCGTGAATCTTCTCAGAGCCCCCGAGCCTCTATCCGTTCTCCGAATCAACCACCGTCGATTGATTTGGAACTACAGCGGTGAGTTGTTCCTTCTCATAGAGACTTGTTTTCCAATTCCTCCTCTTTCTAAAGTTATCATGGGTTGAATGTTTTGTTCATTTTCGTATATCTATGCCATTATAAGGTGAATCAAGTATCTTGGTTCAAGTATATCAATATCCTAGGAGCAAGGTATGTGGTTTGTGCCTTACCGTTCAAAGTCTTTGAGTTTTATGTGCAAATTCCACCAATACCCATTAACGGGGTATTGTGTGTTTACCTTTTTTCCCTTGTTGTTCTCATGCCTTTATTGCATGCTTGTGTAGAGGTAATTTGATCATTTTTGTGGATAATTGTTGTTCTTGTATGTTTTTCCCATTCTTGTTCTTGTTGCAACCTTTGGGTTTCTTAAGACTTTGCCCGTTGTACCTGTTTCCATGCCTTGAGATCGTAGGACAGAATGATGTTGTTAACATGCTTATTAATCTGTAGACTATTTATACAAGTATACTTATAGGCGTACTTTGGTTAGTCAAGTATCTCTATAGGTTTACTTTGGCCTTATAACATTAATATGCACTGACTATCACGGGACCGTGAGAACTCGGTGCTATAGTCTGTAAGGGATAGACAGAGTGAGCTTCCTAGAGAGTCTTAGATATTATAGACTCTATGGGGATATACCGAGTGAGCCTCCTCATAGAGTCTTGGAAATTATAGACTATAGGGGATATACCAAGTGAGCTTCCCAGAGAGTCTCAGTTATTATAGAATACAGGAGGGTAGACCGAGAGAGCTTCCTCAGAGAGTATTTACCTTGTTTGAATGTCTTTAAAACTTTCCTAGGCTAGAGGATGAATTGACCGAGTGAGCTTCCTCAGAGAGTCTGTGGTATACCAGAGGCTATAAAAGGATTGACCGAGTGAGCTTCCTCAGAGAGTCTCTAGACCTTGGGCCAAGAGAGTTAGACGGCGTGATCTCCCTCCGAGAGTCCCTAATCACCCTAGACTATAAGGGGAATTGACTGAGTGAGCTTCCTCAGAGTGTCTTATAAATATGTATGACCAAACGAGAGGGGTTAGGCTGAGTGAACTGCCCAGAGGGTTGTGGTACTTCTTGGATAGGACCATAGGGTATGGCTACAAGTACTTCCCAAAGGATTTTCATGCTTGTGTTAGTTGTTTCTTCACCGCTGTTTGTTGTTCTGTGAATTGATCAATGTTGTATGTCATCCTATTTACTGCTTATTGATTACTGCCTGTTGTTGCTACTACTATTTTATGTTTATTGCACTATTACCTACCATATACTCACTGGCTGTTAGGCATATATCTTCAGGTGGTTACCTACTGGGATTAGTCTCACACCCTGTTTGGGACATGATTTTGGGCCCAAATAGACTATTTTGTTGCAGGTATAGACAAGGGAAAGCACCCTTCAACTTCTGGTACTAGATTGCTTTGGAGCAGGAGAGCATGTGACCAAGATTTGGCTTGCGATGCTGAGGATCTATTTACATTATTTTGTACTTATTTTGATACTATTTTATTTTTCAGCATTGTGACTTGTTTGGATGCTTTCTTAGATATGTATCATGCATAATTTCATATATATAAATATGTGCTCCAGTTGTTTCTATTTTAGTCTTCCGCTGTTTATTATTGTTGGTTATTTACTGCTTCCACTATTGCGTGCTTATTTACTTCCACTGTGTACTCTACCAATGAGGGCATAGTTTCCCCACTATCACACCCAAGGCCCTCACTGCTAGTCCACAGCCTCTGGTGTTTGGGGAAATGCGCTTGAGGCCATGTGACCAACCGGGTACGGGGCGCCTCTGGGTGTCTTCCAGAACCGGGACGTTACAAAGTGGTATCAGGGGGTTTCTTTTCTCTTGATTTACTATTTAGAGCCTTTATCCAGTGATAGGATAGATTCAGTACTTGGTAATAAGCTGTGACCAGAAGTAGCTAACCCGTGTAGAGGGAAAAGCCAGACTACCTCGTTTATTGCAGTTTTATGGTTTTGAGATTTTACGGTTGATATGATTTCACCTAGAGTGATTCACATGACTTGTGTTGTTATTGTTGTTGCTATTATGGTTCTATTTCTATCACAACCTAATGAGATGATGTTATGCCATCTCATGCATTATATAGGAACTTATTAGAAATCGTATTCCCTGCATTCTTGCCATTCCATATAGGGTGCATTAGCAATTGCATGTTGTTGTGATAGACTTTGTGTAGATTATGCAGACTATTGTGATATTTGATTTGATTGAATCCCTTCTGTTTGATAAAGGATAATTTGTATTTTACTTTTCTTAAATGAATGCCAAATTTTGGTTCTTGAGGTGTTATGGGCCCTCTTGAATCAGGAATTGGTGAATCATTGATATGTTTTTCCTTATATATGACTATATTGGATGCCAAGATTTGATTCGCAGGGATTATGGGCCCTCACGAATCGGAATTTGGCACCTTCATGCCTTGTTTTCTGTGTTTTCTAGGCTTTGGTGCAATTTCTGAGCTACTACCCAGAGAAACCCAGAATACACGACATGTACTTTATAACTACACACCGTGTAGTTTCCGATCGTGTCAATGACTGTGTGAGCAGTAAAACAGTGTTGAGGAAATGTATTTAGGAACACGCCGTGTATGGTAGGAACACGCCGTGTAGTATAGATCCGTGTACCCAGCCATGTAACTAACAACACGGGTCGGGGAAGCTCGAGTAGAACACGCCGTGTTGGTAAAGAACACGCTGTGTAGTCTTTCTCTAGGTACCCGTCCGTGTCACGAACAACACAGGTCGGTGTTATCTTCTCTTATACACGTCGTTCTTGTTCGGAACACGCTATGTAAAGGTCAGCCGTGTAGTCAGCCGTGTAACTAACAACACAGGTCGCTGAAACCGTGTCTAGTACATTCCATGTTTTAGTAAACACTCCATGTAGTCTAGGGTTAAGAGGACCATGTGGGTTAGCCATGTAAAGATACTTGGGCAGGGGAGTAGAGTTCAGGTACACGTCGTGTGTGGGGACAACACGCCGTGTAGTTTGGGGTGTTACACGACCAGAGGTGGCAGGAGTACACACCCATGTGGATGGTTTAAGTGAACATGTTGTGTAGTTTTTATACACTCCATGTAGTTGTGTTTTGTAAACTTGAATGTTTCCTTCTCCTATTCCTATTTTGTACTCTTTTGTTCTCATTAATTGATAATCCTGATCTAAGGTGTGTTTTTGATCTTTCAGAGCTATCACTCCGAGACATCCTCCAGTTGTATGTCAGTTTCCAAACATTGATCAGACACCGGATATGGTCGATTAGGGACCTTCTACAGATCCTCCTACTGTTCCAGCCTTGGCACCAGCAGTCATACTCTTCGTAGGCGCCGATTCATAGTTCAGGGAGGATTTCCTGAGGATGATTCAGACCTTTCAGGGAGTTCCACCTTTTACCCCGTCGATGGCTGAGTTGGGGCGGGTTTTCCAACAGGAGCATCCTCCTACTTTCTCAGAGGATGGAGGACGCCAGGATCCAGAGTCGTGGTTAGAGACCATGCTGATGATCTTTGATCATCTGGAGATACCCCCAGAGAAAAGGGTAAAGTTGGCTACTTATATGCTCCGAGACACCGCCAAGAGGTGGTGGGAGGTGATCTCATAGTCAGGCCGCCAACAGAATATGTCTTGGGATGAGTTTCGGTTCACCTTCTATGACTACTTTTACCCAGAGACCTTGAGGGACCACCGAGCTCGGGAGTTTATGAGTCTACAATAGGGTACTCTTTCTGTCATGGAGTACTCGTGTCACTTTACCGAGCTATAGTGCTTCACGCCGATCCCAGCATGTCATGAGTTGTTCCTTGCTAGGAAGTTCGAGGACGGTCTCAGGGAGGAGATCCATTCCTAGGGGAATATCTTCAGGCTGACTTCAATTTCCTCTATCATCAACCAGGCGCTAATCACTAAGCACAACTTGAGGGATTATGAAGTGGTGAGCCAGGGCGGTTCAATATCTAGAGATGGTTTTCCTCCTACGGATAGTAGGAAGCGCCACAGAGAGTCTTCTCGAGGAGATCAGAGTGGGCGGGATGTATCTTTTGGCAGCCAGGTTGTATGCTACCAGTGTGGTAGGAGTGGGAATACTAGGCCCCAGTGCCAGAGAGACCTGATGGAGTGCTGATCTTGTGGAAAGATGGGCCATCTTCAGCACTTTTGTCAGATCTTCTCTCCTTCAGCTTGTGGTAGGGGTTCTTCTATGACCCCGCGCTCCGGAGACGCTTCACTAGTTTCTCAACAGTCTGGGAACTGGAGTTCTTCTGGCTGTTCGAGCTGAGGTGGAGGTCGCGGCTGTGGTGGTCAGTTACCAGGTCACCAGCATCAGCGGAGTGGATCAGCTTAGAGTGGTCAGCCAGGGGCATAGGGCCACGGTACAGGCCAGACTTTCGCCATGGAGGAGACCTACCAAGAGTAGGATCCAGACCCTTCTACAGTTCAAGATACAATCCTAGTAGCCTCAGTTTTATCTTCAGCACTTTTGATACAGGTGCTTCACATAGTTTTATCTCTGTTGCTGTTGTGGAGAGACTTGGGCTATATATCTTTTCATCTACTGACATGTTGACCCTTGACACACCATTGAGAATGAGGAAATATATAACATGTCAGTTCAGAGAGTGACCTCTTGTGGTTTCAGGGTGTCACTTCTTATGGTACCTCTATGTCCTAGAGATGGCAGGCTATGATTTCATTCTCGGTATGGACTGGTTGGTTCCCTTCCAGCAAGTCGTCGATTGCTATCACCGCAGGGTGAGTTTCGTATCACCAGAGGGCAGGTATTTTCTTCATAGAGGTGAGTGGGATGTCCAGGCGGGTAGAGCTGGACTAGAGCATCATGGTCTAGGAGGAGTTGCAGCCAATATTTCCAGTCTTTATCTGGATGACTAGGGGACTCCACAATTAGACTTTCCTCCAGTGGTGGATCATTTCAAGGATGTCTTTCTGGAGGACTTTTCAGGTTTTCCTCCGGAGCGTGAGGTAGACTTCTCGATTGATCTCATGCCAGGAGTGGAACCTGTGTCCATTCCTCCTTATAGGATGGCTACACCTGAGTTACAGGAGCTCAAGAAGCTGTTGGAGGAGTTGCAAGCAAAGGGTTTCATCCGACCCAGTACTTCTCCTTGGGGTTCTCCTGTCCTGTTTGTGAAGAATTCAGATGACACCCTTAGGCTTTGTGTGGATTATCATAAGCTAAACCCATTGACGGTCAAGAACCGATATCCCTTGCCCATTATTGATGACCTCTTTGATCAGTTTCGAGGATCCCGGGTGTTCTTGAAGATTTATTTGAGGTCCAATTATCATCAGTTGCATGTTATACCATCAGATATACCTCTTACAGCCTTCAGGAGCAGGTATGGTAAATTAGAGTATAAATTCATGCCGTTTGTTCTCACGAACGCACCAACAGTTTTTATGGCACTGATGAAATTAGTGTTCCATCCGTACTTAGATTCCTTTGGGGTGGTTTTTGTGGACGAAATCTTGGTGTAATATTACACACGACAAGACCACGATACCCATATTGATATTGTTCTGAGTACACTGAGAGAGCATCAGTTATATGTTAAACTCTTGAAATGCCACTTTTGGATGGATCATATTCACTTCTTGGGTCATGTCATATTAGAGACAGGAGTATCAGTGGACCCAGAGAAAGTGAGAGTTGTAGTTTCCTGGGAGCAGCTGAAGAATGTCTTTGAGGTGCGGAGTTTTCTAGGGCTGTTTGGATACTACAAGTGTTTTATAGAGGACATTTCATGCCTAGAAGCACCGCTGATAGGTCTGACCAAGAAGGGGGCGAAGTTTTTATGATCATATTCTTGTGAGTCATTCTTTTAGGAGCTGAGGGGGAGATTGAATTCAGCACCGATACTTGTCTTTCCAGAGCTGGGAAATTGATATACTATTTACTATGATGCTTTAGGTATCGGGCTGGGAGCGGTGCTTATGCAGGGAGTTGGGGTCATTGCTTACGGGTCTCGGTAGTTGAGGCCACACGAGAGGGACTATCCAACACACGATCTAGAGTTGGAAGCCATTGTTCATGCCTTACGTTGTTGGATACACTACCTTCTGGGAGAGAACTTTGTGGTTTTCACTGACCACAAGAGTCTCAAGTATATCTTCACTCAATGTGATCTGAATCTAAGACAGCGCGTGTGGGTTGAGTATCTTCAGTATTTCGACTTCGAGCTCACCTATATGCCGGGAAAGGGCAACACAGTAGCTGATGTGTTGAGCAGGAGAACTCATATTTAGGAAGTTCAGGGGGGCCAACAGTGAGTGTAAAATTATGGATCTATTCTCTGAGATGCACTTGGAGGTGCACGACAGACAGGGATAGACTTTTCTATCTTCTCTAGTTGTTACCTCTTCTCTTGTTGATCTGGTACGGTTGAGACAACTATCATATTATGAGGTCTTAGTCCTGTGGGAGAGTGTGTCAGGAAATGACCCTCTTCCTAGATGGACAATGGGCGAGGATGAGATCTTGCATTTCTAGGGATGCGTATGGGTGCCAGCAGACATACGCGAGGAGCTGATGCAGGATTTTCATTCCCCGGCTAGGGAAGTTCATCCTGGTGTCACCAAGATGTATCGTGATCTACACCGCCAGAACCGGTGGCCAGGTATGAAGAGAGATGTTGCTGGTTTTTTCATGAGATGTTCTACTTGTCAGTAGGTGAAAGCAGATCATCAGTGACCAGCAGGGCTTTTACAATAGTTACCCATTCCTGAGTGGAAGTGGAATGATGTCGTGATGGACTTTGTGACCGGGTTTCTGAGGTCAACTCGAGGGAGTGGTGTTGTTAGGGTTGTTGTCGACAGGCTTACGAAGGTTTCCCTCTTCTTGCCGATCAAGGATACCTTCACTGTTGATGAGATGATATGGTTGTAAATCCGAGAGATTGTACGTCTACTTGGATTTCTACAATCCACTGTTTCAAACAGGGATGCACGCTTTACTTCTCAGTTCTTGTAGGGGCTTCAAAAAGATTTGGGTACACAAGTACTTTTGAGTACAGCATACCGTCCCAGACAGATGGCCAGTCCGAGCGCACGATCCAGGTACTTGAAGATATGATCTGAGCTTGAATTTTGGACTTTGTTTGTTCTTGTGAGAATCGTATACCTCTTGTAGAGTTTTCCTATAACAACTGTTTTCAGGAGACTATTCAGATGGCACCATATGAGGAATTGTACGGTAGGCCATCCCGATCACCTTTATGCTGGCTGGAGGCAGGAGAGGTATCTTTGCTGGGACCTCGTCTTGTTCAGGAGACCTCGGAGCAGATAGAGTTGATTCGAAAATAGATGGATACAACACAGTCTCGGTAGAAGTCTTATGCTGATCAACGGAGACGACCTCTGGAGTTCGAGGTCGAGGATCAGGTTTTCCTGCGTATCTCACCGAGCTTGGTACACAAGAGGATTCAGAGACCGGGTAAGCTTTCACCACAGTACATCGGTCCATTTGAGGTGTTGGAGAGAGTTGGGATGGTTGCCTATCGATTTCAGTTACCTCAGAGGTACCAGGATATGCACGACGTCTTCCACGTTTCTCAGCTCTGACGATACTTTTCAGACCTGTCTCATGTCTTTCAACCCGAGGAGGTTTAGCTTGAAGCATATGCGTCATTTGAGGAGCAACCCATCCGGATTTTTGATCGCAGTATGAAAGTTCTCCATGGCCGGTCTGTTCGTCTAGTACGGGTGCTATGGCATCACGGGCGAGTGCAAGACGAGACTTGGGAGAGGGAGGCCGATGTACGATTGCAGTGGCCAGAGCCGTTCGGGGTTTCTTCTTCTGCGCCTCTCTAGGTAAATTAGGGGACAAATTTCTTTAAGGGGGAAAGTTTGTAAGAACATGGATCTTTGTTTTCATGTATGTCCTTCCTTTTCCTGGAGTTTTTAAGAAAAGAGGAGTTCTAGAAATTTTTCAAGTACACGCTGTGTACTTTATGAGTACACGCCTTGTACTCCCTTGCCCCGCCAGGCCATGTGCTGGCCATGTCTGGACCACACACACGGTGTGTAGGGGTGAAGTGGAGGCCACATAAAGTGGATTACAGAAAAGTAGAGTACACACCATGTACTCAAGAATTACACGCTGAGTATTTTCTTCTTTTTCATTAAACGGACCGGGGTCGCGCTTAATTGACTGATCTGTCTTCTTCTCCAGCGCCTCCGACTGAGAGTGACCCGTACAACCACAAATCTTCTCCGAGCCCCCAAGCCCCCTTCCGTTCTCTAAATCAATTGCCATCGATTGTGTTGGAACCGCAGTGGTGAGTTCTTCCTTATCCTAGAGCCTTTTTTTTCCAATTCCTCCTCTTTCTTAAGTTATCGTGGGTTGAACGTTTTGCGGGTTTTCATAGATCTGCACCATTTTGAGGAGAATAAAGTATCGTGGTTCAAGTATATCTATCTCCTAGGATTGAGGTAGGTGGTTTGTACCTTACCGTTCAAAGTCTTTGAGTTTTATGTGAAAATTCCACCAATACCCATTAACGGGGTATTGCGTGTTTACTGTTTTGATCTTATTGTTCTCCTTCCTTGCTTGCATACTTGTGTAGAGGTAATTTTATCATTTTTGTGGATAATTTTTGTGCTTGGATGTTTTTACCATGCTTGTTCTGGTTGCGACATTTGGGTTTCTTAAGCCTTTGGCCGTTGTACTTGTTTCCATGCCTTGTGATCGTAGGACAAAATGATGTTGTTAACATGCTTGTTTCTCCATAGACTATTTAGCCATGTATCATTATAGGAGTAATTTGGTTATCCAAGTAGATCTATAGGTGTACTTTGGCCTTATAGCATTAATATGCACTGACTGGCACATGACCGTGAGAACCCAGTGCTATAGACTGTAAGGGATAAACCGAGTGAGCTTCCAAGAGAGTCTTAGATATTATAAACTATACAGGGATAGACCGAGTGAGATTCTTCAGAGAGTCTCTATACCTTGGTCCAAGAGGGTTAGACCATGTGATCTCCCTCCGAGAGTCCCGGGCTACCCTAGACTATAAGGGGAATTGACCGAGTGAGCTTCCCCAAAGAGTCTTATAAATTCATATGACTAAACCAGAGGGGTTAGGCTGAGTGCACTGCCTAGAGGGTTATGATACTTCTTGGATAGGACCATAGGGGATGGCTATGAGTACTTCCCAGAGGGTTTTACTGCTTGTGTTAGATGTTGCTTCACAGCTGCTTGTTGTTCTGTGAATTGATCACTATTTTATATCATCCTGTTTACTGCTTACTGATTACTGCCTGCTGTTACTGCTACTGTTGACTTCTTATTGAAAAATTACCTGCCATATACTCACTAACTGTTAGGTACAGATCTTTGGGTGGTTTCCTACTGGGATTAGTCTCACACCCTGTTTGGGCCATGGTTTTGGGCCCAAGAAGACTATGTTGTTGCCGGTATAGACAAGGGAAAGTGCCCTTCTAATTCTGGTACTTGATTTCTTTGGGGAAGGAGAGCATGGGACCAAGCTTTGGCTTGCGATGCTGAGGAGCTGTTTACTTTTTTTTGTACTTGTTTTGGTACTATTGTATTTTTCAACATTGTGACTTGTTTAGATGATTTCCTAGATATGTATCATGCATCATTTCATATATATACATATGTGATCCAGTTGTTGCTATTTTAGTCTTCCGCTGTTTATTATTGTTGGTTATTTACTGCTTCTGCTATTGCTTGCTTATTTACTTCTGCTGTGTACTCTTCCAATGAGGTCATAGTTTCCCCACTATCACACTCAAGGCCCTCGCTGCTAGTTGGCAGCCTCTGGATTTTGGGGAAATGCGATTGAGGCCATGTGACCAACTGGGTACGGGGCGCCTCTAGGTGGCTTCCAGAATCAGGACGTTACAAAATATATAATACAACCAACCTTATTTCTATCAAGACTATTGAAAAAGGAGAACGTTACTCTGGTGTACGTATGGACTACCGTCTCCATGAATGTAACGCTGATTATTTTTTTATAAACTTATTAAATGATTTTTTTTAAAAGTATAATTTATGTATAAATATTATAATTATTTCATGATTATTATTCTGTAGATGTCATATAATGACACACTTTTACCATATTTGACCTACCAAAGTTTTTTTTAACACATAAATCAAATTTTTCAAAACACCCGACATAAACATAATCATTTAATTAGTTGTAAAGAAATATTAAGTAATTAAATAAAAGTAAAAAATATGAAAAAGGTTATAACGAAAGTAGAAAATTAATATAATTTTATTATACAGGAAGTTAAAGGATGTTCACCCAAAAGGAAATACAATGTAAGGGATTCTCATATCACTTTTTAGATCTATGAGATATATGTCATGTTCAAAACATACATCTTTTTGTGGTGTATCTACTACCCATTTTGTTTTATTATATCATTAATAATTTTATATTCATTGAATTTTAAAACATTAAATTAATTTTATTCCATCATGAGAATTATGATTTAAAATGTTTCCAAATGGTATGGGACACTTTAGAATGTTTAAAGATTATTTTCCTTAATAATAACTTTAATGATCTTCCTATTGTATTTCCATTTGAAGAAATTATATGAAAACTATTCAATAAAACCTTTAATTTTCTCTCTTATGGTTATTTATGACCATTTTCAAGTATTAGTACCTTTTTTCACTCTTTGTTACTCAAAATGTGTTTGAAATGTTTTTTCAGAAACCCCGACATTGTTTCTATCTTTAGTTTGAAAACCTATTTTGTTCTAAAAATAATGTTTTATTAAAATGTTTAAAAAAAATAATTTTTTTAAATACATTTTCTCTCTTTTTTTATTTTACTAATGATTTCAAATGAATATTCTTATCAATTTCTGAATAAGGTATTTTTCTAACTTTTTACAGTGAAATTGGAATGGTATTTTACCTTGTACGAAATATACTGATCTACCCACCATTATTTATTTGAATCTTCCTGTGCATATTTAAAAGGTTAATTTTTAGATAAAATATTTTCAAAAAAAAATTTTAAAGAAATTTTTTTTCAAAAGGTTTTTGAAAACAAAATGATATTTTCCTCAAGAATTTTTTTAAAATATATTTTTATAATGGTTCCATTCATCAATTAAAAACCCCCTTAATTTTACTCCACTTGGGATATGTTGTATTGATACCACCTTTAATATTTCCATGGATGATTTAATATTGATTTTTCCAAGGATAATCTTTATATTAAATATAGATATTTAATAAGGAATATTACATATTCTGTATGAGGAATGCTTTGGACGGGTAAGAAATAGGTTGGGGACCATCTAAGGTAATCCCTACAGGTTGAGGATTGGTTATTCAAAGCCCCTCTCATAAGATGAAATAATTGGATAGTCACCTTATACGGTTTTTTACCCAATGTGTTAAACCTCCTTGGCAAAGGTCTTGATGGTACTGGTTCCATGTACTAGAAAACATAGATTCTGATAATTAAGTACTTCCCTCATTTGGTTTTAGTTATTATTCATCCATGATATTTTTCATTGACATATATATGGATACATTTCATGTTTAGTTCATTTATTAAGTTTCATGTGTTTTAGTTTCATTCCTTTCTATAAAGAATTTTCCTTATCAAGTTATTTTTATGGAATGTGTTTCTATTTATTACCTTTACATATTTTTTATTCACTTATTTCTCAGTCTGTTGATTATATGGTATGTGTGTTCTATTATTTACCATTCCATAATTAATATTCTCATTGATTCATTATTTCTTCTGATATACTTTACACTTACCAAGAATTTGAGGCCACCCTTATTTTGTTTCTTTACTAGGAATATAATAAGCGTACTATGAAAGATATGTAGTAATATTCTAGATGAAATAAAGTTATCCCTGAAGTTATTTATTTATAATGAAGAAAAAAATCATGTTGTAATTAGTGTATTAATTTGTAATAAATCCTCATGTATTTATCTAGTTTACCAAGACTAATAAACTCTTGATCCTTCAGGGATTGATTCCTTGTGATCATTCTAATGTAATTGACAGAATACATCAGCTTTAGGATTCTTAGGTCAGGTCACTACACATGAGAATAAAATTTATTCCTTTAATTAAACTCAAAAGTAATTTAATTTAGATCAACAGAAACACTTAGTGTGTGAACCTTAAGGACTCATTCTAATTCACATTAGGCAGGCAGTCTTAAAGTCTAAGATTATTGTATAGAAATGGGTCGAGGAACCTAAGAGAATAACTTAATGTAGCAATGTTGACAACCATATAAAAACACTCACTGTGTAATACAATCCCTATGTCACAATATCTCATCAATCAGGTTTCACATCCATGCCACCAACCTATTTTCTCAATATGTCTTTCCATGAATATCTGAAATAAACATGTTGTTACACCATGGATAGGGGAATTAATGTTCCAAATATATTCCAATAAAAGGGCCAAGATATCAGCTTCTATAAAGATTGAAGGGAAAAATCCTTCCTCGACTTATTTATTAATGACATGTCACTCGTGACACACCCAACATACCAAACTTCTCTGTATACTATTATCGTTATGGTTTACAAAATTCTACTAAGAATACAAGTTATAACATGCATTAATAATAATCTTAAAGTATAAGGACCATCATACATTCTCATATATAGAAATATCTGATGAAACCAAAACATACATAATTCCTACTTGTGGGTTTTTTCTCATAATCTCCCATCATGGATATTACCAAGTGTGAAATTCATGAGTAGAAGCTTCGTATTCTTATGAGTACGCATACCTCAACATCTATGTACTTTGTGTTCCATCATTTTACATTATCCAACTGCATAACATTATTTGAGAATATCATCATTGCACATCAAGAATCTCATCATATTAGGGAACCATTATGACCATATCAATACTCTTGGACATTATTACATTAGAGTCATGAAAAACAAAAAACAATATGCAATAAGAAGTTTTATTAATATTCAATACATTTTATATTTATGTAATCAAAGTACAAAAAAATTTCCTAGGACACTAACTACAATAGATATTTGGGCGCCAAATTGATAACTTGAGAAAGGGAGAGAATGGGTGATGATAATAACTTGTTAAAATGAGTTTAACTTGTATATTTTCTGTATGTAGTCAAATATAAAATTCACTTCCTGTATTTAGGAAGACATGATCATGAATTAACATATATTTAAGGTAATTCTCATTTATAATTATATGTGAGTGTGTGTAATTATTTATATTAGTCTATATATATAATATATATATAAGTGAAATATGACATATATATTAATTATAACAATAATTATATATTGTGTGTTAAAATTTTAACTTATATACTTTTATTTTTATATATGTTTTATTATATATAATTTTTACATTAAAATGTACATACAACAATACACACACACATACATGAATAAATAAATATATATATAAACAAATGTATATGTAGACACACATATATACATAAAGACAAACACATAAATTGGTAAATTTACACATATTAGAATGAATAGATATATACAATTTCAATATTATTACTAAATAATTAATACAAAAATTAAATACAAACATAATAAATAAAGATATGAAAATTAATAGAAATTTATTTTCTATTTTTATATGTAATTTATAGAGTAATGAAACATATTACTATATAAATTGACAACATACATTGCAAAATAATAATTTATAGTGAAAAATAAAAATTTACTATGTAAAATGACAATTTACTATGTAACTTGACAATTTACTATGTAAATAATCATAGTGAAAATTTTAAAGAAACAATTTATGATTTAAAGTGATAATTTAACGTGTAAAATAATAATTTTATTGTGTAAATTCCCAATTTACCAAGTAATTTGATCATTTATTTGGTTAAGAAGGATCTGATCTTAGATTTTCAATATGATGTCATATAGAGGACCTCATATTCAGGGGTTTTCAAAGTACAGAAGATCAATGCCTGATTTCATGTGCCTACACCCACTGGCAGGGACGATGGGTATGTTGGAGATGAATGTGGGAGGTTGTACCATTTGAGGACATGATGTTGTGAGTTGGATGACTTGTGGGTTAGATACGACCTTAGAGGTGCAAGCTAGGGTTATCCTTTGGAGATAACATAGGGATATGATGCCTTCTCGTGATGTGGGGGCGACGATTGTGATGGCGGAGGCTTGTTGGTGTTGACGATCGTAAGACGATGAGTAATCTAAGAAGATGTTGGATTTTTTCAGTGATGAAGGGATATTGCTGGTGTGGATAGTGATGTTATTTTGATGCAGGGTTAGTGGTGACAACCCTAAATGGAGTCACGCTGGAGGGTTGATAGTAGTGATTATATTATCCGCAATGGATTACACGTAGGATATGTTCTTAGAGATTTCTATTACCTTGGTATGTGATTTTATGACCTCGAGATACGGACAGAGATGACCTCATGGGGTGGATGACTTTGGTAGCTTTTGATATTTAGCACCTGCCACTTTTTCTTTGTTTTGGGTGCAAATAGGCTATTCTTAGGATGACAATTTGGATCTTTGTTATAGGTGTGGTGGATTCAATTGGGTACTTCTATATATGGTTGATGTTAAAGTTTGGCCACTCAATGAAATCATTTTGGGCTTTTGGGACTTGTATTATTGGGTTTGTGGATCCTTTCTAAATGGTTTAGGCTTTCACTTTGGGCTAGTTTTGTGGAACTAATGGATCGTGAATTTTTTGGGGTCCTCAAGTCTCAGTTTTGCTGGTACTCTTGTTTTCCTTTCTTATGTTTGGGGGTAACTGGTGTACCCCATTTTTGTTGCTTTGTAGTTTACTTCCTTTGAAATAATTTGGCGATCATGTGGTAAAATTCATGATCTGCACCACTTTGGGTATTATTAAATAAAATTTTATCTTTATCCTTATGAAAAATAATAAATATACATAGTAAATTTGTTATGTTTCATTGTAAAATAATTAATAATACACATTATAAATATACATAATAAATGGAATGCAAATATACATAGTAAATGAAAACATAGAAATTTTGTAAATATAACATAGTAAATGAAAAAATAGAAAATTTAAAATGAATTTATATATATATTTACTGTGTATTTTTTCAATATTTATTATATAAACTTTTTATCTAAATTTTATGTGTATATTTTCTTTTTAATTCATTTCTATTTACTATATATATTTTATCTATATATATATTTTATTTATTATATTGAAAAAATAGTAAATTTACTATGTAAATATACAAATCAATTACATAATAAATTTACTATGTATATTCACTATGTATATTCACTATGTATATTTATTGTGTATTTTTTCTATATTTATTGTGTAATTTGATAATTTAATTTGTATAGAATCTATGAGAAAATTATAAATTTACTATAATATTTTTAACAAGTGGTTGGACAAGTGGTCTGGAAACATCCTAATTATATATTTACTATATAAATTTAATGTCTTATTTATCTATTATATACATATATATGTGTATGAGTGTGCATAAACTAAGGATTCATACCCTTATTGTATATTTTTCACTATAAATAAATGCTTTGTGTAAATTTAAATTGTTAGTTATCAGAGTAAATTGTTAATTTGTTGTATAAGTTTAATTTATGGTGTGTATGTTTTTATTTACAATGTAATATTTAAATTTACTACGTTATTTATAATTTAATTGTATAAATATAATTCTCAATGTTGGAATATATATATAATGTTTATATTATTATATAAAACAATATTTTTATTTTTATTAAACAAAATAAATATACATAGTAAATTTATTATGTTACATTGTAAAATAATTTATAATATACAATGTAAATATATATAGTAAATGGAAAATAAATATACACAGTAAATGGAAACATAGTAAATTTGAAAATATATCATAGTAAATGAAAGCACTTTAAATTTACTATGTATTTTTTCAATGAATATTTAATTTTTTCTCTATTTACTAAGTATATTTACTATGTATTTTTTCTCTATTTAATCTGAATATTTATTATGTATTGTATGTTTATTTACTATATTAACAACATTGTAAATTTACTATGTAAATTTACAAATAACATTCATTAAAATTTATCACACATATTTACTATGCATATTTACAATGTAATTTAATTCTATATTTACTAAATCATTTGATAATTTTTTATAATTTAATAATTTATTTTTTAACTTGATAATTTATTTCATAAATAGTCACTGTTAAAATTACAAATTTACTTTATATGTTTATTATATCAAGTGGTCGGACAAGTATTTTGGATATTTCCCAATTATAAATTTACTATATGAATTTACTACAGTATCTATTTATTATGAATATAAATATGTGTTTGTTTTGTATAAACTAAGGTTGAATTCCCTACATGTATATATATCACTATATATATATAATAACACTTTATGTTAATAGTAATTATATAACTATAATAATAATGTTGTTATTATTATTATTATTATTATTGTTATTATTATTGTTATAGACCCATGATAGTGAATGTGGTTTGGGAGGGGTGGTGGCTTTGGTTTATATTCAGGGGTTGATCCCTAGGTTTTCTTCATTGGGTTCATTGTAAAACAACTTATATTATGATTATAATGGGTATATATATGTGTGTAATTCAAAAAATGGTTTAGTAATCTTTCAACGCATTCCATGCACCGTTATTTTGATTTTCAATTTTCCCTCTCATTCAGTGCCCTTTGGTAATTCAAAAATCCGCCTTGATAGTTTTGATCTTCCCTTATGATGTTATTAAGCTTCATCAATTGTCATTGATAAGGTTTTATACCACTAACCAACCTTCGTTTGAGGATGTTCTAGTCAGCCCGTGATCACTAGTTTCTCTCATATGATATAGAGAATAGGAAAATTACCAATAAGATCCTTCAATTAAGGTATTTTCTAAACCTTGGATATTTTTGGAAGGTGCTCCAGTGTTTGAACTTTCAAAAACTATTTTTGATCTTGTTTTGGTAAAAGAAAAGGAATGATTACATCACTCATAAAAGAAAAGAAATGATTTTTATTTCTATTCATTTTTACTAGATTTGAAATTTAGTAAAATAAAAGATATGATTATATTTCCTCTCTATCTTGTTGGTTGAAAATTCTTAAAAGAAAAGAAAAGAAATATTTTATCTCAAATTGATAAAAATGACATTTTTAACAAAAAAACACATATAGATAGAACTACATGGAATACTTTCTAAACATAAAAAATAACCATAGATTAGGTCCTCACAAATAGTATAACTATCACCATGTCTACCCAACATCAACCATTTATGATAAATTACACAAAACACACTTTTAAAAAAACTATTTCCTTTTTTTATGAAAAAAACAAAAAACCATAATTTTGATTTTAATCAAGCATTGTCTTTCATGTCACAACAATTAGGAAAACAAAAAAATTCAGGAATTATATTAATAAAAAAATTAAAAAAATTAAAAAAATATTTCCAGATAATGAAAATTATTAATTCATGACAATCAAATTTATTTGAAAGTTAATTATAAAATTTATTAATTTGAAATTATGAATTCGAGATAATAAAAAAATTAATTTTAAATTATAAATTCTAAATAATTATGAATTCAAAATTCTTAATAAAAAATAATTATTAATTCAAAATTATTAATTGAAAATAGTTAATAATTCAGAATTAATAATTCCAAATAATTATTAATTCAAAATTATTTATAAATTATTTAAATAAATTATTAATTCAAGATAATAAAAATTACTTATAACCAAAATTATCTATAATCAAAATTATCTATAAATTATCTGTGATTATTTATATTCACATAATTATTTATAGTCAAAATTATTTCTATTAACATAATAAAAATAATTTATAAATTTTTTATTTTTGGTATTTTTAAGTTACGTTGAACATAGGAAAGTCTTTATTTATAAATTAAGTTGAAAAAATACACATGAAATTATTTTTTGTTGTTATTATCAATTACAAAAAATATGATAATTTATATAAATGTTAATTCAAGAAAACAATATATCCATGAATAATAAGAACATTTATCTTTTTTATGAAATTAAACAAACCATTAATTTGAAATTATCAACCAAATAAAATTTATTTCCCATGATAATGAGCATATATAAATTATCAAGGAAACTAGTATAACCATGAATGTTATCTATATGGTATTTCATAAGTACCTCAAAAAGTTTTAATACTTAAACATGAATAAATAAACAACTCAATGGAATAATATGGAATTCAAATCGCAAACATAAAATACTAATAAAAAACAAATTAAAATATAAATTATAATGCAACATAAAGGAATATAATGAAATTATACCATTACTCAACATTTTGCTAATTGAAAATTAATAATCAAGTCGACTTAACCTGAATAAATAACATTGTTTGAATCTAAGAATTACTAATAATTTGGGTGATCATTCATTATAACATCTAAAGTCTCTTTTCTAAACTCCACTGGGAAATTTAAGAATTGACTTGTCCTCTCTAGCTTCATAGTGAGACACATATATTCCTCAGTAATAAATTTCGAAGAAATTCCTATTTATTGTAGTATTTGATGCACCTCTCCCCTGGTAAGGATCCTTGAGTTCTATCTAAATAAGAATTTACCTTCCTCAAAGTAGATGAAGATTCATGTAATTCCATATTTATAATTCCAATGACCTTTCATTATCATCAAACCCCTTTAATTTTTATTATTTTAAAAATATTTTCTCTTATATGAGACATCTCATTTGTATATATATCTATTACATAGAAATTTTTTAATTTTTCAATATTTTGAAACCCCATTTCATAAATACCATTAATTTTATCTTCATTGTCATTATTAGATGAGTATTTCCACTCTTGGACTTCTCTTTAGTGGTTTTATCACCTACACCTATCAATTTTTTTTCAGAAAAATTTCGATAAGTTTTACAAAATTACTGATAAGATAATGTTTTCATTTCTCAGCATGAGGATCTACCTTTTATGGTAATATATATACACACATAAGTAAAAAAATTAAATGTACATAGTTTTTACTTTCAAGAAAAAAATAAAATAAATTTAATTATAATACATACCTCAATCAATGCCTTCAATACTTCGGGTTTAGTAGTAAACATTTGTGAGATAGGAATCCACGCAAAAATCATAAGTATGCTTAAATAAATCATAACATTATACAAAATTTTTCTTAACTGTCTTTAGTCAATTCATGATTATAGAATTATCGAAAGACAAGTTATACTTCTATCATAGTTATCTAACATATCATCATATGTCAAAGTTGTTAAGGTGTCATTGACCTAATTTCCTTCAACATGTTGATGATATAAAGCTTCGATTATTACATCGTCCATTTTATTTTCCCATGGAATATTTTCTCCTTCATAATACTTTATATTCATCATTTCTTCCTCATTGATAAATCAATGTTAAAAACAAAAAATACAAAAGTAATTATAACCAATTAAAATTAAAAAGTATTAGATATCTTCAATAATCCATCAATTTGAAATAAAATCATAAAGATTAAAAAATAAAAATTGTGAAGATAATACTTAAATAATGAAACCATGTTGGTAAAATAACAATAAACATGATAAAAATATGGTTCATCTTTAATTATTAACATAATCAACATATATATGAGTTTGAATTTCACATATTATTTTCTACCCTTTTTTACATCTCCATCAATGTCTCTTATCTCACTAGCAACTTATTCATCTTTATAGTGATTTTCAAGGGTATTATCCACCTCAAAAAGAAAATTTCCATTTTGGTATGATCCCATTAGAAAGTTTTGTATCATGGAAAAAATTAATATAACATTTAATTGTGTTTCATCCCAGTATATAGACTCCGTTTTAGTAGCTATAATTGGAAATCGTATCCTTAAAATGCCAAAATTTCTCTTAGTAGCATTGTGCAAAGAATCTTGTCGATTATGAAATAACCATGAATCATTTTTCTAGAGGATGATTGGAGTACTCTTTCAAATTATAACATAAACCTCTATATGGTGGTATAATAACACTCCATAAAATGTTTCTTGCATCAAGGAGATAAAATTTCCATATTTAAAATAAAAATTTCACTATATAATGAAATTAAATTTACATATTTTAACAAAAAAATATTATTTTCAGTATAAATTAAAAGTTTGTATTTTCAATTTCTCCTCTATAGATAATTTTTTTTAAAAAAAATTCAAGTCCAATGAGGTCCCCTCCCTTCTGAGAAACACATAGGTAAAATTTAGATAAGATGTACATCCACATAGTATGTTCAGTGTGAGATAACCTTTTATACCATAATATCTTTGTGCATCATTATTATAAATATTGACACAAATTGTTTTTCCATCCAATACTTCTATAAAGTCCTTTTAGTTGTTATACATTATGATGGATTTATAAAATATAAAAATAAATAAAATTTAAAATTTAAAAATTGACTACATTATATAAAACGTAACTTAAAATATGGGTTACATCCTTTAATATAGAGTATCTCGGGAGAAACATTAGATCCAACAGGTTGGAAAAGAAATTTATCTTTTGATGATATTATAGATTTCAGAAACCATGAAAATTTCTACTTGTTGTCTGGATCAATGAAAAAAGGAAAAATTCCTATTTTTCACATTATGTGAAAAAATATAAATACATTTTGAAACTTTTTCTGTAACCATTGAATACATTTTCAGTTTCATACCACCATATATTTTTAGTATAGAGCACAAATTTTTAAAATCTTGTGGCCCCATACATATTATACTATGAAAATTGTTATCACATTTAATATGGGACATGATTTCAACTCAAAATTTTTGGTGTTTCGTGTAATTAGTGGAGTGGTGTATCTATTTTTTATGATGATAATTTAATGAAAATACCAAAATACCACTACAAGACATATAAGCTCAGAAACAACTATCTTCCAACTATCATTCCGTTTAATCAAATGATTATTTTATGGTCCATCTTGTTGACTCCATTAGGACAACAATTTTTTTTTAAAAATCAACACAATTTATTTAATAAAAAAATATAAATATGGATATATATAAATGAAAATTAAAAATAATGAAATGAAACATGTAAAATAAAATTAATGTTTCATACAATATATTATCTTAATTTTTTTTAATATTTTTTATTTTATTTGATATAATTTATAAATCAATCTGTATAATATTAGTATTTTATTTTTAAAAAAGATATAATATTTATCTTATAAATAATTCATTAATAATATTCATAACTTCACTTATTTTTATAAGTCATAAATTTTATAATATAACTTAATAATAAATATATAAAATATATCACGCACAATGTAATTCCAACATCATTATTTATACTATTCATATCTCAGTTTTCATAATTTCACACACTATTTAACATCAGTAAAAAAATATTTTAATTATTTAATTATATAAATATTATAATATAATTTTGTTTATAAATTTATTGATAACTAATTTTTTTGACATGTAATAGACAATAAAAAATAATGGAGTAAAACATATAAAAGATTAATAAAAAATTTCATATAAAATATCATCTTATAGATTTTTAATATATGTTATTTTATTTAATAAATTTTATAAAATTTTATTTACCATATTAATATTCTAGTTTTTTTAAAAAATATTTCTATAATAAACTTCTTATAGTAATTGGTGAATGTAAATATAATATGGTAATAAAGAGACTAGTTTAATATTTAATTAAAAAATTCAATATTATTATTCATAATCTAACTTGTTTTATCAACCATTTTATAACATAAACTAATTATAAAACTATAAAATCTAACAAAAAAACATACACGTTCTTACTTATTAATAGAATTAATTAATTTTCTAAAAATAATTAAAAACAAGTGATGTTATATACTAATTAAAATCATTTACCTAAGTTTATGTATAATATCTTATAAAAAATATAAATAAAATATCATTATTTATAATATTAATATCTCATTTTTCATAATTCAATCATTATTTAAAAGTTTTAAACAAATATATTAATCAATTCATTTCATAAAAATTACAACATAATATTTGTTTTTGTTTTTTGATAATGCATTTATCTAACAAATAATTTACAAGTAAAAAAGAATGGAGCTAAACATGTAAAGAATTAATAATTTATATTTTATAAAAAAATTATATTTCACCCCTTTAATGTATTTCATTTTAATTACTATTATTTATGATGTTATCTTTACTATATTAATATTGTATATTAGATAAAAATATGATATTTCTTTCATAAATTTATTATAATATTACAAATGGTTGGTTGTATTTAAAAAATTATCTTAACATTAATATTTAATTAAATAATTCATTAATATTATTTATAATCTCAATTTTTTTATAAATCAAATTTTTTTAATATAACCAAATAATAAATCTAGGAAATCTGTTACATTAGATAAACCTATAACCCAAATATGAAATATAATTAAAAATAATTAAAAAAATATGTTCTTGGGAAAATTTAAATAAATATATAAATTAATTTGGCCCATATACCAATAAATAATTACAAGTTATCCACTTTAATATATTGTTTTTTATACTTGTTTCAATATTTTTTTAAGAGAATATGTATCACATAAAAAACATAAAAATTTGAAAAAATATAAGTATGAAAATTTGTTTAGGAATCACATAAATCACTAAAAAATAAGTTATTCCTAATTAAAATAATAATTGTGTTCTGAAAAAAATAACATGTAGGTATAAATCAATAATTTTAAAAAAACAATTGTAAATCAATATATTATTACAAAAAAAATAAGAATTGAAGAGAAAGAAAAAATGAATTACTTGTGACAAAAATTCACAAACAAAATGGCGGACATTGATAAGGGATGGGAGAAAAAAGTGGGACAACAGAAAATAGAATGTTAGAGAATAGTATTAGGATGGTGGAAGGGATTAATTTCAAGGATAAAATAGTAGGTTTGAAGGTGGTATAAAAGTAGGGTATTATAAAAGAGGGTATGATGAAAGGAAATTACAATAGTTGAGTGTGATGAAAAGGAATTACAGTAGAGGACTACTACGACGTTGAAGGATGTGGATGATGTCATCTTTAAGGGTGACGACACTGTAACTTAGAGGAAATAAAAGCATGAAGAGTTTGTTTATATAGACATGTAAGGATAATATGGAAAATTTTAAAAATAACTCCAACCAGTATATTATTTTCATTACAATCATCCTGATTTGGGGGTGATCCAAAATTAGGAGTCGGAGAGAAAAAAATATCCCCAATTCTACACCAAATATATCTCTCTGTCACTTTGACTTCTCCAAATCACGGAAATATATTTGAATCATTTCTAATATTTTCTTTCCTCTCAAATAACCTGTGCCAAATGAGTTGTGAGACAGAGTTCTTGAATTTTTTTGTTCTTCATTTGTAAACCTGTTTTTATGTTTGGGTGGGATCTTTTTCTATATCCATATTTATTACTCGTTGGGTTAATTCAACTTGGTTCCCTTAATATTTGGTCATGGTTAACATCCTTAACATAGGGATCTATGTATTTTTCTCTATTAGATGAAGATACTTGATTGGTGTGATCATGGGGTACTCAGGTCTTCAATCAATCTTTCTTACTCTTGTTTAGATAGGCTATTGATTTTTATAGGAGAAATGATTCATCATCTACTAAAATTTTTATCTATCACCTCATATATCTAATGATATAAAATTTCTATATTCTTCTTATTATCATTTTGGATCCCTATCATTAGTCAGAAATATGTAATCTGATTCTGGATATCTTGTTGATGGAATCCTTCATTGTGAATATCATCAGACCTGTAAAATGTTAGGTTCAGGAGGTACAACATCACCAAGCTCTTGTGATGGTTAAACAACTTCTTATCAAGTTAACCAAATATCTACTTACTCAATACCTTCCTCCACTATCTATGAGTCTTCTCTAACCTCCTCCTATTCATTAATAAGTGGTGCTTATATAAGTTTTGGATCAGGAATTGATTTTTCAGCACCTTCTCTTTGAGGAAT
Source organism: Viscum album (assembly GCA_963277665.1). Taxonomy (NCBI): domain Eukaryota; kingdom Viridiplantae; phylum Streptophyta; class Magnoliopsida; order Santalales; family Viscaceae; genus Viscum; species Viscum album. Next base: position 68,448,630 of record OY728158.1, read on the forward strand.
TATGGGATTTTGAATTTCATTAATCGTCTGGTTCTTATGGAACATGAAATCTATACTTCTGTTCACCTTATTCTCTTTTAGGTCCCAAATATTGTATCTTTATTCCATATCTCCATCACCAATGAAGGTGCACGTATTATTTTTTTTATAGCATCTTCCTTAGTTCATTAGACACTTGTGGAAATTTCTAACAACCAAATACTCATAAATGATAGAAAGAGGGTTATTTTCTATATCATCTCTTTTGTGGAATATCAAAATTCAGTGGGATCGATGGTTTTTTTATGAGGTAGCATGAAACCTGAACATCTTCTTCCCATAATAGCTTTGATAGATTATCCAAACTCATCATCCTTCTAACCTTTTTCATGATGGTTCTATTCATTCTTTCTAAAACTTCATTATATTGTGTGGTCCATGGGACCCTCCTCTCTTGTTGGATTCCCTAACTCTTACAATAAAAATATAATTTACTATATTTATACTCTATTTCATTGTCTGGATGAAGACACATCATCCTCCTTCAATTTTCCCGAGCCATCATGGAATGTAATATCTTGAAATTATCCAATACTTAGTCCTTCATCCACAATAAGAACACCCATACCTTTTGATATGAATCATCAAAAATGGATAAGAAATATTTGTTACCTCGCAGTAAATCCACCACCATTGGACTGTGTATGCTAGATTGTTCTATATATAGAAACTCTTATCTCATTGATGAAATAGTATTGAATGATATTCTATGTTACTTCCCTTACAAGAAATATTTTAAAGTATTGAGTGATACATCCTTGTCAACACTGATTTACTTATTATTTTTCATGATAGATAACCCTCTATCATACATGTGTTCGATTATCCTATGCCACTAATTAGATGAAATCTATCCTTCCACAGTGTTGAGTCTATTTTCATATATCATCACATGAGTTTTGTTCAACATATTGCATATGTGTCCCCGTGTGATGATTATTTCACCTTTCCTCATCTTCCATGCTCCATTGTTGAAGATGTAGCAATGACCTTTTTAATCAAATATTATCCTTGATAGTAGATTGAGTTGAAGACTTCCAACATATCAAAAATCCTTCAGGGTGATTGTGTATCCAACATTTATTTTGACCTAGATATCACCCATAATAATAATCTTCACCAAACATGTATTACCCATCTTAACTATACCAAAGTCACCATCTTGATAAGTTAAGAAATACTCACGATATAAAGTTATTTGGTATGATTCTTCATTATCGACCACCCATTATGTGTCTTAGACTTATGTGTGAAAGAAAACATCTTTTTCTTCTTGGGAGAAAATAACAACTTCTCTAGTGACACTCAGGTTCATGACTCCATTTATTCTTTGGTGGGTTATACTTTATCCCTTTTATTTTATAAATTTTTAGTAGTTATTCTTCATTTTCCCCTTCATGCCAAAATGGTAGCATTTGTATACTGGTCTCCTACAATTTATGGACCTTCCAATAATCTTTCTTCCTCCTATGATTTCAACCCCATGAAAACTTCCTTGTTATCTCCCTCACATATCTATGATGAGAGCTTGTGTTTGGTTGTAAATCACGTTTTTCCTTTGGGCCACCTCATTAAATAATCCATCCTTTAGGATTGGCTTGGTATGTTTTCCTATAGAAACCAATTTTCTAAGGGATAACACAAGTGTATACCAATTATTGAGATGTGTGTATAATAGGCAGTTCCCATGATCTTTATCAGTTAATTTTTTTCCAAAAGCCACCAGTTAATTCCCTAGGATTTGGAACCCACTGGTTTGTTAAATTATAGTGCTTCCATTCTGTAGCTGAATATTCATCAACCATTTCAAATAGAGGATATAATTCTAAGTGGTCTTTGAATTTTATGTACTTTCCATTTTTATCCAATGTTTGTACATGATAGTCTCTTGAGAAACATGGCAGAAAATTTTGTGATTGATCCATTGGTGGATTCGGTTGATCATCCTCTTATTTAAATTCTTCCACCCATATTCATCAGTGACATTGGTTTTGACTCCCTTGCTCTCAATGGGGTTAAAAATAACCTTATTATTAATTAGATCTTACATTCGATACTTCTAAATAGTATAGTTTTAGGAACTCAACAAAATCATTACTCATATGGATAATCCATCCATTAAATTTTAATTATATAAAAATTAGATCATAATTTAAAAAAAAGAGTTTACCATTGCCCATGTAATCGGAACAAAATAGTGGAAGAAACTCTTGGATCAATGAAAATGTACATAAATTTATAAATATATCATCAAATTAGTGTCAAAAACCAATATCGATTGATGACTTTGAAGTGACATGGAGATGATGCGGCACTGATGTGACATGCCTGGGCAGTCACTTGAATCTTTCCAGAAATTTTTTTGATTCAAGAAAAATGGAGTATTCTTTGACAAGGGGTTAATGTGGAACCCTGAAATTTGATATATCCTAGGGATTTATTATGAGATACATTTTAGACACTATTTTCATCTTTTGAATCGCCTTGACCTGAAATTTTAGAATATGGATTCAAACTATTAATCCTAGCTATATGATTTTTCTGGTGGATAGAAAAAATCCTCCTCTTTCTATCATTTCACCACAAATGGATATGTTACCAATTTTTATGATTCACCAATAATATAGAACGGTAATTAGAGAGAAAAAATTGGAATAAAATAGGCTTTATTTTAAATTGAAAAAATCTTTCAACCCCCCCCCCAAGGAACCACCTCCTTCTCACTCTCATAGCTCAATAAGGATTTCTCCCAAATACAATGGATCTTTGTATAGAATTTTATGATGAATAAAGGTTATAATAAACTCTTTAAATTGGAATATTGGGAAGAATTCATGTTTTACATAACTCCTCCACCAAACTCTACAAACCATTGGACTTCAAACATAAAAGGAAACAACCAATATGAAATTATTCTATGGTGGGAATGGTGGGTGAACCATCCACTAACCAATGTAGCTGGACATTATCACCATTATATTCTTCACCAATAGTTAATTTAACTACTTCCCCTCTATTAGTTTGAAGGTCTTATTGTTTTTCAATAATCAAAGGTCAATTTTAAAGAGAAGGATTGATCATCATTGGGAATTTCCAATCCACTTAGGGACCTATAACTTATTGAAAATGGATCCTCTATAGATAATACCCCTTCATATAGTGAGACAAAATAGATTTACTATGTATGTATCCATTCATGACTTGAGGAGAGGAGTAATGCATATATTCTACAAACTATGACTCTCATTGAGGAAGTGCATCCAAATAGGTCTATATTTAATGGATTAGATATATTAATCCTAATGACCCATACCAAAACTTATACTATCTCATTTATAGTATATTAGAGTCCTAATGAAATAGATTATAATAAAAGGAGGCAGATTATGACTCATTATTTATTGATAGTGTTCTCAATTAATACCATTTCCTTGTTGAAGGAAGTACTAGATTTTGATATGTTATCAATAGTTAAAGAAAGTAAGGATGAGAAACTATAGGAATCATGGATTAGATAATGACAGGATATCATATAGGATCATCCCTTTTTCATGGTATATGGATGATAATTTTTAAAATTATATTTTTGTGTCTTCAGATGTAGAAGGTAGTGAAGTGGCTGATGAACATTTCGTCAATAAATCCTTGTAATTTTTATCTTCTGTTAGAATATGAGATGTCATGTAGGTCCCAAGAAAAGTGAATATATCAAGATAAAGGTGAGATATTGTGCCTATAAAATTATACTGATCTTATAACCTAAACCTAAAGAGAGAGGCATCCAAGTATTTATTTCTATGTTAGAGTTTCTTCACTTTCTATATGTTGTTATGTATCATCATATTTGGATATTTTAAAGGGAACCAAAAAATCTAGAGCTCGAAAATACTACATACTGGTTTATCACACTCTAGGTGCTATGGATAAATAAGGAATTTTTATTATCTATGGTGTATAAAAATCATGAAATGATAGAAAGGTCTCACCTGTAGAATTATATGACTAATTTTGATCCTGGAGCACTCTCATGGTTTGTGGGATGGGACATTAACATTATCTATGATCATTCTAAAAAAAGTAGGATCAGGACTATCTAGAATATCTATAGAAGAATTTAATGAATTTATACCTATTAATAAATAGATGTACTTGGGAATTTTGGGTCATCATTCACCTAGTAATATAATCATAAAATTTAGAGATGTGTGTGGAGACAATTAGATATTTTTTATTTTTAAATGCATGGGATGAATACTTTTAGTAATTTGAAAGTTACACACCTGCCTCGAGTCTTATCATATCACTATACACTAATAGTTAAGATGGGGGATATATCCCTTGTGACTTGAAGTTTCATATACACTAGGTTATGTATCAAATTGGTTAGGTTACTTCAAGTTATTAGTTCTTCTTTGAATAAAAATATTGGTGTCTCACCCATTTCACAGATCCTGGGGAAATAAAAAAATATAAAAAATGTGATATTAAGGTGGAATGAGGACCGTATAGAGGATGTTGATGTCGATGAAACAATATATAGGGACATTAAAATCCTCAATATAAGATTTCTAGTGGAATAAAACTCATAGGTTTATGGATAAATATAAAGGTTTCAAGATTATATGATCTTGATGTTATTAAAGGAAGAAGTTGAAGACAAAGAATAGTTCACAGTCTTGTGATTTCTGGAAGATGACCTCAATACAAATTAATTACATTAGTGTATTAAAGAAAAATATTTCATGCAGGTACACTTAGTCTACATAAAATATATGGATTAGTATAATCATATTTATACATACTCAAGTTATTAAAGGATTTGAATATGAGGAAGAGGACCATTTATTCACTTCCCTAGGTGATGATGGATACTACATGAGTCCCTCCCCCTTTGAATGGGGAGGGACTTGTGTCACCTTCCATGGAATATTGACCTAATTCCTTTATCCTCTTTTCTAACCCTAGTTTCCTTCTTTTATTCCCTAATATTACACTCATCCCTAAAGTTCAAGTCCTATTCTATAGTTTACTGCAACTCTCACTCTCATCTACATAGTTTAAAAATGCCTCATCCTTACTGAATCTAACACTGGTGGATCTATTCAAACAAAATAATTATCCAGTTGACCCATTTGATAGGTTTTTATTCGAATATTTGGGATTACAGGATTAAGAAACTATGGCTCTCCTTCACAATATATATATCATGATTCATTTTATGTCAAAAAATGATTTGATCATATCCTAGTCAAGAGCTCCCCATATCTATGAAGGATCTTACTTCTACTTATTGTGGTGGTCTTATGAGTTCTATATGAAATGTGATACTTCAACCATGGTTCTAAGGTTAGTTTTCTAAAAATACTTATTCCTTTTCTATAATCCTTTAACCATTAGAATGTTAGGGAATATGGTTGGCTGATATTTTTATTCTGATAGTAGAACAAGACCTCTTTTCAATCTTATTTCCCATAAAATCTTCGTTGAAGTTGATATTTTGAGGCCACTAATATTATATGTTTGGATTTCATTTAGGGAAGACTTCCATTACAAAATACTAGTTTTCTTTGAGTCATGGGTTGATTTATATTCTTCATGAAAGTGACTGGGGTAATTGATTTTAGTGTGCTGGAGAGGGTTCACAAATCACAACCAGATGATTGATCTGTGTTTGGATAATAGAACATGTATTAGTTATAAGGTCTTGATTTCTATTCATGGTGCATGCCTGAAGAATTATATCCAAATTTGTGATATTTTTGTAGGGCTATGGGGATTTAGGGGGTACATGCATCAGGTTCCTCAGACCTAAACACTATCATCACAAAGACTTCATCTTATTAAGAGGTCATGTGTAAGTTGACTCTAAACATGAGGTGTAGATAAAGGAATCAAGTGAGGAAGGTCCTTTTGTCTGCATGCCTTAAATAATCCCAATAAAGGACACCCAACTCCAAATTAGGGTTGTGTGAATGCACTAAACATGCCGAGCCTTAGAAGGACACCTTCAACTCTAAATATGGGAAATCATTTTGAAGTTATATAAGTTAAGGATCCAATTAATGATAAAGGGGAATGACATATGGTGGCATCAAGAGGTTGAAATATGATATATATTTTCATCCAATATCTTCTTATAGAAGGGGACAATATTTAAATTCAAGGACTATATAAGGAATAGTTTAGCTATGATAGCTTTAGTTAACTCTCAGTGGAAATTTTATCGGGAATGAATGGTAGAGGACTTCACAGCCCAAGGAGGAATAAGGTTTAGAAGGGAACCCAAGACTTAGGGAGATTCATTGTGAATAAGTTAAAGAAACATAAAGGGTATAAGGACTATTATTACTTTCCCAAACCTATGGAAACCAGGTTACCAAAAAAGGGTGGGGCTAACAAAGTGCCTAAAGGGAAAGACACTATATAGGACCATGTTTATAATAATATTATTAAGATCCAAGGTGAAATTAAAATAGAATACTATGTCATTCATAAGGAACAACAACAGTTTGGTAACAAGATAAAAGTTACATTTCAGGAATTAGGACCTTCTGAGAATATAATGATAAAAAGGGTGGAAGTGGAAAAATAATTTTCTTAGAGATCATATTCCACTCTAAAGAAGAATTACTAAAATTATATTTCAATTTCAATGATACAAAATAGTGTTTTAATAGAATTTATGAAATAATGATTTTATTTTATCTTAACGGGGATAAAAGGTTGTTGATTAACAAACAAGACTACATGTGACCATGAGGCTTCAATGAAAGGAAAATCAATTTATAAGATTATATCCAAAAATGTGACAAGATATCCAATTATTTGATGATCTTTTCAAGGTTGATCAGGATACAAAGTTAGCTTCACTTCAATGGGGGTTATATAGGGTGATTTATTCCATTAATACAAGTCTCATATTTATTTAACTTATTCCTTCATTCTGTATTTAATGACCTTTTTCTTTGAACATTTGATCTTTCCTAGTTTTCCCAAAAAGTTTTTTTTAAATAAAAATTTATTTTCCATTCAAAAAAAGATATAGACACACTTGGTGACTTTTATATAATACATTTTATAGGTGTTCTTATCAAACTTATATCACATTCTTATATTCCCGGTCAATCTATAAAATGTAAGAAATTTGTTAACGATGTTTTTTCTAGGGTTCAAGAGTATAAAAATGCTTTTATTAATTTTATTCCATGAGATAAAGATATCTATAAAGATATCAAGATATGGGTGTGTAAAAAACACCCGGGCCTAATGGTTTTTTATATCCTTTTCAAAAAAAATTGGGAAATTTTCAAGGGGTGTCGTGAGTACTGTGATCAATTTTTGGTGGGGATTATTAATCCCAAAGTCTATGATAACCATTAATTTGGTTCTTATTCCCAATATTCAACTCCTATACCACTTATAACCCTTTTGGTTTACTTACCTTTTTAATTATTCATATAAGATCATTTTTACCATTGTTAATAACAATTTAGTTACTATTTTACCATCTATTATTTCATAGGATCATCAAGGATTTATCAAGGGGAGACGTATCTAGAGGTATTTTTATTATCCCATTAAATTAGAGAAGATATAGATTATAATTTTTTGGAAGGTAATTTTTATGATTAAAATTGACATAGAGAAATCATTTGACAAGATGTAATGAGGTTTCACTCTACTATCTTTGAGGAAGTTTGTATTCTCCAATTATACATTTGACCCACTGTTTATATTTTTTCCACACCATGGATGTCTATCTATCTTCTGGGAAGGATATTTATTTTTTTAAATCAATTAGCGTTCCTTGAAAAGGTGATCCAAAATCACTGATTCTTTTTATAATTATTCAATATTCCCTAATAATAAACATGAATGATTCTATGGAATAGTGGAGAGTGGGTCAGTATGTATGTAGCAATGGGAACCTCATAAATTCTTAATTTAAATTTTTAGATGATATTTTGGTGTTAATCACTAGAAAATAGAAATATATTTCCAAAATAATGGGCTTTATCAAGATATATGTAATGTAGAGTAGGCAATCTATAAACAAAAGTAAAATTAGACTTATAGTATATGATAAATTAGTGATCAAGAGGAAGGAGCGTTTGGAGATATGTATAGTAATTGTAATACCCTGAGATTTTAGTTAATATTTTATTTTAAAATAAAACCATGTCTGATAGCATATACAACAGGAAACATCGAACTTAAATGAACCATGTAATAATATTTAAATATGACTATTATAGTCTAGTCATCAGGTTGGTGGGTATGAATAATAATAACCACATTATTAAATATATGCAAAATAAGTTTTAATTAATACAAGTAATTAATTTAATCATGGATTTTAACATTTATATAACTTTTTAACTAGATAAAGAAGAATAATAAATTCATTTTATGGTTTGAAAATACATTTTCTTCAAAAATGGATTTTATTACATTTTTTGTGTGGATATTATAATTAATCATTTCATTTTTTATAAATTTTATTTGACAAAATGGATTTTATTTTTGAAACATTCATGTCAAAATTATCTTGTAGTGATTATTTATAATTTTTCTAACAAAATTTATTTTTATGAAAATAGTGAAAAAATACATATTTTAGAAAAAACTACCATTTATTTTCTTTTAATTTAAAAAATATATTCTATTTTGATTGGGTTGAAAGTCACAAAAGTATCCTTTTTAAAACATAATCCAATTAATTTTATGTGAATACACAACATAATTTATTTTTGTGAAATATTAATTTTATGTTTTAGAATGATATTTTTCAAAAAAACATTTTCAATACATTTTTCATACCTATATTAAAATTAATTATGTACTTTTTTAGGAATTGAACTATGAAAAATAGATTTAATATTTTTAACTAGGAGGTTTAAATTTGAAAAATAGTTCAATTAAATTTTTTATAAAAATGAATAGTGAGTGTGGTAAAAAAAAATTCACCACAATAATAGGTAAAACAGATTAATTAAGGTTAAAACTATGGGATAGTCTCAAAATTAATCCAAAACTTATTTTTATTTAATTTTATGAGTACAATTATACAATAACCATCATATCTTTGAAAATATGTCATGCTAATGCTACATTCCCTTCATTATGACTTTTATATTATTTTAAGTAATGAAAAATTACAAAATGTCATTCTTTAGGATAACTCCTCATTATTCAAGCATAGAAACACCATCTTATAGGGTTTTCAAAGTTTATATATAGAGTTTATATCCTCTACTAAGTTCTTCAAAATGAGGTTTGAGTAAGGCCTTAATATCTTTTTCATCCATGAAGTATCAAGTGACATTTGAGTTCATAATCTTCAATGGTGACTTCTCTTACTCCCATTTCTTCTCTAAGTTGCTCATCAGCTTCGTTGGGATCCTCCATTATTCTTCATACCTCCTCATCCCTAGATCTATTTATATTTTTCTTCTCCTAGATTGAATCATTATTGATGGTTTTGTGTTTGGTTGGGATGCTCATTATAAGGAGACTCTCTAGTGTCTATCATGAGGGGCGGTGTTTGAATCCCCTTCGGGAATTGGTGATCAGCGACTAGGCGGATAATCTATTTTCCTATGAGGGGTTTTCACCCTAGATCATTATAGATATGGTCTTTCCCAGCTTGAATTTTTATTCATGGTTTGGTTTTTCTGTGGGTTCTCATCATGATGTTTTCTTATGTCTCTCCCCAATGGTGACGTTCAACACTCATTTCGGCATCAATGCTTGGTGTTTAAATAATGGATTTGTTTTCTGATGTTAGTTAGGGATTTGTGTATGTGGTGTGCCTGTGGTATGAAAATGAAGATTCTATTGGATTCTTTATGTAGGATTGGGATGAAGTTGGTGGACTGTTTTGACCTGGTAGTGTGCATTGAGACTCAGTGGTTCTGATTAGTGGTGGATAGTGGTTGTAATATTCTCTGGTGGTTTGTGGGACTATTGGTTTTTTTTGCTATAGCTATATTGGTGATCACTAAAATTTTTCATGTTTTATTTTGTTTTCGGCACAGATTATTGAGGATAAAATCGGGTGGGAGACCTCAAAAGAGTGGTGGGTGTGATGACACCCATAATTAATCCATTTGTTATCATTTTTTATAGATGTATGGGAACGTTTATTTGATTCTATCTCAGGTTTTCATCCAAATTTTGGGTTTCATTAGGTTGAAATTGTTGTGATTTACTTACAAAATTTTTTGGTTCGGAGGCTTGGAAAGATTAAAGGGTGTGTTAGAACCTTTCATCCATCTCTCATCCATATATATGTATTGGTTTGAGTAGTTCTCTTCCAAATCGTGCTAGTTCGGTATCATGAAACTTCTTAGAAGAGGCGGCGAGACATCATTTTGACTAAACTCACTATTTCATTGTTTTTTAAGGGGGGAAACAAGGCTTTTCCCAGTGCTTTCTTTGATGCTTTCTTCCCTCTTTCAGGGCCACTGTGACCATTGTGACTTATTTCGTTAAGAAAATTTCCCCTTTCATGTAATGGGGTACCTTTTTCCCATTTTTAAAATAGTTTACCTTTTTTATGTTTAATAAAGGGGGATTGACCCTCAACCTTTTCAAAACAACAAAATGTCGCACTCTTTCTTTTAATACCCCTAATATACTTTCATAGGGATAAAAAATTTTATTAATGGTTATGAATGGTTATTGTGAATATTAATATATTATTTCTATAATATTAATTTATTTTTAATTATGATTGATATTATAATTTCCTTGAATTTTTACGCAATGCAGACAGAAACCTAGTGCAAGCAGTAGAAAAATCAAATAAATCACTTTAAAAAAATAATGTAAAATATTTTGTATTAATTTTTTTAACCCATGAATTTCATGGATAATTATAATGTATAAGTGATATTTAAATAGTTTATATTATAATTTCATTGTTATCATGATGAATTTAAAGTTTATATATGTGAATAGTCCTAAAAATGACCATAAATGGTATTTAATGTTATTTTTTTTAAATCATTATAAAATTATAATTTTTTTTATTGAAATAAGTGAATGTAAAGTTTTATATAATATCATTCATCATTTATTCTTGTTAAATGTTTTTTATAAAATTACTTTCATAACTCTTAATGATAAAAAACATTTATACAATGGTTAAGGTTAAACATGGTCAATAAGGGGGTGAAACCAAAAGATAAGGTTTAAAATTAAAAATAAACTTATATAAATTCTACTAATTGATAATATTTAAACCAAAGACTCATTATATTTGAATATAATAGTGTTTGGATCTATTTTACATGAGTCAGACACATATCATATATTAATATATCATGTATTTACAAGATTTCCATTTACCTCACTTATAAAACGGAACCATATCTACCTATTCATCACACATCATGAGCCATTTATTTGAGATAATATATTCTAAAATATCTTTATATATTCTCTCCCCACATACAAGATCTATTGTTTTTTCCCTAAGACCATCCAAATATGTTTTAAGGTGCTTGACAAAGGAGGATTCTCAAAAAGTGGTATAACTCTTAAATGAGTTATTTCATTTTATTTATTCTTATACCACCTTAAATTATGTTATAAAAATGATGATTTAAAAATAGAATTATCTTAACTAAAATAAAACGTTATTATACATATGTAGAAACCCTTATTCATCTCCTTTTCTATTTTATGGAAAATGAATATGCCACACTTAAATACATGCGACCCGTTGTCTCCACATAGAAGTGTGTTTCATTTTTCATCACCTACTAAACAAGATAGTAATTATGATATATTTATATAATTTATATGATATTTTTTATATAATTGTTATTCTATAAATATAATATACACTTATATCTATGAGAAATTGATAATTTCTCTCATGCGCACGTGTGGGCTACCACTCCACAAAGTGATAGGATTCATTTTTATATTACCAACATGAATTAAAGATTCTAAAAATGTATATATTGAATAAAACATATATTCATAAAATTACTAAAATTTGGGAGATTATGGAATAATTTTATAACTCTTTTAACCATGGATAATATACCAAAGTAATTTTGGATAAACTAGTTAAGCAAACTTAAGTGGGCGATATAAGAAAGAATTATTCAATAAATGAATTTAAAAGGATTATAAAAGGAATTTAGAATGGAATATACATTAATAATGTTGTTGATAAATTATTTAATGAATTTATATTAATTATACTGTAGGATAAAACACATATAACTAAGAAGAGACCTATGGTTTGGGAATTTTATACAATCTCATTTTATTTCAAGACTGTTTATGTTCAGATTTCTATAGGAAAGCATTTTATGATCCTAATCTATTAAATCTTGTCAATTTTTTATCCTCTAGTTATGTTTGGGGTTTAAACTTTTGTTTTCAAATTTTTAACTTTTTAGATCAAGATTAAATTTATAATTTATATATAAGGGACACCAACATTATTTCATTTTTTAGCCCGAAATATTTGTCTTCCATATCAATGTTCTTCAATTTTTTTATAAAATATTTTCAATTATACATGAAAATTTTAAAAATGTCATTTTAACCACTTTTAAATTTTTTGAAAAGGATTATAATGTATCTTTTTAAATTTTTTCCAAACAATTCACTTTCTTTTCTTTTTAACAAACTGTAAATATAATGTCATATTTTAACATATACGACACACATGATTTTTCCCATCATCATTATAATTATTTACATTTAAGATTCCCTTACATGTTTCCATGGTTATTTTTAATTAAAATGATTTTCTCAGTATTCTGGTAATTTTTATATAAAATATTATGAAAATAAAAGGTTATTTTTTTCTAAAAGTAATGAAATAAATTTCGGAAATGATTTATAACTTAATTTTTAAAACAATGTTACAAAATCATTAAATAAATTTACTTTCAAATTTTCACTTCCATTTTTCTCTATATATCTCAAAACAACTTCCTTTTGTTACAAACATTCATTTTTTTATGAATCATTGGTTTTATTTCATCATCTACTGATTTATGGTTTTAGGTTCATTAAACTTATCTTCATCATGTACCCTATCACTCTCCATCATTTTAGTGGATCTTATTTTCACCTCTAAGTACAAATTTTAAGTATCATGGATTTATATGTAATCATTTCCATATCTTTGATGTTATATTGACCATATACCATTTCTATATATGGTATTAGTTAATTTAATCTTATCAAGAATGATATTTCATTGACTAGGGATATATTTCAAATTCTTGATTGAATAAGAATAAATATTGATATATAAGTCATTTTGAGAATAAACTGTGTTGATAATTCATTATCTGAGGAATGCATAGCGAGTACATGCAAAGGGTGGATCCATGTGAAAGATATCGCCTAGATGCTTTGACATGTCTTATGATACAAAACATTAGTACATATTAGAAGGGTAATTGGTGTATACCTACCCATATAATAAAAGTATCTTAAAAAAGTTATTAATGGCATTATTCATGATATCTTGGTTGATCCATTGATGAAAATATTAAGAATTTCCATATTTATAAATTTAATATATTGAGAATTTTGTTTTCATTATCCATGTGATTGCTATGTTGATATTATCTAAGTATTTACTTTAAAATCAAGTTTTTTATTGAATGGTATGTTTTATCATTCTCCACTCTGCTATATTTATTATTCCTTATTTACTCATGATATATTCCACAATACAAACCCCTTATTGAGCTTCCAAGCTCACCCTTTATTTTCTTCCTTTCCCAGGATATGAAGAGGGGTTTTTGAACAAAATTAAAGGACTCAAGAAGTTTATTTTATGGTATTATTTATTTTCTCGAATATAATAGGTAAATTATGTATGTATCCAGTTTCTTCAAATTACCAAACTGATCAACCTTGGGTGGTGTGATGCCTTATATGTTTTTCCAATTTTATAAGTAAGAACCGACTTTGGGTTACCAGAGTTAGTGCTGATACAAATGGTATTAGAGTAAGTTTATTAGGGCTATTGGAAACTATATTTTTGAAGAACATAGATAAAAAGAGAATTTATATAAAACCTTATATTATTTGAAAAAATTTACCTTCATATAGATTTATATTCAATGTCTAAATATTAATTATGAGTTTGAGTTGACTAAGTGAGTGTAATTGTTTAGAGATTGATCATAGAGGAATGAGGGTAATTAAAACCTATAGTAAATGTAGGGGTTACTAGGATAATTTTATTATGGTATTTATTGATAATTTCTTAAAATACTATAAAAATTATGAATAGAATGAAAATCAATCATTATTGAAATTTTTATAGTGAAATGAGTTATATGAGAAATTTAGTACTTATGAATGTTGATTTTTAAAAGTTTCTTATGTTTATAATATTTTCTCCATGGATGCAATATTTATGAATCTTTCTAAGATAGATATAAATAAAATAACATCCCTCATAGATTTATGTAACATATAAGGATTTGAATTTAAGGTAGTAATAGTTAAAGTAGAGAATATATGATTATGATGTAGTTGTATTTATCAATGTTTGTTTGGTATGATGATTAAGATAAAGCATCCAAGGATAGTTAAAATAAAATTTGATTGTGTGGAAAATTTGGAAAATATGATTTTTAACAAATATGTTGAATGTTATCAATAACACTGAATTTCGTTTATGAAAATGTGTTACCTTTATAGATATTTATTTTATAAATGTTTACACAATCATTAATTTTATTTTTTGATATGATAAGGTGATACTTGGTGAATTTAATTTCAGTTTTTGTGTTTTATCTATTAAAAAATATTTTTTGGAATATTTAATTAGGTAATATTCATATTAGAGTGACAAATGTTTTTCAAGGATAAAAAAGAGGTGATTTTAGAAGAATAAGTGATAAAAGCATTTTGATTTTTGGGCTCAAATTTAATAAATATTATTTGAGGAGTTTTAAATTGATCTTTGGTTAATATTAAGTTTTTTGAGATTATTTTTTTCTAAAGTTTTATTCATATTAGTTATTTTTTTATCTTGTGATATCAATTTTTTTATTAAGATATAAGAAATAAAATTTCACCGGTTTGTGAATCTTATAGTGGATAAAATGTTTAGTCTAGTTCTTAAGGACTGAAAAAAATCATCATAATCATGATAATTCACATCTAAGAATGAAACCATTCTTATAGAATGGGAAGATATAAATTAATTAAAATTTATCATATTTTTCTATCCCAATAGAGAAGGGATTTCTCAAACACAAGAAAAATAAAGAAAAATATATCGGGTATTTTATAAAAATTTACACTCAAAGACCATGTTAAGTGCTTAAAAACTCATTTTAAAGTATGAGTCTTATAAAGGTACATTCATAATAAGTTTCTTGGTTTTAAAATATTTATTAAAGTTCCTGAAAAATATATATCTAATTTTATTTATATATTACAATATAGTCAATTCAGAAAATACGATTTAAATTTGAGAGGAAGAAATTTCTTTGAGGGTAGAATATAATACCCCAAGATTTTAGTTTATATTTTCTTTTAAATGAACTCTAATTTTGATAGTGTATTCCACAAACAACATTTATCTTAAATGAACCTCGAAATTATATTTAAATATTAATCTTGTAACCTAGAAATTGGGTTAGTGGGTATGAATTTGAATAACCATATTACAAAATATATGTAAGAGAATTTTTATTTAATATAAATAATTAATTCAATCATTAATTTTAACATTCATTTAATTTTTTTAACTAGGGAAAGAATAATAATAAATCCATTTTTTGCTTTAAAAATCCATTTTATTCAAAAATTGTTTTGATTTCATTTTTTGTGGATAATATAATAATTTTTTATTGGATTTATAAATTTTATTTGAAAAACCTGATATCATTTTTGAAACCATTATGTCCAAATTATCTTATGGTTAAATTTTTTGATTGTTTCTGAAAATATTATTGTCTAGGTGAATAGTAAAAAATACCGATTTTATAAAAAATAATCATTTATTATATTTTAATAAAAAAAATTATAATATTTTTATTTTGAATTTAAAGACAAATAAATATCATTTTATTAAACATAATCTAACTAATTCCATGATAATCAACATTATACTTGATTTGGGAGTAAAATTATTTTTATGTCTAAAAGGGTATTTTTTGAAAAACTGTTTTCGATGTGTTTTTCATACATATATAAAAAATATCTTCTTCTAATTAGAGAAATTTAATCTTGAAATAATTATTTAATATTTATAAAAATAATTTTTAAATTTGGTAAATATTTCAAATTTAGTTTTAGTCATAATAAATAGTAACCATGGAAAATTTTTATAACCACATTAATGGGTAAACGTGTTAATAAAGGTTAAAGATATAGGATAAGTTCTCAAAATAAAACCAACAGTTACCTTTAATTTATTTTATTATATGAATTCAGCAATAACTATCCTAACTTCAAAAATACATCATTTTGGTGCCACTTTCCTTCAATTATGATCTTCAAATTATTTTAAGTTCATAAAAATTTAAAAAATATTACTCTTTCTTTTAATATCTCGAATATGTTGTCATATGGATAAAAAGAAGATTTGAAAAGTTAAAAATGTTTATTTTTAATATTATTATAGTTTATTATAGTAATTTATTTCTAATTATTAGAGATATTATAATTTCATTGAACTCTTATGCAATGTCGATGCATTAGTTGTGCATGCGGTCGAAAAATCAAATAAATGATTTTTAAAAACATTAAAAGTAATATTTTTCAAATTAATTATGGTATCGATGAATTTAATTTATAATTATAATTTATAAGTTCTTTTAAAATATTTTATATTCAAATTATATTGTTATCTTGATTCATTTAAATCCAAAATATTTGAATAGGTCTGAAAATGACCCTAAATGATATTTAAATTTTATAAATATTTTTTAAATAATTATAAAATTATAAAAATATTAGGTTGAATCAAGTCAATGAATTTTTTTTATCCTATAATTCTTGTATTAATTATGTGCCATGTGATATTTTTAATATTACTTTCATGACTCTTAAATATTGAAATATTTGTTACAACAATTAAGATTAAATAGAGTTAACAAGGGGGTTCAACAAAATTTTAAGTTTTAGAATACCACATAATCTTGTATAAATTCTATTTTTTGATCAAATATACACGTTATACAAAATTTATTTAAATATAATTTATTTTAGATCCATTTTACATGATTTTTACAATTATTATATAGTAAAATTTTATGTATTTATAAGATTTACACCCACCCCACTTATAAAAAGAAATCACCTCTCCTTTTTTCCTCACACTTCATGAGCCATTTATTTTGTAAAATATCTTCCACAATAACATAATATAGTCATTCCTAATATCCTATATCTTATATACCTTCCATTAAACTATCCTAATAAGGATTTGGGTGTAAGACAAATAAGGATTCAGAAAAAGAGGTATAACTCTTAACTGAGTTTTTTTATTTCTTTTTCTTCTTCTACTACCTATTTTTATTATTTAATGACCATGGTGATATAATTATATAAATATATTATATATATTTAGATTTTATTATGTTTATTTTACATCCCTTATTAATCATAATTTCCATCTTATAAAGACGAAAACATCACTCGGGTGTGTATATGGCTTATTGTCTTTATGTAGCGTTGTGTTCCATTTTCAACACTACCTAAAATGGATGATTATTATGATGGATTTAATGAATATATATATATATGATATTTATGGAATTATTATGATTATATAAATATAATATATCATCTACATTCTTACCATTTCATCCTTTAGAAAATGATAAGGTCATTCATGCATATGTGTGGATTACCCCCACCACAAAGTGATATGATTATTTTTTATATTACCAACATGAATTTATGCTTATAAAATTTTATATAATTAATAAAAAATATATTCATTAAATTATTAAAATTATATAGACGATTAATCCATTTCATTACTCTTTTAACTATGAAAAATATAATAAATTCATTTTGGAGAAATTGATCGAACAATATTAAATAGTTAACAAAAGCCAAAAATATTCAATGAATGGATTTAAAATTATTATAAAATAAACTTAAAAAATTTAATATAAGTGAAAAATGTTCTTAATAAAGTATTTAACCAATTTTAATTCATTATATATGAGAATTAAACATGTACTACTAAGTGGATACCCAAGGTAGTATATTTTTTTTATAAGCCCATTTTATATCGGGAATGTTTATGTTCATATTTCCTTAGGGAAAATTATATCATACTAATCTCCTAAACCCCATATATTTTATTTAATTTTTAATTATTCAAGAAATTTTTTTAAAATGTAATTTTAACAAAATGTGAATTTATTTGAAATGTTTTAAAAGGAATATTTTTATATGTTTTCTGAATAAGTCATTTTATTGAATTTTTAAAAAAGTGTGATAGAATGTTATCTTTTAAAATATATGACATGGACACATTTTGTTGTTTTCATGACTGTTTTTTAATTTTAATCTTATCTTAAAGGTTTTCATAGATATTTTAAAATAAAATATTTTTCTCTATATTCTGGAAATTTTAATTTAAAATGTTATAAAAAAAGGATAATATTTTCTCAAAGGAATGAAAATATTTTTTGGAAATGATTTATAACTTTGATTTTACAACAAATTTATAAAATATTTAATGAAAGTTATTTCTAATGTTTTAGTTTCATTTTCCTATTTAATTATCAAAATAATTTCCTTTATTACAAAATTTCATTCTGATGATTTAATGGTATTATTTCACCCTCTAATAATTTATAGTTTTCTAGCCATTAAATTTCTCATGATCACATTCCCTATAACTCTCCATTATTTCAATGGAAATAATTTTCTCCACCAAATCCATATTTTAGGTATTATGGATTTATACGGCATCCTTGAGAAAGTTTTGATGTTTTCATAACTGTATATCATTTCTATATATGGTATCATTAAAAGGAATATTATTATGAGTGTTATTTCATTGACTATGGAAATATTCCTAATTCTTGATTAAATATAAATAAATGTTGATTTATAATTCATTTTGGCAATTTAATGTATTGATTATTAGATATATGAGAAATCTATTGGATGTGAAAGTGATGGGTGGGTTTTGGTTATAGATATCCCCTCGATGCATCAATGGGTATTGAGAAAAAAATAGGTGTCCATATTAGTTGGGTAATTGGTGTATACCTACTATAAAATGAAGGTGTCTTGGATAAATCCTTAATAGTAAGATTCAAGATATCTTGGCCAAGGTTATGATGGAATGTATATGAATATCAATTTTTATGATTTCCTAGTATTTATAATTCAGTTTTCATTATCCATGTGATTTATATGTTGATATTATCCATATATATAGTTTGAATTTGGGTTTTTTATTGAATGTTGTGTGTTTTGATTATCCTCCCTATCATATTAATATTGCTTTATTTACTCATGATAGTTTCCACTGTAAAAAATCCTTTCTGATCATATGAGATCACCTTTTAGTTTTTTACCTCTCCCTATGCTATAAAAAAGGTATATTTGAATGAAATTAAATAATGTAAGAAAGTTTTTTATGACATTTTTAATTTTTATAATGTTACATTGAAACCATGTATATATCTAGTTTCCCAAAAATTAGAAACTGTTCGATCTTGGGTGGTGTGATCCCATATATCTTGTAACTGAGTAATAAGTAATCACCGAATCTGGGATACTAAGGTTGAGGATTATTCATGAATCATGACGAGGGATTTAACTTTTAAATACCTTTGGGCGCTTTTGATTCATGGATGTGTGAGTATTCAATATTTTGCGGGAAATATGTCTAAAGTGTCTCTTAGAATTAAAAATTGGAATAATAAATTACTATCATTTAGTGTAAATTTTACAATGATCAAAAGTGTTTTATCATCAATGCTTATCAATGATCTATCTTTAATGGTAGTTCCTATATAAGTTATTTAAATATTGTAGAAGATGATGTCAGACTTCTTATGGTAAAGAGATGGAAATGAAAGATTTTATTGGATTGGATGGACAACCTTATCTCTTCTAGTGGAGGAGGGGTATTTACTTTCATGGCCTAGTAGAAAATATGAATTATTTTAAATCTAAATTGGCATGTTATTATCTGGGGGTAAAATCATTATGGTTGGGGTATACTCATACTAAAAATGGTAATTTTATAGAGGTTTTAGAGGGGGTTAAATATAGGTTGACATATATGATTTGGAATCAATATGTAACTTTCTTTCTGATCATCCTTGATTTGGAAGGGTGAGTGGTGGAAAATGGGGATGTTTCATTTGGGAAGGATTAGTTGGTTGGATCTCAACTATATTTTCTAGGGTTTATGGTCCCTATTATTATTATTAGATAGAAGATGGTATACTCAAACCCCTCAAATATAGTTCTCAATTAAGAATAGTTTATGGTATAAAATTAAATTGTTTTTTCATCTATTTAGGATCAGCTGGTTAATTTACTTGTAACAAGTGGTAAATTATTCCCATATAATTTCCAATCATTTAATTGGATCATTATACATAATATGTATTGGGGTATAACATATAAAACAAGATTATTCCCATTAAAATGAGATTTCTCATCTGGTGTATTAGGCCCCAGCCTTAAACATTACTTAATCTTGAGATATTTCAAGAATACACATTGAGGAGATTTTAATTTTTAGAGTTTTAGAGAATTAGATCATAAAACATGAATTAAATTCCACATTTAAACAAAGTGGTTATATAAAAGATAGTATTCATTTTTCCCATCAACGGAAACATATTTAAAATAAAACATGGAATCTTCCTTGACACTTCCTTGACACTATCATCATATCATGTACCTTTCCCTTGACCTGTGAAAAAACATTTCAAAAACTTGGGATGAGAATAAAAAGCTCAGTAAGGGATATAAAAATATGGAAATGAAACATGAGTACATGTATACATAAGAATCAATGAAATCTTACTTTACCCGTAAAACATAAGCACTTTAACATACCTCATCAAATCATGAATAAATCATAGAAATCATAAGACATAAAGGTAACTTGAGGCATTCATAAAATTCTTACATAGGGAGTAACCCTCATGGTTACATTTGGAATACACATCACAGTATATTCCCTAAATCTTTTTTGATAACCCTTAACGTTTAACTCCTTTGCGTTACCCAATGCATTGGAGAGCTATATCGGGCTCACCCGCCCTTAGTTTATCATAGAACCACTCGTCTTCATAAACAATGCCCAAGAACCATAACATAATCATAGAATATAACTTAAGCATAAAGGAAAGATAACATTCCCATATTGCAATAACAATATAACATATTAAGATATTTGAAATAATGAATCCGTTCTAAAACCATTTTCAAAACCATTTAAAACATTTAATAAAGATATTTTTGAATCAAAGTGTCCCATACCACTTTGAATATTTTAACATTTTAAACCATTAATATCCATATAAATAAATCCTTAAAACCAATTTGAAAACCTGGATATTAATGAGAAATATTTATAAGAATAAATCATTAAAACATTTAAAACGATATTTTAGTTAAAGGGTTTCAAACAAAATGAGAGACACTTGAATACACTAAATGAGGAATAACTTTTAATAAGAACATTATAATATCATGAGAATAAAGTGATTCATGATATAATATTCCAAAGGATAGTATATACACCATATAAGAGTGAATTGGTGCATAACAACAATAAAGTCTCAATAGAAATGTAAAATGATATGAAATCCCTTATAAAGAAAGTATCATTAAATTAAGGATAAATCAATCTCATAATTATGTGTGAAAAATATAAATACACCAAATATAATTGGATATTAAGTGTAAAACAACTAGAGGTCATTCACACATATTCATAGGATGGGATATTCAATAACTTCAAGTTGAACCCAAAGAAATCAAAATTGGGTTAAGAAGTTCCCTTGGTAAAATTCGACAGCCTAACGACGTCACTTTAAAGTTCATAAAATTAGTTTATGAGAGATAAAATGGTATCTCATCACTTGGAAAGAAAATTTACATCAATAAGGATATATAAGAACACATCCCAACATAAAAAGATGTAAATTAAAAGACATGACAAAATAAGTCTTTTAAAAAAAGGAGTGTGAAAGGTTCCCTTACCGATTTGGGCAACTTTCGAAACGTACACCCCATGAAAGAAGGGTCATACAATGAAGATGTAAATACCCAAATCGTAAAATAATGGGCAGTAATTACACCACACAAAAGTAATTAGTGGCCAATGTAGCATGAATCTCATGGGAATAGAAAGAGAGATGAAAATCCCCTTATGAAAATTCGGCAGCCTAACGGCGCCACATAAAACTTCCAAAAATGGATTGATGAGATAAAATAGGATATCTCATCATATTAACATAAAATTTATAGCAAGATTAATATAAAATAACATCCCCCAACCTAATAAAGATGAGCTTAAAATAAATGACATAAAAGAGAGTACTTAAAAAGAAAGAGAGATGCTGGATCCCTTAACTCAAGTCCGACTTGTCTTGTTCGTTTCTTTATATTCCTGAATAACAAACTTTTGTTCATTTATAATTTCTTAAGGACCTAATTTACAGTTTATTATTCAATTCATATCACATATTATTAGTTAATTATGTGAGTTCATATCAAATTTTTTTGTCGATGTTTGGTACATGAGTCAATAATGAACTTGTTTGAAAAGAATCGTCCATGTAGTTATAAGTAAATCATCTACAGAATAGTATTAATGATTTAAATATCATATATATCCAGTAAATATTAATTTTATACTATTCCATAACATTTGGAGATAAAATGAAATGAAATGAACTGTTCATGGAGATGGTAGGCCGTACGTACGCATGAACGCTACTTTCAATTCTTTGTCATATTAATGGAATTAAAAATAATTGAGAGAGATATATATATATATATATATATTATAATTCCAGTATAAAATATATGTTATATAGGTCACATAAGATCATTAATTTCATTCTTTATACATTCCATGTATTTCATGAACGAGTCACATCACTTGAGGGGGTGGTAGTCCACACTTCCTCATATGAAATTATCGCATTTGCACACCATGAAAAGAATAAAGGTATTATTTAAATATAAAATACAGAAGCATATATAAAACATAAATACCATATATATCATATATAAATTACATTTACATTATAATGGCCACCTTTAAAGGTTTTAAAAGAATATTGAACAATCATCGTTTCGTGAGGCAGTAATTCTCCATCCACAGAAACAGTATGTTATTTAACCATTAGACAGATGTGTGTGTAAGTGTAGCTCTAATACTTCTTAAAAAAATATCCAAGAATATTTAAGATACTGGTGTTGTTACAAAATAAAGGAATAAAAAGATTTTAGGGGGTTGTAGAAGCAAAATAAAACAAAAGAACATAAGAGAAGACATTACCTTTAAACCGGGTAACTCCCTTTGGTTTGAACCAAAAGGGTTCCTTGAAGAGATTTATGCCTAAGGTGAGGCTTCAATGATGAATAGAGGGATGTGGAGAGATGAAATGGGTATGGTTTTTCTGGGAAAAAGGCTTTAGAGGTGTGGGTAAAGTGGGATAGGTTGGGGACTTTTATAAGGAAAGAGGAGGGGCACTCTTGGAAAGTTATAAAATATTACTTTATTATAAAATGATTTTCAGATTTTCAAGGCCCCACATTGATGTATTTGTAGTATAAGGTGATAAGTGTTTGAAATACACCCATCCAATAGGTTTTTGACTTGTGTATGTCTTAGATTTTACATTATCGTTTCATTTTATTTAAATCATTAAATAATGAGGTAATCACTGCATCATCATGATGTCATAAATAATTTAATTTATTTAATGTCTAAAAATTATAAAAAAATACTATGATGTACGAAATATTTTTATCTTTCTAATTAATATTTATAGTAAAAAAATATGATTTGTATAACCCCATGTAAATTTTTTTTAGTAAAACAATACATGTTTGTGTCATTTTTACTTTTACTTTAAATAAAAGGAATTAATGTCATTATCTTACCCAAGTGGCCCCATGGGGTCCCAAAAATCGACCAATGGGTTTTCTTGGTCGGCCATGACTCATCCAATAGGGTTAGTACAAGTGTCAAGATATTTTAACTTTATTATAATATCATTTTTACCTTAAATCAGACTAATTACCTTTAATCACGATTAATAAAACTTAAACTTACTTTTCATCAAAAATTATTTTCATCCCATTGAACCAAATTTTTATTAATAATGAAAATAATTTATATTGGATTTTTGAAATTTGAATCACGGAAGTGGTAATGTTCCATTTAAATGAAAAATCAGTTTTTGTAACTACCACTTTGTGGTTTCACTATTCATCAAAAATTAAGGTTTTTTAGAAAAATACCAAAAATTCACCCTAATCTATTTTTGATATTAAGAATTCAAAAATGATGTCTATTTTACCAAATTCATAAAATAGAAGTTTCATTAATTAATTTTATAATTAAATCCCGCTGTAAAATCAAATAGCGTGTTTTTAAGAAACAATATCTATCAAAAGATTGACACTCGTTTATGTCCAATCTCAAAGTGATATTAATTCCAATGACCACCATTGGATTAAATGGTAAAAATCTATTATAATTTCACTTTAAAACCAATTAGAAAGATAATCTAACTATATAAATAAATTAGATTAAAAAGAGGTTTTGAATTAAAATACAACACTTTTCACTATTCATTAAAAAAATGAACATTATCAGAAAAATACCAGAAATTTATCCAAAGTAAATTTCAATGTCCCAATCATAAAGAATAAGTTTATTTTGACAAATATAACTTATAAAATTTTCAAAAGATTTATTTAAAAAAATGGTTCACCATCAAAAGGTGGTAAAACAATCTTTAAAAAATATTAGAGTATTTATTCTTAAAATTGCATTCATTTGGATTTTAAGCCTATAATATTTATTGGATAAATGTAAAAATACTTAACAAACATATGTAATAATTTTGTAGTTATTTCTGTTCATTCCCTCCATTACAACGGCTAGGCGTTAACTATTATAATATTATTATATTATTAGTGTGCCACATAAGATTTCAAAGAAACTCGTTGTTGCGTATTGGGTACGCCATCGAGCATATCATTCCCTTTAAAGCAGTATTAACATTTTATTCGCAAATATTGATAAACATTAGAATGTAATATTATTTATTTACCTGGGATGTTACATGGTGGGTCAAAATAAATGCACTACCGAGTGATATCATGATCAAAATGAGAGGTATTTCCCCTTTATTTAAATGTAGGTGTTGTATATATTTAGATGTGGAAAATAAAAATAACATGGTGGAATATTTTTTTTAGATATGGAACTACTTTATAAAAAATCTTGGATACCCATGTTCGTATGGATTCTTTTGAGACAGTTCTATATTCATGGTTCCTTTGCCTGAAAAACTAACATGAATGCTCTATACGCCAATGTATAGTTACAAAAAACCTATTAGATGATATTAAAAGGGTATAATTATGCTTTTCATGGGATTGATGATATATCATAGACCAATTTTCTTCACCACTATGCCAATTTAGTTTAGGATCTAGTTCTTGATATCAAAGATGATTTCCTAGATAACTCCATTCACTAGTTATAGATGGAGTTTCCTCAAATTTGGTTTGATAGGAAGAGTATATATACGAGAATATGGGTATGTTATAAACATAAATATTTTTGGGATAAATTTAAAATAGATGGATTAGATTGTGAAAATGAAATGGATAGGTGTGGGATAGTGAGGTATCATTGTGGTTTGATCGTCTGGAATTTTATGACTTCCCTTGGACATGTAACTTTTACCCTAGCTAAGGAGAAGTCTCGCATACTTAGCATAAATATATTTCATGGATTGAGAATTTCACTTGTGAGTATTGATATTTTTATTGATGTTATATTTAAATTTTTGAATGATCCAACAGAATACCCCAATGGTTAGTCAGGTATCAACTATAGGCTTGTGATTTCAAGGTAGAAGGGGGTATAAGTATAACTCATACCTATAGAGAATACAACATGTTGGAAGATTATCTATCCCTACATTGTTATTTTACTAGTGACATAGAGATATTTTTATCTCCTGGAAGTCTACCTTTTCCAAAAAATAGTTTTCTAGTGTCGATGCACAAGGTCTACAAGTTTTCATCCTCCTTGATTTTGTTGATTTTTTTCTCTTCTAGAAGTCTTTTAGGTTTAATCATTATATTTTTCAATTAAAATTCCTTATATAAATAACATTTTTATAATATTATAAGGTTTCTAATTTTGTATATATATTTATGTTTTAGTACTTTTTACATAACATTATATATATAATTATTATTATAAAATTTTATAAAAATGATAACATTTTTAGTATTTTAATGGTAATAATAATAGTATTGTTAATATAACCTGCCTAACTCCAATGTCAATAGTAATAATAATTATATATTTAAGATATATATAGGATTGGAATTGGGGAACTCTCATACCAGATGAAAAATTTATTTTTCCACACTCGACCTCCCGTGGAGTTGATAATGATTTAATTTAAATAGTTCCTTTGATATTTCAAATGAGACTTATTTACCTTTTTGTAATTACCAATAATCAATTTATTAAATTATGAACTATTTTCCACATATATTTATTGAAAAATTATGGCGTTTTATTTAATAAAATAACTCAATCTTTAAATTTCATATATTAATAATAACATAAATTATTGAATTTATAATATCTCAATTTTAATCAGAGTTTTTATTTATTTTATTTTTATAAAATAATTATAAAACACGGGTTTTCCCAAAACTGTATAGGATAGTTCATATGGGTTATGGGATTAATGGTCCAAGTTTAATTGAGCCCAATTTTATTCAAACAAAAAATTATAAGGCATGAACTATGTTTTTAGAGGTTAAATGGGTTGGAAAATCTGGCCTACATTGTATTAATTCTTTTAGGTATAAAGACATGAAGAATTGAATGGGGTAGAGAAATTACATGGATTATTCTATGAATTCTGATGTTAATAAGAATAAAATGATGGTTCCCTAGAGAAACAACTTGTCATCTAGAGGATGTATCAGACATAGGTAATAATTAATTCATGACTGATAGTGTATATTATAGTGATAAATATGGAATAATGAAAAAATATGGAGAGATACTTCTTAGGGAATAAACCAAAACTACACTATGTGTGATTGTTTTTGTACACAGGCAGTTTTATTTTCCATTTGGAAGATAGGGTTATTATGAATGATAAATATCACATTGTTTGTTTCTATATAGAAAATGTTGTGTCCCATTCTAGTTTAGTGGATATGGATCACACATATGATTAAATATCATATGATACATTCCTATGGGTCACAAAATTAGTTTAGAAAATCACATTATTTGGAGTGTACTGGAGGACATGCTCGGCTATCCCCTGGCCCCATATTCTGTGCGGCCTAATGAACACACCGTGTATTAGAAGATGACATATTACAATACATTGAAGGTATTTATAGAAACCCTAGAATTTTTCACATAACAATTCATGATTTTAAATATAATTCATCATTAGAGTACAAGCCAAGGATCGTTAAGTCTAGTGTCTTGGAAGACTAGGTACATATAACATAAAACATGGGCTAAAAAACGCTTCTTTATTTAATCTTCATAATGAGCTCCTAACTTCCATTGATCCCTTACATATGGATAGGGTACCCTGGGGAACACATGAACAAAGGAATGAGCAAAAAATCCCAGTAAGGGAAAAAACATAAGAATAAACTTTAATCACATGAGTTAGGAGGCTTGGAATAATGATATTGGAAGCATGGAACATATGGAATCATAACATATAAACATGGGATCATAAAAACATGGAATAAAATAATCATGGGATCATATAAGCATGAGATTATATAAGCCTAGTTTCATAAAGAGGTGGCATCAACTTTAAACATGTCTTTAGTACGAGTCAAGGCTAACCGCCAATCTTGTTTTCCATAGTAGCACACGACAAGGCTAACCGCCCTGACCGTCTGCCCATAATATTCTCATGAGACATTAAATTTACCCAATGTATTGGAGCGCTATCTAGGCACACCCATATAAGCTTATTCATGTATATTCTTTCCACATAAAGAACCTCAATCATACATAAACTTAAGAGTACCCAAGGAAAGAAATTGGAACACAATCACGTTATGAAGCATAATAAAAATGGGGCATAACCTAAAAGAATCCATGAAAGAAAATAATTAAATCATAAATAGACATTAATAATGTATAAAGGCATAAATCATGACAAGAGATAATAAACAGAAGTGATAACATGTAAAAATATTTTTTAGGAATCTTTGAGTCAAAACATTTTAGTGCGGTTTAAGAAAACATCGAAAATATCTTAAAACGAAAAGTGGCATAATATTTTTTTATAAAACCAGAAGTAAACCAGGAAGTTTTTTCATAATGAAAAGACTGATTTTATAAGGAAAAATGTTAATTAAAACATAGGATAGAGTACACTTGATAAAAGGAAATAATTCAGGAAGTCCCCTTAAAACGGGTTCACTTATCGGGAAGTAATGAGGAGAGAATCACTTAAAATCCTGCATATACCTGAAATAAAGTGATGAAAGAGTCTTGATAAATATACTTGGAACATGTAAAAAAAATTTATAGTATGCACAAGAAAATATAAGATAACATCATTTTGGTAGAAAGGTAGATAAGGCAACCCGAAGGAATAAAAGAGGATCGGGTAGAATTCTTTACGGATTTTAGGCATGGTATCGGGAGTACTTGAGGGGGATTAGTGAGAGTGGAAAGGGAATTATCATCACTTATAAATAAAGAGGGCAGTATGGGGTAGGTGATAAATCATACCCCATAATTAATAATTACACACAACATGTCTTATCATAGTGAACAAACTTGAATAAGAGTTAAATTGAGAGGATCCCTTACCTTAGGTCCGTTGGTGTTCTCCACATGATATTAATGACCTGAATAGTCAAATTAGGTTTATTAGTCAATAGTTACAGAACCTTATATAAAAGTTAAATATTCATTATACCCTTTTAAGTTCATTTATACCCATTTTGATTGATTAGAAGGTTCAATTTCATTGTTCGGGTCCGTTTGTTTCATTTGTTTTAATGATCGGTTCAATTGTATTTAGGTTCAAATAAATTGTAAGATGAAAGTGGTTGTCTAGAATTGAAGTTATATAACATTAGTGTACATCCAGTATGTTACATGCTTACAAAATTCATAGTGAAAGAGAACCTTTACATTAAATATTAATCATAAACACTTGAATTAATTTTAACGATTTTTCCCATAAATGACTTATTTTGTATTATTGTTTTATATCATGAGTGTATGAGGATTACAGAACATTAAATATGAAATATAAAATATATAATAATCTGGTTCAACCATAACATAAATGGTTTCATGACCAGAATCAAAATGATAAAATAATTTGAAAATACAATATCCATGATGCCGGTAATTTGACCCATTACGGACGATGTTTAATTCTAGAACATGAGGGAGAGGAGGAGAAGTATGATGCTTGAAATTTTCCATAAACATGGTTAGAATTCATAATATATTATATTCTGGAGCTTTCATGCCTTTTGGATAAGGGAAGGTGAAGAGGGTATAAGGAAAGAAAGAAAATGAAAACAAAACACTTGAAAACAAAAGAGGGTTTTTACCCTTTGATCTCCTCACTTTGAGACTCCTCTTGGGGCTTTTTTTTGGTCTTTTGGAAAGACAAGAAAGCCTTGGACGTGGGGAAGGAGCTTGGGAGGGTATTTGGGCAGAAATTTGGCTAGGCACAAGGCTTGAGAGGTGTGAGGGAAATAGGTAAGGAGAGAGTATTTATAGTCGAGGAGAGAGGGGTTTCCTTAATATAAAATTCATTAGTTTATTAATTCTCCACAAGAAAAGGAATAGTGAGTCTTGCATGACCAATTATATTAATTTTATAATGTAATCCCAAAAAAAGTGGGCTTAAATCCGCATAACATCACCCATGACTCTATAATTAGCTTACTTAGCTTTTTTTTTGTAAATTACGGTATTTCACTATTCTCCAAAAATTCAAGTATTTCAGAAAAATCCCAAAAATTTACCCCAACCATTTTTTGACGTGTAGAATCCAAAAATGATGTCCATTTTTCAATACTAATTTTCTAAATATGATTATTTTAATATTTTAATAAAATAATAATTTATTATCAAAACCAGTTTTAAAGCATTCATTAAATCATTCTAAACTATAAGAATATAGAACATCCAACATGAATATTATTTTTATACCACCATAGGTAAGGTTACTATTCATTAGGGTATATCACTATTTATAAGGGTATGTTAATATTCATTAGGGTAGGTTACTATTCACCAAAAAATATTTTTTTTATTAGACTCCAAAAAACATCTTGAACACAACCGTGTACGATGGATTTTCAAAATTCCAAACACAGAAGTGACAAACTTAAGTTTAAATGTCACTTATCAATTAATAGTTCATTATTATGTGATTTTATGGAATATTTATAAGAAGGTAATTTTCATTAAAAACATTGGGTCGTTACATTCTTTCTCCCTTAATAAATTTCGCCCTCAAAATTTCATTTTACATTCTAGGCCAAAAACAGGTGAGGGTACTTTTCCTTCATTGATTCCTCCAGCTCCCATGTTACTTCCTCAAACTTATGGTTCCTCCACAACACTTTGACAAGATGGGTTTTCTTGTTGCGTAGAACCTTATCTCTCTGATCCAGAATCTTTACTAGCTACTTCTCATAAGAGAGATCATCTTCCAACCGCACCACCTCTGAGCTTAGTAGATGTGAGGGATCAGGTATGTACTTCCTCAAGAGTGATACATGAAAACAATCATGAACTCAAGCCATATTAGGTGGAAGTTCAAGATGATAGGCCACAACTCCTATGTGTTCAAGGATCTCAAAGGGGCCAATATACCTTGGGCTTAACTTCCCTTTCTTCCTGAATCGTATGACTCTCTTCCATGGAGATATTTGAAGGAAGACTTTATCTCCAATGTCGAACTCCAAATCCATTTGACGGTTGTCAGCATAGCTCTTTTGCCGACACTGAGAAGCTTTTATGTGTTTCTGGATGACTTGAACCTTCTCTGTCATCTCTTGAACAAGATCAGGCCCATGTAGCTTTCTTTCTCCAACTTCATCCCAACAGATTGGAGTTATACATCGCTTTCCATACAGAGCTTCATATGGAGCCATCTGAATACTCGAGTGTAATCTGTTTTTGTATGAGAACTCAACTAATGGGAGATGCTGATCCCATCCACCTTTGAATTCTAGAGAGAAGGATCTAAGAATATCTTCCAGTTTCTGAATAGTTCTTTCAGGCTGGCCATCAGTTTTGGGGTGATAGGCCATGCTGAAATTTAATTCAGTACCCAAAGCATGTTGAAGACTCTTCCAGAATTTAGATGTGAACCTTGGATCGCGGTCAGAGACAATTGATAGTGGAACACCGTGCAGTCTCACCACTTCCTTCACAAATATCTTTGCAAGTTGTTCAAGTGATAGATCTTCCCGAATAGTGATGAAATGAGATGTCTTGGTGAGTCGGTAAACCACAACCCATGTCGCATTATTTACCTTTGACGTCTTCGGGAGACCCGTGACAAAGTCCATAGTAACATTTTCCCATTTCCACATGGGTATAGGAAAAGGCTGCATCATACATTTGGACTTTTGTCACTCAGATTTAAATTGTTGACATTCCATGCACCTTGATATATATATTCCGCAATCTCCCTCTTCATGTTATCCCACCAGAAGTGTTCTCAGAGATCATGATACATTTTGGTACTCCCAGGATGGATCGAGAAGTTTAAGCTATGTGCATCATTCAATAGATCTTTCTTTATCTCTGGATCAGATGGTACACATAATCGTGTCCCAAATCTTACAACTCCTTCCTCATCAACCTTGAAATCAGAGGATTTACCATTTTTAATAGCTTCCACCCTTTTCTGAATTTCCACATCCTTTCTTTGAGCAACCTTTATTTTATCCAAGAGGGATGGTTGAGCAATCATTTGAGAAAGGATTGATGATTTTCCTCCCTTAATAATTCCCATGTCCATCCTTTTCAAATATAAGAAGATAGGATCCTTTTCAATTCTCATCATTGATAAAGATACACGATCCTTTCTACTTAGAGCATCTGCCACCTTGTTTGCCTTACCGGGATTGTAGTGGATTGAGCAGTCATAATCATTGATGAGCTCTATCCATCTTCACTGGCGCATATTAAGCTCTTTCTACATGAATATATACTTGAGACTCTTGTGCTCAGAATATATCTCACATTTCTCCCAATAGAGATAATGTCGCCAGATTTTCAAGGCAAAGATCACATCCGCTAACTCCAGATCATGCGTTGGATAGTTTTGCTCATGGATTTTCAGCTGACTTGAGGCATAGGCTATCACTTTATCATTTTTCATCATCGCAAAGCCTAAGACCTTCTTATATGCATCACTATACACCACAAAGAGTTCCCCACTGGTAGGGAGTGTGAGTACTCGTGTAGTGATAAGCCTATTTTTTACCTCCTTGAAACAGTCTTCACATTCCTGTGTCCAGACAAACTTTACTCCCTTCCACGTCAACTTGGTCATTGGGTTTGATAGTCGTGAAAAGTTATTCACAAATCGTCGATAATACCCAGCAAGCCCCAAAAAGCTGCGGATCTCCGTTACAGAAGTTGGTCTGGGCACTATTCAACTGACTTCATCTTAGAAGGGTCCACAGATATCCCTTTACTGGTGATAACATGCCCCAAGAATGATACTCCCTCCATCCAGAACTCACATTTACTATACTTTTCATACAACTTCTCCCTTCTCAAAGTCTTTAACATAGTTTCCAAATGCTCCTCATGTTCCTCCTTGATCTTGGAGTATATCAGAATATCATCAATAAAGACTACCACATATTTTTCTAGGTAATCTCTAAACACTCTATTCATTAAATCCATGAAAATTGTCGGAGCATTAGTGAGTCTAAAGGGAATCACTACGAACTAATAGTTTCCATACCTTGTTTGAAAGGCAGTCTTGGTAATATCTTCCTTCCTCACCTTTAGTTGGTGATATCCCGACCGAAGGTACACCTTAGATAAATAACTAGCCCCATGTAGCTGATCGAACAAGTCATCTATCCGTGGAAGGGGATACTTGTTCTTTATCGTGATTTTATTGAGCTCACGATAATCAATGCAGAGGCGCATTTATCCATCCTTCTTCTTGATGAAGAGGACTGGAGCACCCCACGGTGAAGCACTCAGGCCTATAAAACCCTTCTCCATATTCTCCTGTAATTTCTTCTTCAGCTCTTCTAGCTCTACGGTGGCCATTCTATAAGGTGTCTTTGAGATTGGCAGAGATCCAAGGATAAGTTCAATTGGGAACTCGACCTCTCAGTCAGGAGGAAGACTAGGCAACTCTTCGGGGAATACATCAGTGTAATCCCTCATGATGGGCATGTCTTCAAGCATGATTCTCTCCTCTATCTCAATCATTTGAGCTAGATATGCTTTATGACAAGGAAACAATATCTAAACTTGAGACGAAGATTCTTAATGAGACTCATCTTTCTCATTGCACTTGTAAATAATCGGAGGCTGCTTCGGGATGTGAAGAGTAATCTCCATTTCCTGGCAGTTGATGTTGGCCTTGTACAAAAATATCCAATCCATGCCCTAGATAGCGTCAAATTCCACTAAAGGAAGTATGAAAATATTTTCTGGGAGGTTCAGTCCACAAAAGTTAACCAGGTAGGAGTTATAAACCATGGATGCAATAATTTCTGCATTCACTGTTCTCATAGATAACTTTTCCTCCAAATTTTGAGGTGGTTTTGAATAGTTCTACTAAACTTGCAAGATATCAAAGAATGTGTAGAACCAGAATCAAATACTACACTCGCTATTCTTGAATGAATAACAAGCGTACCTGTCACCACATCATTTTCTGGATCCACGTCAGCAGTAGTGATAGCATAAGCCCTTCCTTGTTTCCTTGGAGGTTGTTGTTGATTGCCTCTGAAAACCCTCAGGTTAGGGCAATTGTTCGCATAATTCTGAAGATCCTTGCAGTTATAACACTGCACTGTAGGCTGAGTGTTGATCTGAACCTTCCTTTCTTCTTCAACATTAGCGGGATTTTTCATACCCCTTCGGCAGTTCTTGGCCAGATGACCAAACTTTCCTCATTTGAAGAAGTTCTTGGTTCCCTTCAGACAGTTACCAGGATGCTTCTTCCCACAATTTTTGCAAAGGGAAAAGTTGGGATTCTTTCCATCATGGGATTTGTTTGATGGAACAACCATATTGTTTTCCATCTTCTGCTTCTTTTCACTAGGACCATGAGACCACTGAGAGTCTCCAATCTCCATTTCCACCTTGAGGGCACAACGGAAAATTTCCTTATAACTTTCGAAGTCTCGAATCGCCAACACTTTTCGTAGACTCGGCT
The DNA here is from genome assembly GCA_963277665.1 of Viscum album. Lineage (NCBI taxonomy): Eukaryota > Viridiplantae > Streptophyta > Magnoliopsida > Santalales > Viscaceae > Viscum > Viscum album. The sequence continues at coordinate 68,483,336 of OY728158.1, forward strand.
TTAGTCCGCTAAAGAAGCGATCCACCTTGATTTCGGTGTTCATGACAAAGACAGAGGTGTACCTTTCAATCCTTGTAAAGTTTTCTTCATATGCCCCAACAGACTCATCTTCCTTCTACTTGAGTCCAAGTAACTCTCTTTCCATCCTGAGACTGAGGGTTTGAGAAAAATATTTTTTGAAAAACATCCTCTTGGATTCCTCCCAATCTATGGAATCAATTTCCTCTTGGGACTTTGTATTCTTGGTCAGTGTCCACCACTAATCAGCTTCCCCATCAAAACGATAGACCGCCAATACCACCTTCTCTTCTTCCAAGCACTGGAGGACGGTGAATATCTTTTCAATGGAGTTAATCCATTGTTCCATGAGGAGGGGATCAAAAGATCTGCTAAACATGGGAGGCCTTTGCCGCATGAAGGATTCCATAGCAACTTGATCTTTCCTTGGAGGAGGAGGATGTTCCACCTGATTCAAGTTTTTATTCATATGTTGAGCCATCTGAGAATGTTCTGCCATGAAGTTTTGAGCACCCGCTTCCGTCACATCAGGCATGTCATTAGGGAAATCATCACATTTCCTATCACATTGGTTGTTGGAATGTGTTCTTCTATTTCCCTCCATTAACTACGAAAAAGAACTTATAATTAGAGGTCTTGAATACTTAGCTATTGAGCATATAAAGGAAACTTTGAACATCAAAGGATAAACTTATAATGAATAAGTACATCCTGACTTGTGATTCCGTAGGTTTATATCTAGGTTATCCTCAATATATTTCTTAACTTATATTCTTATGGTATTTTCCCCCTAATAATGGTTTGTACTAAGCTCTTGAATCTACCAAAACATATCCCCCGGGAGTGTCATAACCAAGAGTGCAGCAAGACCCGTTGTCATGAAGTAGTTCCCATTTGAGTCTAGCTTAAAGCGGTGTTTTCTGGTTTTACCCCTAGGATACATCTGTGCCAGAGCCGCCTCTATCTGGTCGTATCCAGAAAGGGACATATTTTCTTGATAAACCACTTACTCAATACTCACCAAAATTTGGGAATGTTTTCTAATACATAGTCTCATCCTTAAGGTTCTCACTAAGGTACTCTATTCCTAATCTCCAAAAATAACTAGACCATCCTCTGATACCAAATATAGAAACCCTAGCCTTTTTCACATAACAATTCATGATTTTAAACATAATTCATCATTAGAGTACAATCCAAGGATCGTTATGTCTAGTGTCTTGGAAGACTGGGTACATATAACATAAAACATGGGATAAAAACGCTTCTTTATTAAATCTTCATAATGAGCTCCTAACTTCCTTTGATCCCTTACATCTGGATAGGGTACCCTGGGGAACACGTGAACAAAGGGATGAGCTAAAAATCCTAGTAAGTGAAAAAACATAAGAATAATCTTTAAGCACATGAGTTAGGAGGCTTGACATAATGATATTGGAAGCATGGAACATATGGAATCATAACATATAAACAGGGGATCATAAAAACATGGAATAAAATAATCATGGGATCATATAATCATGAGATTATATAATCATAGTTTCATAAAGAGGTGGCAGCAACTTTAAACATGTCTTTAGTATGAGTTAAGGCTAACCGCCAATCTCGTTTCCCATAGTAGCACAAGCCAAGGCTAACCGCCCGGACCGTTTGCCCATAATCTTCTCATGAGACATTAACTTTACCCATTGCATTGGAGCACTATCTGGGCTCACCCATCTAATCTTATTCATGTATATGCTTTCACAATAAAGAACCTCAATCATACATAAACATAAGAGTACCCAAGGAAAGAAATGGGCACACAATCACGTTATGAAGCATAATAAAAAGGGGCGTAACATACAAGCATCCATGAAAGAAAGGAATTAAATCATAAGTAGACATTAATAACATATAAAGGCATAAATCATGATAAGAGACAACAAACTGAAGTGATAACTTGTAAAAATAGTTTTTAAGAGTCTTTGAGTCAAAAAATTTTAGTGCAGTTTAAAAAAACATCGAATATCTCTTAAAATGAAAAGCGGAATAATAGTTTTTTATAAAACTAGAAGTAAACCAGGAGGGTTTTCATAATAAAAAGACTGATTTTATATGGAAAAAGGTGACTTAAAACAGAGGATAGATTACACTTGATAATAGGAAATAATTCGGGAAGTCCCCTTAAACGGGTTCACTTATCGGGAAGTAATGAGGAGAGAATCACTTAAAATCATGAATATCCCCAAAAGAAAGTGATGAAAGAGTATTGATAAATAGACTTGGAACATGTACACAAAATTTAGATTATTCACAAGAAAAGATAAGATAACATCATTTTGGTAGAAAGGTAGATAAGGCAACTCGAAGGAATAAAAGAGGATCGGGTAGAATTATTTACAGATTTTCGGAATGGTATCGGGAGTACTTGAGGGGGATTAGTGAGAGAGGAAAGGGAATTCTCATCACTTATACATAAAGAGGGCAGTATGGGGGAGGTGCGAAATCATACCCCAGAATTAATAATTACACGCAACATGTCTTATTATAGTGAACAATCTTGAATAAGAGTGAAATTGAGAGAATCCCTTACCTTAGGTCCGTTAGTGTTCTCCACTTGATATTAATGACCTGAATAGTCAAATTAGGTTTATTAATAAATAGTTACAGAACCTTATATAAAATTGAAAGATTTAGTATACCCTTTTTAAGTTCATTTATACCCATTTTGATTGATTAGAAGGTTCAATTTCATTGTTCGGGTCCGTTTGTTTCATTTGTTTTAATGATCGGTTCAATTGTATTTAGGTTCAAATAAATTGTAAGATTAAAGTGGTTGTATAGAATTGAAGTTATATAACATTAGTTGACATCCAGTAGGTTACATGTTTACAAAATTCATTTGGTTAATTATAGTGAAAGAGAACCTTTACATTAAACATTAATGATAAACACTTGAATTAATTTTAACGATTTTTTCCATAAATGACTTGTTTTGTATTATTGTTTTATATCATGAGGGTATGAGGATTATAGAACCTTAAATATGAAATATAACATATATAATAATCTGGTTCAACCATAACATAAATGGTTTCATGACCAGAATCAAAATGATAAAATAATTTGAAAACACAATATCCATGATGCCTGTAATTTGACCCATTACGGACGATGTTTAATTCTAGAACATGAGGGAGAGGAGGAGAAGTATGATGCTTGAAATTTTCCATAAACATGGTTAGAATCTATAATATATTAGATTCTGGAGCTTTCATGCCTTTTGTATAATGGAAGTGGAAGAGGGTATAAGGAAAGAAAGAAAATGAAAACAAAACACTTGAAAACGAAAGAGGGTTCTTACCCTTTGATCTCCTCTCTTTGAGACTCCTCTTGGTGCTTTGCTTTTGGTATTTTGGAAAGACCATAAATCCTTGTACTTGGGGAAGGAGCTTGGGAGGGTATTTGGGCAGAAATTTGGCTAGGCACAAGGCTTGAGAGGTGTGAGGGAAAGAGGTAAGGAGAGAGGGTATTTATAGTGGAGGAGAGAGGGGTTTCCTTAATATAAAATTAATTAGTTTATTAATTCTCCACAAGACAAGGAATAGTGAGTCTTTCATGACCAATTATATTAATTTTATAATTTAATCCTGAACCAAGTGGGCTTACATCACCAGAACATCACCCATGACTCTATAATTAGCTTACTTAGCTTATTTTTGTAAATTACTGTATTTCACTATTCACCAATGATTCAAGTATTTCAGAAAAATCCCAAATATTTACCCCAACCATTTTTCTACGTGTATAATCCAAAAATGAAGTCCATTTTTCAAAAATAATTTTCTAAATATGATTATTTTAATATTTAAATAAAATAATAATTTATTATCAAAACCAGTTTTAAAGCATTTATTAACTCATTCTAAACTATAGGTATATCGAACTTCCAACATGAATATTATTTTTATACCACCATAGGTAAGGTTACTATTCATTAGGGTATATCACTATTCATAAGGGTATGTTACTATTCATTAGGGTAGGTTAATATTCACAAAAAATTATTTTTTTATTAGACTCTAAAAAACATCTTGAACACAACCGTGAACGCTAGATTTTCGAAATTACAAACACAGAAGTGAAAAATTTAAGTTTAAAGGTCATTTATCACTTAGTAGTTCATTATTATGTGATTTTATGGAATATTTATAAGAAGGGAATTTTCATTAAAAACATTGGGTCATTGTAGTATTTTCCCAAGAATCCAATGATTCCTAAATTCTATATAACCCTTGAAAATATTCCATGTAGGTGGACATCACGTGATAGATTACAATAGTACTCAATTGGATTTTAACAGAGGCTCACATTTCATGCCTAAGAGATTAAATTCAGTGTATTATCTATCTTATGGGACCTTTTGTAAGGTGATATTCTCTTAATATCTTGTGTATGTGTTTTACTTAAACTATATAATAGGTCATGTTATAAGATAACATGATACTGCCTCTATCCAAATGGTTTATATGATTGTAACATGTCATTGGCTCTGATATGTCACAACCACTACCTTTATAAGGAAGGTTCATGATTGGTAACCGGAATGTTATATAAAATTCAAAATTCTTCCATTATTAAGCTAACATTATTAAAGTTTTTTGTTAATTTTAAACACATGAGAGATGTTTTGGCCATAAGGGTTATAAAGATTTTGTAATAGTGTGCATAATTCATACATTCATAACGTATGCTTTAATGCATGGATGATATCATGATAATACATCAACTTATAAAATGAGTATGTGGAAGTGTGTTGAGGTTTTCTTTACTCTAGAGTTAAAATTTCCTTACTGTAGATCTTATTGGGAGTTGAACTCGAAGAACTATCACGTCAGCAATTCAGATGAATTCCCTTTGAAATGAATACCTTTAAAAAGTCTTCATTGACCCATTGACTTTCTGTTTTAGAACTTGGAGGTATAAAAAACCAAATCACCACATAAAATCATCATTACACAGACTTTATTGAATGAAAATGAAACATAGAAACAGACATAGGAATTACATGGTTCAGATAAAAGTCCTTTGTATGTGGTAGAACAATATAAAAACCATGGTAATTGAAAAGTATAAGAGATTAAAAAAACACTCTCACTCTCACTGACCCCACTCAAAAAATATATTTTATAAAGAATTATAATAATATATTGATGATATTTCTTGGATGCTGGAACCACCTCATATATATAGAGGTCTTCTCTTGGTAAACTAGTTCCATTGTCATTTGAAATTCACGATTGTCCTTATATTGTCCAAGGAAACGTCGAATACATTATTACAAATTTATATTTACCTTTGAAAAATTATGAACCTATGTGATGCCCAATTATCAAAAAATACATCATGATAATTCCATCAAAAAATTGGAACAAAATGCATTATTCAGACTACTTTTACAAAGGTATATTTCTATAACCACTGTTAGAAATATAACTCAAAAAAAATCCTCCCCGAATGCTCCATCTAGAGAACTATTTCTATAAAATTTAATTGAGTTCACAAAACCCAAAAAATCTCCCACTTGAAGACAAATTTTGGGATTCTAACCTTCTTCTAGTGTGTGCATTGTTCTTCACCTCTTTTCATTTCAAACAAGTCCAATAGAGGAAAAATGTTTCCTCAAGACTTCTTAGACTGAAACTTTTGTGAATATTTCCAATGGATTATTCTTTCCATCCACCTTCAAAAGTTACAACATTTTCTCCTACATCATATTCTGTAGGAAATGGAATTTCAATTCCATGTATTTTTTCCTTGCATAAAAAATGAGATTCTTAGAAAGTTTTACGGCACTCTATCTATCAAGAAAACAATAATATTGCTTACATTTCTATCCCATGATATTTTAGAAATCAAATCAACAAGAAAAAACTCATTTCATAATTCAAAAAAAACATCATATTATTATTATTTTGTTATCATGGTAATCATATGATATGATTGAGATTTCCAATTAACTGTTATCCTTTTAAAAGTGAACAAAAAAACTTTTATGCTCTTTTGAGAATCTATGTCTCTGGAATAATTTATGTCCCCCAAACCTTTGAATAGATTATTTTCATAGAATCATATGAATTCATCTTTAAAAGGTGTTAGATATTAGATGATCCATTTTACTACCTCCCAATACCTAATTCCAGAATTTGACATGAAATGACTCACAAATTCCACTAAAAAGGAAATATCATGCCGTATATAGATCATTTCATACATTAAACTTCCCATAGTTGAAGAATAAGGAACTTTTTAGATGTTCTAGACCTCTTATTATGAAGATATTGCCTTTTTATTTTGAATGTTTGAAGTTTTGAGCTTTGTGAGTTGTAATTAGTTCACATCCTATCATTTAGAATTTGTCAATTTCATTCCAAATTTATTCATTTTATGATAATAGAGTCACAACTTCCATATCTCCCTTAATTTTAATCCCTAATATTTTCTTGGTTTGAACAATATCCTTTATTTAAATCCTTCTAGAAAAAAATTCTCTTTAACCTCTCAATCCATTGTATTTATATCCCTAAAATAAATATATCATCCATATATAAAAGTGTTGTAAAAAATGACTCTTGGTGGGGCTTTTGGGTTGATTATGTTTGTTGATGAGGTTTTAAGTTGTTGATGAATGTTGTTTGTTAAATGAGACATGAACAATGAGCATGAATGTCTGATCTCACAGATCACAAGTGTATAATCTCATGGAGTATGAAATGTATAACCTTGTATAGTGTGAACGTGTGATCTCATGGAGCATGAAATATTTGATCTCATGGATCATGAATGTAGGATCTCATGGAGTTTGAATGTATGAATTAATATCATGAAGCATAAATGTTTAAAGTCATCTCGCGGAGCATGAATATATGAACTGATCTCATAGAGAATGAATGTTTGAACTGATCTCTTGAAGCATAAATGTATGAACTAATATCTTCGAACATGAATGTTATAACTGATCTTGTATAGCATTGATGCAAATCAGACATGTTTTTCAGAATATCTGACATTGAGATCATGGGAAGCACCTGATGAAATCACATGATTTTCATAAGATCTCATAGAGATATCATGTGAAGAACTTGAATACACCACGTGATTTTTAGAGGGTCTTATAGATATATCATGTGTAGAACATAAAGAAAAAGAATATGTAAATGAAAGAGATATCATGAATTAGTTCAAAATTATACTACTGAATGATTATATTTTTATCTTTAAATTGGGTCTCACTAAGTGCTTAAAGTTTATGTCACTAGCACCACATTATTTTCATTTGATCACACAAAGAACTGGAAGAAAATGAAAATGGACACAAGGTTTTATTTGGATATCATGATGAGATCACACAAATAACCTGAAGATAATGACGATGATCATGTGAACCACTTACAACATGGAACAAGTGATCATGACAAGCGATCACATGAAGTGAATGATGTTGATTTCTGAGGTAGTAGAACTGATGGCTATTTGCAATCTTCAAATGTAAGGTGGTTTATTTATGCTTATAAATACCCCATAACCCTTCTTTAAGAGTAGATAAGTTTTATTGAAGTGGTTAATAAAAAGTATTTTTCATGAGTATATTAATGTTTTTTCATAGAATCTTGTGATCCATGTAATCTATAGAAGGTATTTCGAAATGATCTCATGGATGAGTCCCACTAAGTAAAAGATATGTTGGGTAGTTCAATGTATAAAAAGAACCATTGATATCTCATTATCTACATGATCTAAAAATGGTTATGCGATTTTTATGAACTAAACAAGATCTTTTGGTCCATATAAAGTGAACAAGGTATCACAATCCACATGACCAAAATTAGGTCTTGTGATCCACATAATCTCAATAAGGTTTCTTCATATTCATTATTAAAATAGGTTCTTTTGGTTTTCATGAACTGAACAAGGTCTTACGATCTGCATGAATATAATAAGGTCTCATAAAGGATTTTTCCAGAGTGGTATCATGAAGGATTATCAATTTGGAGTCACATGATCCCTATGATTTGAAGGGCGTCTAATAGAGGGGTCTCATGGATGTATTTTACAAAAGTTTTACACAATAGGATCTCATTCAAGGGTTACATGCAAGGACCTCATATAGTGGGTTACGTTCTAGGGTCACACACATGGGTGATATGAAAAGTTCTTGCACAAGGAGATACGTGTCAGTATTACACTGTGATATATATCATTGTAATTTTTTAATTTAGAAGAAGATGATGATAGAGGATCTACACCATTCAACAATACTTACATAAGGATTTTATTTACTAATATAACTAATACAGTGAAAGGAAGACTTTTCATCTCTTGAAGATCATAAAAATGTGATGAGTATTTTCTATGATCTCTCATGGAAAGGTAATGATTGAGGTGATGTTCACATAAAGGCTATGAATGATAATGTGAAGTTAAAAGGAACCTATCATACATTTGGTTCAACTCTCAACAATATAAGATATTGTTATTTGGTCTGCATGCCAATTATTTTACCTTCCAAAGTAGTGATAATAAGAGGGAAGTGTGATGGAAGTGATCCTAGGGAAAGATTTCATATACCCCCAAACATTATAATGGAATTCAGCCTAGATAGAAGTAACATATACTATACCAATAGTAGTTTTTTGTAGTGTATTTATTACATTATACCATTTTATTTTTATTCACATTATATGCACCCAAGTGAGGGTGAACAAAGTAAAAATCTATGTGCCTTTATTCTTGTTTAATTTATTTAATTTCTAGGAATAATCATTAGATAAATTTTGAATGGATAATATAAATCTAAACACTAAATATAAAAATAATTGACCAAAGTAATAAAGAGGTCAAGATCTAGTAGGGTAGGAAGATGTTTGAAAATAATATTCATACCCTGATTCACCCCCAGGTTATCTAAGCCCATTTTGTTTGTAACAATTAGTGTTATAGGGTATGTTTCTTTTTTTGGATTTATTATCTCTCACTAGTTTATTCTTATATTGAAATTGAATTTTTAGTTTTCTGTTATCTTAGTTTTCCATGGAATAGAGCTGAACTTGAAATAAGAAGCAGAACTCTTGTGATATTCCTTAGTGTGGAAGTGTCTATGGAAAGAGTGTGATTTAGTTTTAGAAAACAAAAAATGTACTAAATAAAGGTGTGTATGAATTAGATAGTGAAAATATTTACTCATTCAATGATGTTGTAGGGAATATTGAAGAAACCAATATTCCAAGTGATACTGAAACTACTGATGACAATGCAATTCCAAGAATTTCAATAGTAGTAGACTTCCACGTAACAAGGCAATTGAATAAAAAATGAAATAAGATAATAATTATAAAGATATATAGTTCCGATTTCATGATATTGAATTAAATAAGCTAAATTTTTTAATTAATTATATTGTTTTAGTGGCCACTAATATAAGAAATAAGAATTATTCTCATGCTAAATAACTATAACTCATAGTTGATGAAAATGGAAAGAATCTAAACTAAAAAAAATTAAAAATTTAGAATCCAAAAATGAATATATTTTTATACACCTATCATAAATAGATCATGAGAATTCAAGATTTAATAATCATATTTAATATGGGGACATGAATATTCAATAATTGGGATAATATTTAGAATCAATCAATAAAGAGGTGGAGATATCTAATTCCAAAGTAAATCCAAAATAAAAGGATACTTTACATCTACTTTTTGATTATCCTTCATAATATAATAATGAAATGAAAATAAAATATTCTATTTTAAAGAAATAAATAAATTAGTATCTAATCCAAAAGGACATGAAATTTGGGAAAATATAGTATTAGATATGATGAACCCTCTACCATTTATCAGACAAAGATATCCGTGTACAGTTATAGAAATAGGAAAATTATTATAGGTGTTGGAAACATGCCTAAAATGGATTTTATATAAATTAATGACAACATGTGCTGTTTTTGTGGGATGAATGTTCAAATTACAATTTTTTTTGAGGATTTGGAATATATTTCATGTTTTGAAGATAAAAATATCTCCAAATTTTTGAATAAGAAAAATCATCATGATAAATCTGAAATAATGGTATTTTAGAATAAATTATCCTTGAAATTCTACTATTGTGGAAGACTGGGATAAGCAGTGTGTATGATTCAAGGATCTTGGGTCACAATTCTAGTATATGAACTCTATATGTATCAATATCTCAATGAATAAATGATGACATGATGTATTATTTTAACATGAGATGTTTTATATGTTCTAATCATGGGAATTTAGCAAGATATTGTAGCTAGAAGAAAGAAAGGTAGGCAATGGAACTCTAAAAGAGATACCCAACTCTGGTGGTGTATAAAAAAAATCCTATATTGGGAGACAACATGAAAAGATAAAAAATATATTTACAACCTCAAAGAAACACAACCGGCTCAATGAAAGGCATACCAAGTGTCTCCTATATCTCAATCACAACAGTTCCCTTGTAAATAATATGAACAAAACCTGTAATAAAAAAGGGGGAGTTGTTCTAGTTGTGAGTGAGAAGAAAGTAAGATTAGTGAAAGACTCACCCCCAACAATAAAGGGTGATGTGACTCAAAGAAATAATAAAATAAAAATGAAAAATTAATTATTAAATATATTCATGAGCCATGCCACAAAATGAGAAGTGAAGGAAAGAGAAAGATACCTCAAATGGAGGATGAATCAAGAGCAGATGACTAGTGGAAAGATTCATGCTCAAAGAATGGATCATGATGAATGGATTATAGGTGTAGTTAAATAAATAAATTTGTACTAGTGGGTATAAAACCCAAATCATGATAATTTTCAAGCCTACATAATATATATATCAAAATAAGACTGAGAATACAGGTATAAAATGTCAATTTATATGGATAGAATAGTTGAAGTTGGTTGGATAGTTGGAACAAGAACATAAAAAAGTACATTTCTTTGCAAGAAAGTATCAATATAATAATCCATCAAGTTCAACCCCAATCCTCTTCTTATGGATTATAGGGGCACCCCTCTCCCTATATGATAACCATTTCTCATAAATTATGTAATTTTTGTATGACTAATGGGGAGACACAATCTATTTTGTGTGTGTGTGATGAAAGAGAATGGGTGCATAATTTTAATGCAGATACATGTGACAAGAAGAATCTGAACTCTTGAAATTCACATATGGTATCACATTCAACAAGTGGTGTTACAAAAAAAAATTCAAATATATATTTGAGAGATGCGTGTAGTGGACATGGAATATCATATGATGGAGAGCCATGTGGGAAATTGAAGAGACATTAAATCTATACATGAATGATCCAATGGTTCCAAGTGACATTGAATATTAAACCATCAGTATCATGTCCTAGTTGAAGTGGTATTTTCCACCAATAGAATATATATTGGAGGAGAAGCAGGAACACTCATGAATCTCTTTTTTATCTTTTTTTTCTAACAATGGGGTATGAGTTGATTGTTTTGAAGATATCAATGACCTGTGAGAGAAAATGAATAATGTTTCCTATAAGTGGTCTCCCCATTCTGAATAGTAATTCAACATCTAGTTTCAAATCAATAATTGATATTAATGATCTATAATATTACAAATCAAGAGGTTTTCAGGTTGATATGGTGAAAATCACTTGATGTGATATAGCATCATCTAAAAAGTGAGTCCTTTAAAGAATTTAGGAAAGTCAAGATACTGAAATCCATGGAAGTAATTGAGTGACAAATACACAATTTGTATTTATTGGATTAAACTCTTTTTTTATATAAAGAGTTTTGACTTTTTAGGCTTGAAGGATCTATCAATGAATCAATGAAAGGTGATAATTTCACTTACTAAAAATCTTTCAGTAGTGAACAACTGTAAAGAATAATATGACTCTGATCTTGAAATAAAATATCACATTATCAAAGAGAAAGTGGAGTATATACTTATGAATCTAGATTATGTGCCTACGGAATTATAAGTTGTCGACATCCTAATAAAAGCCTTACTTAGAGACGCATTTTAATATAATGAACTGGATATTGGAGCCTGGTCAACTCCCCACACTTAAAAAATATGGATGTGGGACCCCATTATTCTTGATGCATGGTACGTTTTACCCTATATACTGATATTTATTCTTTTCCTAGTTGTATATAAAAATTATTTACCTTTGATTTAATTGATAAAGGGGGATAAAATATATTAATCAAGACAGGGGGGGAATAATTTAGTGGGATCATCAAAACAAGGGTATTATTAAATCTGATGATTTTTAAACTAGTCTATCAATGAAGAAGAATTATAAAAATGAGTTTCCTTCAGGTTCATGATGAAGTTAGTAGGCATGTGCAGGTTAAGAACTGATCTTGAAGGATGATATTGCTCTAGATTTTAGTATTGAGAATAATTCTAGTGGTAGGTTTGAGAATTAAGTGATCCATCGATGAACTTTACCTGATATTCATGTTTCTTATGCTGATCTTGATTCATATGGGCCTAGAATGCATGTTAAAGAAGTCTTTGATCACTATATGAGGTTGTAAAAGGCAAATGATTTCATATTAACTTGGATTTTCAAAAATTTAGTCCTTGAATATTATAAGTATTTTCAAAAAACTAAAGGAGGAGTTTTCGGGAAAAAATGCCTTCTGGTTATGCTTTTAGGATGATTGTATTTGTTGACATGGTTTGAGATTTCCGAAGAAGGTTTTCTGTAAAAGTAGGTGTGAAGAGTGAGCATAAATGTCTAATCTCATGGAGCATGAATTTATGATGTCATATAGAATTAAATATCTAATATCATAGATAATGAATGTATGATATTGTGGAGCATGAAAATTTTAATCTCCCAGAGTTTGAATGTATGGTCTCACAGAATGAGAATGTCTGAGATGATCTCATGTAGTGAGAATGTCTAAAATGATCTTTAAGAGTGAATATTTATGAAATAATATCATGGATTTAACATTTATGAACTAATATAATAGAGTAAAAATGTTATAAATAGTCTCGTAGAGTAGTCACATGAAGTACACATGTTTTTCAAAAGATATCACATTGAGATCATGTGAAGGACCTGAATGCGTCACATGATTTTTAATGTATCTCATGGAGAGATCAAGTGAAGCACTTGAAGGCACCATATGATTGTTAGAGGATCACATGTAGACATCATGATAAGTTCATGAAGGAAAATAATTTGTAAATGAGGGATATATCAAAAGGTCATTCAAAATCATGAGACCGAATTATTGTATTTGGATCTCATGATGGGATTTCATGAAGTGCTTGAATAAAATGTCTCTAACACCACATGATTTTCATTTGATCTCATGATATGGTCATTAAAAAAACTATATTATTTTGGAGAATTCCCCATAATTTTATTTGGATATTTTGATGAAGTCATGTGAATAACCTAAAGAAAATGATGATGAAAAAGTTAAGAACTTCCTACATGAAGAAGTTTATCATGTAAAGTAATCACGCGAAGCACATAATTTTGATTATTGTGGCGGTGGAACTGATGGATAACCAATATATATTGAGTTAAGGTGGTGTATTTATGCCTATAAATACCCCAAACCCATACTTAAGAGTAGAGAAGTTTTTTTGAAAGTGGTTTTATATGAAGAAAAAGTATTTCACATGAGTAGAAAAAAGTATTTCACTAGAATCTTGTGATCCACATAATTAGTATAGGGTCTTATAAAAGGATATCCTGATGGAGTCTTGTGAAGTATGCATTGGTTGGTTAAATATAGAAGCAGACCCATTAATTTCTCATTATATGAATGATGTGAAAAAGGTCACACGATTCGCGTCAACTGAACAAGATCTCACAATATACATAAACTGAACAAGGTCTCACAATCTACATGTTCTAAATAAGGACTCATGATCTACATGATCAAAACAAGGTGTCACTATCTGTATGATCAAAATAAGGTATTATTATTTGAATGAACTTATCAACATCCTTTTATCCACATGAATAGAACAAGGTCTCAAAAAGGATCTTGTGGATAGGTCTGGTGAAGAAGTCTTGTAGTGGAGTAACGTGATCTGAAAGATCTGAAAGGTATCACACGGAGGCATCTCATGGAGGGGTCTCATGGAGGGGTCTCACTCTAGGATCTCATACAAGGGTTATGTGCCATGATATCATATAATGGTTTCACTCCATGATCTCACACAAGGGTTCACATGCTAGACTATCCCATGGGGTAGCATGTTATGGTCTTACATAAGGAGATATACACCAACGTTACCCTGTGAGAAATATCATTTTCATATCTAAATTTAGAGGAAAAAGAAGAAGATAGAGGATTTATGCCATTCTACAATACTTGCAGAAGGATTTTATTCACTACTACATCCAAGGATGTGAAAGGAACACTTTGAGTATCTTGTAGGTCTTTCTAAAGTGAGGATGAGTATCTATTATCTCACATGGAAAGGAGATTCTTGAGGTGATATTCACATAAAGGATGTGAACGAGCATGTGAATTTTAAAGAAACCCATCATACATTTGGTGTAACTCACGATAATTGAATATATTGTTTTTTAGCCTATATGAATTTTTTTACCTTACAATACAGTGAGCATAGGATGGGATTGTGATGGAAGTGATCCTAGGGACATAGTTCATATACCCTAAAAAAATTTAAGCAGACTAATCCCAAATAGTGGGTACCTAGCCTAAGATAAAAATAGTTTACTTTATTGGATGTGGTACATTGGCACATTGCCTTTGTATACTCGTTAGATTCATCCTAGTGGGGGTGAACCAAGTAAAAATTTGTGGGTACTTGTGTTATATTTCTTTATTTTCTTTCTATAAATCATTATCAAATAAAATTGGAATGGATGGTATCAATTTAAACACTAAAAGTAAAAATGAAGGGAACCTCATAATAAAGAGGTACAGATCTAGTGTGGAAGGAAGAAGTTTCAAAATAATATGTACACCCTAGTCCCCACCCCATCAGGGTATCTAAGAAAGTTTTGTGTTTAAAATAAGCAGTATAATTATTGTTCCATCATCCCATTTCTTGTGATAACAACAATGATCAAAATCACAACGAGTGAAAAAAATAAAGAATAAAAGTGTAAAACTTTGAATTCCATTATTGAATGAATTCCTTCATTCCATAGAGACTTATATTCAATTTAAAACCAGTTTCTCCTTACAATAATAATTATAACAATTGGGATGAACCTTATATATCTCTTCCAAATCACTCTAAAAAATGGTTTTCTTGACTTAAATCTCCTCTAAGTATAAATTAACAAATTTAAAATTGTTCATCACTATATAGATATTTGTGTTATTAAATACCTATGAGAAATTTTTTTAAAATTAAATTCCTTTAGTTTATTGGAAAATGTTAACCACTAGTCACAATTTATACCTCTTACATCCATTAGTTTCTTCCTTCATTTGAAAAACCAATGTATTCTATTAATCTATATTTCTTTCCAATAGTTTATCTATCTCCCATGTTTCATTGAACATCAAGGAATTCATTTCCCACTTCATGGATAACTCCCACTCCTCTGAGTCACTGAAGTTCACTAATTCTTATGAATGTTCTAATTCATTGAAATCAGTTAAGAGAAGAAAGTTCATATTATCCCTGAAACACTAAAATGTTTTCCTGATTCTTATGGATCTCTTCAATTGAACTTGATATTTTTTACAACTTGATTCTAATCATTATTTAATAATCTTGATTCTAGTACTCATGAATTTTAAAACCATCAAAATGTACTAGTTTTTATTCTTAGGTTGCCATAAATAAATCCCATTTGGTAATCTCATTCCAGTCATCTTCTACTTTGAAAATTTTATTTTTCCTAAAATTATTTCTTTTTCAAATTATGATATATTTATGGAATTTTCTTATTCAATACAACATGTATACTCTATATTAATTTCTTCTTATCATCATTTGATAAATGATACCCAAATTTTTCACAACTATATCCTATAAATAACACACTTTGGATTTAACCTAAAACTTATCCAAGTCTTTATAATTAACAAAAACATATTCCGAACTTCTGAATATTTTGAGATGGTCCACTTATGTAATTTTACAAAACCAAAGTTCTTATGGATGTTCTTTCCCACAGATAAATCTCTACTACTATTGACCAAGTATCCCACTGTATTAGTAACTTTTCCCAAATCCCCCTTGTCATTACAGAATGAATTCTCATACACTAGTATTTCCTTTATAGAGTATTATTTATTCTTTCAGATACTCAATTATATTGTGGAGTTACATAAATTATATTCTCATGTCTAGCTCCCTTATTTCAATAAATATTTTTGAAGTTGTGCCTGGTGTACTCACCACCATTTTCGGTTCAAAGGAACTTTAGTTTTTGATTTCACTCACTTTCATATAAATATTTCAACTAAATAAATCTATAAAAAATATCAAATTTATTCTCTAGGAATTACACTAAAACCTTCTTTGGGGAAAAATAAATAAAATTCATAAAGTACATAGATCAATTATTGGAATTCATAGGGTAAGGTACCCAAACATCAAAATGAATAAGTTTCAGCTTCTAATTTATATGGTTCCATCCATAAAAATTAAAGAAAAAATTCTTTTATTTCCCCAACATATAAGTTTCACAAATTCTAAAATCTAGTTGGTTGAGTTATGTATTCCCTTTTTACCCAAACATTCATATTCTTCTTTCTAATGTGACCACCATAGTTCTATATCTTCTAATAAAAATAATCTATCCATTGAAACTTTATCTTTTCTTTTATTCAAGTATAGGGTTCCATTCAATATCCCCTGAGAAATCACAATTAATGTAACACCCCGAGCTTCCATGATACGCTTCTCATTCAATAATGCAATGGCTTGCATTGTACGCAACTTCGAGTTCTAAAACACCGTGACAAATAAAAGTAGCCGTTATGAATAGTAATAACCACTTTTTAAAATTATAGAAATTTTATATTTCAAAATGGACTTCATTTCTGGATTTGGAATATCGAAATTAGCCTATGTTGAATTTTTGGTGTTTTTCTAAGAACTTCTAATTTTTTATGAATATTGAAAATTACTTAAAACAACTTTTTTAATAAAAATAATTTATAGTGATAAATTATACTATTTAGTGGTTTTAAAGTATAATTAGAATATATTTTTACCATTTTATCCAATGGTGGTCATTACAATTAATTTAACATTGAAATTGGATATAAACAATTGCCAATCTTTTGATATAAATTGTTTCTTAAAACACGCTATTTGTTGTGACAGCGGGAATTAATTATAAAATTAATTAATGCAACTTATATGTTTGGAATTTTGTAAAATAGACATCATTTTTGAATTCGGAATATCAATTATAGCTTAGGGTGAAATTTTGGCATTGTTCTGAAAAACTTCAATTTTTGATGAATAGTGAAACCACTAAGTGGTAGTTAAATAACTGATTTTTCGTTTAAATGAAATATTACCACTTCTGTGATTTGATTTTCAAAAATCTGACATACATGGTTGTCATTAAGAAGTAAAATGTGGTTCAATGAGATTAAAATAATTTTTTGGTGAATAGTAACTTTTAAGTTCTTAATCGCGATTAGAGGTAATTAGTGTAGTTTGAGGTAAAAATAATGTTTTAATAATATGATATGAGCTTGACACTTGTCCTACTCCTATTGTATGAGTCATGGCCGACCAAGACAACCCATGGGTCAACTTGGGGACCCCATGGATCCACTTTAGTTGGAAAATGACATTAATATATATTTATTTAATGTTAAAATTAAATTGACACAAACATGAGTTGTTTTACTAAACCAGTTTTTAAGTGGGGTTACACAAGTCCAAATTTTGATTATAAATATTCATTAGAAATCTAAAACGATTTCCTACTTCATAGTATTTTTTTTATAATTTTTAGACATTAAATAAATTAAATTATTTATGACATCATTATGATGCATCGATGACCTCATTATTTAACGATTTTAATAAAATGAAAAGATAATGCAAAATCCAAGGCTTAATCTTGTCCAAATACTATCGAATGGGTATATTTCGAACCCTTATCACCTTAGCCACGGATTATATAAGTGTGGGACCTTTAAAAACCGAAAATCATTGTATAATCGAATAACATTTCATTACTTTCCAAAAGTGCCCCTCCTCTCCACTTATAAAAGGCCCCCACCTCATTCACACTTTAAAGCCATTTGTCTCGGCCAAACTCTGCCCAAATACTCTCCCAACATCCCTCTATTACTCCTAGAAGCCTCACTTTGGGCAGAACTCTTCCCAAGGAAGCCTTTGGCTCAAATCAAAAAGAGTTACCCGATTTTGAGGTAATGTCTTCTCTAATGTTGTTTTGTTTTATTTTTCTTCTCCAACCCCCTAAACTCTTTTTATTCATTTCTTTTGTAACAACACCAGTATCCTCAATATACCAGGATGTTGTTATAAGAAGGATTCGAGCTACAATTACACACACCTACATCTAATGGTTAAAGAACATACGGTTTCTGTGGATGGAGAATTTCTGCCTCACGAAACGATGATTTTTCAACACTCATATAACACCTTCAAAGGTGGCCATTAAGATGTCAATATTTTTATATATGATATATAATATGTTTATGTTTTACTTAGGCTTATGTATTTCTCATTTATGGCATACTTTATGATTTCCATTATGGGTAAAACGTGATAATTTCATTTTAGGAAGTGCGGACTACCGCCCCCTCAAAGTGATTTGAATCGTTAATGCCATATGTGGGATGTATAAAGGATGGATTAAATGGTATTATACACTATATTATACTGTAATTATATTATAAATCTATATCATTATGATTTCATTCCATTAAATACGAAATAGAAATGAAAGTAGCGTTCATGCGTACGTACGGCTTACCGTCTCCATGAACGGTGCATTTCATTTCTTACCTCTAAATGTTACGTGAAATTATGAATGAATGTATATACTGTATATATATGATATATATGACATCTAAATCATGAATATAATTCTTGATATAATGGATATTCTACCACATGAACAACTTATAATTATAAGAAGTTTATTGTTGACTCAAGTACCAAAGATCGACAAAACGACCGTTATTAACTTAAATAATTACATAATGTTCATAACATTGTAATAAGTGATATAAAAAGGATAATGAAATTGAAAATGGTTCTTAATAAGGTAGATATTAACTCTAGTTTATTATTCCGGAGGTTAAAGAACGGTTGAGTCAAGTCGGACACAAGGTAAGGGAACTTCTTAACCCAATTTATATTCTTTGGGTTAATCTCCTACTTTAAAATTATGTCATGATATTATTATGTCCTATCTTGTATTTTTATATTATTTATGTGTAATTATAGTGAATACACATAATATACCTACTTTATAAAAAAATTTATCTTTTTAAGAAATTTCGTCTCAATCCCCATTCATTGAGGCATATTTTGTTTTATACACAACTTTCTTTTATACGGTGTATAAACCCCTTTGACTTTTACATTTATTCAAAAGGTTTTATTTTATAATTATGTGATTTTTAAATGATTTAAAAAAAGAGATATTTCTCTCCAATATATGAAAATCCAGTGCAAATTTATACGTATTTAACGCAAGCTTAAAAATGTTTTCAGAAAACCTGACTCTCAAGTGTGGTAGTCAGGAAGGGATTGGGCGTGGACCCATCATGGCCTGTAATTAGTCGAGCAGTCTCAGAATTAGTTATTTTGTTTTCAGAAGCTTGCATAATGTTTTCAAAAAAACACTGGAGTATATTTGAGCAATTTTAAACATAAGTATCTTCTAAAAAAATTGCATCGGCAGGTCTCATGAGACAAACTAGTGTCTTGGCACGAGGCCTTGACAAAATCTTATTTGTGGTCTTGGCACGAGGCCTTGGCTACGTGGTTATGATAGTCTGGCATTATGCATTCCAACATTATGAAAGTGGTTAATGATATTTCATGTGATTATTCGACCAGTAGAATATCCATGTGAAGAAGTAAATGGCATTATCTCATTTTACTTTTGCCATATTATGTTGATGTTCAAGTTTAAAAGGCTTTTGTTTTAGTTATACATTGCCTTAAATTTTTATGTTTATTTATGAAAGCTTCCGCAATATTGTTATCCTTACTGAGCATCTGAGATCACCCCTTTCAATGTTTTAATATTTTCCAGGATGTGAAGAAGTATTTTATGAATGACCTGCAGGGATAGTCAGAAGAGGACATGAGTGTGGACTATGAAGACTTTGTTATTAGTTTTTCACTTTATGATGTAATGTAAGACTTATCAATGTATCTAGTGTTTCCAAGGCTATGAAACTAATCGGTCTTTCGAGACTTGATCTTTTGTGATCATGCCAATGTTACGAAGTAATGCACCGACTCTGGGTAGATGGGGTCGGGGTGTTACAGTTGGTATCAAAGGCAGTTTAGTACTAACCTTGGAAGCTAGATTTAGATAAACTCTGATTAGAGCACATAGCCCAAAGATAGACTTTGAGGATTGGTATAGAAGAACTTCATAGAATTTTGTTATTGTAGAGATTTTGTGAGTTTTCCGAGCAATACATCCCTGTCTGGATACGAGCATGTAGAGGTGGCTCTGGCACAGATGTACCTAGGGGTAAAACCCGAAAACACCGCTTTGAGATAGACTCAAACGGGAACTGGTGCATGACAACGGGCCTTGCTGCACTCTTGGTTACGACACTCCTGGGGGATATTCTTAGGATAATTCTCGTTTTCTTTACAAACCACTATGAACGGTTATGAGTATATACTTACTCAAAGAAAACCTTTTTATGATTATGGATTATATCCATAAATAGTCCAATTTATGTTAAGTATTTTATAAGTATGGAATTATGTATTTTGATTCATAAACTAATCTAGTTTATGCCATTGTATAGAAATGGCACCCAGTAGATGGAATGTGAACTCCAGCAGTACGTATGATCCAAAGAGTAAGAAGGATCGTATCTTTCACGGTATTAATCCAACATTTCGAAGGTAAATAGTCTCCCATGTGTTCTCAACATATGAAGAAATAGTATCATGTGTTAATAAGATAAGTAAAGAATTCTCTGAGTCCTATGGCTTTGAAGCGAAGCAAGAGACGAAAGGGATGGAAGAGAGAATGATGGATAAAGGGACGAGGGGAAAGAATAATTTTCCAATATACGGTAATTATGGGAAGAAACATCATGGAACTTGCCTAAAGGGAATGGGAGTTTGTTATAAGTGTAGAGAAAAGGGACACAAAGTGCGTGACTGCAAGGGTAAGAAAATGGTTTCAAATGTACAATGCTTCTTTTGCAAGGATTGGGGATACTACGCAAACCAATGTCCAAATCATCAGAGTATGCCCCAAATGATGTTATTGGATAATAATCAAGTTATGATACTACCACAGATGAGGAGTAATGACTAGAGTTCTTATGTTGTTATTAAATAATTTTGTAATTTGAGTGTTGTATCAATGATGTACTGGTTATAATAATTATGGAGTATATAAGGATTGTACTGCAGTACTATATCATCAAGGACTTGAGATTGTGTGGAACCAAGAAAAGTGACTCCACAGTAGGTTAAATTTTTGGAAAATATATGGTTGAGAGAAAGATAGACCATAATATGGTTCTGATACTGAGATTGTGATTTTGGAATAAGACGTGATTGATTTGGATAAATTATATTGGATATACTTAACTTCCTTGAAACTGATTGATGTTTTGTATACATTTTCGGATAGAAGGAGTATATCTAGTATTCTATAAGGAATAAGGGATCATGGTAATTCAGTATGTTTAAAAAGAATACATGATGAAGGTGTTCACATGGTATTACATGGGAAAAAAGGATCTTCATTATGTTTACCTTCCTTGTAAAATTTGGACAGTGAGTTGGACAGAAGTATTTTGGATAACTATAAAGGTTGGAATGGATTAAGTTGATCTTTGGATAGTATTGTTTAAGGTTAAAGCATTTCTGAAGATTATTTTTGGAATATTATAATACTATAGTTTTAGGAAAAGGACAACCTGCAGGGTGGGGAATAACTCGTCGCGTCGGACAAAGCTGCAGGAATCGAACCCACAACCATAGTGCGACAAGCCTTTATTTCCTACCACTAGCCTACAGGAAGTCCCTGGTTATTACAAAATAATTTTACTAATCTAAATGGTATGTGTTAACATTTGGAACCTTATACAATTAGGATAAGTATAATATTTTTGAGTTCTATTATCTTTTTGAGTGAAAGATGAGTTGAAGGTTGAAACTCTAATTGTCAAGATATATATATATACCTATCTCTTATTCAATGAATAAATTAATTCTTAAACTTTAGTAAAGGGATATTAAAACAAAAAAATGTGTTATCCTAATACCTTATGTCCTGTTGAACTGATGATATTTTAAATCAACATAGATTGAAGGCTTTGAGGCCCTCAATTTGACAGTTGATTGTGATTGATGACCTCAATCACTCCCTACAAATATTTACGTTTTTCCTCCAATTATATGTCTTTAATTGCCACCAATGTTCTCCTAATCGAGATCATAATTGGGTGGTGACTTTTTCATTTCCCTTTCCCTCTTATTAAGGCTAAATTTTATTAATCTTATTTCCGATGTGGGTTTTCCTCAAAGGTTTTTCTCTTTTCAACCTTTTATTTTCAAAGAAAAATTTCAAATTGCGAGGACGCAATTTATTGAAGGAGGGGAGAATGTAACACCCCGAGCTTCCATGATACGCTTCTCATTCAATAATGCAATGGCTTGCATTGTACGCAACTTCGAGTTCTAAAACACCACGACAAATAAAAGTAGTCGTTATGAATAGTAATAACCACTTTTTAAAATTATAGAAATTTTATATTTCAAAATGGACTTCATTTTTGGATTCGGAATATCGAAATTAGCCTATGTTGAATTTTTGGTATTTTTCTAAGAACTTCTAATTTTTTATGAATATTGAAAATTACTTAAAACAACTTTTTTAATCAAAATAATTTATAGTGATAAATTATACTATTTAGTGGTTTTAAAGTATAATTAGAAATATTTTTACCATTTTATCCAATGGTGGTCATTACAATTAATTTAACATTGAAATTGGATATAAACAATTGCCAATCTTTTGATATAAATTGTTTCTTAAAACACGCTATTTGTTGTGATAGCGGGAATTAATTATAAAATTAATTAATGCAACTTATATGTTTGGAATTTTGTAAAATAGACATCATTTTTGGAATTCGGAATATCAATTATAGCTTAGGGAGAAATTTTGGCATTGTTCTGAAAAACTTCAATTTTTGATGAATAGTGAAACCACTAAGTGGTAGTTAAATAACTGATTTTTCATTTAAATGAAATATTACCACTTCTGTGATTTTATTTTCAAAAATCTGACATACATGGTTGTCATTAAGAAGTAAAATGTGTTTCAATGAGATTAAAATAATTTTTTGGTGAATAGTAACTTTTAAGTTCTTAATCGCGATTAGAGGTGATTAGTGTAGTTTAAGGTAAAAATAATGTTTTATTAATATGATATGAGTTTGAAACTTGTCCTACTCCTATTGGATGAGTCATGGCCGACCAAGACAACCCATGGGTCAACTTGGGGACCCCATGGATCCACTTTAGTTGGAAAATGACATTAATATATATTTATTTAATGTTAAAATTAAATTGACACAAACATGAGTTGTTTTACTAAACCAGTTTTTAAGTGGGGTTACACAAGTCCAAATTTTGATTATAAATATTCATTAGAAAGATAAAACGATTTCCTACATCATAGTATTTTTTTATAATTTTTAGACATTAAATAAATTAAATTATTTATGACATCATTATGATGCATCGATGACCTCATTATTTAACGATTTTAATAAAATAAAAAGATAATTCAAAATCCAAGTCTTACACTTGTCCAAAGACTATTGGATGGGTATATTTCGAACCCTTATCACCTTAGCCACGAATTATATAAGTGTGGGACCTTTAAAAACCGAAAAGCATTGTATAATTGAATAACATTTCATTACTTTCTAAAAGTGCCCCTCCTCTCCACTTATAAAAGGCCCCCACCTCTACCACCTCATTCACACTTTCAATCCATTTGGATCGGCCAACCTCTGCCCCAATACTCTCCCAAAATCCCTCTCTTACTCCTAGAAGCCTCACTTTGGGCAGAACTCTTCCCAAGGAAGCCTTTGGCTCAAATCAAAAAGAGTTACCCGATTTTGAGGTAATGTCTTCTCTAATGTTGTTTTGTTTTATTTTTCTTCTCCAACCCCCTAAAATCTTTTTATTCATTTATTTTGTAACAACACCAGTATCCTCAATATACCAGGATGTTGTTATAAGAAGGATTCGAGCTACACTTACACACACCTACATCTAATGGTTAAAGAACATACGGTTTCTGTGGATGGCGAATTTCTGCCTCACGAAACGATGATTGTTCAACACTCATATAACACCTTCAAAGGTGGCCATTAAGATGTAACTATTTTTATATATGATATATAATATGTTTATGTTTTACTTATGCTTCTGTATTTCTCATTTATGGCATAATTTATGATTTCCATTATGGGTAAAACGCGATAATTTCATTTTAGGAAGTGCGGACTACCGCCCCCTCAAAGTGATTTGAATCGTTAATGCCATATGTGGGATGTATAAAGGATGGAGTAAATGGTATTATACACTATATTATACTGTAATTATATTATAAATTTATATCATTATTATTTCATTCCATTAAATATGAAATAGAAATGAAAGTAGCGTTCATGCGTACGTACGGCTTACCGTCTCCATGAACGGTGCATTTCATTTCTTACCTCTAAATGTTACGTGACATTATGAATGAATGTTTATACTGTATATATATGATATATATGACATCTAAATCATGAATATAATTTTGGATATAATGGATATTCTACCACATGAACAACTTATTATTATAAGAAGCTTATTGTTGACTCAAGTACCAAAGATCGACAAAACGACCGTTATTAACTTAAATAATTACATAATGTTCATAACATTGTAATAAGTGATATAAAAAGGATAATGAAATTGAAAATGGTTCTTAATAAGGTATATATTAACTCTAGTTTATTATTCAGGAGGTTAAAGAACGGTTGAGTCAAGTCGGACACAAGGTAAGGGAACTTCTTAACCCAATTTATATTCTTTGGGTTAATCTCCTACTTTAAAATTATGTCATGATATTATTATGTCCTATCTTGTATTTTTACATTATTTATGTGTAATTATAGTGAATACACATAATAGACCTACTTTATAAAAAAAATTATCTTTTTAAGATATTTCGTCTCAATCCCCATTCATTGAGGTATATTTTGTTTTATACACAACTTTCTTTTATACAGTGTATAAACCCCTTTGACTTTTACATTTATTCAAAAGGTTTTATTTTATAATTATGTGATTTTTAAATGATTTAAAAAAAGAGATATTTCTCTCCAATATATGAAAATCCAGTGCAAATGTATACGTATTTAACGCAAGCTTAAAAATGTTTTCAGAAAACCTGACTCTCGAGTGTGGTAGTCAGGAAGGGATTGGGCGTGGACCCATCATGGCCTGTAATTAGTCGAGCAGTCTCAGAATTAGTTATTTTGTTTTCAGAAGCTTTCATAATGTTTTCAAAAAAACACTGGAGTATATTTGAGCAATTTTAAACATAAGTATCTTCTAAAAAAATTGCATCGGCAGGTCTCATGAGACAAACTAGTGTCTTGGCACGAGGCCTTGACAAAATCTTATTTGTGGTCTTGGCACGAGGCCTTGGCTACGTGGTTATGATAGTCTGGCATTATGCATTCCAACATTATGAAAGTGGTTAATGATATTTAATGTGATTATTCGACCAGTAGAATATCTATGTGAAGAAGTAAATGGCATTATCTCATTTTACTTTTGCCATATTATGTTGATGTTCAAGTTTAAAAGGCTTTTGTTTTAGTTATACATTGCCTTAAATTTTTATGTTTATTTATGAAAGCTTCCATAATATTGTTATCCTTACTGAGCATCTGAGCTCACCCCTTTCAATGTTTTAATATTTTCCAGGATGTGAAGAAGTATTTTATGAATGACCTGCAGGGATAGTCAGAAGAGGATATGAGTGTGGACTATGAAGATTTTGTTATTAGTTTTTCACTTTATGATGTAATGTAAGACTTATGAATGTATCTAGTGTTTCCAAGGCTACTAAACTAATCGGTCTTTCGAGACTTGATCTTTTGTGATCATGCCAATGTTACGAAGTAATGCACCGACTCTGGGTAGCTGGGGTCGGGGTGTTACAATTAATCCTTTGGTAATTTTATATTCACCATTTTAGAAAGTGGTTTTTGAAACCTATTTAATCAAGTTTTCAAATTTATATGAGGTACTTCTGAAGGACAAGAATGTGTTTAGAATCCTTCATCTTCAAGAAGCATCCATTCATTATCAGAATACTAAAATTTCATTTTCTAACTATCTTCAATGATTTATAATCTATCAAATATACTCTACCTAGGATTTTAGATACATAGTCCTCCATTCACCCATACTCTCTATTTGAATGGAAATATGAATGTAAGTTAATAACCCACGATTCTTCTAGAATGTGCACACTCAATAATAAACTATTACCATCTTCTGTTGTATTGATATAATTTTTACTTTTAGAGGTTGAATTATTTATGGTTGATTGTTAATTATTTCTAAAATATTTTTTGACATGTCCCTTGTTTCCAATAAAATCCATCATATAAGGCACTGACTAACTAATATACTCCAACTTCTACCTTGTTACATATCCTCTAATAAATTATTTCACTGATCCTTCTGTAGAGTTTATTCTCCCTATACATTGGAATTGAGAAAAATTATAGAGGGTACCTATACTTACTAAAATACAAGTCATTTCTTTCTACATGAATTACTCAATTTTGTCACCATAACATACTAGAATTATGAAAGTGAAGATAAAATAATAAATTCCCAAACATCATCCCTAAAAGTAATCATTACTAATTTGATATACCCCTATATCATGTTGAAATTATTCACATGGTCCTTTGTTGGTATTATTTCCAATATCTTCATGCTAAATAAACTCCACATTATAAAATATATTTTTTATTTTTGTTTGTTTCTCATAAAAATTAGTAAAAACATTCATAAATTTCATTTTTTTTTCTTATCCCAAACACTAAAAGATGAATTATGTTAAAGATATTTTCTTAACAAGGTTAGATACTTCTAGTATAACTACTGCCCATCCAATTTATATATCTTCTCAAGAAACTTTACAGATAATAGAGTATCTAGATATTTCTATATTATAATTTCCAACTATATCTTCCAAAAGACAAATTCAATCACATAAATCTTTTTAATCGAGATCATTTATTCAATTGATTCTATTCTTATTGTAGTTAGTTGTGTATAATTGAATCTACCCTTTGATTCCACTTATTAGGAGCTGGACCAAAATAAATCTCATGAAAATAGTTTGAAATAATGTCCTTCTGAATACAAATATTTTAAAATCCTTCAGAACCCCTTTATTTTATGTTCCAAAACTAGTAAGTATATACAACTTAATCACCACATGAAATTATACACACATACACTTTGCAGAATTAAATCTAAACATTAAAGAACACATAGAAATTAATGTTGATCAAATAAAATACCTAAATATGTAGGAGAAAAATACAGTAGATATGATAAATGAAAGCATAAGAGATTAAAAAGCAATATGACTATCACTACTCCCTCTTAGTGAAAGTATTATTCTGATGACTTCTAATCATCTTTTCTTAATATGGTTTGGTAGATAGTCCCACCCAATTTATTCAGAGGTCCTTTCTTGATGAACTAGTTATATTATCCTCTAATATTCATAACTGTCCTTATATGTAATGAGTAAACCTATAATACACTATTAAACCCTCATATTAACCATAGAAAACCGGTGAGCATGTGTGTTTACAAATTATCAAAACTTTCTACTTAATCCTTCTAATATAAAACTGGATAAAAAATGAATCTCTTAGACATCTTCCAAAAATGTTGAGCTTCAAAATTGTTGTCAAAAACCACATTCCCAAAAAAATATTTCCAAAAAACTTCTTATAGAAAACAAAATATACTTTAAAAAACCCAAGAGATCTCACTTTCTTCTCTCTTTAATTATAAAGGTGCTAACACACCATGAGAGGACGATGACTCCTTCTTGAGTGTTAGGTGATTCAAGCCAACTCATGGATACACCATGGATGAGGGAAAAGTTTTTGTTACCTATTAGGTGATATTTATTAAGAATAGATGAATATTAATGTTGTAGTGACTATCAATGGTGAAAGTTACATAACTTATTCATTTTATTGTTTATGCATGGTTTATATATTCTCTCATGGTGTTCTCGGTTTTGGTTTTCTATTTAATTCCACTTCCTTTGTTAAGTATTCATTTATATTACAAAACTCTTCAATGGTATCAAGGCCACACTATTTTGATATATTCTTTAATACATGATGAAAATTATGATAAATGTGATTTTGTGAAAAAATATATCACTATATTGTTTAAAAATATTTATTTGAGTCATTAAATACAAAAAGCTATGGTAGCTTTTTCTTTTAATCTAACACATGATCCAATCGTAGTCCATTACATACATCATCTTTATCACCCTATATAGATCCATGTGTATAAAATTAATCTTAGGTATCATTTGTTTTAGTTTGAAATTTTATAAAGTTAAGGATACATATTGACTCTCTTATTGGATTTAATGTCTCACAACATCTAGGAATTTTTAACTTGGCTTCTAGTTTCTCCTTGCGCTGTCATTTTGAAACTAGGTTAACTATATGTGATAGGGATATCATAAGAATATAATCCTTAGGAAGGTTTTCATGTTCTTGTTTATTCATATTTAGTAAATATTTTATTCCCACAATGGTTTTTTCAGGCTTGTTACTCCTTACCCGAGCATTTTTGGTCATGCATGGGACCAAACACCGTTAGATTTATTGATCCATAGTGATTAATTAATGGAACACAATTCATATACCATGCGACCTTAATATTATTCAAGAACTTATCATAATCTATTGATACCTGTGTTAGAGTAAACAAACTTCTCTAATATATTAATCACACATAATCAGTCACTAAATGAGCTACCCATATCATTAAAAAAATATATGATGAAAGTATTTTTTTCTTATTTTATCAATTTTTATTTTTTAAAATAATTTTTAAAATGTTTCAAAATTATTGAAAAAGTTAATATTTGAAATCTATTTTTTTTTAATTTTTTTTAAAATTAAGTAATTATAAAATATTTATAGTTTATTAGTTACATGTTTTAAAACTTAATTTCCCTTTGGCATATCATTGTTTTTATTTTAATCAAAACATGTTTATATATATATATTGTTAATGAGTATGGAGAAATATGTGATATATTTATAATCTACCCATTTCAAGAACATTGGAGAGGATGATAGTGGAAATGGGTAAAGTGGATTGCAGTTTTCATCTATTAGATATTTATGGGGATTTCATATATTGGAAAAATATTTTGGAAGAGTTGGATTATATATGTACATCCCTACAATAGATGATTTCAAGTGATAATCATAATTTCAAGACATGTTATAGTTGTTTGAAAGTTCTATCAATAAAATTTAGAATAGGGTTGAAGTCTAGGTTGGATGATCATCTTTAAGATCTATTTTTGTCACTTTTAAAATCTATCTGAATAGAATATGGATGATCTAAATCTATGGAAAAACTATCCAAATATTACTTTGTATAAAGTCTAATGATCTTGGTCTAAAAAATAATAGATGAAGGTCTTGAATACTAAATTTTAAGAATTAATTAAATTATTTTAAGGTTTATGAAAATGCTAAAATTTGAGTATTTATATTCCTCAACGGTGACTGGGAATGGGGAAAAATAATTTGAGAAGTTCTGATAAATTCCAAAAGTTTTTTAACGGGATTGAAGAGTTCCTCATATGAGTGAAAGTGATTTTGAACTTGATTTGCAATAATTATATAATTTGGAAGTTGAACTATAAATTTGGTTATGTTTATGAATTTTAATATGCATTATCTTAGAGATCAATGAACTATGTATGGATGATCTTTTTCTACATTGAAATCATCAGATGTGATGAGATATATGTGTAAACATCATCTTTTTTCTACATACACATCATGAAACCCTACATAAACATCATGTTGATCTTCATGACCATGAATTCAACTAAGTAAGCATGATATGATGAAGTTTTCCAGGATTGGGTAAATTATAATAAATAATTTCATATGTATAAGAATAAATCTTGTCTATATAACCCTAATTTTTGAATTTGTGAATGAATCATCTATAGAAGCATTAGTATGCATAAGTATTACTGCATATAAAAATTCTGAGAATTCTGTATATTTAAAAAATAAGATTTTAAAATTTAATATCTCATAAAAAAATTGATTGTTATGGTGATTGTGAAAATTTTCATGGAACAAAATATCAAAAATTAAATGTTATGCAAGCTAAAAAAGTTTGAGCATCTAATCTTAAAGGATTATTTAAAGAAGATTAATGATGAGATTTTTTTAGAGAATAAATTTTGATTTAAATGATAGGCTTTTAGAATAATTAAATCGAGGAATACATAAAAATTATAATGATGGTGATTCCATTATAAATTTTTTCAATCATTAAAAACATTTTGATTCATGTTAACTATCTGATATTGATAAGATTAATGTGATGTGATTTTATAAGAAAAGATAGATCCAAAAAATGATATGATTATGTATTATAAAATCTGAAAATGATGCAATCTATATAGATGCATGTTATTATATAAAATATTCTAAATATTAGAGTGAAATTTTATTCAATCTGAAGATGAATATGAATATGCAAAGATATTGGGTTTATCTTTGAAGCACTATTCTTTGTGTCCCACAAATTGAAGAGGATGAGTTGAGTTGGAAGTTATTTTTTCTGTGGTTTTTTATATACATGGATGAGTTGTGGTTTTTAGTGACTTTTTTTAGAAACATTTGAGATGAGATCTAAGTATACTATAATATTTGGAAGATCATGTTTTACTATGCGATGTGACAAATGAGGAAGAAGAGAAAAAGGGTATTTTTGTGAAGTTGTTGGTGAAAATTATTAAGAAGAAAAAAATAAATATAGAGATCATGGAGACACTCACATATGAAAAAAAAATGAGAAATATTGAATAGATATCATCAGAACCGAAAATTATTTGGATTTTTTATTTAATAAATATATGAAATATTATTTTAGGTAACCTATATATAAAAAGAAAAATTAGAAGATAGAATGATGAGTTCAACAAGAGTAACTAAGATCTTGTGAATAATGAATAACCTAAAACTCTTGAGGGTGAATAAGAAGTGAATGTTGATTTGGTTTTGAAGTGAAAAATAATCTATATATTGAGGTGGAAGTAAAAATAGGAATCTGAATATAAATATGAGATCCGATCAAGTGAGAAGAAGTTTGAGAAGTTGAGGGTAGACTAACCTACTGTGCATGCTCTTGGTCATTGGTGTTGGACCTTTAGAACTTTGAGAATATATTTTGTTCAAGAAGATGATAGGAACTTAATGTGTTGAGAATACAACAATATAATTTTGTTAAATATATAAGGATAATCATAAAATAGAGACTAATACACAAACATGTATTCTGGAAGAATAAGTGGTAGTCAAATACTCTCTATTGAGAGGAAGTAGATTGGTTTTTTTGATGTCGAAACATCCTAAGCGTATGTGTTGATCTACTTTAAGAATGATATGGAAATAAAAAACTTGTGTATACATGGTGATATGTTTTGGAACATATGGGAATCAGGGTATGTAAGAAAAACACATTATAAAATTATAATTTTAGTATGAAGTTGATTTTGTGGAAGTACTCTAAGAATAATTCAATTTTATGCATGATGAGATGATGTGATATTGTAGGAAGAACCAACCATTGATTTCACCAATTGATTATAGTTTAGATTATTTGATATGGGTGAATAATCAAACATGGAAGGGAGTAGGCCTTAGGGATGAACATTGTAAAAATACCATGTGCTCTCTTTATTTTTTTACTTACATTGCATGTGATATGATTGATTGGTTAAGTTTAAAATAGAGTGAAATATTATAATTTGTACTAGAATTTCCTAACTAGAATGGGTTAAATATTTGATATTGATTTTGTAATTGGTAAAAATGAGACAACAACTGATTCACCCCCCCCCCCCAATTTGGTGTCTGCATCAATCCTAAGTTGCATGTCAGGAGCGTTTATTAAATATATGATAATATTAATGATCAATATTGAAAATACCATTTTCAAAAGTATATATAATGTCTTATAATTTGTATAAAAATTGTTCATAAAGAAGTTATAATACTAATTTAAATATTTTTTATAAATTGAAAAATAAGAATAAAATTTTTAAAGATTTTTTATTTAGTAGTTTGAATTGTTCATAATATTTAATTTTAAATGTTAAAATTAAAGTTATTACTTGAAGAAATTATTTCGACCAAATCAAAAGGATTTATTTTGAATGAGTTGATTAATGTTTAAATAATATTAATATGTGATATTTAGATTTTATAAATTTCTTATATAATCGAAATTGGATTATAAAATGTTTATAATTAATCTAATATCATATATTTAATAAAATTATATATAATGGAAAATATGAAGGAGTTCATATTATAAAATGAATATAAATTGTTTATATTCAAAATTATGTATTTTCCATAATGAATAGATAAATTATAGTTTTTTATGTTTTCGCATATTTATTAATTATTCATAAACGTTTATCTCGTGTTTAAATACTTGATTTGTTCATTTGTTTAGTTTTATTCTATATTTATTATTCATAGATATAATTTTTATATTATGATTTGTTATGTGTGTTCTTAATTTAAGGTTGTTAAAATGCTTATAAAAATTACCATACATGAATATAATGAGTTACATTCAAGGTATGATAATGGATTTTCTAATAATCTAACCTAAATTTGTATTGTATTGAGTTATGAACATGAATTAAGTAGTTAAATATTATTCATACTTATTTGGTGTTATAATTATAATGGAATTGAGATATCTCTTACATAAAGTATCCTTGGGTATAAAGGCTTTTGGTCAGACTTATTATTATCCTAGAAGAATATTCCCTGTCTAAAAATGTGAGGTTTAACTAAGTTTGAGTCTAGGATAACTCATATGGGGATTGTTTATTTAGTATAATTAAAAATTATTACATTAAAAGGGTTTAGGTACCTTTTACATAGGATGCATTTGGATATGTATAGATATAGTTGGATTTTAATTTGATTTAGTAACATAAGATATGAGTTTTATAATTAGTTACACATCAATATGGATTAAACATATTGATTTTGTGAAAGGAATAGGATTTGAAACTAAATCATTAGAATCATTAATATATGTAAAAAAGAAATAATATGTCATAATATTGTGAGATTAAATCCCTTTTAAAAATTAAAAAAAGTTTCAGATTCTATCCAAATAAATCACATGTCTAGACATCAATAATTCAAATGGGTTGGTTTTCCCAATGGAGGGTACCCATGGAGTATCTTGTGTAAGGCATGGAGGAAATAAATAACCCTAAGAGTTAGGTAACTAAATAACATGAGATATTTGGGTTACACATAATTGGAAAAGCCTTTAAAGGATACGATGGGAATGGTGTTTGTTTTATCCATATGAGGGATTCAATAAAGGGTTGTATTCTCAACCATCCATGAGCCATATATGGTATGATTGGGATGCTTCACAATCTAAATAACTAAATGGTGGTAGTAATTACAAAGAGGACTCATTTATTAGTGAAATATAGTTCTTTTCCTACTAATGGATGTGATGAATTTAAAAAGTTTCATCATGTGAGTGGGAATATTTAATAACACTTCATATTAAATGTTTTTTAAATATCATACTCATATGATAAAAGATTTTTTTTAGATATAAATATCCTTATCATAATCAAATATTAATTTGAGATTAATTTTCTAAAATTATATGTGTTAGGACCACATAAGCCTTATGTGAGAGATACCATGGTGGTGGGGGAGTAAATTAGTGTATGAAATATTTTCCAAATTAAACACTTTCCTTATAATCTCATAACCCTAATGGATCTTGAACTCACAATTATTAGGTTCACTCGTTTCTATTATTTTAGGTGATGATATGATTGTTATACTTGATGATCAGTTTAATAAATATAATCTATTGTTTATTTTTCCTTACATTGTTGGTTATGTCATGTAGGTAATAAATAAACTAAATCATGAGGTACACAATGATTTTAACTTGCTTCACCAAAATGGGATAATCTAACACTCATGCAATGGATAGTGTGAGGATGCACCAATTAACCCCTAAAATTACTGATCAATGGTAGGTATTAGTCTATGACACTTTAACCTGGGGTAACTCCTATTTTACATTGATTGGGTTGACTCAACATCACTCAAGTATCACTACATCAACTTCCTCTCTTTTTGTATACTACTATAAGAATGTATAATCTAATTGGTCTATAAGAAAAAATGAATAGAATAACCCATGTTATGTTTCATAAAATATAGGTTAGTAACTTTTAACTCTCCTGGTTTCACCTTTATATGTATTCTATGAATATTCTAAAAAATATCATCATCACAATTCCATAAGAAATCATGGAAAGCAATTTCTCCTTTGGATGGTTATTTTAGAAGAACTACATCCTATAATTATATAATATTTCAAAACCATATCCTTATTGAAATGTAATTTAATTTCACTAAACCTTTCTAATTTAAGGAAATGTCCTGCTTATCATATGTAATAGTGGATGAATCTTTAACTCTTTTAAAATAACACACTTCTTCCTTATTTGATATATAAAATTTTTCAAGAGTGGCATAGTCGATCCCCCTCTCATTCTACTTCTATTAATATTATAGAATACAAAAACTTGATGTGATATCACTTTACATATATTTAATATGGAATTTACAAAAATTATAACATTAATAACTCTCCCATAAAATCATCTATCATTCTCAGTCCAGCCAATTAAAATATTTCAGCATAAAATATATTTCCATAAAAATATATAAATCCTTTTTATTCCCCCAACTGTATCTTCCACCAAATATGACTCATTTATGAATCAATTATTCCTATATAAATATTATTTATTCCTTATTTTATATTCTATACATGACACACATTACAAAATAAAATATATGAAAACATAGAGAATACAACATTAGGAAATTATTACTTTAAATTACTCAAATATTTCAAGGAATATTTCATAAATATCAATCTTCATCCTTTTGAAACATCTTATAAAAAATACACATGGTATACTAAATCTACATTGAATTTATATACACTATTTGAAATAGGATGGAATCCAAAAAATTCAAAGGAAATTACCTTGAATAAACTTATTTATGGCCAAAAACTCATACTTCAGTAATCCCTATGTTGATTATTCATATGTTGAGTACCCTAGTGTGCCATTTATAAAATCTTCTCCTTTATCTTTATAAAGATAAGTATGATCCTTACACACTTTCCTATACAAATTTATTCATACTTATGAAGACTCTTATGGTGATCATATTTAAGTTGGTAATCATTTACCCTTATAGAACTAACCACTCATCTTTATGAACATTATTTTTCCATTTTTCACGATGCTTTAACTTTGTCCACTAATTTTACATTTTCATGATATACTATGGTGAAGATAATTTCTGTGTAATGTGGATTATATCTATTTTATAAAT
Organism: Viscum album; assembly: GCA_963277665.1. Taxonomy (NCBI): domain Eukaryota; kingdom Viridiplantae; phylum Streptophyta; class Magnoliopsida; order Santalales; family Viscaceae; genus Viscum; species Viscum album. The sequence continues at coordinate 68,519,386 of OY728158.1, forward strand.
TACACAAGTCTTTATACTCAGTTATTTTATTTTTTTGTGTGGTGATATTTCTATTGGAATTTCAGGTTCGAATGAGGTCACTAGTATCATTTATTCAAGCAGTCATGACATTACAAGTGGTTGAATATGTGAGGAATAATGGATTTTCATTATCTCTATATGTGTTCTTAATTTTGAACAGTTCTTTAATTTTATTCATAATCCTACATTTAAATATACTCGACACTTACAAATGGTTAATAAGTCTAGAGGTGAAATAAAATGTTGAAAAAATCTATTAGGGATTAACCTACTCAGTGGGTCACCATGCCACCCTGCATAGTGTTCTCTTCATATGTTTCACTTTACACATTCTCAACTAGTGTCGAACCAAACCGGATATAGCTACTCGGGATTAAAAAACATATTATTTCATGATTTGTAACATGATTTTCCAACAAATACAATCCAAGGATCAATAGGTCTAATTATTTAGATGATTCTATATATAAATACATCATCCTAAATTTAAAAACATCATTATTATTTAAAACTCTTTATAGAACTCTTAACGCACATAGATATTCTAAACTATATATAATACCATGGATAAAATCATTAGTAAAAGTGTGAGCTATAAATCTCAATAAGGGAAGAAACATAGTAATAAAGCATAACATGAGAATCAAGAGGCATAATCTGATATCAAAAATAGAATGAACATAATAATGGAAATGTGAAATAAGTAAATAAAATCATAATATCAAGGAATATGGGGAAAAAATAATAAATTAAATCATAATCATAAGTTAAGGGTCAATACTAACATCAACATCATAAAGTGTACAAAGTCCAATGGTGGATTGGGTTCACTCCTCATTAACATAAACATAATAGACAAAGTCTCATAGTGGATTAGGTTTACTCCCTAATCCCAAACATAAAATCTCTTGACATATAGAGATTTACCCAATTAATTGAAAGGATATATAATTTTGGGCCCATAAATAACTTAAAATAGAATCATACATATGTGTGCCACATGAGGAAAATAAATCACACATAAATCATAATAATGATCAAACCAATGATAAGGGAATGGGTTCTATAATGCTGATTCAAGGCATAAACGAGTGATAAATCATAAGGATTCCCAAGAAAAAAGGAATTAAATTTTTTTGAATGTTCATATTTGAAAAAGAAACATAGTTCTCGATCATTTAGTTCCAATTTAGAGGATCTATGAGAAGTATATAATATAAGAAAGAATAAAAATGTTCTACTTTGGTAAAGCTTTATGTAATAAGTAAATTATTTTTTAAAAATGGAAAGAACTTTTTATTATCTATAAAACCATAATTGAACAAAGGGATTTATTTATAAAATAATTGGAAGTTTTATAAGCTATTAATTGTTCAAAAATATTTCATGGGGGTTATTTTTGATATGAGACAAGAAATAGGAAGTTTCCCTTAAACCAGGTTTACATAAATGTTGAAATTTAAAATGGAACTAATACATGTATAACCCCAAAATCAAAAAATTATATTTAAATATATATATGTGTGTGTAAGGGAAATATTTACAAAAATAAACGAGCTAAATGAGAGAAATATTTCATAAAATTGATAAAAATAAATTTATTTCATAACTAACAAGTCACAAAGTGGTTAAATATGGTCCCTTACCTTCGTGTCTGAATTCATTCTACACTTGTGTTTAACTTTATGAATAAAAAAAATAATTTTATTAAATTATTACATAATATCATTAGCCAAATATAATTAATATTCAATTTTTTTTAAGAACCATCATTAATTTAATTATAATACGGTTTCCATACCTATGTCAATTATATGAACTTGTTCGATCATCATCATCATCATTTCATTTTTTATTAATGAAAAGGAATACAAACCAACCCCAAAACCCATCAAGAAAGTTGCCTAAGGAGGTCTAAAATGGTGAATGAAAAGAGAATAACCCATGATAAGGTTAACCCCTTAGGGTTTGAGAGTATTGATATTATATATACAAACTGGGTCAGGCCCAATGACCTCCAAAGAAGCAAGGTGGTCCGCTACTTGGATTCCTTCCCGCCAGAAGTGAACCACTTTATATATATTGACCACGATAGAATGACTTGTAAAATTGTTTCAAAATATATATAATTTCAATAGAGAAATGGATATGAATTTAATATATTAAATAAATTTTAAAATCCATCTGTAATAGTTGGTGAAAATAGATGAAACTCATTTCTCTTGGAAGTGGTAGTTCGCACATACACATGATTAACATTTCTATTTCTCAATGAATGAGATATAATGAAGTTAAATGATATTTTTAAAATTTAAAAAACATATTTATATTATATATATCATATTTATTATTTTTTAAAATCTTTTTGACCAACACTGTATGGTATTGTTGAAAAATAGAAGATGTTGCTTTTTGGAGAGAGTAGTCTACACAACACACTAAAAATGTTTTGATTTTCTTAGTAGATGGAGAGGAATAAATCGTGGTTATTACATTAATATAATAAAATAAAACAATTATAATTATACTTATGTCAATATATTTTTATTTATATAAGATATTTGGAATATATTGGTTAATGAGAAAATATTGCGAAGAAGGATATACTTATATTGGATACTGGATCTTCTCTTAGAGATATCCTTATAAGTGAACACATTAAACTAAATAATAGAGATAAGGGTATTAAGTATAAAAAATGAATTATAATGGGGAAAATTTTGGTAGAGATTCAATGTTAAATCAAATGGTAAGTTTTACCTTAAAGTTATGTAAGTGATCCCCTTTTATAAGTAAAGAAAAGGGGACTTTTGGAAATACCCTATACACTTCTATGACATAATTACAATATACCTTGTTTAATGACTCCAAAAAAATTAATGATGTATTTTTTGTTATTATTGAGCCAATAAAGCCTCATAAAATAATTTCCACACATGTTTTAACATGTTTCAATTCCATTACTAATGGTTTTTACATTTCAACATTTTTATTTTTATCTAGGTAACTAGTTTGAAAGTTAGTAATTTATATTTATTTAAAATAATATGGTAACCCCAATTATCAAATTTAGATATTTTGAACCAAAAATTAATCTCAATTTATTATAATTCAATTTCTAAATATGATGAAATCAACTATCCAATTAAACTATATAATATATAAATAACTATTTTTGTAGAAAAATGACTTTTTACAATTATGTGTTCTTAATATTATTTAGTATTGATTAAAATTTCAATGAGTATCAATATAAAAATATATTGGTTTAAAAATAATATTATATTTATAATAAAAATTAAATAAATTTAATTTATTAGACAAAAAATTATACAATATTAATAAAACTATACATTTTAAACGAAATACATTTTTACCATTATCAATGTAATTAACTTTAATCTTACTAATAGTACCATTATTCATAAAAATAAAATTTAACTTGTTATAAAATATATAAATTTAAAACTAAAATATGGAATAAATTTTTTTATATTTAGTTTCTAAATGTTATAAATTCATTTTTTAATATAAGTGCACAAAAAGATTATTTGGTGTGAGATATTTGTTAAGTTTTAAAAATGTTAAACATGTGTTTTATAAATTCAACATATAATTTTAAAATGATTTATATTAATTATTAAATATATATTGTGTATATAAAAATGATTTCTTATACTTTTAATTCATTTTTGTATTGTAAAAGTTATAGGTTTTAGCAAAATCGATATTTTTACTATTCACTTAAAAACAATTATTTAAGACAAATCTAAAAAATTCTTGTTAAGATAATTTCAATAAAAGTAATTCAAAAATAATGTTTATTTTATAAAACTAATGTTATAAAATTTATGTGTTATTATTTTAAATTATAAATATAAATTATAATAAAATGGTTTTATTAGAAAAAAAGGCATTTTTAAAAATTATGTGTTCTTAATGTTATTTTATACTGATTTATAATTTAATTGATGTTAACAAAGTAGTTAATATTTAATTTTTTTAAAAAAAATTCAAATTTAATTTATTAGTAAAAATATATACAATAGTTAATAAAATGGTTCTTTGAAAAAAATATTACTTTTATAGAAAATGTGCTTTAACAAATAGCATCAATTAGTTATTTATATTCTAAAATTTAATTTTACTACTCCATTTATTTTTAAATATTTATTTTTATTTTTTATATAAATCATATACTATTTTAATAATAACATTAATATTTTTCTGTAACATGGAAATATATATATTTCTAATATTTTAATATCATATTTTTTTATTGTGAGTTTTATTTTTTTAACAATAAAAGACTTTAATATACCTATTGGATGTATATGCATAGAACATATCCACAATGACCATATTTTAAATAGATATATTTCATTACTCTATATAGTATTTATAATCTTATTTCATTCACTCTTCTCATTTCCATATTATTCAATTTAGCTCTAACAATAATCTTTCTCCATTCATGATGTTCTTCCTTGTTATAGGTTTTCTATGGAAATTGATAATCCTCAAATAGTAATACGAACCAAGTGATATCCCTGTATAAAAGATTTTATTATTTTCTATTTATTTTTCCTTTTAATTTATGAACTTTTAATGGATGTACTGGTTCTTGGTGATTAATTATATATGGTGTGTAATACTTGGTTTCATGTTTTTTGTTATAATTTCTTATTATGAATGAATAAAATGTTGTTGGTTTAATTTCAATATTTTATACCTTATTTAGTATTATATTTAAATTCCTTAATCATATAGATTTTTTTATAATTATAAACAAAATGATTTTGTAAAGAATATGAATTCTAAAAACCAAGGGCATTACATTCTCCCCCTTAGATAAATATTATCCCAAAAATTTTATTTATTTTCTAATAATAAAAATATATAAGGGTGTTTTATAGATATACGTCACTTAAGATATAATTTCTAGAGTGATATAAACCTTAAAAACTTAGGAATCATTTATTTTTTTTCCTTAAAATAGGATTATCCCTAATATCAATTTCTCCTCCAACCATTTCATCCAGGAGTCTTTTTCTATTCGGTATCAAGACTCAAATTTTATAATTTATTTATAAAGGGTTTTCATAATCATCCTCGAATAGAATGTCATAGGTTGATATAAAATGTGATCTCCTGATTCTAATTAATTTTTCTTCTATGTGGACAGAATCTATTAATTTCCATTATCACATTGAATTCATCTAAAGAAAGGATAATATTATTTTTACATGGAACACTCCCAAAAATTTAAACCTGGAATACAATATTCTTACAAATAGAAGTTTTATTGAAAATTCAAATCATATGGGAGGTGATTTAATATTCTTATAAAAGTTATTATATATACTAGTATTCCTTGAATGAGATTACAACTAGACATTCATAACTATGGAGTGGGGGTATGTTTACCATAATTATTAAGATATACTTCGAAAGTAGTGCTTTCATAAGAATTCCATTTTCCACTTGGTCTTGTAGGTTTGTGATTATTAGCATCTTTGTTAGTCCTTGGCTTAGGGAATTGACATGGATAATTACCATGTTTCCCAAAATTATGGAATTGTACTATTAGTGGTTCTTTTGGATGCATATATTCCACTCCAATCATGTTAATTGATCTCTTCATTTTACTATGAATGTTTAATGATCGATGACCCCCACTTCTATAATTAAATCATATTACAATCACCTTACACAATTCCCTTTGTGTTTATTCCAATATATTTGACGTAAATGTTGTTGAAAATTCCTTATTTCAACATCTTCATTTCCTTAATCTTCATGAATCTCTATCTTTCTATTCTTTAGTGCACACATGATTTCAACATTTCTAACATTTTTAATCATATATCATGATAGCTAGTTTGTAATAATTCCCAAATTTATTAGTCCATCTCTAATTATGATGGGTTGATCATTTAGGAAATCACTGAAATGTCCCTCACACTCAGGGTTAACTCGATTCCCTCTAGTCACAACAACTACTAAAACCAAGAGGCGTAACTTGAGGGGAAAAAATTTAAAATCATAGGAATATTATCATAGTAAATAACATAAATAGGATTCAACCTTAAAACATTTTACACTTTCATCATCAAGTTAACCTGTAATTCCTTTAGTTTAACCTATATCAATCTTAGTTTAACTTATGTTACTTTAAGTTTGGTCGTTTTATACTTCTCAACTGAGTCCCTCAAAGTAACTAGGAAATCAATTCATCATGTTTGTTTATAAAGATAAAATTATTAACCAATGAATATCCTTTGGAGTTTTAAAATATTATTATAGTTAGTACTCTTTGTATTACACCAGGTGGAGATTGAGTTAATACCCAATTCTCCCTTTTTGAGTTTATTTCTCCAATGTACATCTATTTCAGTGCCAACATCCACTTTTAGTATCTATATGGAGATTTATTTCATATAAAACCCAGATATTCAATACATTTCCAAAAGTTTAGGATGTTATCATATGTATAGGCTTATATCTAAGGTTGTCAATAATGTTCTCACATACTAAACTCCAAAAATTACTAGACCTTGATTTGATAATAATTATAGTGAATCAATCCTTAAAAAATATTTTTTATGAATCATAAAATAATTTAAAAAAACAAGTACCAAGATGTCTATTATTTTCATATAATTAGACACATAAATATATCATCTTAAATTTAAAAACACCATAATTATTTAAAATTCCACATAGTACTCCTAAATTCCATAGATATTATATAACTACACTGGAAACCTTGGGGAAAAAAATAAAAAAAAGAGTGAGAGAGAAATACTAGTAAGGGAATAAAAAATAAAAAAAACATAACATGACATTCAAGAGGCATAATGTGAAATCATATAAGGTAATGATTATAAGAATAAAAAAATGTCTTAAGGAAATTAAATAATAAGATCATTGAATCATATAACATGCGGAACAAAAATAAGTCATGATGTGAAAAACATAATTCAAGGTTCAATTCCAAAACCATTATTATAAATTGGTCTCCCATTTTGTATTAGGTTCACTCCCCATTTCCATAAACATAGCGGATAAAGTCATATAGAGGATTAGGTTCACTCTATAATATCATACATAATATATCATGAGATATAAATCTTCCCCCAATGAATTGGAGGGATGTATAATTGTTGGAACTCCCATTACATAAATAAAATCCACACATATTATTTCCACAAGATAAAAATAAACCATACACAAATCATAATCATGATAAACCCATGAGAAGGAAGTGGGTTTCATAATTCTGCTTCAAGGCATAACTAAGGGCTAAATGATAATTATTCCCAATATAAAAAGGAATTAAATAATTTTGGATGTTTATATTTGAAAAATAAACATATTTATTGATAATATATTTCCAATATTGATAATTTATGAAAAGGATATAGGATAATAAAGAATACAAATGTACAACTTTAGTGAATCTTTATGATATAAGAAAAGGATCATTTTAAAGAAGGAAAAAAATATTATTTTTCATAAAACAATATTTTAACCAAGTGGTTTTTTCATAAAATCTTGAGGGATTTTATAGTATATTAATGGTTAAAAAACATTTAATATTTTTGATTCTTAACATGAGATATGAAATATAAATGTTCCCCTAAATTGGGTTTACATAAAAGTTGGAATTTCCAAGGGAACTAAAACATGTAGAACCCCGAAAAATAAAAAGAATATTTGACCCGGTATATATTTACAGGATATATTTAAAAAAATAAATTATATAAATTAGAATAATATTTCATTAATGGGAGAAAAATAAAAAGTATATTCAACTGACAAGTCACAAAGTAGGTATGGAAGATCCCTTACCTTCATGCATAAATTTGCTATAAAATTGTGCTTAAATTCCTGAAGAACCAAATAATGTTTATTAAAAAATTAATTTAGAACCTTATTAAACTAAATTTATTATGATAAGGTCATTTGACCATCATATGTTATTTAATTATAAAATAGTTTTATTTTCTACGTCAGTTACTTGAGGTTGTTCAATCAATTTTCCATAAATCTGTATGTATATTGACCATGGTAGAAAGTATTGTAATATAGTTTCATAATATCCAGAATATTAATATTTCTATAGATATGTTTTTTATATTAAATAAATTTTTATATTCATCCATGAAGATTGGTGATAAAAAATGAAACCCATTTCTCGTAGAAGTGGTAGTATGTGTGTACACACGATTAATGTTTCAATTTTTCAATGACTGAGAGCGGATTAAGATAAATTATGATATTTAAATTTCATAATAAAATTTATATAATATATATAATAATTGTTCATCCATTAAATATTTTTTACCATCCATGAATGGATGTCATGAAAAACAGAAGACATCACGTTGTGGACGAGTTAGTCTGTGCATTACATGAATGGCAGTTTTCTTTTTCTTAGCCGATGGAGAGGAATTAATAATGGTTATTACATTAATATAATAACATATAAGTATAATAATTATACTTATTTCATTATATGATTATGGATATAAGATATTTTTAATCAAAATACTATGGATAAAATATTCTGAAGAAAGTAATACTTAGGTTGGAGACTTGGTTTTCTCTTAGATATATCCTTAAAAGTGAGGGAATTGAGATATGTTTTATATATCAGAGGCTTAAGGATGAAAAAATGGCTTATAAGAGAGGTAATTGGGGTGGTTTTTTGAAGGTAAAACAAATGGGATTTTTAACCATTTTGTGGAAAAATTGATTCTCTTTTGTAGGTGAAGAAAAGGGAATTTTTTGGGAATACCCTTTACACTTCCATGATATCATTACATTATTCCATGGTAAATGACTCCAAAATTTATTAATAAGTATTTTTTTAGGTTTTGGAATTATAAATCCAAAAAAATACATTTTGGGCATGTTTTAAACAAGTTTCAAGTCTTTTACCATATATTTTTATATTTTAACATTTTCATTTTTACCTTGGTAACTAGTATTTAACTAATAAATTTATATTTTATTTAAAAAATTAAGGTAAACCCTGTTGAAATTTTTTTTAACCTAAATTTAATCCCCATTAAGTATAACTAAATTTCTAAATATGTGAAAATCAAATTTTAAATTAAAATTTATAATATATAAAAAATATAGAAAATAACTTTTATCCATTATTTGTAATTAATCATATTTAGTATTAATTACTAATTGAATGAGTACTAATATAATTATATATATATTTAAAAAACTATTAGAGTATTAATTTAATTTATATAAAATTAATTGATTGAATAAAAAATTATACAATATTTATCAAAAAAATCAATTTAAAAGAAAAATCTCTTCACCATTACCATGATAATTAACTTTATTCTTACTAATAGTATAATTATGCATAAAAATTAATTTAAATATGTTAAATAATATTAAAATATTTAACTCAAATACGATATAATTTTTTTTATGTTTTATTTTAAAAAGTGATAAATTCTAATTTTTAATAAAATCATGAAAAAATATCTTTTAGTGTGAAATGTTAGTTATGTTTAAAAAATGTTATACATATTTTTTTGTAAATTTTACATGTTATTTTTAAATGATTAATATTAATCATTAAATTTATATTTTTTATATCAATTTTTTTCTAAAAATTTTAATCAGTTCTTGTTTTTATAAATGTGAAATCTTTTATCAAATTCAATATTTTTAATATTCACTTAAAAATGATTATTTTAGAAAAACATAAAAAATTCATACAAAAGTAATTTTTATATAAAAAATTTAAAAATATATTTTATTTTATAAAATTAAAATTCTAAGATTTATATATTTATATTTTAAATGAAAAATAAAAAATAAAAATAAAAATACTTTTATTGAAAAATGGTGGTTTTAAACACTATGTGTTGTTAAGATTATTTCATATAGATTTATAAATTTTTTGATGTTAATGTATTAATTCATATATAATAATATTTTATAATTATAAATTTAATTTATTATAAAATAGTATATAATTCTTAATAAAATAGTTCATTGAAAATAAATATTACTTTTACTCTAAACATTCTTTAACAAACACTATTATTTATTTATTTATATTCTAAAATTTAATTTTACCACTCCATTGATATTAAAATATTTATTTTAATTTTACATATATATCATATAATATTTTATTAATTACAATAATAATATTTTTATATAACACTTATATATATATATAATATTTTTATATTATATTTGTATTACATCGTGAGATATATTTTTTTAATGGTACATGAATTTAGTATACCTATTGAATGTATACGCAACCACCATATTTGTAATGAAAATATTTTAGAGGACCATAATTACTTCCTATATATAGTCTATTTAAACTTATTTCATTCACTCTTCTCATTTTAAAAGTTTTTTTCACATCTGTGGTTTTATTTTAAGGTATGTTTCCTTTTATTTTGATCGTATCTTTATTGTATGGATATTACTGGGAGTTTTTGAGAGAAATTTTCATATTTAGGTTTGAAAAAATATGGTTTATGGTTGGCGCACAGTTAGTATAAATTGTGTTCCAACCTAGAAGAGATTGTGCGCCCTGGATAGTGGCACAACTTAGCGTATGGGAATACCGGATTACCATGCATCTATGATAGTGGGTATGCCTGAGGAACATGTCTAGGTGCATAGGACTGCATCCCCTCCATGAAAAATGTGAGAACACTTTTACCTCTAGAAATTGGTTTCGCACGGTTGGTGTACGGTTTGGAAAACTGTGCAACCTATCTAGAACTTCAAAAATGTTTAATTTCCCTTTTTACCTCTTCAAATTTAAATCCAAATCCCCCTTGTATTTCCCCATTAGGCCTCCCTATCCCTAGGCATGCCTCCCCTACATCTCTTCTCCCTTGGGATCCAATCCTTGGGTGGATTTCGTGTGGTTCCATCAATAACTCTCCATGTAAGCCTCTCCTCTCTTATTTTATATATTCTTATTGGTCTCTTCCTTCTTCCCTATTGGATTCTATTTCCTCCATCGAAATTGATTGACCTGGTTTGGGTGAAATATATATTCTTTGGGTTGGAGTCTGTTGCTAATGATGTGTAGTTACCTTTATAGGGCCTCCTTCAGGTGCGTTTTCCATTTCAACATAGTTTTCAGAAATTTCCAAGCCGGAGGTTGGTGGTTCTATTCTTTCACATTTTTTCGATGATGTTATTATGATTTCTGTGTTTTTTAAATTGGTTCTATGAATTTTTTGGGTGGTTTGAAACATGTTTTCAAAGGTTTTTGGTGTGCGTATTGGTTTAAAAGTGTATATCCTATTGAAAATAGATTGCTTGTATTGTGTGTTTAAATTGTTATAAGTGTGTGTGTGTGTGTGTGAGGTGGTTTATGTGACCTAGGTAAAGAAATTAAGCACGAAGGTAATCCTTGTTAACAAGGTGGGATGATTATGTATAGTATGCTAGGCGGTCCGATAGGGAAGAGGCCTAATTCCCCTAGTAGTATTGATTCTACAACACTAACTAAACATTTTATGATGATTGGAGACCACTAGACCTTGGGATTTTATTCCCCTATAAAGGATTGTGTATGAGTACACTATAGGTTTTGGTATGTTCCTATCATTGAGGCATGAGGAATCTATGACGGCACTAGCCCTAGTGCCATAGGTATTACCCATGGTGCTCATCTAATGTGATAATATGCTTATCATTTGGCTTTTTGTCGTGTTAATTTTCATTTTTAATTTTGAACCATGTTTCATTTAAAAAAAATTCTTTTTCATAATGTTGATTTGTCTTCTCATGTCATATAATAGAATCTATTTTGTTGGTATCTTGCTAGTAATTAGTTCACACTCTACATACACCCTCGGGTGTATATAGACCTTTCCTAATTTTGACTCTGGTAAAGGAAAGTTGTTTCATAGGGTCATGGTGGATCTGGTTTCTAGTGGTTCCTCTCTTAGTAGGTATTGGTGTAGGTGGAATGGGTGTGTTAATCCTCTTGTTTCATAAATACTTGTGATTTAGTGGGTTCCCCTCCATTTTTTTTGGTATTTTGGTTTTTGGTTAAAAATATAATTTTTTGAACTTGTGATAGTTGAATTTTCTTTGTTTTGGTTATTGCTTATGATGTGATGTTGAATCTTGTGGGTTATTTATGGTTTTTTTATCTTGGGATAAATCATTCCCAAATGTGATGTTTTATTCCCAGGCACTCGATTCTAGCCCATGGGAATTGGGAATTCCCTTCGGGCCATTCCACAGGCCTGGTCGAGTTTTAGGTTATATGGAATCTCATACATGAACATGAAAAATTTTCATCAGAGGAGGTTTTTTACTTTCTTTGGGTCATGTTATTTTGGAAAGTTTAGATAGGCTGGAGCTAGGACTAGCGAGGCTTGGGTTCTGATTATGAGTGGGGTGTTTAGGAAACACTCCTCATAAAAGGTCGTGGGTTACCGTGGGATCTTTGGGATTTGGTTTAATTTATCCCCTCGGTGAGATGTAAATGATGTGGATTGTGCACAGACATTGAGAGGGTGTGGAGTGGTGTGACCTATTACTATGCTTGTTGTGGTTTTGTTTGATTTATATGGGTGTTTAAAAGTTGTTATTACTAAAAAATTTGTGGATATTGTGTTGATTTTTGCTTTATTTTTATTGGTTTTTGTAGCATCAGGACTCCCCAGATATTTCTTATGAAACCATAGGAATAGGACATAGAGAGTTCTCTCATACCTGTTGACCAAAGATTAGTGCAAGCAGTCATTCGAGTTATCCAAGAATTGAATTTTCCAATACTCGGGAGTTTATTGATCCACACTAAGGGGATCATACCTTATTGAAGTATGACAACCACTTTTCTGATTTAGTATGTTTCACACCTAAGGTAGTTTCTAATGATCACCTGAAAGATCAATGGTTTGAAATGAGGTTGAGGCTAGAAATTCAGTCCCAAGATTTCTTATTTAAGTCAAAAACTAATGCTGAGGTGTTTGATCAAGCCTTGATGGTGGAGATAGATCATACCAGTAAGTCTGTTTTTTTAGTTTCAATAGTGTTCCACGGAAGTGGTGGTTTGTCATAAAAGAAGAGGAAGTGTGACGAATAAGAAAAGAGGTGAGGTGGTAGCTTATTCCAACCTTCCAGACCATCCACGTCTAGGGATTCATATGTCATATTAGTCTTGTTTCATTAGTGTGGAAGGATCTAGAATATGTAGTCATTGTGTCCAAACCCATATATACCTTTCCATCAGTGTGAACTTATGGGTAATTTACAGTGGTTTTTAAAATTTTCATGCCCATATCAGGGGGTGAGAGTTATGAAGCCTACAGGGGAATGAAATCCCAGCCAGAACTTTCTAGGATAGTGGGTTCTCAGTTTGGTGGTAGTGGAGGTAAGGATAGATATTCTAATGGATAGAGTTAGCTTAATGTAGAGTTGCAGTTCTGTAGTCATTCTCATGCTCGGGAAGAGATGAGACACCTTCATGCTATGGATCAAGCACTACTGGAATCGGATTTATGTCCTACAAAAATTCAATGTACAGTTTTTATTTCATCATCCATAAGTACTATTCTATTTTATTTCGGTGATTCTAATTCCTTTATTTATACCCTTCTTGTGAAGTTTTTGAAATTAATGACTGATTTAATTCTTTATATGTTGGTGTTAGTGATGTCACTTAGTAAGAAGAGAGAAAAGGGTTTTAGGTTTCTATATTGTTCTCTCACTCTGATCGGGGTCAAGATGTAATGGGATTTCCTAGTTCTAAAAATGGACCTCTTTGGCATGATCCTTGACATGGGTTGGATGGTATGTTTCAAGGAACACTTTGAATGTTATCATTGGAAAGAGATATTTGTGGCACCTTATGGTAATACCAAGGTTTTCTTAGTTGAATGGGATCCTCAGTCATTATTTTTCAGACATTTACAAAATTAAGAAACCTTATTTTCTAGATCTCATTACTCATGTTAGAGGAAGATGGTAGAGGTTTTGGGTGTGGATTACCTCTTATGGTAGAGGAATTCCTAAAGGTTCTTCCAGATGATTTCTTACGTTTTCCTCCAGAGTGGGATGTGGAGTTCACCATAAATTTTTATCCAAGAACATTGCTTATATCTCTTCCCTCATACCATATTTCCCCACTTAGTTGAGGGAATTAAATATACAACTGGTAAATTTGGAATCCAAAGGATTCATTCACCCGAGCATCTCACCTTTTTCCTCCCATTTATTATTTTGAAATAAGGATGATATATCTCTTCAGTTGTGCATCAATTAATAGAAATTGAGTATGGTAACGATTAAGAATATATACCCCTTTCTCTATATTGATGACTTCTTTGATCATCTCAAGGGGAAAGTTTGTTCTCCAAGATTAACTTAGGTTCAGGGTATCACTATGTCAGAGTCAGAGAGGAAGATGATCCTGAAACAAAATTCTAAAGAAGGTACGACCACTTAGAGTATTTTTTTATTATTATTTGGATTAAAAAATGCACCATAGGTTTTCATGGCTCTTATGAATCAGGTGTTACATCAATACCTTGACTCATTTTTCTTCATGTATATAGAAGGAATCATGGTTTACTCTGGGACTCACGAAGAGCATGAGTATCATTTGAGGATCATGTTGTGCACTCTTTAAGATCACCAGCACTTTGTTAATCTATCCACTTATTCCTTATGGATCAGGGAGGTAAAGTATTTAGGCCATGTGATATTGGAACCTGGGGTATTGATGGACCCTAAGAAAATTTATGTTGTGATGTCATGGAAGCAACTGAGTAATTCCTTCAAAATTATAAGTTTTTGGGGCCTATAATGTTATTATATATGGTTTTTTCAATATTTCTCCCAGATTTGCTCATCCATGACTACACTTACCTAGAAGAGGCTAAGATTTGAATGGAGACCATAATGTCGGTAATCCTTTGAGGATTTGAAGAAATGTTTGACTAGAATCCCTACTTTGACCCTTATAGAATTCTGGAAGGGATATATGGTCTTTTGTGATGCTTCATGTATATGTATTGGGTTTATGTTGATGTAGGATGCCCATGTGGTGGTGTATGGATCTCGATAACTCTGACCAAATGAAATTTATCACCAAACCCATGACCTAGAATTAGCAGTGATGATACATTCCTTGAAGACAAAATGTCATTATCTCTTTGGAGATAATTTTGTAGTCTACGCAGATCATAATATATTAGCTTACATTTTATCTAATAATTATCTAAATCTAATGCATCATCATTGGGTTTTGTACCTTCAGGTGTTTGACTTTGACATTTTTTTATGCCCTAGTAAATGGTAATGTGTTAGATGATTCCTTGAGTAGGTGTATGCTAGTTCAAATAGTGAAAGTATCCAGTGATGAGTGTACCTTGATGGGACATTTTTTCAGATGCATATATAGAATAAGGAGTATAGTGGAGGTACATTCTCAGCCAGTGTTCAGTTAACCCCCTCCCTTATATATCTAATTCATAAAGAGAATTTAAGTGATGATTTTTGTCAGAATTCTATGTAGTTTCTAAATGGTGGGGATGTGAAAAGTGAGTTGTCTTTATCTTCGGATCAAATTATTTTCTTCAAGGGTCACTTTTTTGGTGTCATTTTCTTTGGAGAGGGTGGTGATGCAATCTAGCCACTAGTCTTAGTAGTTCATTCATCCTGATACCACCAAGATTTTTCATGATGTGCATTGTTGATTCAGGTGGTCGGGTATGAGATGGGATGTAGTTGACTTTGTAACCAGGTGTTACACACTTTAGTTGGTTAAGGTTGAACACTAAAGGACCTCGGGTTTGTTTCAGCCCCTACCCATTCCTACTAAGAAGTTATAAAAGGTTTCCATGGATTTCATTATTGTATAACCTCATATGACTCAAGGAATGAATTCCATATGGGTAGTGATTCACTGTTTAACCAAATCACCACATCTCATTATAACCAGGGACTCAAACAAGGTGGATAAGTTGGGTCAGTTGTATGTTCAAGAGACAGTGAGGCTTCATCGTGTGTCGTAGACTATTGTTTCAGATAGGTACCCCCCATTTTACCTCTCAGTTTTGGGAATTCCTTCATAAGTAAATGGTATTTCTAGTTAAGTTCAGAATGAAATACCATACTCAAATGTATGGTCAGATAGAGTGCGAAAATCAGATCTTGGATGACATGATCCATTCATGAGTGTTATATTTCATAGGCTCATGGGATAACCATTTAGTATTGGTTGAGTTTATGTACAATATTAGTTACCAATAATCAATTATAATGGATCCCTTTGAGGTGCTTTATGGTTGGCTATATTAGTCACCTTTATGCTGCATAGAAGTGGGAGAGAATTCTCTATAGGGACTGATCCTTATATAAGAGATATCTGGTAACGTCTAGTTTATTAGGTGGTATTTTTTGATGGAAAAGAGATACCATAAATCCTATTCCAATCTATGTAATTGATCCTTGGAATTCATTAGGGGTGATTGAGTTTTTTAATGTTGTCCTCTCACTTGGGTCACTATTATATTATTAAGGGAATCTGTCACCAAGGTGTATTAGACCTTTTGAGACTAATGAGAGAGTTGGTAAGGTGGAATACCAGTTATATTTTCCTTCTCAGTTGATATCAATCCAAGATGTGTTCTATGCTTCATAGTTGAATAAGTATAATCCAAACCCTTATCACATGATGAATTAGGAAGACTTGGAGCTGGAACCTAATTTTTCTATGTTTGAACAACCAGTACAGATTGTTGATTCCTGATATAAAGTAATTTGGGAGAAGTGCATAACATTGGTTTGAGTTGTTTGGAAGTACGAGAATGATTAAATTGAGACATGGGAGTAGATGTCTTCAGTTGTGGAGTAGTACCCATTTTTGTTCTCTGATTATACTTCAAGTTGACTTTCTGAGGGCATAAATTTTTTATTATGGAGAGAATTATCACATTTATGGTTTTGTTTTGAGTTATGTTTCCTTTTATTTTGGTATTATCTTTATTTCTTGGATTTTCTCAAGAGTTTTTGAAAAAATGGAGGTTTTCAGTTCTAGAAGCATGTGTTGTATGGTTGGTGCACAGTTAGTAGAAATCATGTGATATCCCAGAATAGACCATGCACCCTGGATTGTGGCACTCTATAGGACACATGACCTAGTGCATGGGAGTGTTCTATAACTGTGTGTCTATGATAGTGGGAGAATTTGAGTAACAAGGCGAGGTGAATAGGTGTGTGTCCCCTCTATGCTAACCATGCAACCACTTTTATCATTGGAAAGGGGTATCACATTGTTTAGAAAACCATGAATGCAAACCGTGTGGCCTATGGAGAACTTAAATTTTTTTGAATTTCCCTTTTTTTCTCTTCAAATTTAACCCCAAATATCCCTTGTATATACCCATTCATCCTCCCCATCCATAGGAAGACCTCCCCCTTCCTCTCCTCTCCCTTGGACCCCAATCCTTGGGTGGATTTGGTGTGGATCCTTCTAGAACTCTTCAAGTAACCCTCTCCTCTCTTGTTCTTTCACTTCTTCTGGGTCTCTTCCTTATTCTCTATTTAGTTATCTTTTCTCTAATAGTATTGATTGACCTAGTTTGGGTTCAATCATGTTTCTTTGGGTTGGATCTTGTTGGTAATGATGTGTGGTTTCCTTCATAGGGTCCCATTTAGGCCTGTTTGTGTTTTCCACCCAGTTTCTAGAAGTTTCCAATCTAGAGGTTGGTGGTTCCATGATATCACACTGTTGGATGGTTTTAATATTCTTTATATGTTTTCTAAATGGGTCCAATTAATTGTGTGGGTGGTGAAAAACATGTTTTCAAATTGTTTTGGTGTTTGTGAGGGTTTAAAAGTGGGTTTCTAATATAAAATGGAATATTTATCTTAAGTGTTTTAATTATTGGAAGTGTGTGTGTGAGAGAGAGAGAGAGAGGTGGTTCATGTGACCTAGGGAATGAAATTTATCACAAAGATAATCCTTGGTAACTAGGTGGGAACACTATCTCTAGTACACTAGGGGGTCTGGTAGTGCTGAGGCCCATCTCCTCTAGAATGATTAATGCTACAACACTAACTAAACATATGATGATGATTGGAAACCAATAGGCATTGGGATGTGAATCCCCTCTATTGGATTGTGTGTGATGATAATGTGGGTTTTGGTATAATATTATCACTAAGGTATGAGGATATTATGACCCCACTGACCTTTGTTCCATAGGTATTACCTTTTATTCTCGTCTCATGTGATGTTATGCTTATCATTCATCTTGCTGTCGTGTTTAGTTTCCTTTTAAATTTCAAAGCATGTTTCATTTAAAAATGTTTTATTTATTTTTCATAAAAACTATCATGTTGATTTTTATTATAATTTTTTTGTCATGGAATATCACTTGGTCGTATCCTACTAGGAATTGGTTCACACCCTACATACACCATTAGGGTTATGTACACCATGTTATGTTTGACCCAGGAAAAGGAAAGTTGTTCTGAGATTGTGATAGTTGATTTGGTTTCAAGTGGTTCCTCTATTGGAATGTGTTAGTGGAGGTGTAATAGGGGTGTTTATCCTCTTATTTCATGTATAATTGTGTTCTATTTGGTTCTACTTCTGGTTTTGGTATTTTAGTTTTTTGCTAAAAATATAAAGTGTTGAACTTTGAAAGTTTTATTTCTTTTGGGTTTTGTTTATTTCTTATTATTCGATTACGCATTCTTATGAGTTTATTATTGGTGTTTTTTTAGGATAAATTATTCACAAATGTGATTTTTGATTCCCAAACATTGTTTTCCAGTCTCTGGGGAATAGGAACACCCTTCGGTCCTTTTCATAGGTCGGATCGGGTTTCAGGTTGGATAGCATCTAATACTGGTTCGTGATAGTTTCCATTTTAGATCTGATAATGTGATTATTTTATTCATGATGCTATTTATCATTATAGGATTTATTTAGCTATTGGTGGTCCTAAGAGGTGGATATGATCTAGGTGATCACCTAGTTCTTAAGATTTTATTCTTTTCTATTTATTTTTCACTTTTAAATTTTGCACTTTTAATGGATGTACTAGAAAATGGTGATTAACAATCCAAGAAATTTAATACTTAGTTTTTTTATTATTGTAATTTCTTATTATGAATGAATAAAATTTTATGGGTTTATTTCCAATCTTATATGAATTTTACACTAATCTATTTCCATTCCTTGAACATATAAAAAAAATGTTTGAACTATAATTAAATAGATTATGGAAATAATATGGTTTCTAAACACCTCGGGATTTACACCCCACAATAAATAAATTTTTCACTAAAAAAATTAATTGTTACCTACTAATGAAAATATCTAAGGGTGTCTTGTAGATATATGTAACATCCCAGTTCGAGGTGCCACCCAAAGGTTCGCCAAACCCAATTGGTCACATGACCTCAAGAGCATTTCCCCAAAATCCAGAGGCTTCCAAATAGCAGGTAGGGCCAAGGTATGATGATAGGGATACTATGCCCTCATTGGAAAAGTATACACAATGGAAAAAAAATTAAATAGTAGCGAAAGCAGTAATATCATACAATATATGTAAAGGGTGGAAGACTAATAGAAAAAAACAACTCAATCACATATATAAATGATTCTTGTCACATATGTCTAGGAGAGAAGACAAACAAGTCACAATGCTTTAAATACAATACTAAACCCAAGTACAGAAAAGCAGTAAACACCAACAGTATCACAAGACTCATCTTGGTCCCATGCTCTTCATCTCTAACAGCAATCAAGTACCTAATGAAGAAGGGAACTTTCCATTATCTATACCTACAACCATATAATCTGTTTGGGCCCAAAACCATGACCCAAAGAGAGTGTGAGATGAATCCCAGTAGGAAACCACCAAAATATATGTTCCTATAAGTCTGTGAATATATATAGCAGGTAATATTAAAAAAGAAGCAATAAAATAAGAAGTACTCAAAAGTAAACAATCATACAGTTTTCAATTACATTCATTTACATCTATTAATTATTCAAACCTTTGAATAATGAAACTTGGGATCTAGCCTAAGCACTGTATCCCATTGTATAAAATAAAAAGCAGACATCTCAAAATACTATCTAATTAATAAAGTAAGATTTTTTTCAAGATTGTGCTTTGGCTTGGCAGACTCATCTCAATCATTCAATCATTTAAAATAAACCCTCTAGGAAATTTCTCATAGTATATCCCCTCTAGTTTAAGATATCATCAATTTAATAAATAATGAACCTCTGGGAAAGCTCCCATAGTCTAACCCCTTTGGTCCCACTTTATACTTACATTTATAAACAACCTCCTGGGTTTCTCTTACAGTCAATACCCCCTTGTTATGCATACCAACAATAAAATGGAATGACCACCTAGAAGCTCTCACAATCAATTCCCTAGTGTCAAAATTTCATTTAATAATTTTCCTCTAGGTAGCTCTCATGGTCTAACCCCTCTGGTCTATGACCATCCAATAGCTCTCACAGCCAATACCTATGTGCCAACATAACTACAAGTATATATAAATGACCTTACCTTGAGAAGCTCTAACAATAAATTCCCCTTGGTCATATATTCACGATGCGAAACACATGTATCTTATACAATCAGAAACTCCATCCTAACAACATGAGGCATGGAAAACAAAGAAAACCTAATAGGCATTCGAGACCAAATAGCCAAAAATCAACAATCAAGGGAACTCGCCCATGGGGTGTCCCATAATAAGGTAACAAACCTTTCACACAAACAATAACCATTTCTCAAACAAAAAAAACCATAATAGGTATTAAATAGGGTTAATTTAAAAAACAATAAATACCCTAAACATGGCTATTTGGCACATTTATCATATATAATCTAAAGACAACTAAAGAAAGGTACAAACCACCTAACTTGTTATTGAAAAAAGAAAATTCTTGAATGTCGGCCCTTGAATCAACCTATAATGACGTAGATCAATGAAAACGGTAAAAAAGATCAACCCTCAGAAACTCGTGAGAGAGGAGAAATTAGGAAGATAGTCACTAACAGAAGAGATAACTCACCGGTGGGAATCCAATCCACTCGGCAGTGTCACTATCAGATCCCGGGTGGAGGAATGGGTGGATATCAAAGTTTTTTGGACATTTTTCGCTCTAATGTACAAAACACGGGGAGAATAAGTGTTTTCTATAGATGAGATGTGACCCTGCTCTGACCCATCAATTAAAAAATAAAAGTACATAGCATGTTAATTTAATGTATGTGTTGTTTACTGGCCTTAACCATCCCCTGCTTTAGGTGGTCTACCAGGTCACCTACACAGGCAAGTACTCAGCCGTTACAGGGCCAGTACATGGCTACACATGGAAACCAGGTACACGTCATGTACTGAAAAGTACATGAAGTGTACCTAGAAAAGTTCACAATTCTTATTTTTTCATAAAAAATAACCTGAATAAAAAAGATCCATACCTGAAGTGATGATCCAGGTTCTTAAAAACTTTCCCCCTTAAATTAATTCATCCCTAAATTGTTCTTCCAAGGGAGGTGAATAAGAAACTTCAAACAACACTATCCACTTTGATCATACATCGACCTCCCTCTCCTATGTATCATCTTATACTCGTTCGTGATACCATAGTACCCAAACCAGAGGAATAGTTCAGCCTCAGAGAACCTTCATGATGTGATCCATAATCCAAATAAGGTTCTCCTTGAAGGATGCATCCACCTCCAACTCAAACTCCTCGGTTTGAAAAAAGTGAGATGGTATAAAAAATATTGTCATAACTGAGAAACTTAAAAGATGTTGTGCATAGACCGGTACCTATAAGGTAACTAAAACTAATAGGCAACCGGCCTGACTCTCTCCAAAACCTCAAACGGTCCAACTTATCTTGGTGAAAGCTTCCCCTATATCTTAATCCACCTTTGTACTATCCTTGGTGTGACATGTAAGAAAACCTAATCTCCAACCTTGAACTCCAAATTTTATCTTCATCGATCAACATAAGATTTATAGCAAGAGTGTGTAGTATCCATACTCTTCTGAATCAAATCGACCTGCTCAATGGTCTCCAGGACAAGATGAGGTCCCAGTATAGCTACCTCTCCTACCTCTATCCAACATAGGGATGATCCTCATTGCCTACCGTAAAAAGCCTCATAAGGTTCCATCTGAATCATTTCCAGAAAGATATTATTGTAGGAAAACTCCACTAGTTGTATATGCTTCTTTCATGAGCCCCCGAAATCTAGGATGCATGCTTGTATAATGTCCTCCAAAACCTGAATCATACACTTAGACTATCCATTTGTCTGGCGATGGTAAGCTATACTCAGAAGTACATGTATACCCAAATCCCTTTGTATCCCTTCCATACATGAGAAGTAAACTGCGCATCCCTGTCTAAAACGATAGAATAGAGAACCCCATGAAAACGTACAATCTCTCGGATGTACAAACTTCCAAGATAATCAATGATGAAGGTCTTTTTAATCACTAAGAAGTGTGAAACCTTCATGAGCCCATCAATATCAACTCACAAGGTATCATTAACATGATACCTCTAACATCTAAAAAACTCTACAAAGCGTGCCCCTATGCATTCCAACGATACTACCGGTGTGTTTTCCTTTAACTAGGGGAACCTAAACATAACTGAGGTCATAACCATGAACTCATATCAAGGAAAGTAAAAACCCAAAATGACATCAGAAAACTATTCACACAATCTTTCCTTGAAAGACATTGTGAATTTTCACAACACACCCACCCTTAACAGGTGGGGTGTTCAAACTGGCTCACTCGAACCATACTCATAGAACAAGAATTATAAAGATTCAGACCATCACTAGAAGAATTATCTTAAAAATGCCTAGCTTAGAAGGCTGACGTATTGTAATAGAAAAGGAATGGATTTTTCCAAGGCACCAAATGCTCATAATGAACTTGTTCACCAAAGCCTACATCTATCTTTAGGTGATGCTCCTATGTCACGCCATCCCTTGATCACAAAAAGGGTCATTCCATAACATGAACAAAATGCAATTCCATATCCAACCCACTAGAATTATTACCTCTTTAATAATTTCATCTCAGCCCAAATAAATTATTTAGATAACTTTAGATTAATCAACCCTGAGTCTAAGGATCTCACCAAGGTGGTACATACTCCCTGTATAATTGAGACTTTGGTGTGAAGACCCAAATTCCACCTAAGAAAATAGACTAAACCTAGAACATAATCTGTTTGGAAGTCATGTCATGGAAGAGATAGACATCAAGAGTCTTTCCAAGGTGTTCTTACATAGAAACTCAAGTATCGATCACGATTAACCAAGCCTCTATCGAAACCATGCATCCAGTGCACAACACAGAAAGATATCATGAACCATTCCAACAACTTCCAACTACAGCATGTCATATAAACAATGCTCTCTTAGTGAACCCAGGATGACATCCAGAGAGCTTCATGCTCGCCTCTTAAGAAGGACCACACTAAGAGACTTAAAGGATTACCAAGAAAGGATAGCTGAACCACTACTAGTCAACCTCTTGAAGGAAAATTGGCTTTACTAGTCAATGCGTTGACATCCAACCGATCACAACAACGTTGCGCTGCCTAGAAAACACCAACATGGAACAAGACTCGCAAGCCTCAAAAGCATTAATGTAAAAAACGACCATTTCCAAACAATAATTTATTATGATACTTATACCTAGAAATAACACATTTGAAATAGAACCGACGTGAATCTTCCTATCTATGAGGGTCTTATACGTTGAGAAGGATTAGACACTCTCAAACGAGCTAGCTCAAAATCAACTTAAACATACATGTATCGTTCTATGAACTAAAAGCATCATGTCACACCACTTGGTATGAAATCAAAAAGATACACTGACTGGCGTGTCAAAACACTCACATCCAAGAATATCCTCCTGAGTAGTGGGATGAAAAACGTTCCATAATTTATAGGTCACTCTTCACCAGAGATAACCAAAGAATATATGCTATAGCTCAAAGTTCAATGATGTAACTGAACCCAACATATCACATAATAACTGGCTCAAAAGAAAATCATTTACACAACCATTAACTCAGGTGACAATGTACCAAGTCGTCCATCACTAAAGAATAGGGAGGTTAACACGACCTCTTAACAGCCGACCATGCCTGAGGCATGTCTAACCCAGAGAACCAAGTGATCCAAGAGCTTGTTCCCACATCAAAATTCATGGCACAATGACCACCCATCTGAATAAGGATGTCATTTAAAACCAAAAGTCCTAATAAGAACAACAGCACCTGGACCGCACCAACTTAAAAATCTCTCAGCAGAAAATAAGACAACCAACTATAAAAGTGCTACCTACCACGGGCTAGAATCTTAAGAATCATAAGCATAAACTCCCACTACTAGGTTACACAAAACAGATTCACTAGGCCTAAAGTTACCTAAAAAACTACTTTAGATCAACAGCTCAAAGTAAAATAGGTAAGTCTAACCAACATTTTTTTAAAACATTTAACAACTCTAACATTCCATTATGAACAACAAGTTAGAAAGTAAGATCCTTTTTAACAACCAAGAAAACCTACTAGGATCTTGTTAAATCTACCCGGGTCCTCAAAAAGGGAACCCAATAGGGGTTGTTTAACCACAAAAAACGTGAACACATAAGTAGTTCATTCTATTAAAGCTCCCCTTCCAAATCATGTAAGAAAGGGAATCCTACAAGAGATCCTCAAATGATAAAGACCAGGAACATCACATGATATAGATCCTTGAAACGGTACATAGATGAGGGTTCTTAATAGGGACTCTCTACAAGCAATAGGTATCATATCCTCATAGGCCATAAGTCACATTTCATATAGGAAAAATCCTTAAAAGAAAAATGTCATGAGAGATAGCTCACAATACATCTCATATCAAAGGTCTCAACTAGGTTGGTCCAAACACCCAACTGATCATTTACACATTAGTATCACTCCCAGGAGATAGCTGAAAATGGTAATTGGAGGAAGAACCTATACATTTAGAAAAGAAACCCCAAAACATATTAGGAATCATCATAATGCTCCGTAGGTTCTACCATCGTGATCTACAGAGAAAACTACTCAGGGGTCCAAAACTGACATTTGGGGATAAAATAGGAACAAACCCTCTAAGGGTAAAAAAGATGACTACACGACTTGTAGAATTCATACATGGAATGTACACTCAAACTCTTACATAGGTGTGTACCCTTGCCTACCTAGGCATGTAAACATTGCAGGTACACTATGTGCCATACCAAAACATACCATGTACTCAAGTCCTCCCTCCTGGCCATGTTCATCTACATGTCCAAACTCACACGGGTTCTATCTATGGAAACTACATGGGGTGTACATTATCTTCACAGCCTATCCTTAACAAGACTCAATCAACCTGTGATTTTTTCCACAATTATGGAACCACACAGTTTCTCTCTTAGTGTAACACTACATGGCTTTTTCATACTAGACGAGGCGTGTATTACTTACATTCTAACCACCTATTTCATTATTCACCTGGTCAGATACATGGTTGGCTCTACACAGAGTGTATAAAAAGGACACGATGTGTATAACCTAAGTTTCATCCACCAGTTTTTTTGGTCACACAATCGGATAAACGGTCCTTTACAACAGGCATGTCCAACCTTAGTTTCCCAACCCTGTGTCACTGCTCACACAGTTAGTCACATGGTCAATCACTACACGGAGTGTACTCCCAGTACATGACGTGTACTTAAGAAAAGTTAGTTATTCAAAAACTGAAGTACACATGGCATGTTTTCATAACACCACATGCTATGTTGTTTGGGTTTCCAGACAATAAGCCTCTAAAACTTCTTTAGAACCCTTAAAAACATAAACTTTTATCCAAGTCATGAAAAATTCCGACCATGAGATCACATACTCTCGAGAATAAAATTTTGGATTCCTTATTCATCTTATAACTTGACAAAATTCAATTAAAGTTCAAAAATGATCCACCAAATTCTGATCCAAGGGGGCCCATAACACCTCAGGGACCAAAGTTTGGCATCCATACAAATGAAACTTTACAATTTTCTAATACTCTATCAAAATAGCAGGTATTCTATCATGGAATTTATCACAACAACATAAATATCTAAAACAACATCTATCACAACAACATGCAATCAGTAATGCACCTGAAATGGCAGGAAAAAAATGCATGACATGTGATATCTATCAAGTGCTTATATGGTGCATGAGATGGAATACCATCATCTCATCAGGTTACAATAGAAATAGAACCACAATGATATCAATAATAATAGCACAAAACAAGTGTGTCACCCAAAGGTGAAATCAAATCAACTATAACAATTGCAAAACCAGAAAAATCCCAATATTTGAGGTAACTTGTCTTTTCCCTGCACATGGGTTTGATAATCCCAAACACAACTTATTAACAACTACCCATTCCTTATTATCCCTATCTATAGGATCCAAATAGTAAGACAAAGTAGAAAAAATATTCCTTTGATACCACTTTGTAACATCTTGGTTCCGGGTGCCTCCCAAAGGTTCCCCAAACTTGGTTGGTCACACGACCTCAAGCGCATTTCCCCAAACATCATAGGCTACCGACTAGTAGCGAGGGATAAGTTTAGATAATGGGGAAACTATAACCTCATTAGAAAAGTATACACAGCGTAAAACAAGTAGTAAATACTAGCAGAAGTAGTAATATCATACAACAGAAGTAAACAATAGAAGACTGATAGCAACAAAAAAATAAAGCACATATATAAATGATGTGTGGCACATATGTCTTGGAAAGCATACAAACAAGTCACAATGTTGGAAATACAACAATAAATCCAATTATAGAAAATAATTAAACTCCAACAGCACTGTAAGCCTTAGATTGGTCCCATGCTCTCCAGCTCCAATAGCAATCAAGTACCTAATAAAGAAGGGCGCTTTCCCTTATCTATACCTGGAACCATATAAAATTTTTGGGACCAATAACATGATACAAAAATAGAGTGAGATGAATCCCAGTAGGAAACCTCCAAATGATCTGTGCCTAACATTTCATGAATATATATAACAGGTAATATGAAAAATGAAGCAATAAACTAGAAAGTACTCAAAGGTATACAATCCTACAATTTCTAATTATATTCATTTACATTCATTAATTATTCAAAAAAAATTATAATAAAACTTGGGATCTTTCCTAAACATTTTATCCCCTTGTATAAAATAACAAATAGACGTCTCAAAAGATAATCTAAACAATAAAGTAAGACTGAGTCCAATCATGTGCTTTGGCTTAGCAGACTCAACTTAATAATTCAATCATTTATAAGAAACCCTCTGGTAAAGTTATCACAGTCTATCCCATCTTGTTTAAGATATCAAAAATTTAATAAATAATGACCCTTTTAGAAATCTCTCAAAGTCTAACCCATTTCGTCCCACTTTACGCTAACATTTAAAAACAACCTTTTGGGTAGCTCTCACAGTCAATACCCCCTTGGTCTGCATAGCAACAATAAAATATAATGACAACCTGGAATCTCTCACAGTCAATTCTCTAGGGTCCAACATTCATTAAATAACTATCATATGGGTATCTCTCAAGATTTAACCCCTCTAGTCTATGACCACCCGGTATATCTCATAGTCAATACCTCTGGGTTAACATAACTATAATTGTACATAAATGACCCTACATCAGGAATCTCTCATAGTCAATTACCTTTGGTCAAACTTTCACAATGAGAAACACATGCATCTCATATAATCAGTAACTCCATCCTAACAACACAAGGCATGGAAAATAGGGAAAGCCAAATAGGCATTCTAGACCAAATGAAAAAAAACCAATAATCAAAGGAACACACCCATGGGGTGTTCTATAACATGGTAACTAACATTTCTCACAAACAATAACCCTTTCTAAAATAAGCAAACCATAAGAGGTATTAAGGAGGGTTAATTTCCAAAACATACAATACCCTAAACATGGGTATTTAGCACTTTTAGCATATATAATCCAAATACAACCAAAGAAATGCACAAACTACCTACCTTGATGTTCTATGAAAAACACTCTTGAATGTTGGACCTTGAATCATCTTAGAATGACGTAGATCTATAAAAAAGGCAAATATGGTCAACCTTCAATAACTTGTGAGACAGGAGAAATCAAGAAAAGGGGCTATAGGGGAAGAGA
The DNA here is from genome assembly GCA_963277665.1 of Viscum album. Lineage (NCBI taxonomy): Eukaryota > Viridiplantae > Streptophyta > Magnoliopsida > Santalales > Viscaceae > Viscum > Viscum album. The sequence goes on from OY728158.1 coordinate 68,547,684, forward strand.
GAACTCACTGGTGGGAATACAACACACCTAGCGGCATCTCAATCAGAGCTTGGCCGGAGGAACAGGAGGAGATCGAAGTTCTTCGGCCATAAGTCGCCCTCTTGTATGAAATATAGGGAGAAGAAGTGTTTTTTCTGGAAATGATATGTGACCCTACTCTGACTCATCAATTAAAAATAAAAGTACAAAATGTGTTCATTTAATGTACATGATGTGTACTAGCCTCAACTTGCCCCACGTTAGGGGGTCTGTCAGGTCACCAACATGGCCATGTACTTGGCCGTTACGCGACCAATATACGACTACACACGGAAACTGGGTACCCAAAATGTACTCAAAAGTACACAACATGTACTTAGAAATTTTCCCAATTCTTTATTTTTCATAAAAAACAACCCAAAATAAATATCCATACCTAAAGTAATGATCTAGGTTCTTACAATATACATGACTCAATATATAATTTTTAGAGTGATATAAAACTTACAAACACAGAAAACCTATGTTTTTTCTTAGAATATAATTATCCCTAATATTTAATTTTTCCAAAAATTTGACCCAATAAATTTTTTTTATTCGGTATCAAGTCTCACATTTTATCATTTCATTATAAAGGGTGTTTGTAATAATCCTTTCATAGAATATCAGTGGCTAGTACAAAATGTGATCTTGTTATTCAAAATAATTTTTCCATTGAGTGGATAGAACAAATTGATTTAAAGAATAAAATTATGTTCATCTAAAGAAAGAATAATAATATTTTCACAAGGCACACTCCCATAAACATAAACTTGGAATAAAATATTCTTACAACTAGTAGTTTTTTCAATATTAAATTAATCAGGGTGGTGATTTAATGTTCACTAAAAACTTATCATATATACTAGAGTTCCTATAAGAAAATCCCAATAAGACATCAACAATACCAAAGTGGATAGTACATGTACTTAAATACCATGATCCACTTTGGGAGTAATTTTTTCAAAGGAATTCCATTTCACACTTATTCTTGGAGGTTAGTGATTATCAAAATCTTGGTTTGTCCTTGGATTATATAATTGACTTGGATAATTCCCATTTTCCACACAAAATGCATTGAACCATTAGTGGTGCTTTTGGATACATTTTTTATACTCCCATCATGTTAATTGACCTCTTCATTTTTTCTATAGTGCCTTAATGATTGAAAACCCCCTTCCATATGTAAAGTATCTTCTACTCCCATTAAGAAAATTACCTTGATGCTTCTTCCCACATTTTTGAAATATATGTGGTTGAATATTATTTATTTAATTACCATCATTACCTAAATTTTCATGAGTCTCCATCAATTTATTATTTAGTGAACTAAATATTTATACTATGGTTAAATTTTTAATTATATATTGTGAAAATAATTTGTAATAATAACCATAATTCTCAATCCATCTCCCATTCTAATGGGTTGATCATTGACGTAAACATCATAATTTCCCTCACACCTAGGGTTAGCTATGTTCATTTTGGTTTCATCTATAATTAAAAACAAGAGGGCTAAAATTAGTGATTATCATTTAACATCATAGGGGTATTATCATAATTAATAATACAATATGGATTCAACTTTAAAATATTTTACCTTTTTTCATCATACATCATCCAATAATCCCTTTAGTTAAAACGATGTCAATATTAGTTTAACCTATGTTACTTTAACTTGGGTTAACTTATACTTCTCAACTTAGTCTCTCAAAGTAACAAATAAATCAATCCTTCATAGTGATTTTTAATGATCACATGATTAAATAATTCATATCATTTGGGAGTGCCGAAATAGGTGTGTAGTTAGGCCTCTTTGTCTTGCACCAGGTTATGATTGAGTTACAACCCAATATTCTCTTTTAGGGTTACTAACCCATGATACATCTTTTCTAGATCCTACATCCACCTTTAGTGTCCAGATAGGGATTTCATTTCTTGGAAACCCATATACACAAAACCTTTCAAAAATTTCAGTATGTTACTCGGCATATAGGCTTATCCCAAGGGTTTTCACAAATATTCTCTTATTTTAACATCCATAAATTACTAGACTGTGATTTGATACTAGTTATACAGACAAAAGCATTAAACCCATATTATTTCATGATTCTAAACAAACTTTTCTTACAAATACAATCTAATTATCTAGATTTATAGTTTATTTTGATGATTATACATAAAAACACATCGTTTTAAATATAAAAACATCGTCATTATTTAAAACTACTCATAGAGATTATAACTCCCATAGTTTATCAAAAACTGCAAAGGATATCCTATGGAAAATGCATAAGGAAAAGGGTGAGCTAGAAATCCTAGAAAGGGAATAAACATGGAAATAAAGAATAACATGTGTGTTAAGAACTATAACATGATATAATTAATATAATAATCATAAGAGTGGAAAAATGTAATAAGGAAATTAAATAATAAGATCATGGAATCATGGAATATGTGGAGAAAATATAAGACATTATATAAAAAATATATATCAAAGGTCACTCCTAATATAATAATCATAAAGTGGAAAAGGATACACAGTATATTGGGTTTACTCCCCATTCCCATAAACATAACAGAAAAATTCTTGTAGTGGATTAGGTTCACTCCCTAATCACATTCATAATTCCTCATGGGTTATAAAGCTTTTTACAATGCATTGGTAGGCTATATAATTCAATTTCCACCCATCAAATAAATTAAAATCATATATATTAATTCCACATGAGAAAAAAAACCATACATAAATCATAATCATGATTAGAACCATGATAAGGAATTGGGATTCATAATTTTGATTCAAGGAATAAATAAAGGATAAATCATAAGGATTCCAAAGAGAAGAGGGAATTAAATAATTTGGGATGTTTATATTTTAAAAAGAAACATATTCCCTGATAATTGTGTTCCAATATAGATAATTTATGACAAGGATATAGGATACTAAACAACAAAAATATACCACTTAGATAAAGCTTTATGGAATAAGTAAAGTATATTTTTAAAGATGGGAATGAAATATTATTCTACATAAAACCATAATTTAACAAAGACGGTTATTCATAAATTAATTATTATTTTTAAAATCTATTAATGCTTTAAAATCATTTTATTGGTGTGTTTCTTGATATAAGATAAGAAATAATAATGTTTCCCTAAATCAAGTTTACTTAAAAGTGAGAATTTAAAAGGGAACTAAACAATGTATAACCCAAATAATGAAAATGATATTTAATAGGGTATATTTTTTAAGGAAGAATTATATATTTTCCAAATGGAAAAGTCTCCTTTATTGAATAAGAGAAAAATTAAAAATGTCTGAATGATGATTTTTTAAAATAATCAGGTTGCCAAAAAAAAGATCCCCAAGAAAATCATTACACCATATCAACTCTGGAGTATTGACCCCTTTATTAGAAATTACATCATCAAAGAATTTTTATTCTCTATATGTATTCATGATGATATAGTTCATAGATGAAATATCATCAATATAGTTTCTCCATCTAGAAGTTATCTTCAATGAAATATGAATAGTTCCATTACTGATAGCTTGATACATGGTGGTGGAGTCACATTCTACCCACAAATTGACGTAACCACATTTATTTCCAAGATCCACCACAAAAATAATACCAATAATTTTACCATCAAGGGATTTGGTGAATCTACAATGTCTAAAAAGGTATCCAACAATTTCACCATGATGATTTCTAAAAATCACGCCATAACATGAAGGACTCAGGTTTCCCCTAGAAGCACCATCTATATGACATTTGATCAAGCCCAGAAATCAAGGTGTATATGTGATGGAAATATATAAAAAATTATAACAGGTACATGATAATAATAATACATAAAATGGAGAAAAATAAATAGAATTCATAAATGACAAGTCACAATGGAGGTAAAAAGGTCACCTTACCTTCGTGCCAAATTCACTCTGCACATTCTTTTCACATCCTAAAAAAACCCAAATTAAGTTTACTAAATACATACTTAAGAACCTTATTTAACTTTAATTCATATTTAATGTTCCTTTAGAAATCATATATTATATAATAATAATATAGTTTCCTTTCCTATGTTTGTTACATGGGGTTGTTTGGTCAATGTTTTCGTAACTCCTTTTGTATGTTAAACAAAGTTGAAAGAATTGTAAAATAGTTTCATAATAATAATAATAATAATAATAATATATTTATGTTCATAATTTTTTATATATTAAATATATTTTTAAATCCATACATGAAAGGTGGTGATGAAAAATGAAACTCATTGCACAGGGAAGCGGATGTCTTCACGTACACATGATTAATGTTTCTATTTCTCAAAGAATGAGATGGAATGAAGATAAATCATAATTTTGACATTTTAGAATCATATTTATATTATATATTTCATTTTTACTCATCTATGACATCGTTTTTACTATACATTAATGATAGTGATGAAAAATAGAAGACGTCTCATTGTGGAGGCGGTAGTCCGCACCATGCACCAATGATAATTTTTTTTCATAGTAGATGGAGAGGGATAAATAATGGTTATTAAATTAATATAATAAAATATAATTATAATAATGATACTTATTTAATTATATTTCATTCGATATAATATATCTTAAATATAATAATTAAGGATAAAATACTATGCAGAAGGCAGTACTTATATTGAATACTTGATCCTCTCTTCGAGATCTCGTTAGAAGTAAAGGCCTTACGATAGAATTTAGAGATTACGAGATTATGGAGGAATAAATGAGTTATATGAGAGTTAATTTTATTATATATTCATGGGTAAATCGAATTAAAATTGTAACCATGGAGGGGTGGAAGTGGTCACTTTTTATAAGTGAACAAAAGGGCACTTTTAGGAATACACTTTACACTTCCATGATATCATTACACTATTCCTTGGTCAATGACTCCAAAATTTCATAATAATGGATTTTGGGGTGGTATTGGGTATATATATCCTAAAAAATTACATTACACATAGGTTTTAAACATTTTTCATGCCTTTTACCATAGATTTTTATATATTAACATTTTGATTTTTACCTTGGTAAACGGTTTTTAACTATGCAATTTATATTTATTTTAAAAATATAAGGTAACCACTATTCCAAATTTTTCATATTTTATCTAAATTTTATGTCCATTTAGAATAATATAATTTCTAAAAATGAGAAAATCAACATTTAAATTAAATTATATAATATAAAAATTGTTTTTGTAGAAAAATGACTTTTAACCATTATGTGTTCTTAAATTTATTTAGTATTGATTCCCAATTGAATGAGTGTTAATATAATTATATATGGGTTTAAAAATAATGTTAGAGTCATTATTGAAATTATATCAACTTAATTTATTAGATAAAAAAGTACCCAATATTAATAAAACAAGCTATTTTAAAAGAAAAATTATTCTACTGTTATCATTGTAATTAACTTTAATCATACAAATATTATATTTATGCCTAAAAATTAAATTGAACATGTTATATAATATTTATATTTGGAACTAAAATAGGAAATAAATTTTTATATTTAATTTTTAAAAGTAATAAAGTCTAATTTTTAAAATAAGCATGTAAAAATTGTTCTAAGTATGAAATACTAATTGAGTTTCATAAATTTTAAACATGAATTTTATAAATTAAACCAAGAATTTTTATTTGATTTATATTAATTGTTTTTATATAAAAAATTTTTCTTAATATTTTAATTTATTCATGTATTATAAAAGTGATAGTTTTTAGAAAAATCAGTATTTTTACATTACACCTAAAAATCGATAATTTTAGAAAAAATATCAAAACTTTATACTAAAGTAATATTTATTTGTTGAATTAAAAATTTTAGTTCATTTTTTTAAATTAAAATAATAAAATTTATGTATTTATATTTTAAATGAAAAATATAAATTACAAATAAACATAATTTTATTAAAAAATGAAGTTTTTAAACATTATGTGTTCTAAATAATATTTCATACAGATTTCAAATTTATGTAGTGTTAAAATATTTTTTCATATGTAAAAAATATTTTTAAAAGTTTAAATTTCATATATTATGATAAAATGTACTATACATAATAAAACGTTTCATTGAAAATTAATATTAATTTTATATTAAATACACTTTAAGAAATAACATTAATTAATCATTTATATTATGAAATTTAATTTTACTACTCTATTTATATTGATATTTTTATTTGAATTATATGTATACATAATATCATATTTTAATAATAGTAATAATAAAAATATTTATATGTAATGAATATATATATATATATATATTTAATATAATATTTTTATTTCATTGTGAGTTATATTTTTCTAAATCTAAATGAATTTTTTATACCTACTAGATATATATCCAAAGACTATATTTGTAAAGAATATATTTTCAATGACGATATTTCATTTCTATATATAGTCTCTAAAAACTTATTTCATTCACTCTTCTCATTTCTATAGCTTTCATTTTAGATTTGATAATATTCTTTCTCCATTTATGATGATCTTACTCATTGTAGGTTTTCATTAGCTATTGGTGATCCTCCAAGGTGAAGATAATCCACGAGATCTCTTGGTGTATATATAATAGATCTTAACCAACACCACCAGATCTGGTGCTAAAACATAATATTTATATTTATGGATTGGATACTTATAAATGTGGCCCAATCTTAGAAATCCAAAACTATAACATCAAACAGAAATATTGGATCACTTACATACCCAATTACCTTTTAGGTTTAGAGTTTTAGATCATTAGGATAAAATCTTACATAACCATAACCATGAATTTAAGAGTTATTTTTTTCATTATACCCATGTTTTATTATTCTACATCAGGTCTCCAACATCACCCATATGAAACCATTCTAGAAATATCTTACATAATATCTTTATTTATAAACAGGGGAAGAGAAACATAAGAAGGGACTGTTGAAATACCTAGTAAGTGTAAATATTGGTAATAAAAATTGAATATACTCAATGAGAAAAATATGATAAAAAAGTTGTGTTAAAATATTCAAAGTGCATGATGATAACATAAGGGAATTCATAACTCCTAAAAAATAGGAATAAAAAAAAGAGACAGGACCTAAAACATTAACAAAAAAGGAGATATATATGAGTTAACAATCATGATCCATTGGAAAACAATCCTTGATCAAATAAAAAATTATTATTTGTATAAATCAAAAATAAATTGTGCTAGTAACTGGTAACAACAAACATTTTTCATCAAATCACCTAAATAGGATAATTCTGACATTCACTTAAGAGTAACGTATAATAATTAACTTCAGTATCTATTAGGATCTACTCATATTAAGTAAACATCATAATATATTATAGGTAACAATAAATAGATAACTCCATTTTCTCTTAGAATTAACTTATAATAATTAACTCTATTGTTTTACCCAATGCTTTAGAGGGATATAAAGGACCCACATGTTCTTGGTTTATAACGTAACCAACCTATCTTGGTTTATAACACAATCACCCATTCTTAGTTTATAATAGAACCACATATTAATCATTCATAAATATTATCAAGTAATTCATAATTAATAAAACATTTAGAATCATTGGTTTTTCAACATAACAACCTTCAAAGAAACCATCGTTCCCTTTTAGCTTAATTAACACCAAGAAAAGAAACAAGTTCCCTAAAAATATCTTTAAAAAATTATTAATTCATCCCGAGAAATAATAAGGATGTTATTATTCAAAAATATACCAATTTGAGCATAGGAAAAAAAATAAAGGTTATTTCCATAGATGAAAAATACATTTAAAAGAACATTGAATATATTTCTTCAAAAATAGAGAAAATATCCATTTCTTTTAAAATTGTTTTAAATAAAAATAAAACAACATATTGAGAAAATTATTTTTTGAAAAAATAACAATGGAAATATATATTCATATAAAATAATAGATATTACAATAGGAAAATACATTCAATTGGTAAATATTAAAAACAAATATTCCTTTCATACTTTTGGTAAAAACCCAAATTACCCAATTCGAAAAATAAAAAAATATTACCTTAAAACCATTATAATGAAAGTAAAATATAGTTAAAAATGAAATTGAAACCAATTTATTTATAAAAAATAATATTATTGAAAAATATTTAAATATCAATATATGGAAGAGAAAAAGTTATCGACCAAAAAGAGAAACAAGGTTTGTTTTTCCATACAAATATTATTTTGTTATCCTTAAGTAAGAAAGAGATTAAAATGAAAATAAACCATGTAAAACTTAAAAATAACTATATTAAGATCATATAGATGTTTTTAATGAAATTAATATCATACAATTTCCCCCAAAGTAACCTTAAACATAAATAATCTCAAAAATAAATGAGAATGTAACATAAATCATTTACCACTTGGGTAACTTTTAAATCAAAATCCATAAAAAGAAAGAATATTATATAAATATGTAAATCCCATTAATTAAATGAAATAATATGTAAAAATTAATTCATTAGTAACTAATACCATCATATTATGAAATCATGGTGCAGGACCTGAACCATGTCTCAAGAAAACAAGATTGTGACAAAGAAAACCCATTCAAAGATCATAGATTTTGAAGTGATAATTAATCTATGTAGTGATTATGTGAACACATTTAAATCCATATAAAATAAGTTTAAATATAGTATAAAAAAATTATAGATCAATTCACACATAATCAGGGCATAACAATGTCAGAGAAGAAGTGTTTTAACCCAATTATAGGAAATTGAATTAAGAAAACCCTTACCTTGAGTCCCAAATATATATGTATGTCCTTTAAATAAAATATAATAAAAATATATTAATTATTTACTTTTTTAAAAAAAATTACTGGTTAATTAACATATTATTAAACAATTAATTTAATTTATTTCAATTATATGTTTAATTATGTAATTGGTTAAGTGAAAGTCAGTTGTTTTATTTGTCCAAAATTACTTTGGTAGGTTGACCGTGGTCAAATAAGTCATTAGTACCAAATATATAGAATAATAATCATAAAATAATTATAATTTTTATAAATAATAATCAATTTTAAATCTATCCATGAAAAATAGTCATGAAAATTAAATTACATCAGCTTGCGAGGTGGTGGTCCGCACAAACACACAAGCTGTGATTTTTTATTTCATCGGATGGAACCTAAAGAAATAAAACAAAATATTGTCCATATAGAATAATTACTATGTTATAAATATCAATTAAATTCATTTATTCTATCCCCATGACTATCCATGAGAGGAAAATTTGAAAAACAAAGTACATCTCTATGTAGAGAAGGTTGTCCATATGTACACACATGTAATGATTTTGTTTCTAATGATTGGAATGGTCTGAAATTAAATGATATATTATATTTAATAGAAAATAAATATTTAATGAATATCATATATTTATATAAAATCTATCATAATAACCATCCATGAATTCAGTTATTAGAAACAAAATACATTGGTTCGTGGGAAGGTAGTTTGTATGTACGCATGAACGATGGTTTTATTTCTCATTTGATGGAAAAGGAGACGAGTAAGGTAATGAAACTAAAATTATAACATATAAATATATGGGATATAATTATGGAATTATATTTCAATGGTTATAATATAATTTAATAATGTAGAAGAAGAAGTAAAAAAATAAAAAAATGGTTATGATAATTATATCCTATTTATAGAACCTATCTTGGATATCTCTTAATGAACCATGGTGATGATATTCTAAGAATAAAAAACCTAAATAATATATATATATATAATTCATTAATAGATTTTTTTTGGTTTTTCAAGAAAATTTTCTCAATGAGTTTTAAGGATAGAGGAGCGGTGGTGCCCTTTTATAAGAGAGGGGAGGGGAACCCTTGGAATTACTCAAATTATTAGATTAAAATAAATTTATTTTTTTTCATTGGTAACTAAATTGATATATTTAGAATATTGGATGATTATGATTCTAGATCCTATTATAAATTAAAATTTATAATTTTTTTGGTGTTTCTTAACTCTTATTTCTTAGTTAACCCCCTATTAACCCATTTTACAATTATTGTGATATCAAGGTTTTTTTTAATATTCAAAGGTCTAGAAATATACTATAATAGCTAAAGTGATGAATAACTATATAATGGTTTATATAATTGAAGATATCAAATTAAATTGGTTAAAATTAACACATTTATTAATTTTAACACATTTAATAAAGTATTATTTAACATAAAATATCATTAAAGTAATTTTATGGAAATTTTAATAATTGAATTGTTAAAAATAACAATACAATAATTTAGTTTGAATATAATCATTTAATAAATCAATAATACATTTTATTTATCTGAAATTTTTTTGGAACACCATATCTCACCCAAAAAAATATTACTCTTAGTGTTTTTAAAATTATTTACTTGATCTTTCTACTGTTTAAACACATAATGTGTTAGTGTTGCATAAATATTTACATTAATTATTTAATTATTAAAAATTAAAAATAAATCACCGTCATAAAAAAACTATACAAATTAAAAATAACATTTTATAACCATTAATAACATTTTTTCCCTCCCACAAAATATTATTGATATTAAAACTAATAAAGAGACAAGTTTGAATTTTTCTATACTTAAAATAATATAAAGGTCCTTATCAAAGAAAAATGGCACTAAAATGTTATATTTTAGAATATTTTAAGGGGTTTATATTTATACTCATATAATAGATTATATTAATTTGTTAAGGTAATTTTAATGCCTTTTCATATCATTTTTATCCATAGTTAACCTTATTTACCCTTAACTGTGGTGATGAATATTTAGCATTGTTATTATTCATTATGACCAAAAATAATGTTGAAATATTTACCAAATTTGTAAATTTTGACTAAAAATATGGAATCCATTTTATTAAATTAAATTCCTAAAATTTTAATATATTACTTTTAAAATCAACTAGCAAAAGGTGATGAAAAATGGTTTTCCAGAAAAAAATGCATTTTTATGTATAAAAATTATTTTTATTCCAAAATTAAGAATAATATTAATTAAAAATTAATTAATTATTTGTTTTAAATCAATAATAACTGATTAAATTTATAAAAAATTCGAAACAAATGGTAATTTTTAAATACTTTAAAATAAATGATAGTTTTCAATAAAATCAATATTTTTCACTCTACTTAAAAATCAATATTTTTAGGAAAAAAATTCCAAAAATTCACCCTAAAATAATTTTGATATTATGATTTGAAAAATTATATCCTTTATATAATATAAAATTTTTATAATTCAAAAAAAATTAATTATAATATTCTATCACAAAAAATAATAAAAATAATTTTTAAAGAAAATGTATTTTTGAAGTATAAAATGACTTTATGAAAAATAGAGTGATTATTCTCGAAGAATGAATCAATATATTTCTATTGAGTAGTATATTTATAAATATATTTTATAATGTGATTAATTATAATAATATCTTCTAATTAAATGACTCTGTTATAATGTTCATATTTAAATAATAATGTTTTGAAGTCGTTAAAGCTTGGAGATGAGATTTTTGTATGCTATTGAACATAATATCCTTTTAAAATATAATGTTTTTACGTTATCCCACCTAAAATAAATTTTATCTGCTCAATTTCATCTTGATATTGGTAAATCAAGGTTTTAATACTTTAAAATATTTTTTTTAAACTATCATCATAAAAAGGATTAAGAAAACATTCTTTCAAAAAGAGGGAAAGGGAAATATAAAGGTAATCTGGAATAACACATAAATAGGTTTTTAACTAGGAAAACATTAGTGAGAAGTGAAAATATGGACATGTAGGGGAAAACTAATGATCAAATAGTTATGGGGAGTGATACAGAATATGATCTAAATAATGTTAATAACCATATAATCATGAATTAATAAGAGAGAAAGAATGTCATAAATTCATCTTAAATGATAGTAAAAATATACCACTTTTAATTTATGAGATATTCTATTTTTATCCCAACTAAGAACATTGGAAATTATACTTACATTATTTTCATAAAATTCATAAATACAATTTCATCCTTTGGTTTCATATTTTTATAAGTTCCCACCCTTATCTCATCCCATCTTCCAAGCGATGGGTATCTATGGTGAATCATTCTCATTATTAAATAATAAACATTAAAAATATCATAGGATCAATATATGGATGAAAATAAAATACTCTTATATTTACTATATCCAAAATGGTTAGCACAAGGTAAGAAAATACCCAAAATTAATATTACTTCACATAAATAAATAATACATTTAACTCCAACATTTCCATAATAACTCTAAAGGTTAAACATAGATCATTCCATAAATAAACCACCCAATATCCCAATTAACCTCAATAACCTCAATGTTAAAGAATATTTTTATCTCAAATGTTTTCTTATACGTTTCATAATAAATCCCCAAAAATCTAATGACATTCTTCTGAAATAATCCCTCACCTTAAACATAAGGATTATATATACCTTAAACCAAAAAACAATTCTCCCAGTTTATCATTAATAGCCTTAAAATACTATCACTTAAAATCTAAAAGGGGGTTTTTATGACTTTAAACTTTTTATAAACCTTAAAATTATAATCCCATGATAGTATCCATAACTATGAATTTAAACTCAAATGAAAAAAATTTAGTCTCTAAAGTTTTATAAACCCTGCTCAGATACTAACTATCAAATCCTTGAACCCACACCCCCAGATCCAGTATTAAAAACACAATCTTTAGATTTTTAGATTTGATACCGATAATCATGGCCCAATATTAACAATCTAAAATATGAAACATCAAAAAGAAATATGAGATCACTTAAATACCCATGGACTTTTTAGTATTAGAGTTATAGGGAATTAATACAAAATCTTACCTAATAATACTCATGTATACAAGTGAGAATTTTTTCCAGTACACCCATATCTTCTTATTCCACAATAATTCTTCATCATCACCCAAATTTTACCCTTATAGACCTACCGTACTTTACATAATTATTTATAACCTGGGTAAAAGTAACATAATAAGGGTTAGAATAAATTATTAATTAGGATAAATATATTCATTAAAATATAAATATATTTAATGAGTAAAATATGATCATAAATGTGTTAGAATATATTCAAAGTGCATGATCATAATATAATATAATTAAAACTCTCTAAAAACTAGAACATAAACAATGAGACATGGTATAAATTTTTAACAAAAATGAGAGATATATGATTAAAAAATTATGATCCATGTGAAAATAATCCTTGATCAATGTAAATAGTATAACTTATTTAAATTATAATGAAACTATGATGTTAACTTGGAACATCATACATTTATCATGGAATTTCCTAAACTTGATAATTAAAAATTTCTCTTAGGAGTAACTTTCGATAGTTATCTTCTACATCTCTTAGGAGATACTCATATTTAGTAAACTCTATCATCTATTAAGAGTAAATTGAAATAATTAACTCCATATTTTCTTAGGATAAACCTATAATATTTAACTCAATTGTTTTATCCAATGCATTTTAGGTCTATGACAACCCCCACCCCACCCCCACCCTCCGTTCATGGTTTATAACATAACCACCTGTCTATGGTTTATAACATGACAACCCATAATTGGTTTATAATGGACCCACCCATCAAACATTGATAAATATTTCAAAGTACTATATAATTAAAAATTCATTTATAATCTTGTACTTTTCAATATAACACCCTTGAAAACAACAATCATTCCTTTTTAGACTGATTAACCCATGAAGAAGAGATGGATTCGATAACAATCTCTTTAAAATAATCATAATCCATCTAGATATAAAATTAGGATGATATAATTGAAACATATCACTAATTTATAACACTAAAACAATAAAGTATATTTCCAAAGATTAAAAATACATTTAAAAGAACAATTATGAAATTTCAACCAAAATAAGAAAAATTTCCTTTTCTTTTGATTATGTATTAAATAAAAATTATAAGAATATTGAAAAAATATATTTTCCTTGAAAATAAACATGGAAACTTATAAAGAGAACTTTAAATAAAATAATACTTATGATGGTGGTAAAATCCATTCATTGGGTAAATGTTTAAATAAAGTCCCCTTTAACACTTCTAGTAAAAACAAAAAGTAACCTATTTGGAAAAATAATAAATGATTTTTTAAAAACTTTCAAAAGACAGTAAAATATAGTTGAAAATGAATCTAGAAATCCATTACTTCATAGAAAATAAAATTCATAAAAACATTTTAAATATCATAGATATGGAAGAGAAAATATTCTTAAACAAAAAGAGAAATAAGGTCGGGTTTTCCATAAACATGTTCTTTTGATCTCCATAGGTACCAAATAGAGTAAAATTAAAGGAAATTATGTAAACATCATAAATAAATATAGTATATGAATATATATTTGGTTAATTAATTTAAGATCTTATAATTTCTCCCAAAGGAACCTTAAACATAAATAATCTTCAAAATAAATGATATTTTAACATAAAGACTTTACCGCTTTGGTAAATTTTGAATAAAAATCCATCAAAATAAAGAAAATGATATAGATATATAAATCCCTTGAATTAAATTAATTAATATTTAATAATTTATTCATGTTTTATTAATAATAGAATAAAAATAAATCATGGTGCACTTCATAAAACATGTCTCAAGAAAATGAGACTGAGACAAAGAAAACCCATATAAAGATCATAACATTTGAAGTGATAATTAATGAATGAAGTGATCATGTAACATAAATAAATCCATATAAAATAATTTTAAATAAAACAAAAAATAATTATAGATAAATTCATACATAATCATGTAATAACAAAGTCAATGAAGAAGTGTGATAACCTAATGAAAGGAAATTGAGTTATGAAAACCCTTACATCGAGTCCCAAATTGCTATGCATGTCCTTTGACTCCCATGTAACATACTTATGTCTATTAATTACTTGTCTATGTATCTTTTATATGTTAATTCCCTTAACATTAAACCATATATTTAATTTATTTCATTATCATATTTAATAACTTAATAATTTATGTACACGTCGGTTCTTTTGGGGATATTTAGTTCATAAAAGAAAAATAAATTTAATAGATTGAAAATGGTCAAAGACATAATTATTATACAATATCTATAATAATAATCATTCCATAATTATTATTTTTATAAATTAAATAAAATTTTATATCCATCCAGGAAAATTGGCTATGAAATACAAAACACATCGGTTCATGAGGCGGTAGTTCGTACGTACACATGAACGATATTTTTACTTTTCATTGGATAGAAAATAAACAGTGAAATTTAAAAAAAATCTTTTATAAATAATTATTATTTTATAAACATAAAATATATTCATTAAATACAACCCCATAAAAATACTTGAGGGTCTTCTTTTGAAAAAAAAAGTGCATTGCTATGTTGAGACGGTAGTCCATATGCACACCTGTGCAATGATTCAATTTATATCGATAGAAATGGTATAAATATGGATGATATATTTTATTTAAAATATCATAATTATTTAATTAATATCATATATTTATATTAAACCTATCATCATAACCAGTGATGAGAGGTAGTGATGACAAACAAAATACATTGGTTCATGAGGTAGTAGTCTGCACATACGCATGAACGATGGTTTGATTTCCCATTTGATGGAAAAAGAGATTAATAATGTTATGAAATTGACATAATAAAATCTAAATATATGGTATATAATGATGGAATTATTCTTTAATGGTTAGTACATAATTTAATGAGGTAGAAAAAGTAAAATTAAAATGATCGATCAAGACGATTATATCCTCTTTGAAGAACCTCTTTTGGATCTCTCATTAATAACCCTATGGATGGTATATTATGAAGAAAATAACCTATATAAAGTATATAAGTAAGTCAATAAAGGGTTTTGGAAGGTTTTTTTAGATAAGTGGCTCAAGAAGGGTGATGAAGAGAGGAGAGGTGGTGTACTTCTTTAAGTGAGGGGAAGAGCTCCCTGGGAATTACTTAATGTATTACATTAATATAAATTAATTTTCCTGAAAAAGTGGACCCAATTAGATATATTTATTATTTATTATTATTATGTTTCTAAATATTATCATACAAAAAAATATATAAAATTTTAAGTGATGTTTTAACCCTTATCTCTTAGTTTCAACCCCCTCTTAAGTCTTTTGATGATTACTACAATATGGAATTTATTTAACTCTTTAGGGGCCAAGAATATTATTATAAAAGGAAAAGTGACCCATAAGTGGGAAAATGTTGATATTATAGATCATATAAAATTAAATTAGAAAAAATATAATATTTTTATGAATTTTAAATAATTTAATAAAATGTTATAAACATAAAATACCATTAAAGTAATCTTCAGAACTATTCAATAAATGAATTGTAAAAAATATCAATAAAATAATCTAATTGAAATATAAAATATTAACATATCAAATATATATTATATTTTTCTAAAATATTAATTTAACAACATAACTCACCCAAAAAATATTACTTTTAATGTTTAAAAAATCATTTACTTGGTTTTTCTACTGCTTACACAATCAATGTGTCATCATTACATAAGAATTTAGGGTAAGTATTTTATCACTGAAAATTACAAATAAATTAAAATCATGAAACCAATTTATTAAAATTCACAATAAACTTTTATAACCATTCATAACTTATTTTTAACCCCATCACAAAATATTATAGATATTAAACTAATAAAGTGACATTTTGGAATATTCCATTACATAAAATAAAATTTATTTATTTATAAAAGAAATATGACACATAAATTCCATATTAATAAATATTTGAATAATTTCATCCAATTAAACTTATGAAATATATTAAATTGAAGTTTTACTATAATTTTAATGCCTTTTTCAAGTCAGTTTTAACTATAGTTAACCTAATTTACCCTTTAATGTGGTGAGAAATATTTTACCTAGTTACTACTAAACATGATCAAAACTAAAGTTGAACTATTTCAAGAATTTGTAATTTTTTCTTGTAAACATGGAATTGATTTTTTCAAATTCAAATCCTATCATTAACACAAGTTATTTTTTAAATAAACCCGCAATACACGTTGAAAAACTCTTGTCCAGAAGAAATCATTTTAAATATAAAAAATGATTTTATACCAAAATTAAGCATAGTGTTGATTATAATGACATTAATTAGTTTTTTTATAATAAAAATTTAATGATTAAATTTTAAAAAAAATCAAAAAATTGGGGCTTTTTTTATAATTGAAAATAAATGAATGTTTTCTCTAAAATTGGTGTTTTTCAGTATTCACTTAAAAATCATTTTTTTTTAAAAATTCCCAAAAATTTCTCTTATATAATTTTGATAAGATGTTTTGAGAATGAAATACTTTTTATAAAATAAAATTTTAAAACAATTATAAATTGATTACAATATTATCTCAAAAAATCAATAAAATAGAATTTTTTTAAGAACAAGTATTTTTGAAACATAAAATAAATTTAACAAAAAATGAGAGCTTATTTACTAATAAAGAACCAATAAATATGTTTTTTTAGGAAATTTGTACATATATTTTATAATTTGGTTACTTTTTTTCATATCCAACAATTCAGTTGCTAAGTTATAATATTCATATTTAAATAATAATATTTCAAATTCATTAAAGCTCAGTGTTGTGTGTCCTCTATATTATCGAACATAGTCCCCATTTAAGATATCAGGGTATTAATCTGGAAGATTTCATTATATCCTATTTATTGTCCCCTTTTAATTTATTCACTTTTAATGGGTGTACTGGTCCATGGTTATTAATAATATAAGGTGTGTAATACTTAGTTTCATATTCTTTTTGTTGTAATTTTTTTAGGAATGAATAAAATGTTATTAGTTTAATCTTTATTTTGTATGAATTATTTCTTAATATATTTTAATTCTTTGAAAATATAGAATACAATCTTTTAATTATAAACATATATATTATGAAAATAATATTCTTTCTAAACACTTATGGTGTTACATTGGGCTGTATCCCAATCTACATTCCCACTCTTTGTGGGAACCTTTGAGCTCGACCACCATCAGTGATGGTAGGTTGCTCAGGTGTCGGCCTAAAGGTACAACCTTTTTTTATTAAAAAATATATCAACACTTAGCTAAAAACCACTGTCTTGAACACATCTTACACACTAAGAGGGACTTATATTCAAGTAAATAAGGACTCATACACATGAGATAGGTTTTCCAAAATCAAAGATTCTCAATACAAATTCAAAAACTCATACCCAGGGCATTGATTTTAAAAATTTGACAATGAATCTTAATAATATATTTCTCTATATAAATTTAAAAACTCTTTTATCCTTTGTAATAACCTTATTCACATATTTATAACATATCCTAACATATAATATCATAAAAACCAACATAATCCAACAAGATCCACCTTATGATTTTATTGAGAATATTTACATAAATCCAGCTTTACCTTATCTAATGAATCTAAAAAAATAGTTGTGTATTTAAAGTGACTTCTCTTATCACCCTTATTAGATATGAAATATAAAGGTAACTCCACCCATACTCATCTTTAAATTTTATTCCCCTTTGTTTTTATATTTTATGGGGAGAAATCTTTATCTCATTTATCCTTCATCTTCATTACTCCCCCCATCTTCAAAATCTAAGAAAGCTTCCACCTCATCTTATACTCCCTATTTATTTTATAATTCCATGATAGATGATCTATTAGTTTTAATTTGTCACCTATCTTTAATAATTATGTTTCACCACCTAAAATTATCAACACCTCATCATTTGGATTCAACTACCTTTTAATTAACTATTTATTTTTATTACTAATTGTTATAATTTTTTGTTGGGACTTCCAACTCCATAACACTCATAATATCCAATTTTGAACCAATTTCTCAATTTTTTTCAAAATTTAATCAAATAAATCAAATGATTTATTCTATTAATTATCATTTGTACTGTGGAAATATTTTCTATGCCTACTAGGTTGGGGCTTCAGGTAGGAAATGTGGGTTTAAGTTACAACCCTCAAAGTTATACATGTTACTCACTTATACTAATAAACTTAAAAGGATTGATATTTTACTTCTTCCAATTAATAATGTGATCTCAAATATACCGAAAAAACCATTAGTGATAATTAAAAATAATTAATTGTGAAAAACATACTATTTTTTAATCAAATGATACCACTTAGAAATAGTGAACTGATAATACCACTTCAACTCTATGGTATCTAAATATTTAAAGGTTAATTTATTCATTGATAAGTCTTGAAAACCATTGAGAATTCTTCATCGACTCCTCCTGTGTTTCAACATCATCTATATTTAAAGAATTCCTGAATTTTGTGAAATCTCTTATTGTAAATAACTCTTCATGATTACCAACATTAAGTGCCCTATAATTATGAAAAAATAATAACAATTGTTAGAATGTAGAGATATAAATATGATATTATTAAATAATACTATTATGCCTCATACTTTCTATTTTTATATATGGTTTGACAACATTTTGGAACTTCCAAACATGGCTTTAACACTCATTTTACCACAAATAAGGCATGTTCACTATTGGTATTTCTCATTATATCATATAATGATAGATTCAGTTATCACTACGGCAAAAAAGGCATTTACCGGCGGTTTTTTTTCGTTTCGCGGCAGTTTAAACCGCCGCTAAATCGATTGGCGACGGTTTTCAAAAACAACCGCTAAATTGTGCGTCGGGAAACTAATCGCGGCAGTTTTCAAAACCGTCGCAGAACGTTTTGCCGTGATTTTTTAGCGGCGGTTTAAATCGCCGCTAAATGATTTAGCGGTGGTTTTTTATTTTATTTTATTTTTTTTATTTTTGTTATTTTTTTATTTTTTTTTATTTTTTTTATTTTTTTATTTTTAATTATATATATATATATTTATTTATTTATTTATTTCATATTTATTTTATTTATTTTATTTATTTATTTATTTATTTTTTTTATTTTTTTGTTTTATTTATTTATTTGTTTTATTTATTTATTTATTTATTTATTTATTTATTTTATTTATTTATTTAATTTCGTATTTATTTATTATTTATTTTATTTCGTATTTATTTTATTTCGTAAATATTTTATTTATTTATTTCGTATTATTTTAGTTACTTTATTTATCCATGCAAGCACATCCCATGCACATGCACATGCATGCCCATGCATGCCCATGCAATATAAAGAAATTCTGCGTTTGGTGAGATTTGAACCCCTAACCTCTTGCATATTTTCCAAAGACTAACACTCCAGCAAGCTCGTCATGTGGTTAATAAACAGAATTTAATATACATATATATATTAATTGAAAAAACAAATAATACATAAATAATAGATATAAACTCAATAATAATAAATAATAAATAATGAATAATAAATAAGGAATAATAAATAATAAATAATAAATAATAAATAATAAATAATAAATAATAAATAATAAATAACAAATAATAAATAATAAATAATAAATAATAAATAATAAATAAATAATAATAAATAAGAAATAAGAAATAAGAAATAAGAAATAATAAATAAATATAAATAATAAATAATAAATAATAAATAACAAATAATAAATAATAAATAATAAATAATAAATAATAAATAATAAATAATAAATAAATATAAATAATAAATAAATATAAATAATAAATAATAAATAATAAATAATCAATAAATATAAATAATAAATAATAAATAATAAAAAAATATAAATAATAAAAAATATATAAAATATAAATAATAAATAATCAATAATCAATAATCAATAATCAATAATCAATAATCAATAATCAATAATCAATAATCAATAATCAATAATCAATAATGAATAATAAATAATAAATAATAAATAATAAATAATAAATATTAAATAATAAATAATAAGTAATAAATAATAAGTAATAAATAATAAATAAAAAATGATAAATATTAAATATTAAATATTAAATAATAAATAATAAATAAATATAAAAAAATAAATATAAATAATAAATAATAAATAAATATAAATAATAAATAATAAATAATAAATAATAAATAAATATAAATAATAAATAAATATAAATAATAAATAATAAATAATAAATAAATATAAATAATAAATAATAAATAAATTTAAATAATAATTAATCAATAATCAATAATAAATAATCAATAATCAATAATCAATAATCAATAATCAATAATCAATAATCAATAATAAATAATCAATAATGAATAATAAATAATAAATATTAAATATTAAATATTAAATATTAAATATTAAATAAATAAATAATAAATAATAAATAATAAATAATAAATAATAAATAATAAATAATAAATAAATATAAATAATAAATAATAAATAATAAATAATAAATAATAAATAAATATAAATAATAAATAAATGTAAATAATAAATAATAAATCATAAATAAATAATAAATAATAAATAATAAATAAATATAAATAATAAATAAATATAAATAATAAATAATAAATAATAAATAATAAATAAAGATAAATAAAGATAAATAATCAATAATCAATAATCAATAATCAATAATCAATAATCAATAATCAATAATCAATAATCAATAATCAATAATCAATAATCAATAATAAAAAATAAATATTAAATATTAAATATTAAATATTAAATATTAAATATTAAATAATAAATAATAAATAATAAATAATAAATGATAAATAATAAATAATAAATGATAAGTAATAAATAAATATAAATAATAAATAAATATAAATATATATAAAAAATAAATAGAAATAATAAATAATAAATAAATATAAATAATAATTAATAAATAAAGATAAATAATAAATAATAAATGATAAATAATAAATAATAAATAATAAATAATGAATACATTGTAGATATAAATAATAAAAAATAAATAATAGATATAAATAATTAATAATAATTAATAAATAATCAATAATAAATAAACAATAATGAGTAATAAATATTAAATATTAAATATTAAATATTAAATAAATAAATATAAATAATAAATAATAAATAATACATAAATATAAATAATAAATAATAAATAATAAATACATATAAATAATAAATAATAAATAAATATAAATAATAAATAAAAAATAAAAAATACATATAAATAATAAATAATAAATAATAAATAATAAATAAATATAAATAATAAATAATAAATAATAAATATATATAAATAATGAATAATAAATAATAAATAATAAATAATAAATAATAAATAATAAATAATAAATAAATATAAATAATAAATAATAAATAACTATAAATAATAAATAATAAATAAATATAAATAATAAATAATAAATAATAAATAAATATAAATTATAAATAAATATAAATAATAAATAATAAATAATAAATAATAAATAATAAATAATAACTAATAACTAATAAATAAATATAAATAATAAATAATAAATAATAAATAAACATAAATAATTAATAAATATAAAGAATAAATTATAAATTATAAGTTATAAATAATAAATAATAAATAATAAATAAACAGTTACAAATAATAGATAATAAATAAATTAAAGTATATTATAAATAATAAAGGAAACACATGAAAATGTATGAAAAGACGTGATAAGGGATGAAAAATCATGAAAACAGATGAAAAATGATAGAGAAGCATATGAAGAATGAGGCATTAGAAAGAATGAAAACGCATGAAAACTCGTGACAACTCTGGAAAACTCCTTAATAATTCAACATAATCATCATAATAACCCATAAAAAACCATTGATAAAGATAACAAGTCATGGAAACCCAAATAAACAGCAATAAATGGAGCTACCGTTAAAACCCGTCAAAACGGTCATAAAGAGACAAAAACATTGCACTCACATTAATAGAGATAACTTATGATCAGAGAGTCCATTTTAGATCCACGACTTATCAAATTAAAGATCCGGAAATGATCTTCGACCTGAAAGGTGAAATTGTCCGAATGGACAGGAGGATCGGAAGTTATGACTATTTAAAAAAAACTAACGGGGAACCGGTGCTCGAAACGAGGCATTGAAAAACATAACAAACCCGATACCCACTAAAAAGGACATAACATATGATCTAGGAGTGAATGTGGGCGCTGCGACCAATCAAACTGAAGCTCATGGAACGAGCTATGATCTGGCAGGTGGAGGAGGCCGAACTGACACGCGGATCGAAAGTTAGGTCCGTTTGAAGACAAGTTTGACGGGACACTGGTAACAGAAATGGGGTTTTGGAGGCCTTCAAAGGGGTTTTTGGGGTCGAAAAACATGATAAAAGCTAGATTTAATCAACTTAGTGCGTATCTCTTTTCGCTGGCTTCGATTTGATATGTGGTAGAGCCCAAACGGACACCCGGAGCAAAAGTTATGGCCGTTTGAAGTTGGATAACTTTTTTCAACTTTTTTATAACTATAATATCTTCCTCACCTTAGACCGTCTCATGGTTTTGGTTATATGTGCCTCTAGATCTCTTCATGATCTTCGATTTGATTGGTCGTGGCGCTTCAATGGACGCTCGGATCAAAAGTTATGGTCGTTTTAGTGATTTCGGGGTTTCTCGTGTTTTTTTTATTTTTTCGATTCATTTAGCGGCGGTTTTACTAAAACCGCCGCTATTTCGCGGCGGTTTTTTAAAAAACCGCCGCTAATCATCGAATAAAATTAAAAAAATAAAACAAAAAAAATAATTTTTTTTCCGTTTAGCAGCGGTTTTTTCACGGCGGTTTTAAAAACCGCCGTGAAATGTCGGCCCGAAACGCATTTCGCGGCGGTTTTAAAAACCGCCATGAAAAAACCGCCACTAAACGGCAGTTTTCTTGTAGTGTATCTTAAACTATTATCCTTATTTTATTTAGTTTATTAAACTAAAAACATGACATAGAATCGCTTTTTTTAAGGAAAACTCATCTAAATTTCATCAGTTTCATAAAATCTATCTTAATGAACCATATTTCATCTAGTTTAGTCCTTTATTCATTAGTTTTAGTATGAAACATAGTCACTCATTTCAGTTTGTATATTTCATATACTCTAATCATCATAACGAATTTTTTTTCTTCAAAATTCATAAAAGGAGTTATTTTTATCATTCATAAAATTTAATATGTTCTTCTTTCATCCATAACACATATTATTTGTGACCACATCTACCCCATTGATCATATCCCCCCATAGTATACACCTCTTAAAACAATAGTTAACAGGAATTTAAAACATTTGAAGAGTAGGATACCTTCCAATTTCCTCAAGTTGAGGAATATTATGAGTCACCGTAGTCCACTATTTTTATTTTATCATTTACTTTGTTATCCATTTTCGTATTTTATATAGTATTGATGTAATATAATTTCTTATCAAATCCCTTATTCTTGATTTTTCATTATATCCAAACTCATAAATTTTTTCCCTTGAGAAGCCTCAATAATTTATCATTTTATATATGGTAGGTATTTCATTCTAAAAAATTTTTAGTTTCTTTGATTGTAAATATAGGAATTATTAGATTTTTCATCACATACTTTCCGTTGGACACTCCATTCACAAGTGGTTCTTTATTTTTAACAACAGATGAATTTCTATCTTGATTACAAATAATTTTCTTGTCTATATAGGATAATTTATGGTCAATTGATTATTTGTACCTCCTCATTATAACACTTCAAAAATAATGGTTTTCTTTAGATAGACCTCAAAACAAGTTTTTCAAGAGGTTAGATTTTTCACTGAATAAAAGATATCCCTCCCCTTTTATTCTAGTTTCACTTCTATTGGTGTTTCCACTAAATACATAATTAGATTGCTATATATTATTAGAATAATAAAAATACCATCTTAAATTTTCTGGGTAAATAATCCTTTTAAACATTCCACATGCTTCATAGTAGTCAAGGTATTCCAATGGTTCTTAGAAAAAAAATGTTAGTATGTCCACACGTGTAACAATAAAATCACATGTCTTAGTACCGACCTCTATAACTCATCTTATAGTCCAAAAAATTTTATAGATACCTTATTTATTGTATTTAATGATCCTCCATGACTTTCCCATTTCTTGTTAATTTTAATTTCATTTTTTCCTATGATTTAGAGAGGTCTCATTTTATCTAACACCATATTTTCAAATGGAACTTTGTCTTTATGACATGAATTATTTTATGCTTTCCCTCTGAAATAGTATATTCATTTTTCACTTAATTATCTCCCATTTAAGGCTAATCATATATAAATTTTAAATCATATTTAAACTTAATATTACCCTTGGAATTATATTTTTCAAATTACTTCTTGGATTAGATCAATTACACCTCTAATTCGTGGATCTCTTTATTTTATTTTCAATATCATCACCCACATATATCTTGTGATTATTCCCACGAAATATATCATACTCAAATTTATGGGAAGGTTTACCTATAATATTAATTTTTCCCTTCAACTTATTGTTCATGTAATAAATTAATTCTTGAAGGCATACCTTTTCTCATTGTATCATGTGTTAATCCTTATCCAATTTTGATAGATGTGTGGCTATATTATCTTTCATGGTCATTAAAATTCAATATTATTTTGATTTTATATTCTTACCATTGGAATAAACTTTTTGTTTTTGAACATTGGAAGTAAAAACTTATAATTATTCAACCTTGTAATCATTAATTTCCCTAAAATTTATATCCTCTTCAACAAGTCTCTTATTGAAGCTTTCAATTTTTCTCCCTTAAGATTTAGTGCTTTGATACCAATTTCATGATAATTTTTCTCTAATATACGATTCAAGTTTCATTCTTGTAGATTATAATATATATCTTTAGATAGACTAAAAAATTACATTTTTTACCTCATTGAAATCTCCTCATAATCGGTGGACTCATATTTACTTCCAATTCTTGGCACCTCATCCATTCCTGTAATTTCATTGGATGAGTAAATAGATTCAGAATAATAATTTTCTATTATTTTCTTTTCTAGGATAGAGGACTACTTTAACCAAATAACACACCTTCCATACCCCATTCAACAGTATTGAATATCACAAAAACTTTTCTTCTCTTTTAATTTTTTACCTTTTCTATGGCTCAAAAAAACATAAAGGGAAACTGAAAATTTAATTAGAAAAATAAATCAGATCAATTGAGATTAATATAAATCCAATAAAAATTAAACCTAGGTTTTATACCACTTATTAAGACCACAAGGGGATTATGTGAAAGATGCCCTATGGGGTGAGTCTAGCTATTGAATTATTTTCAAATTAAACACTTTTCCACTATTTCTCACATCACTAAAGGATATTGACCTTATAATTATTAGGGTAACTTTGTTGCTATTTTTTATGTGATAGTCCAATTTTTATACTTTATTAACCTTTTAAAAAAATATAAAAAATGATTTCTTTATGATTTTAGTGTTGGTTATTCCATGTAGATAATAAATAAACTAAAGAGCAGGGAACACATTTGTTTTTTACTTGCTTTACAAAAAAAGTATAATTTAAGGAGCATACAGTAGAGAGTGTGTAGATGAACTAATTAACCACTAAACTCACTAATAATTAGTAGGGTTCAGAATAGGCCACTCTTACCATTGTTAACTCCCAATTTAAAATGATTAGGTTGACCCACTATCACCCAAGGATCGTATCCTCCAATCCATTCTCTTTTCTCTCTACTATAAGAAAAAATAATATTGTTGGCATAAATTCAAAGATGAATAGAATCACCACTACTGTGTTGCACTAAATATGGGTTTATTTCTTTAAACTTTTCATGACACTCCTTTATATATTTTTTGTGAATCTCCCCATTATTAGTTTCATCATCACTAATCAATGAGTATTCATGTAAAATTAATTCTTCATTGGTTATTTCTTCAAGAATCATAAGGTTACCTTTTTCTATAATGGGTATAGAACATATCCTTATATTATAGTGATTATATTGCACTTGATAATACTAATTTATAGTAATATCCTTCTTATTATTGGGAATTTTAAGGGATGAACACTTTACTACTTCTATAGTAATCCTTTTGATGCTTATTTGATGTATAATAATTTCAAGAAAGGAAGGGTTGATCTACTCTCTATTCTTACTTTTGTTCTTCTTATAGAATATCATTACAATTTATGACATCACTTTTTTTATTTTTAATATAGTATTTCCAAAAACCTCATCTTTTTTTTCTCTCTCATTCAAGTCTATATAATTCTTGATCCAAATTTTTAAAATATTTTTCCATGAAATATATTTTTATAAACATATAGAAACCCCCTTCATTCAAGGGGCAATATCTTCCACTAGATATGAGTTAAGGATGACTCAATTATTCCTCTAAAAATAATAATTCTTCCTTATTTGGAATTATATATACATAATATTTTATATAATATAAATTCAAGAAACCCTAACAATACATCATCAAGAAATCCACTCTTTAAATTCATCAAATCCAATATATAATATTTTAGAAATCTCGTTCTTTATCCTTCTAAAAAATCTAAAAAAATCCATGTGGCATACTAAATTTGTATTCCATGAAAATAAACCAATTGAAACATAATGGGGAACACAAATCTCAAATTAAATATCCTTACATAGATTTTTATACCATCAACAAATTATATGTTGATGGTCCTTATATTGAGAAATCGTATGTCGAACACCCCTACGATTTATTTTCCAAATCAGCTACTTTATCCTTACAAAGAAAAGTATGATCCTTATAAACATTCCACTATCACATTATTCATAATTACTATGAAACTTATGGTTTTTATCACTTATACTTATTTAATAAACCATTAATAATTAAGAACTATAGTTTCCCATTTCACCTGATACTTTAAATTCAGAAACTACTTATACAGTCCCACTGATTACTATGGTCCAACTCATTTCTCTGTGATATGGATTCCATTTATTTTATGATTCCTGAAAATCATTTTTTTCCATCGTTTTATTCTACAACATAGAGATATTTCTATGGGAATTTCAGGTTTTAACGAGGTCATTAACATCTCTGATTCATGCATGCAACATCATATTGGAGGATGATGATAGGAGGAGCGATGATATATTATTATTTCTATAAAAAGTTTTAATTGTTAAAAGTGTCAACATTTTTCATAATTCAACATAAATATATATTTGATATTTTTTCAGTTAATAATCCTATATACACTAAACCATCCAATCAAATCCCTTTGTCCCTAACCTACCTAGAGGATCAACATCCCACCCCAAAGAGTGTTCTCTTCCTATATAATACCATATACTCTCCCTATTGGTGCCAACCCACACTATTTTTCCATAAAATATCCACGTCCTCCCTCTATTTTCACCTTTTATATCAACTACCATCATTGATAGTAGGCTACTCATGTTGGATTTGATGGCCTAGAACCAACTACTTTGTACTTTATTCATTAATAAATACCTTATCACATCTTGATTGTTCATCTACATGATAATTCATGTGATAATTTCCTAAGGGTGGCTATTTCATTAAAGTGTCATAGCATATCCTTACTATGATGAGAACCTGAAAGTGCCATAACACTTTTCTTGAATAGTTTTTCTACGACCGGATGATGTTATTTAAGGGACACAAATAATACAGAACATTAGGGGTGAGGACTCATAAAACATTGAGTCAACTTATCATGTATTACTCCCTTGGAAATATCTAGGAGGATATCATGAGAACAAGACCCTCCAGCAATAAATCCATATTTCATAGTGTCATTGGGTGTTCCTATCCACAGACGTGTGTATTGGTCCTTAGACTTTAAGATTATTATTAAGGGATATTACAACTCATTCACTAAGATGTATTGATGTGAATTGTGACGAAACACTATTGACAATGACGTAGGATATGTTGGGTGCATCATGAGTAATACAACATTAATAGATAGTGCAAGAAAGGATTTGTCCCTTTCATTTTCATAACAGAAGTAAATATCTTAGGCCCTTTGATGGAGTTGATATAGCCTAAATAAATACATGACCATGGTAATTAATGGGAATGTTAAATTCCAGAAAGTCAAAGAAAGAATAATCGAGCACATGGGTTGATGGCACTAGCATTCAACCCACATGATTCGAGATATCAAGAAAAAGGGATTACATTACACAGTAATCATTCGTAGGAGGTGACACAACATTGAGATGTTAACTTCTTTCTCTATGGATGTCTTGGCATGTTGCTAGACAATAACCATGGACTTTAGGTAGTCTCTACTTAATTCCACTGAGAAAAAGTCCTAGAGGGTCACACACTAAAGTGTGTCCTAGTATCTCAGTTAGATATCAATTTAACAATTTGAATAAAGATTATTCCCGATTGTATTTTAATAATTATTCAAGGATTCCTGATAGCATATATTTCGACACTAGTTATTAGAGATAATATATTGTGGGTGAAATAATATATTTATTAGTGAGTAATGAAGTGATATTTATTTGAGAAATAAATATCCATTAGTCAAGGTCTAATAAATATAGTGAAGGAAAAAAAGAAAATAAAAAAGTACACATCGTGTATATTAATACACACACCATGTATATTTTATGGGGATTTGTGAGAAATAATATTATTTATTTCAATAAAAAATATTAGGTGTAATTCATTGGGTGCATGTCAAGTAATAATAATAGTCAACTGTTATTATTAGACATAGGGTATTACAAAGAATTAAATGAAATGAATAAATGCTTTCAGGTAATTAATTCATTTTATTATTCTAAGTAATTAAAATCCCAATTATATAATTCTCATTAGCCTATCAATTTTTGGAGGTGTTCACAAAGGATCTAGAGAAATATCTCAAGCCAAGAGAGAATATCTTTTCTTCCAAGAATTCCCTCAAGCTACAAGAGAGATCCTCTTCCACCATATCAAGGAGTGCGTTTTGTAAGAGGCTATCAAGGTGATCTAAGGTGGACATCACAAGAAAAGGCTCTTCTGCGCTAGCACCCAGAGACCCTTCGGTGACATCCAGAGATACTTGAAGCACGTGTGGATCATCGCTAGAGGAATTCTACACTTCGATTCTACGATGCAATGATAGATCACATCAGATTATGACCTGAAACCTAAACGAGGAGAGAATACCATCAAGGTAATTCTTGTCTTTTAATTAAATTAATTATAACCAATATATGATGATCCTCTCTATGGTTCTGGGACTCCCTTCTTTTCTTTCGTTCTTCGTTCTATTCTGAAGATCTAGCATTTTATTATCGTGATAGTTATCAGATTGATTGTTGTTAATGGAAAAACTAAAGCTGGGTACACCCACCCATGCACTTCTGTTGCGCCCAGAACCTACAACTTAGGTGTAGGTCACAGTTTCTAGACCCTTTTTTCATTGAAACCTCAATCAAAACTCTACAGAAAATTATATTATTCCCTAAATCTTAAACACTAAGAGGGATTCATATGTAGGTAAGTAAGGACTAATAAATAGGAAATAACTTTTTCAAATAATGATCTTATTTATATATAATCAACTACTCATTCACATAGAAGGACATTGTTAAATTTAACAATTATTCTTAACACCATATCTATTCATAGAAATTTTATAACACTTTAATCCCTTGTAATAACATCAAGAACTTATTTCTAACATATCCTAACATATATTTTTAAAAAATCTAATATATCCCAAAAATAAGCATAGTGTAATAATCTCTGAATATTGGTAACTTATGAAAAGTTCATAAGTAGAGAAACTCTATGCGCTAGAAAAACTCCTTCCTTAGTAACCAACTATTTAAATTTTTTAGTAGGTGAATATACATGATAACAAGAAGAATAAAATTATTCACTATGGGTTTTGAAGGTAATACATGATGACCTAATGAATTTTATTCTCCACTAATTTAATAAATATAATTTTTTATGTCAATGACTTGGTAAAACTGAAGAAATCCAATAAGGATTATTTTGTTCAATTAATTCATTCAATTATAATTTATAGGAATGTTTAAATAATTTGAATGAGTTCAGGAAATATTTATTCTCTTTTATAAAAAATTTTGAGGATGGATAAACTATGACATGTAATGTTCATGTTATGGTATTTCATTTACTGTATAAGTGGATAAAAGTATGAACCCTATGAAGAAAATTTAGTTACAAAGTCCAAAAATGTTTCTTCTAGTATCCAATAACGGTTGTTAAACCTAGATTTATTAGGAATGAGGGATAATGTTTCTGCATGATGGAATTATCTGAGATTTCTATAGGGGTTTTTGAAACTCCATTGAATTTAAATATTAGGTACTAATGTTATTGAATTTAATTCTTTTATTTTATAGGGTATGAGATAAAAAATGTATAAATTACAAAATATATATATATATATATGATCAGAATCATGGTGAGAATCAATAGAACTTGTAGTTTGTACTCAAATAATGATGAAAATAGTTTCTAAATCATAGAATAGAATGTAACAGAATATATCAAGCTTAAGGAGATCTTAGTAAAGGATTTCTATAGTTATCTCACTTCTCATATATGATAAGAGGAGTTATTTATTAATAAATAATTATTATAAATAGTTTGAGATATTGACTTCAATACATAAGGTTTATGATACATCATATTCTATAACATTTTTTAAAAGAAGTTAAGGATAAAAATGTTTTATCCTCAATAAAGGGGTTATGAACCAACCCAGGTTGACCCAGAACCGGTCACCCGAGCCAATCTGTGGCAAGGACTGAGAGGCGTTTCTGATCCTCTCGGGCTGGCGACAAGTGGAAGCGCATTGACAGAGAAGATGGGAACAATTTCACATAATAAAAATAAATAAAAGAATAGGAAATAATAAATAAAAGTGTATAATAAATAAACCAAATAAAAAACTAAACAAGAACAAAAGAAGATAAAATTAACCAAAATCGATGTCCAAACTAACTTTGTGTGACCACGCGGGTCACTCTCCAACTAAACTATCAAGAATCACCCAAGGTGAGTGCACCCAAGATGGAACCACAAAAATAACTGAAAATAGAAAAGAACAACATGCATGAGTATTAAAACTAAGTAGGCTAGCCTGATATCTATTCCCAATGCACTACCTTTAATATAAAATAAACATCATTTCAAGTTTGAACTACTATTTATAAAAGTAATTTTTCCTAAATAGTTTACTTAAAAACAAAGTACGAACCATTGAACTTAAGCATTTTCAAATCTAGATTCTTTTCATTAGTGTTAATGACACTTTCAAATGGAAAGAGGTGTCTATATTTTCATATTTATACAAAGAGGATAAAACACTTTCATTTGAAAACCATTTCTAGAAACCCAATCAAAACAAGCTCACCACTTTCGAAGAAAAACAATACACAGAAATTCACAATAGAAATCACCTAGTAAGGGCAATGTAGGTATACATACAAGCATCATATTCACTAATGTAAGCAACAAAAGCCAAAAAGACATTGGTGAAACTAGGATATCAATAATAATCTAGAAGACACCAATACAAGAGACCTCATCCTCATTGACATGTCACACATGATGAAATCAAAATAGTCAATTTCTCGGCCATCCTTTCTCAGGTAGGCCGAGGGAAAATACCATAGCAATAAACCCAATACATCCACCTACTATGGGCAATTGGTCAAAACCATAACCTACTAGTGTGGAAATCATTCCCATAATATTCTCTCAATATGCCATATTCCCATGTCTCAAGTATTTAGAAAGGAGTTGAGTCAATCGATTCCATCTGAGCACCCTATCACAATATATAGAATAGTAATAATTCACAATAGGTCTCACCCCAAGTCTCCACTAGGACTATTATCATGCCTTAAAATAGAATAATTAAAAAGATTTCCAACTAAATAACCCTAATAATGAATCCTAAGAATCCCCAACAAGGACCTCCCACCCATTTCATGAAATTGAGTCATGAGAAAAAACCCAAAGAGGGTTTTTAAAATAAATATTTTTTACCAATTTCACGAAATGTACAAATGGGACCTTAAAAATTCACAAAAAAAACTTACCTCGAAATGCAAACACTTTTTCAAAAGTGGTGTCAAGCACGCTGTTTCCACTCAAAACATTTATAAAAAATTTCAAAACATTAATTCTGCACATTTAAACAAAACAGTTTTATACAAACATGACAAATGGGCCACAATTCAAAATTTCACATCAATATATTTAAAAGAAAAAACTATTCCTTTTAATTTAAAATCATTTAAAACAATTTTTTCACAAAACCCACAATTACCAACACACACATGCACTTTTTATAAAGGGGTGAAAATACACTAAAACACCTTGAAAATTGAAACACATTTCTTTATAAATATCAAACCATTTTGGAAACCATATAAGTAATCCCAAAAACAACATTTCGAATGATACCGACACATTAATAAATCCAAATCCACCATTTGTTATATCACACTTAAGCCATAATATCCAATCATCCATTTTATATATATATATATAAAAGAACACCCAAGGCATTAAATATTTATCAAAACAATTTCTATTTAATACAAAACAATGCATAAACATCAACTGCATGCATTAAATTTATTCCAGTTTCTGAACCATTTTTAAAATATCATAATTTATGTGAAAATTTTCAATGAACAATTTATTAGACAAGAAATGTGTACACTTTTAACAAGACAGATCAATTCAACACAAAACATGGTATATAATATAATTTTACACACAATATAATTATTTGATGGATCAAAAAATAAAATTCAAAATGCATAGGAGGTGTAAATATCATGAAACAATCAGTCAAAAATTAAAAGGTGTGTGTAAGGGGAAACCTACCTCAGAACCAAGGCGCGACGAAACAACGCGCATCTGAAACCACATGGTAAGGTCCAACGCTATAAATATTAAATATCAAGGACTCAAAACACACTAATATCCTTAATTAGAGTATGAAAAACTAAAATAAGGGAAGAAAACACACTGAAGAAGGGTCGCAACGGATGCGTGTGCCAAGCGGGAAGGTAGCGGTGATAGCTGGACTCACTGGAAGAGGGGGAGGCACGTTGCCTAGAAAATTCGCATGCAAGGAAGGCGATCTAGTTTGACCAGTCACTGTAAAGTGGGAGGGAAGCTATGCTGCTGAGCATGAGGGGAGATGGGGGTCACGCCATTGTGTGTAGGAGGCTGGGGGGTTAGTCATCCAGATTGGGGCAGAGGCATTAGGAAGTAGGGGTCTGAGGGGGTGTTGTGGAATATTGTAATGGAGGCCGAGGACTACGAATGGATGGAAAAGGGGGTGGCGGTGTACCATGTTGGTATAAATTGGAGTGGCTTGAGGGGGCTACAACGCCGACTGCATTCTGAGCAGGAGGTCCGAGGGGGGTTCATCTAGTGTTGGTTTTTCTGGCAGGGAGAGGAGGTCTGAGGGTCAGAGTAGGGCGATGCAACAGGGGGAGGCTGAGGGTGAGGTGCTGGATGAAAGGGAGGAGCTGGCCGGGTAATTCTGTAATGGAAAGGGAGGTTGTGTCAGGTAATAAAGAGGAAGGTCAGTCTGTAGGGGCATAGATGGCAGGGAGCGCAATGGGGAGGCGGCTGGGGTCTGGGTCGCACCGCACACACACATAGCATGGGGGGATCTAATTAGAGAGAGAGTGGAAATTAGGGTTTTAATTATTATTATTTTCTTTTCTCTTATTAAAACCATACCATTTAAATAATAATAATTATAAGGATAATAATAATAATCATCATCATCATCATCATAATGATAAAATAAAAATAATCAAGGTATTCATATCATTTTAATAATAATAAAATTATTAACAATAAAAAATTTAGACATCGCAATTAATGTTTATTTTAATTACAAAAAAATATTTATTTTCATTTTCTGAGAACAGACGGGATGTGAAGTTACCCGGGAAGAGCCGCATGGGGTTTCCAAAATGCATTTCACTCGTGCGCCCAACAACGTTAACTAAAAAATGTACTTTTTAACCTAATCTCAAAAAAATCTTCCGGGACTCAACCTGAACCCCACAAAAATTATTTAAGGCTAAAGAAATAATGAAATGTAATAAACCCTTAGGCTGGGGTGTGATAATTCTCCCCACTATAACTCTTTCCATCCTCAGAAAGGCACAACACTATCCATCCAATCGATCAACACCTATGGATTCTACATAAACACAATCCAACCTCTTAACCCAAAGGAATTCCATCAAACACCAACGGGACTCAACATCATTGCACAAAACAGATATCCAGCAGAGGGGAGGCCTAAACAGACTCCCCACAATAAGAATTCAACTAGCCTCCAATAATGACTTAAGAGAAAACCCAAAGTGACTCACGGTGGGTCTCCCCACTATAAATAATCATCCTAAAAGCATCCAAACAGAAAAAAAACAACTTATACCAGAACCAAGCCTTACTCAAGATAAAATTAACACAACAAGAATACTTAAACCAATCACTTCTGTCTAAAAGGGATAAGAGCATAATAAAAAATTCCATACAAACCAAAAACTCTCACCCCATGGGTAGGGAGAGAGGGTCCAAGGATTAGATCAATGAAACTATGATGGAAAACTAATCACAACTTACCACTTCGGGATGGACAAAAACCGAAGTTGCAACTGATTCACATGAGTGATCCCCGCAAGGCCACTGATTGGAAACATGCATCCGAAAAAATAAAAAATACTGGCATTACACAAGGAATAATTCAATTTCACTCTTTTCGACATGATGAAATTTATAACGACAGAGAAACCACAATAATAACGCTAAAACTACCTCATTGAAACGATAGAGGTGCAAATTTAACCAGACTCCTTAAACTTTCCCCAGGGTTCCTGACTACGTGACAAATTCACTCTAAGGCATTTTGTCTAGAGCTCTAAGGGATGAATCATCTCCTACCTCACAGTAAAGTTTTGATAATCCTAATAATAGACATACATATTTTGATCTGATAGATAAAATGATATAATTTTGAATTGAAAACCATGCGGGCATTGAAAACCATAGTTCATCAAAAGACCCACGAAATTCCCATACATTTAAAAACCCAAAAAAAAATTGTATATGTGTCACAATAAGAGATCCCTCACACTATAGAGAAACGTACACAATAAACTTTAAACAAATAAACCTACAGCACATCACTTCTGAGAACTTCATCTGTGACGCTTTATAGAAATTCCCTGATAGAATCATTGTAAGGACCCAAACATCCACAAGAATGACAGGGATTTGGAGTACATGGGCCGGACAACCTCTTTTGACCCAACTTGACACACTGATAACACATGAAAATATCTCAGTTCGAAGAGGTTGATGAAAGATCCTGAGGACTTTTGATTCCATGACCTACTCCCTCGACCTTTAATCTATTACTCACATCCTATCCAAAATATTCACCACTACTCCTAGGGATTGAAGGAGGGAGGACTACTTAGAGCACTCCCACCATCATGGCTTCAACATGAAAATATCCTCTCACCACATTGGAAAACAAGGGTAGGTTGGACGCTGACACCTTTGATTGCAGATCAGGACGGAGACCCACCTCAAAACATTGAGCCTTCATGGAGTCATTTGTGGCATACCATGAATCATAAGGGACTAGCTCCACAAAGCGACAGAAATATTCCAACACTTTCTCACCCTTTCTTCCTCAAAGAAGAAATTAGGGATGAATAATGCCTAAAAAAATTCCCAAGTAAGCTCTTGACCCCTGGTGAACCTTCAAGTAAGAAGGTTGAAAACTTAAACTTCAATGATCGGGCAACTCAACTAGGTTAAAGTCCCTTTCAATATTCTTCATACAATATTCCACTACGTAAGGGTCTACTTGAACATAAAAGAGAGGTGGATCTAGCTTTCTAAACTCAATCATAAAATCCTTAGGTTGATCAATCAAACTATGATCACCCATATAAGCTTCAAGGGGGGAACCGATGGACAAGAAAAGTCAAGAACCTAATCAAGGCCAACTCAATAAATAAAAATCCTCAAAATCATGCACCACATAGGTGACAAGATCTAAACACAAGAAAAAAAGCTATCATAACAAAAAAAAACTTTCCTTTTGAAAACATCTTTAATTTAAAAGAAGTTTGGTGGATTAAACTCTCTCCATTGGTATTATTTAGAGTCTCACCCACATGCATGTTTTCATGCCACCCCAGGATTCCATCCATCATACCCGATATCCGTTCATATTCCAACATACCAGCATTCATGTGATCACTCCTAAGAACACCAAGGCCAAAACAAAACATCTTCATTTTCTGAAAACAAATCATTCATCCAATTTCTTTTTAAAATAATAACCAAATTGAACATGTCATTCCAAACAAAAAATTTTCAAAACAAACTTTTTTAGATTCATACAACTTTCAAAAAATTAAAGGAGACACAAAATAACTCAAATAGGTAACTGGTGTCAGTCGGTGACTTGACCATATGGTTGGCGGCCATATTCCAAACACATCACCGACACTGAGAGCCTTTTAGGACCATGACCCTAGCTCCACAGGGCTTTCTAGGTCGTGTCGGATCATGAGGACTATTATCTTAACTCCCTTTGTCATATCCCAATCACAAAATATTCCATAAAAACCCAAAAAACAAATTAAACTGAACTACCCAAGGAAAACTGAGGATCAAAATGAGCGAGAGTTCATGACATTCTTCCCACACCTACCCCTTGAGTTCTGACAATCCTACTCCTTCTATCTTGACATTCCCAAATAACAAAGGGTTCTCTGAAAAGTGAATTCCACTAAGATCCAACCTCCTCTAATACCATTTTTTTGTAAACCAACCTAGGCCGACCATGAAACGGTCACCCAAGCCAATCTGTGGCAAAGCCCGAGATGCGTTCTTGATCCTCCCGGATTGGCATCAAGTGCAAGGTCATCGATAGAGATGATGGGAAAAATTTATCCCATTAAAAAAATAAATGAAGATTAAATAATAAAGAGTATCCAAAAAAAATAAACCATAAAAACAACTAAACAAGAACTGTAGAAGATAAAACTAACCAAACTCGACGTCTGAACTAACTCTATGTGACCCTGCGGGTCACTCTCCAACTCAACGATCAAGCCTCTCCCAAGTTGAGGGCACCCAAGACGGAACCTGAAAAAGAACTAAAATAGAAAATAACTATAGGCATGAGTATTAAAACTTATTAGGCTAGCCTGATATCTATTCCCAATGCACTACCTTTAAAATAAAAGGAACATCATTTCAAGTTTGAACTATAATTTATAAAAGTCTGTTTTCTGAAATATTTTACTTAAAAAAAGAACTGAACATTTCCCTTAACCATTTTCAAATATAGATTCTTTTCATTAGTGTCAATGAAATTTTCAAAGGGAAAGTTGTGTCTACATTTTCATATTCGTACAAAGAGGATAAAACACTTTCATTTGAAAACTATTTCTATAAACCCAATAAAAACCATCTCACCACTTTCCAAGAAAAAAAATATTAAAAAATGCACAATAGGAATCACACAGCAAGGGAAATATAGGTATACATTAAAGCATCATAATCCCTACTACAAGCAACAAAAGACAAAAAGATATGGGTGAACCTAGGAGATCAAGAATAATCTAGAAGACACTAATACATGAGACCTCTTCCTCATTGACATGTCACACACGATGAAATAAAAATGCTCAAATGCTCATCCATCCTTTCTCATGAAGGCTAATGGAAAACCCATGGCAATAAACCCAATGAATCCACCTACTATGGGCCATTGGTCAGTACCATAACCTACCAGTGTGTCAATCATTCTCATAATATTCTCTCGATATGCCATATTCTCGTGGCTCAAGTATTATAAAGGGGTGGTCCAATCGATGCAAACTAAGTACCCAATCACAGTATATATAATAGTAATAATGCACAACAAGTCTCACCTCGAGTCTCCCCTGGGACCATTATCATGCCTCAAAATAGAAAAATTAAAAAGAGTTCCAATTGAAGAACCCTAAAAATGGATCCCGAGAATCCCCAACAAGGACCTCCCACCCATTACATGCAATTGAGGAATGAGAAACTCCCAACAAGGGTTTTCATAATAAATATTTTTCACAAATTTCACGAAATGGATAAATAGGTCCTTAAACATACACAAAAAAATCCTTACCTCAAAATACAAACACTTTCAAAAGTGGTGTCAAGTACGTTGTTTCCACTCAAAAAATTTATAAACATTTTTAAAAATATTCCTTTCGCACATTCAAACAAAACTATTTACACAAACATTCCAACTGGGCCACAATTCAATATTTCATGTCAAAATATTTAAAATCCAGAACTATTCCTTTAAATTTAAAATCATTTAAAACATTTTTTTTCACAAAACCCACATTTACCAACTTACACATGCAATTTTTATAAAGGGGTGAAAACACACTAAAACACATTGAAAACTGAAACAAAATTCTTTATAAATCTTAATCCATTTTGGAAACGATATAAGGAATCCCCAAAACAACATTTCACATGATGTAGACACATTAATAAATCTAAATCCACCATTTGTTAAATCACACTTAACCCATAAAATCCAACTGGGCATTTTATATATATATAAAAAAGAAAGCACAACGAATTAAATATTTACAAAAAATATTTCTATATAATATAAAACAAAGTATAAACATCAACTGCATACCTAAACTTTATTAAAATTGTTGAACCATGTTTAAAATATCATGATTCTTGTGTGAATTTTCAATGAAAACTTTATTATACAAGCAATGTGTACACTTTTAACAAGATAAAGAAATTCAACACAAAAGATGGTATATAATATAATTTTACACACCAAATAATTATTAAAGGGATCAAACAATAAAATTAAGAATGCATAAGAGGTTAAAATATCATGAAACGATGATTCTAAAACAAAAAAGGTATGTGCCATGGGAAACCTACCTCAGTACCAAGGTGCTATGAAACAATGTGCATCTGAAACCATGTGGTAAGGTCCAATTCCCTAAATATTAAATATCAATGACTCAGAAAACACTAAGATCTTTAATTAGATTATTTGAAACCAAAATGTGGGATGAAAACGCATCAATGAAGGGTCGCAACAGCTGTGTGTGCCAAGTAGGAAGGTCACGACACCGGCTGGACTTGCTGGAAGAGGGGGGAGGTGTGTTGGTCAGAAAATTTGTAGGCAAGGAAGGCAAGCTAGTCCGAACAGTTGTTGGAAAGTGGGAGGGTGGTTTCACCGCTGAGAAGGAAGGGAGATGGGGGTTTCACCACTGGGAGTAGGAGGTCGGGGGGGTCAGTCATCTAGAGCGGGGTAGAGGCATCGGGAAGAAGGGGGTCTGAGGGGGTGTTAAGGTGTGCTATAAATAAGGGTGAGGGATACGCCTGGATGGGAAAGGGGGAAGGTGGTCTGCCACATTGGGGGAAACAGGAGCCACCTGAGGGGGTTTCAGTGTCAGCTACATGCTGATCAAGAGGGATGAGGGGGGTTCATCCAATGTTGGGTGCGCCGGTAGGGAGATGTGGTCCGAGGGTTGGAGCACGGTGGTGCTACATGGGGAGGTTGAGGGTGAGGTGCTAGATGCAAGGGAGGAGTTGGTTGGGTCATAATGTATGGTAAAAGAGGTCACATCTGGGAAGCAAGAGGAAGGTTGGGCTGTATGGGCACTTTCGGTAGGGAGCGCAACAAAG
This sequence comes from Viscum album, assembly GCA_963277665.1. Lineage (NCBI taxonomy): Eukaryota > Viridiplantae > Streptophyta > Magnoliopsida > Santalales > Viscaceae > Viscum > Viscum album. The sequence continues at coordinate 68,588,611 of OY728158.1, forward strand.
AGGCGGCTGAGGTATGGGTCGTGACGCACACACACACAGAAAGGGGGGGCTCTAATTGGAGAGAGATTAGAAATTTGGGTTTTAATTATTATTATTATTATTTATTTTCTCTTATTAAAACCTTACCATTTAAATAATACTAATCATAAGGATAATAATAATCATAATAATCATAATCATAATGATAAAATAAAAATAATCATGGTATTCATATCATTTTAATAATAATAAAATTCTTAATAATAAAAATTGTAAACAATGCAATTAATGTTTGTTTTAATTAAAAAATTATTTATTTTCATTTTTTTAGAACGGACTGGATGTGCAGTTACCCGGGCAGAGCCATGCAGGGTTTCCAAAATGCACTCCCCTCATTCACCCAACGACGTCGACTAAAAAAATGCAATTTTTCACCTAATCTCAAAAAAATTTGTCTGATACTCAACCCAAACCCCAAAAAAAATATTTAAGACCAAAGAAATAATAAAATATAATAAACTCTTAGGTCAGGGTGTGAAAAAAGGTGTTTATCCTAATGATTGTTAAAATATGAGGAATAAAGATTCTTCCACCATTAGTGGAATATTTTAAAGAACAATATTTTTTCATAAAAATAATCCAAACACAAAAAATTACATATATGATATAGAAACAATGATTTATTTGTTAAATATTCCCACTTAAGGAAACAAATGTTATTTTCTAACACAAATGATTTTTTGAATCTTAGAATGAAATTATTAAGAGAATATAGTGTCTAAGAGGATAATGGGAATATGTTCATACTTTTAGGAGTTTAATATTAACAAATAAAATATGTTTCCAGACGAAATACAAAGTGAATGTCACTTTATATCCTAATTGATTTTAGGATATGTTGGTAAAGTATTAATGTAGTTAGTTATATTGGTTACCAAAATATTTCAAGGAATATTTTTATGGAAAGGGTTAAAATAATTATGATGATTATGCACTTATAAATAGTTCTATGTAGAAAATATAAGTTATTAACATCATAAAATTTAATGTTGTGGAGTTATGGGTTTTGAAAATGTTAAAGGATTTTAACATTAGGAATATGTTTCCTAAGTTTCAAAATAATTAAAATTGTATTACTTCATATATACTCCACACTAAAAAGTTCAATGGGATATATTTTATCATCTGGTGACATAGATATGTGGTTGGAATTACATATATATGTAACAGGTTTAACAAACCCCATAAAATTGAAATAAACATAAGGCTAGTTTGGTAGTCTATCATATATGATATTTTAGTAAGATATTATGTATAGTCTTCTAATAATTATTAAAGGAGTTTAAGAATATAAAATTTATCATGTTATACAAACTTCAATTTATACTTTATCATTCCTTCACAATTTAAGCATATACATATATATTAGTATATGTGTCACAAACCAGATCTGGTCACCACTAATATTGACACCAAATTCAGCCCATGAAAAGTCCTTAAGGTCTTTCCATATCCCCAAGGGCTGGAACAAGTGCCTAGGTATCATTAGATTATGTTTGGGAATGATTTACCCGAGTATGAAAGCATAAAAATTAAAATAATCAATAACAAGAATCTGAAATTTTTCATGCCAAACAAGTCTTAAAAAAACCAGATCTAAATACCTTAATTTAAATACAGTGAAATTAGTCCAAATACAAATAAATAAAGCATAAATACATCCCCAAATACTCCACATGACAAGGGGTTGTCACCCCTGATCCATCTCTACAACGTCACACCGTAGGAGGGGTCTAACAACCCGAACCGCCTTCACTTGAGGCTTTCCCTTTACATGATTCACGAATAAAAAAGTCTACTTACACCCAAGGGGTGTAATTAGGGTTTAATACTATGCCCAATATGATAACACCCAGTGATTACAAAGTGCATGCAATACAAGGTGAAAATGCAAGCAGTTTTAATATGCAAAGAAAAGTAGTGACAAATTTCAACAAATGCAACTTTCAATTGAAAATAATTTTCAAGATTAAACTTTCAGAATGTCAACAAATTTAAATTTTCATGTTATATAATGTATTATACTTCCAAACACACCCTAACACAAGGTCAAATACCACAAATCCAATGAGAAACAAAACTAGGAACACCCCTAGGAACTAGATTGTCTCGGGCCCTATGTACCCTATACCTCGGTGTAAAGTAACCATAGAAAAATCCATTTTCATGCACGATCCACTAGTAGATAACATGACAATAACCTAGTGGTCCCAAATCATAATACATATAGTTTATTTAGAGTTTTCTTTATCCAAATTCTAAGTAAAATAGGGACAAAACCCATCCAGTTTACTAGTCGTACTAGTACAAATCCGCCCACCTAGGTACCCGGGATTCCACCTTTGTCCTCTGACAATTTCAACATGATAAATTTACCCATTTTCATATATAACATCACTATTGTTCACATAAAAACATTACATTATATATACACACTTTATTACACTCAATCCACACAACAAAACATTTTTATTTTTAACAAAACAACTTCACAAAAACTAGCAATGCCTTGCACACAAAAAACCCTTTAAAACCACACTTTGAACACCGGGTTCATACTAATATTTTCCAAACCAGAATTTGAAACACACAAAAAATTTCAATAAATTCATTACATGAGTTATAAAACAACCCCAATGAGCATCACATAAAATAGCCTTGTAAAACACCTAATTTATCACCAAATTGGTACTCAAAAATCATTTACTTAACAAACGTCACCCAAAACCAATTTCACAGAAACAACTAATGCATAATAACATTGAAAACATTATTTTTTTCCCGAATATAGTTCAATAAAACAAACTAAATAATTATAGGGTATCCCTTAATGAACCAATAAAATATTTATATGAAAACCCCTAATTTCACCTAAAATTGGCAATTAAATTCCATTTTCTTTATTAGTAACACTAAAACCAGATTTCGCACCAACAAAAAATTTAATAAACATGAAAACATCACAAACACTGAATCTAGTTCACAAATCATTCATAGAAAATGGAATCACCTACCAAATTAATGGAAACCCTTGAATTGTTGTGCAAAAATCAAATCGCACCATCGTCGCACAAAGAGAGACATAGATCAAGCCTAAAACCACAAGAATAGACCAAGAAAACCCAAGTTTATACCCAATGATAAACCATAGGTTTTAAACTCTAACCTATGGTCATTTGTAACTTCAAATAAAATAGAATAAACTTCATGAAAAGGGGAGGAACTAAAAAGGAGAGACACTTGATATTCTTCGAAGATCCTCCACCAAATCCTCCTTCAGAATAGAGTTACAAAGAGGTTTTGGAAAGCTTTGGGGGATTCCATGGATATTAGGTTCGAAGATCTGGAGGAAGTTACGAATTATAATAAATCATGGGAGGTCAAATAGGTCATTTAAAACATTTTTAATGAACTAGACTTTGGAGCACAGTTTGGAACCGTGCACATAAACTGTGCACCCTCTTTTTCCCCTCAAAACATGTCCAAAAGCCACCAAATTTTGTGGGGGGATAGGGGGACTTAGGGGGAAATTTTAGGATAAAAATATAATAAAAAAATTACTTTTAATTAAGATATTGGGTGTGCAAATTATCCCCACCATGAAAGCTTTCTGTCCCAGAAATTCGACTAGAGGCTTGATCGAAAAACAAGAATGGGTACTCTTCCTTAACCCATGACTTCTGCTAACATGTCTCATGTGTATCACTACCAAGCTTCCAAATAACCTAGAATGGTGTAATAGACTTCCCTTGAAGCACCTTCTCTTGAGAGTCCACTATTTTCACTGGTCGCTCAACAATAGACCAGTTAGGCTCTATCACCAGTTCATCCCAAATCGGCACATGGGACAGATCCGGGTTGTATTTATTAAACTAGGAGACATGGAAGACATCATGGATATTTGTCAACTAATATTGTAAATCCAAACTATATACAACCTTGACAAAATGCTTGGTAATCTCAAAATCCCTGAAATATCGTGGCGTCAGCTTCCCTTGCTTCCCCAATCGACGATGGCCCAGATGAGGGGCCACTATCAAGAATACCATGTCACCCACAAAAAACTATAGGTCTCAATGCCTCTGATTAGTATTATATTTATGATGACTCTGAGCTATCAACAAGCATTTTCTGATCAATTTGACATTCTGAGAAGTCTCATGCATAAGGCTTGGCCCCAATAGTGAAGTCTCACCTACCTCAGCCCAACATAGGGGGGACCGACATGGACAACCCTAGAGCGCCTCAAAAGGGGACATTAGAATCAATTATTGGTTGTTTTTATTATTTGAAAACTTAACCAATCCCAAATATCTATCCCAGAATCCTCTAAAGTCCAGAACACATGCACAAAGCATGTCCTCCAAAATCTGATCCACCCGCTCAGTCTGACCGTCTATCTGAGGATAGTATACTGTTTTCATCTTAATCTGGGACCCCAAGGCCTTATTAAGGCCTTCCCAAAATTTAGAAGTGAAGTGGGGGTATCTATATAATACAAATACTAATGTAACACCGTGGTTTCTCACCACCTTCTGAAGATACAAATGGCCCAACTCATCCACTTTAGCGGTATCTTTGATCGAAATGAAGTGGGTTGATTTGGTCAGATGATAAATCCCCACCCAAATGGAATTCTTACCCCGATGTGTATGAGTAAATCTAAAAATGAAGTCCATAGAGACTTTTTCCCACTTCTAAGTAGGAATGGGTAATGGCTGGAGAAAACCAGAGGGCCTCTGATGCTCTGCTTTCACCTGCTGGCATGTGTAGCATCTCGACACAAAGTCCGCAATGTCTCATCGCATACTTGGCCACCAAAACTATTGTCATAAATCATAATACATACTTTTGGAAACAATATGGACAGACCACTGAGACTGGTGTCTATCCTGCATCACCACCTTTCACAGAGACAATGGCACTACTGAACGACCCTTGAAGCACAAGATGCCCTCGGGAGATGACGACCAATCAGAGGACATCTCCCCACCCTGAAAAAACTACCTCAACCACTGAAAAATCTCATCACTAGGTTTTATTCACTGAATAAACACAAAGAGAGATGGATTCAACTAGATGCTCGCCAATAACGCACCTCCATTGTGCTCCCTAGTTTCCACATGCATCTGAACAAAGAGCCCCATTAAAGTCCATGCATCACTAGACTTCCTCAAAGCCTGCACTGGAACTCTTCTACTCAAGGTGTTGGCCATCACATTACCCTTGCCTATGGTATAGACAAAGTCAAAGTCAAACCCCTGAAGTACTCGATCCAACGACATTGTCTCATGTTGAGGTCCTTCTGCGAGAAGATATAGGCTAGGATTTTGTGATTAGAGTAGACGACAAAATTCTCCACAAAGAGGTAGTGACACTAAGTCTTCAGAGCATGTATCACCACTACCAACTCCAAGTCATGGGTTAGGTAGTTATTTTCGTGTGTTCATAGTTGTCAAGATCCATACGCCACCATGTAATCATCCTACATAAGCATGCACCTAAGACCCATACCTAAAGCATCACAATAGATTAAATAACCATTCCCAGACTCAGGAAAAATTAACATGGGGCGGTAGTCAACTACTGCTTCAACTCCTCAAAGGATGCCTGAAATTATGGGGCCCATACAAACTTCTCCCCTCTCCAGGTGAACGCGGTCATTGGTGAATCTAGTCGAGAGAAATCCCGAACAAACCACCTGTAATAACCACCCAGGCCAAAGAAACTCCTGATCTCAAAGAAATTATTCAGTTGCTTCCATGACATGACAACACTAATATTCTTAGGGTCCACAGAAACCCCCTGCTCAAATATCACATTCCCTAGAAATTTTACTTCCCTGCTCCAGAAAGTTCACTTTAACCAATTTTCATAGATGCGGTGATCCTGTAAAGTTCCCAAGACAATCCTCAAGTGATGTTCATGTTCCTCCTCAAAGCCAGAGTATACTAGAATTTCATACAAAAACACCACAAAAAAGGAATCGAGGTACTAATGGAACACACTATTCATGAGTACCACAAAGACCACTAGATCATTGGTCAATCTAAAGGGCATGACTAATACTCAAAGTGGTCATACCTGATTCAGAAGGTTGTCTTCAGGATATCATCTTTTTTCACCCTGAGTTAATTGTATCCCGAATGCAAGTCTATTTTTGAAAACCACTTTTCCCCCTTCAACTTTTTGAACAAATCTTCTATTTTGGGCCAAGGGAATTTGTTCTTAATTGTTACCTTATTCAGCTTCTGGTATTCAATACACAACAGGAGGGATCTCTTAGCCTTCTTCATGAACAAAACAGGAACGGCCCAAGGACAGATGCTCGGGTAAATGAATCCTTTGGATTATAAGTCATCAAGTGGTATCTTTAATTACCTCAGATCAATAGAGGCCATGAAATATGAGGGAAGTGATATCGGATGTATTCCTAGTGCTAGATCAATTGAAAACTTCACATCCCACTCCGTGGGAAAACCTGAGAAATCATCAGGGAATACTTATGAAAACTCATTCATTCCATGAGTTAGTGCACCTTCAGGTAATGTACCATTGTCTTCTAGCACGATCGATGATAATAGTAAGATAATACTTCCCACCTCTAAAAGTGGAGGTCCCGCACGACCTGACCGAGGATCGCATTCTCCACAAAAAACCTGATGACACCCATCTGGTGCCATGAAACTCACCCATCACCTGTAGCAGTAAATGTGTATCTAGAAGTGTACCATCCAATCCATGCCAATTATCACGTCAAAAATATCCATATCTAATACTAAAAGGTCTGACTCCAACTCAATACCTGACATAGAGAGAGCACAAGACGGGCACCTAAGACACTGCTCCTTCTTTCCCAGCAGAATAACCAACTCCATCACAAAAGACAACTTAGTAGGTAAATTTTTTGTGTCCACACAACGAGCAGAAATTAATGAAATAGAGGAACCAGTATCAAAAAGTGCAGAAGCTATAGAAGATGTGATCAAAACGGTACCTTGAACAGTCAACAGTCCTTCCTATGATCCTACCGATGCTTAATCCACAGGATGGAGATGTTCGGTGTCTTCTTGAGGATTACCTCTAGTCTATGGATGTGCCCTGAATTGGATTTTCCAAAAAGATGACCCAGCACTACCACCACAGCCACATAATTGAGATCCCCCAGTCCTCAATGGCTCGGACTATACTGGAACTCCTCTTAAAGCCACTGACCATGCACCACTTAGAAGTGGACGTGCCACCCCATAGAAGCACTGTAAATTCCCCATGCCTCCACACCAGTAACAAGGTTTTAGAGGAAGTGTTCTTGCTGGTCGGCTGTTTCTGGGCTTCCCACAATGGTGGCACACAACTGATCTCATATCAGAAGCCGTAGATGAGAAATTCCTGGAAGAGTGGCCTGAACTGCCACCTCCTTTCTTCACATGTTCCTCCCGCTTCCTTTTCTTCTCTAAGAAGCTTCCACTTCCCATTACTGATACTGAACCAGAGAAACCATCCGTGTACTTCCTTTCATTATCCACCATGCACACCCGATCAATGACCTCAGCATAGGTCCTCATCTTAATCAAGAACACCTGGGAGTATATCTCTTGTCACAAGCCTTTTTCAAACCTCTGGTCCTTCACTTTCTCATTAGAGACAATTTCAGGGGAATACCAAACCAACTCAGCAAAAACAATTGGTATAATCCATGATAGAAATATTCCCCTGAACAAGATCCATGAACTCTTGGGACTTGGAATATGCCAAGACCTCGAGGTAGTGTTGCTCATTGAAGATAGCCTTGAAATCTCCACAGTGCATCATCTCATTCTTCATAGACTAAAGAACTGAGTCCCACCACCTTCGATTGGGACCCTCCAATAAAAATGAGGAACATTTCACCTAGAGCTCCTCGGGTGTATCTAGGAACTCAAATATGTGCTCGATCTTTTCGAGTCATTCTTCTTCTTCCTGGGGTTCTATGCTGCCTCAGAAGGTAGGAGGCTTATTTTTCAAGAAATTATAAGCCTTGTAATTTCTAGGACCAGTCTCATACTCTATAACCAGAGCTAGAATAGGATCTTGTCCCTATCCTAGATCCTGTATAGACCATACCATGGCCTCGACTAGCCTCTGATCAATTGGTGTGGTAGAAATCTCTCTGGCTTCCTCCCGTGGGTGCATGGGAGCTTTTCAGGGAGGCATGTTGCTAAAAAATGAAACAGTCACAAAAACAATTTTCAATACCACAATTCTGAAAATTTTAATCAAATACATCAAATATAAATAATTTAAACACACTAGAATAATAAAATAAACAACTACTCCACCCCCGCCAGATGTCCATGTGTAGTTTGCAGCCCACACGTCTCACCTAGAAGTGAAGTCAATAAAACAATTCCAATGTCCCCTAGTGACTCAAATTCAGCCATGAGAGGTGTGGTCCAGGAACCCTACTCATGACCAAAACCCCGAGCCCAGACAATCCTAGCTTCTGTATATCCTGACTCATCCCAAAATAGTAATATAATCAATAAACATTAACCTGCCTCTGATACCATTTTGTCATGAACCAGAACTAATCGCCACTAATATTGGCACCAAATCTATCCCATGACAAGGCCCAAAGGTAATTACCTATCCCCACAAGCTGGAAAAAGTTCCCATATATCAATAAATTAGCTTTGGGAATTATTTACCTCAGTATGAAAGTATAAAACATTAAAAACTATCAATAAAAAGAATCTGAAATTTTTTAGGCCGAACATGTCTTAAAAAAACTAGATCTGAATACATGGCTTTAAACATAGTACAAGTTTTCCAAATACAAATAAATACATCATCAATACATCCCCAAATAGTCCATATGACAATTGGGTTGTCACCCCCAAGCTGTTTGTACAACACTACACCATAGGAGGGGTTTAACAACCCAAACCGCCTTCACCTGATGCTTTCCCTTTACTTGAGTAAATAATAACCAAGTATACTTATGCCCAAGGGGTTTGAGTAGGGTGTGAGACTAATCCCAATAGGATTCATCCCAATTAATCCAAAGTGCATGCAATAAAAGGTGAAAAAACAAACAGTTTTAATAGGAAAAGAAAAGCGATGACAAATTCCAAGAAATGCAACTTTCAATTGAAAACAGTTTTCAAGATAAAAAATGTAGAATGTGAAAAAATTTAATTATTAATATTATCTAATGTAATAAACTTCCATATAAACCCTAATACAATGGTAAATACCATAAATTCAATGAGAAAAAAAAATCGGGAACACCCCTAGGCACTAGATTGTCTCGGGCCCTATGTACCTCGTACCTCGGTGTAAAGTAACCATAGAAAAATCTATTCTCATGCATGATACATTAGTAAGTAAAATACCCATAACATAGTGGTCCCAAATCATTATTTATATAGTTTATTAATATTTTTATTTATCCAAATTCTAAGTGAAACAGGGACAAAATCCATCTGGTTCACTAGTCGTACTAGTACAAATCCGGCCACCTAGGTACACAGGCTTCCCCCTTTGTGCTCAAACAATTTACTAATGATACATATATCCATTTTCATAAAAAAAATAACTACTGGTCAAAAAAACATTAAAATATCTGTACATATTTTTTTCCACTCAAACCATAAAACAAAACAATTTTATTTTTAACAAAACAACTTCACAAAAACTACCAACACCTTATACACAAAAATCCCCTTAAAATCCCACTTTGAACACCATGTGTATACTCATATTTTAAAAAACATAAAGTGAAATACACAAAAGATTTCTATAAAATCATTACATGAGTTATAAAACAACCCCAATGATCATCACATAGAATATCCATGTAAACCGCCCAATTTAACACCAAATTGGTACTCAAAAATCATTTACTTAACAAACGTCACTCAAAAAAAATTTAGAAAAAACCAAAAGAGAATAAAATTTAAAACATTATTTTCATCCCTAATATAGTTTAATAAAACCAACTAAATAATTTTATGGTATCCCTTAAAGAACCAATAAAATATTTATATGAAAACCCCCAATTTTATCTAAAAATGGCACTTAAAATTTATTTGCTTTATAAGTACCACTAAAACCATCTTTCATACCAATAATAAAATATAATAAACATGAAAACATCACAAACACAACATATAGGTTACAAATCATTCATAAAAAATGGAATCACCTATCAAATTAATGGAAACCATTGAGTATTTGTGTGAAAATAAAATCGCACCACCGCCGCACCAAGAGAGGCCTATATTAAGCCTAATACCACACAAATGGACCAATAAAACCCAATTTTAAACCCTAGGTTCAAAACCCTAACCTCTAGTCATTTGGAACTTCAAATAAAAGATAATAAACTTCAGGTAAATGGTAGTAACTAAGAAGAAGAGACACTTACTTGAGATTCTTTGAAGTTCCTCCACCAAATCCTCATTTAAAGTAGAGTTCCAAAGAGGTTTTGAGAAGCTATGGGGGATTCCATGTCTATTAGGTTTTAAGAGGAGGAGTAAGGGCTGAATTAGGATAAACCCTAATATGGAAAATAGGTAATTTAAAACATTTTTAATGACCTGGAAATTGTTGCATAGTTTGTGTGCACGGTTTGGAACTGTGCACCTAAACCGTGAACCCTACTTTCTCCTCTAAAAACATGTCCAAAATCAACATAATTTTGTGAGGGATTAGGGGGGATTATTGGGTAATGTTAGTATAAAAATATAAGAAAAATATGTAACTTTAATAAAGACCTTGGGTATGAAAATATATATCATGAAGTGAAATGATAATTAACCTATAATTATATTACATTGATTTATAACTAACTATTTTTTTCATATAGTATTATCGGTTATGAAAAAATGTTAAGGTTATCATGAGTAAGATTCTTATATTTGAATTTTAAATATTATCATGTGGCACAAAATGTGTTATGTGCACTGGATTACCCATGATGTATACCCCATTGAGAGTTATACACTATGTATTTTGTATACTAGGGGTTTTATGGTTCATATTTGGAGACCCGATACATGAGGTAGATGAAATAACTAGCATGAAAACCTTTATTCTTTGAGATATTTCATATACAAGCCTTTAGTTTTAACTTATCAGGTGATGGTTGGGTATGTTGTTGAACTTGTCATCGGTTGAAGCTCAACCAAGATGGGATTTTTTCTCTCATATGATGAGTATGAAATCTAGGACCATTATTGAGATAATATAATGATGTTTATGTTCATATAATGATATTACATATGATATGGTTATCTATTTTTGTGAGGTGCATGTGATGTGCTCATCTATAAATGTGAATGACATATGTTTTATTCGTCGAACTGGTTAGTGTGTACTAAGAGAATCGATAATGCATGAGTGGATATATATTATTAACACACTATGTATCCCACGTTCACTAAATGTATTAGAAAAATGGATCATATTAGAATAAATTATTGATAATGATGTAGCTAATGCATATAGGTATATAGATACATGAGATTGATTGATAACACACAACATCCCTTTATAATTTGAGTATCACTAATTCATTACTATAGGTCACTCTTTTATTACATTTCTGGATCTAGTGATTCAAAATTGTTTATACCCTACAAACTATTGTGGGGTCACATTTTTGGTTGGGTGGATAAATATTGAATTCGACAAAAAGAAATTCTATAAAAAATTATAGTATATCCAAAATTGTTTTGTATGTGTATTAAAAAGGTATTATGTGATACAAGATGAATTTAATGATAGATTTATAAAAGTTATCCAAAAATATTTTTGTGTATAGTTTCAAAAGATATTGTATACGATACAATGTAAGGTGAAATGAAACAAAGTCTATGATCTGTTATTGAAAGTGGGAGATTGAAGGTGATCTACCCTAAATCCCTTTTTAATGTAATTCACTGGGACTATGTCATAAAGAATGTTATAAGATAACATACTAATGCCTTTATCTAATAATATTGTGTGATTTTATCATGTAATTGGATATGATATATTGTATCCACTTCCATTTCATGGAAGGATCCTCTATGCCATCCAGATGTTATATAACATTCAAAACTCTTCCACAAAAAATATACCATTATTAAAGTGTTTTCAATAATATGAAACATATGGTTGATGGTTAAGCTTTAGGGGTTATAAATAGTTTTTAAATGAAAATATAACTCATACGTTTCAAAGAATACATTTAATGCACAGAGGGGTTCATGGGAATCCTTTGGCTTATAAAAGGAGGTACAGGTTGTGTATTTAGGAGTTCTTTGGTCTGCTAAAAATCTCCCTCTAACATATCTCATCTCCTTATCTATTTACTTCAATAAGAACTATAATACCATGATATCAACGTGAGTTGCACTCATGTGTTGGGTAATTAAAGAAAACTCATGGATACACCACTATGGATGAGTGTATTTTGTCTTACTTTTGACTAATATTTATCAAACATAGATGAATTTGAATACATCAATAACCATTATTGGTGATGTCACGACCCCCTATTTCCAAATATATAACAATGAGGGGAGAGAGATAATGACCCATGAGTCCCGCCTCCAGTAGGCCCCATGTTGGTTACCAGCACCGAGGGTATAAAAATCATATAGAATGTGAGGCATTACCCACTATAATAAAATAGGGTCAGGAGATAAAATGAATTTTCCAAAAGAAACTTCATGACATGATAAAAAAATAAAACCATTCTCAAGATGTATTTATAAATAAAATAGGTGTAGATAAAAGTATCCAAAAGTAAATACTCAAAATCAAATCTAAATCAGTGACACAACAACTATCTAAGATTTTTGAGCTTGTATTGTCTTGTACGATCCATGAAATCCTCCTAGAAACTTGAAAATCAATTTATATACATGGGTGAGCATACAATTATACTTAGTAAGAAACCCAAAGTCTCTCGTGAACATGTGGAAGAAGCATATTAATTCACTTGTGAGAAAATAGAAGAACCAAAAACGCCTAAATAGGTTAACTATCCATCCCAACATCACAAGAGCATGCTTACCAAATAATTAAATCCAACTATAATATCATAATAATAATCATATAGATAAGGGTAACACGCACTGGTTTCCGAGAGATTTTCCACATTCCCCAATATTAGATGTCATGGAACTCCTATATATTATGAAAAAAATATACCACCACCACATAGTATGGTCACATCACATCATGCTCGTAGACACCTGGGTCACCACCCCACAACACAATCACATATCATCTTGACTGAAGGAACATGGTCCATCACATCACAACCACTGCCATAACCAGAGTAGTAGGGTATCATGAACATTATGGAAATCAACCTAATTCCCTACTCTTACCAATCAGAACCCCAACAACAATCTAACCCACAGTATAAACATATTACATCTCACCCGAAAACACATGCTCCACCACCCCGTAGCACAATCATATCACATCTCACGCGAAGAATCCAAGTCTATCACCTAGTGCACTAACAGACCATTGACCTTCACATATTGTACCTATCTAATCACCTGGAAGAGATAATGGGAAATATTGAGTAGCCATCCATCCATCCTCATCATTCAAATGTTGGGAAAAACACCCTCCATGTGAATATATGGGTTTTATCACGTAGTGATCGACATGAGTGGGTTGTGTATAGAAAGCACAAATAATATAAAATTATATATGTATATAATCCACACACAAGCCCAACCTATGGGTTCACAAAAAACACTAACCAATTCACAACATTTCCACTTTCACTGACACCGCTCAATGCATAACACTACACAAACCAGAAGCCACATATCGCATTTCCAACCAATTCTATTATATGGATGATTCATGTAATTATTAAGTATCAACCACATTCAACCACACAACCCATCATTTATTTGTTCATTAACCATTTCTATCCCATTAACCAAACCATCCCAATCCATTTTAAATATTATTAACTAGTTATTCCAACACCGCTCGGGCATTTAGCATAATGCAACCACATATTGCAATAAGGTAATAATACCCATCATACCATCACCTCCCCTCCCCAAAAGAATGGCCAAACAAACCCCCACCTTTATTCCCCAAAATAACATCCAAACAAACTAGCTCCTCGCCTCCCCAAAAGAACGACCAAACAATCCATCACCTTATCACCCCAAAATCACATCCAAACAAACCATCACCTCACCACCCCAAAATCATGGACAACAAACCACACCCCACTACCCTATAAGTACGGCAAAAAAAACCATCAATTCACCACCCAAAAAGAACATCTAAATAAACCATCATCTCACCACCCAAATATCATGGCCAACAAACCACATATCATTATCTCAAAAGAACATCCAAACAAGAAACATGTCACCTTACACCACATCACAACCACACATCACAACCCCACCGCATGGCCACACATCACAACACATCAAATATCATTTTTCAAATTTAATAAAGTAAATTTTATCACATTTTACTTTATTTTATGTGTTTTATCACACAATCCATAAATACATGGGTGACTATTTTATTAACCAAATATAGGTGGTTATAAAATTTCTATTTTAGGGTTATAACACAACAACCACACAACAAGGGCTCCACAACACATATCAAACCAATGAAAACAAATACCCAAATAGGCACAATTTTCAGTGGGACATTCAGCTTGTAAAATCACAATATCACAATAATGTCAGAGGTGTAAAATCATGTGAATCGTTCCCCTTTCCCTATAAATTTCAATTAACTGATTAATTTATCATGATTATGATAGAAAAAAACATTCCCCATAGATAAAAAGTTTTAAACGCCTCATGAATGATACACAAAATTGAGAACTGATGGATTCTCTACCTTAAAGAAGATTTCCAGTCTCACTGCACATCGTAGGGTGAAAAAGTCCTTCCTGGAAAACACAACCACATCGTGAAATTAAGGATGAACCCACACCAAATTAATGAGTTTTCAAAAAACAGCCCATACTCACACCCCAAAGAGATGTAGCACCATCACAAAAAAACTCTAAGAGAAGAAAAAATGAAAAAAACAATATAAAGAAAAGTGATTACCACCAACAGCCAACAGGCATCCACCAGAACCAATAGATAATTGTGAGGGAATGAGGGTCGGAAGATCCGCTAAAATCACCTAGGGTTCAGCTGGAAACAAGAGGGAGAGAGGGGTACAACCAAATGAATAAAAATTGGTCGAACCAAATGATTAAAAACCTGTAATACTACCCCTTTCTCATTGTGTAACCCATTAATGATGTAAATTCAATGGGAATTCACCAAAAACCAATTTCCACTGGAATTACCTTTGCCTTAGAATTTATTTAATTACAAGTCATGAATTAATTTCATAAAATGAATCCATCTCATGGGTTCCCCCTTAACCACATAAAATCTATGTAATTGGTAACATAAAAATCCATGAATCACCAATTCAGATCATGTAAACCATTTACAACGTGAATACCCTAAAGCAACTCTACTTCAACTCAAATCCTCCTCAGTCCTCCTCTAAAACACCTCCAATAGCCCAAATTGAAATTTTAATAGGACGGAAAGGATTGGTACATTACATTATATAAATCTTAAATTATTATCTCCCTCGAGAATCCAAAGACAAGACCATGAGTAATTGGGTCTAAAAACCCACCTATGGGATACCTCTTAAGGATCTCATTACTCCTTAATGATACCACCAGCTAGGCATGCCAAACCAAATGTCCAAAAAACATCTTGCACAACCTCATCACTAGACATCCACATCACCACAACCATCCAACCTCTATGTAACCCAAACCAATAACTACTACATCCAAAAAAATCACAACCATGAACATACGAATTAGGGGGTTCTATCCTCCATATCAAGAAAATATCTTTTTTGGGCAGAACTGACTCACTCATATGGGTTTAATCACATCATAGTATAATGCCTCTCAATTAGGAATCATGTACTCAAATTTTCATATGTTAAAAATTTATCACACATAATACCTCACAATTTAGGAAAATCAACTCATTAGATAAAATAATAAGGTTCAAACATCACATACTCCAAGAGAAACCAAACAATGAAAAAAAACTCAAAATATATTTGGGTACTAGGAACGCATCTGTGTCTCTCACTCCAAAATAATCTCCTCTATTCCACCATGCCACCATTCCTCTACAACATGTGAACCAAGGTAATGGTCCATCCCTACAGCACTTTCTCCTGATGATCTTGGATCTCTACTAGACACTCCAACAATTCCGCATCATCCTCGATATCCAACTATACCTATTAAATGACATAGGAGTCATCATGAAGATGCTGACTAAGCTGAGAGATGCGGAAGATGTTGTGGATCCCCTCTAACCATGTGGGAAACACCAAACAATATGCTACCTCACCCCAACACCTCAAATGAACTAAGAACCTAAGATAAATCATACTCCCCCTGTCAAACCTCTGCTACCCATGTTGAGGGGAAGCCTTTAAGAACACATGGCCCCCAACCTAAAACTCCAAGGGCCTCCTCCTTTGATTTTCATAAGAATTCTATTAGTCTTGTGCTGCTTTCATCCTATCATGATCAAGATAAACCTTCACTGATATGCTTTTCACCACATCAGTCCCAAGAACTTCTGGCTCCCCAAAATCCATCTAGTATAATGGGGAATGAAACAACCACCAATAGAAAACCTTAAACTTGGCCATGTCAATGGATGAGTGGTAATTATTATTATAAGAAACTTCAACCAAGGGTAAGTATTGTGACCATGATCCTACAAAGTCTAGGATTCATTCCTGAAACATGTACTCCAATGTCTGCATGGACTAATCCTTCTTCTCATTTATCTAAGGATGGAAAGTAGTGCTTAGGAATAAATGAGTTCCAAAAGCATGTTGTAATCCCATCCAGACACATGAGGTAAAATGTGTGTCTTGATCCAAGAAAATGGACCTCAAAACTATATAAAACCACACCACCTCATCCACATACCTCTTATCCAAATAATTCTCTACACTTGACTCCTTGATCATTAATAAGTGGGCTGATTTCATCAATTGATCCATAACCACAAAGATAAAATCAAAACCTCCCTGAGTGCTAGGTAACCCTATGAGAAAATCCATTAAGATTTCATGCCATTTCTACTAAAGAACATCAAAAGGACGCAAAAAAACTTCCAAGGACATGATGAATGACCTTTACCAGATGGAAAACTATTCACCTCACCCTGAACTCCTCCACTACCGATTTTATATCAGGCCACAAAAACTACATCCTCAAGCCATATTACATCTTGGATACTCTTGGAGTCACCGTAAAATGTGATCTATGAAACTCAAAAAGTAATACCTTAGGAATAACTAATAGAAAAAACATTCTTTAATAAAACAACATCTGATTCTGACTATCCTCTAACCATACCACTAGAGAATGACCAAGGCTAACATGATCACACATCACCTCTACCTTTGAGTCTCCCCACTGAGACTTGTCCACCTGATGCATCATAGAAGACTAAATAGTCATATAAGACAAAACACATTTGATATAATCAAACCTTGCATCTAAATGAAAGGATTCAACTCCTTCATTTCTTTCCAACCATCCCCAGACTCCTGAACAACAACACTTCATGACATCCTTCTCAAAGCATCATCCCTAACATTCAATTTTCATAAGGTGTAGGATATCTCAAAATCATAATCTTGAAGAAAATCCATCCACCTACAGTACCAAAAATTAATATCACATTGGGAAAAGATATATCTCAAGATTTTTTGATCTGTGAAGACCAAAAAACACTCACTGATGAGGCAATGCCACTACAACATTAGCACAAACACAACAACTACTGAATCCATATCATGGGTGTCATAGTTATACTCATTGGGATATAAATACCAAGATACATAATATATCACAACTCTCTGCTACATAATTATTCATCCCAATCATAGATAGGACGTTTCATAGAAAACCTCAAACAAAACACCCTCTTTAGGAAACTAAATCACTAGATAAATAACCATATTATCCTTCAGGTAAATGAACGCTGGTTAGTACTGACCAGTCTATAAAAAATCATAGTCCTTCTTGTTCAATTATATCAATGGGGATGAAACTCAAAATAAATCAGGCAAAAACTTCTGATAATAGACTATAAGACCAATAAAACTATGAAAATAAGCTATGTTCTTGGGTACATCCCAAAAAAACTACCTCAATTTTTGATTGGTCTACTATAATACCCTGCTAAGACACCACATTTTGGACTAAATACACCTCTCACATCCAAAACTTACACTTTGATAGCTTTCAATTAAGCTAGTGGTGTCGAAGAACCTACAAAATGGCCCTAATATGATCAGCATGCTACTCCACTAACTTTGAGTAGATCAATATGTCATCAATGGAAACAATTATGAACTAGTCTAGGAATTTATGGAATATGATGTTCATGAGCCCCATGAAAACAGCTAGTGTGTTCATGACATAGAACCACACAACTACAAACTCAAACTTTCTATAACTACATCTAAAGGAAATATTTGGTATATCTCCCTCTTTCACCGTAAACTAGTGATATATAGACTACAGATCAAATTGAGTTCAATACCCATTCAATTATTGTCTATATCATGAGATATAATATCATTACCCAATGCATTAGAGGGAGATATAGGTCTAACCCATCAAATAATGAAAACCATACATATATGTTCCACAAGACCATAAATCAGTAATCAAAAACAAAAAACAACCATAGAAATACTAATGATGGTATCCATGAATCATAACGCCAATAAAGAATAAGTAACATCAATTAATTTTATCTTAGACGGTAAATGTTTTTGAAAGATCATTTTGAAATAATATTTTAGGAAAATATTCTTTCCATTTTTGAAATCAAGCACTTTTTAAATAATAATATATTAATTAAACATGTATTTTTTAAAATAACCTTGAAAACTTATAAAGTAATATTTTAAAATCATTTTAAACACATAAAACTTCTTTGAAATTATTTTCCTAGAAAAATTTTAAAATATCATTTTAAAATATTTTTAAAAAAAACTTTTTTAGAAATCATGGTTTTAAATAAAAAAATATGGCCGAAGATATAATAACATTACATAAAGATTAAAATATCATGAAAATAAGAATATTCATTTTACAAAATTTCAAAGGGGATTATATAAACCTCATAAAATAATATAGGTTCATAACATAACTTGTGTCTCAAAGAAGAAAACTTGATACAAAATTACCTTACCGATTTGGTAACCTTTGAAATGTAAACCCTGTGAAAGAGAGATAATAAAATTAATATGTAAATATCCATAGATTTATGTATAAGTATCATGGAATAAATTAATTGATAGTATATACACCACAAAAAATAAAATAGTGGGGAATATGACATAAGTCTCACAGAAATAAAAATGAGACTAGAAATCCCCTTATCTTAAGTCTTAACTTCCTTCATAGGCATTCAAGCCTCGTGTTTAATAAATATATGTTTATTATAAAACTATAAAATAAAAATATTCATATATATCCTACCAAATATAATTTTCTTATAGCTTTATATTACCCATTTATTAACAATCTCATGTTAAAGTTACGTTTTGGGTAACAACCGCTTGGTTTGTCATATATATTTTTCACTTTTTATTATTTTTCCTCCTACTTATATCATGATTTCCTCATATAAAAATGATAAAAATGATATAAAAATCATATATATTCATTATATACGTATTTAATGTTATACTTAAAATTTATAGGTAGAAAATAATATACACCATTCATAGAGATGGTAGACCGTATGTACGCATGAACGTTGCCTTCATTTTCTTATCAGATTTAAAGAAAGAAAATTATATGACATATTATAATAATAGAATAATTTTTATTCCATATATATCACATATTATTATTAAAACCATCATTAATACATTCCATTTAAATCGTGAATGAATCACATCGCTTCGTGAGGTGGTGGTCTTCCATACACATGAATGATGTTATCATTTTCTCACAAAATAGATACCATGAAGATATGTGTTATATAAAAATTAAATAATCATAATAAAATTTTAAAAAACTATATATATAATATATAAACTATAAATCTCTCATTTTTCTCAACCTTTAAAGGTGGTAATGGAAGAACGAATGACATCAGTCCGTGAGGTGGTAGTATGCCGTACACATGAACGATGATTGTATATCCCATTTGATGTAATTATTTAAAGGTGTAGGTAGTAACATTAAAATAACAACATAAAGTTTATTTATGATAATTATGATATTATATAATCTTTATATAATAATAATTTAAGTGGAATAAGAAATAAAACAGAAATACTTCATTAAAAACGATACCTCTTTATCAGACAATCACCTTTTCCTAACACCTTAAAACCACTAAGGGTGGTTTTATGCCTAAAATATGATCTCTATAATGTTATGAGGGATTATATGAAAGGATTAGGGACTATTTTTTCCCATGAAAAAGGGTTTTTAATTATGATTAAAAGATAAGAATATTGTCCTTTTATAAGAGAGAGGAGGGTACTCTTGGAATTTCTCAAAAAATTAAACTAATATGGATTAATATAAACTTCCAAATGGCTCAAAATTTAATTATTTAAAATATAGGATTGTTATGGGATAAATAATATCATAAAATAATTTTTGGAAAAGTTTAGGTCTCATTATTACACTTATCATTTGGTTTTAACCCTTATTTAACCCCTTTAATTCTTACCTTGACAACATGAATATTTACTCTTTAAGGGTCAATATATTTACTATTAAATTAGAAAAGAACCATAAATGTATATTGGATGAAATTTTTAATATTATACCTATAATGTTTCATAATTTAATACTTTTATAAATTTTATATCATTTAATAAAATATTATTTATTTTAAAATATCATTAATGTCAATTTTGAGGATTTTCATTACATTAACATTTAGAAATATCAAAACATAAAGATAAATTGAAAAAAAATAATTTAATAAAATCATAACATTTTAAATTAATCTATAAAATTATTTTATCACATTAATTATATCAAATTTTATTTATTTTAATATGTTTAATAACATTTATTTCATATTTCCATTAATAAAATAATTATTACGTTATAGGTATGGAAGAATTTAAGGTAATTATTTATTCACTAAAAATTAAAAATAAATTACCAAAATGAATATAAATATTTTATATTTAAAATTAATATTTATTGTTTAACATTTCCTCTAGATAAAAAATATTAAAAATGTTTTAATTATTAATAAAATGATTGTGATGTCTTTGCCTTTTCCTTAAATAAAATATTATAAATGTCAAAATCACATATAAATGAAATAAAATGACATATATTAGAACCTTCAGTGATTATGGATGAAATTATTTCATATAATAAAATTGGTTCAAGTGTAAGGGTCAATTTATAATCCTTATCATATTATTTTTACCCTTCATTATTTGATTTTTACCCGATTTACCCTTTATTGTGGTAACAAAATTTTCCAAAGTTACTATTCATATTGGCCAAAAAATAAAATAGAGCTATTTACTAAATAGAGAACATATAATTACAAATAATGAATCAATTTTTCAAAATTAAATTCAAATAAATTTCAGAAATTATTTAAAAATTTATCCCACAAATGATATGAAACAATGAGTTTTTAAAGTAAAAAATTTCAAAAGATTGAATTGTTATTATATCCAATTTCAATGTTAAATTGATTAAAATTTACCAAGTTTGATTTATTGATATGTAATTGAACTATTTATTCTTTAAAACCAATTAAAAATAAAATTTAACTATATAAATAAATTAGACAAAAGTACAGTTTTTAATTAAAATGCATTATGTTTCACTATTCATCAAAAAATGAAACTTATCGAAAAAATACAAAAAATTAATCCAAAGTAAATTTTCATCTTAAAATTTAAAAAATTAAGTTTATTTTTCCAAAAAACATACATAAAAATTTCAAAACATAGTTTTAAAACAAGTGTGCCATCAAATGGCGGTAAAACAACTTTTTAGAAAAATATGGTTTTTAAGTGTAAAATTAGATATATTATTATCCAATGAAAATATATTGTATGAATATAAAAACATTTAAAAAATGTATAAAATAATATAATGATTCCTAATTATACACTCTAATATAACTATAATTCACCGGCCATAAACATTACTTAATCTTGAGTTAAGTCAAGAATTCACATTGAGGATCTTTTCAGGTTTAGAGTTTTAGTGAATTAGACCATTACTATTACATTACATCTCAAATATTAAAAAGTAGATACATATACTCAGTATCCATTTTTTAATAAAATAAAAACTCTTAAAAGAAATCAAAAAAATCTTTTATTGATATAAATCTTTCTGAATTCTTCCTTTCTTTTACACTGCCTTCTACCCTGTGAAAAACATTTTAAAACTTTGGATGAGTATAAAAAGCCCAGTAAGGGTTATAAATTAATGAAAGAAAAAATTATTCCATAAATACATAAAAAAATTAATCTCTTTAACATACCTCATAAAATCATAAGGTATATGAATAACATATAGAAATTAGAAATCATAAAGGTAACTTGTGGCATCGATAACATACTAACATTGTAGCTTTCAAATCTACGTAGGGAGTTATGTTTGTAATACCTATCATAGTATATTTAATAAATCTCTAATCAGAATCATTAATTTTTACCTCTTTCATGTTACCCAATTCATTGAAGAGTTATCTCGGGCTCACCCTCTCTAGCTTTGTCACGAAACCACCCGTATACGTAAACAATAACCAAGAACCATAACATAATCATAACACATGAAAAATCATAAAGTAAAGATAAAATTTCCACATTGAAATAATAGTTCAATATATTGAATTAATAAATCCATTCTCAAAACTATTTTCAATACCAAAATATGTAAAAAGAGTATATGGTATTTATTTTTCTTTTAAAAGCATCACGGCTTGTTAAGGAAGCCAAATATCAAATAATCCTTGCAGTGGTATAAAGGTCGTTGTCACCGCATATGTTAAAAATAATAATTCCCTTTGTAATTTAGTAAAATTATATGTATAAAAATATTCCCCTTTAATGAAATGAAAATTAAAAGGGGTTTATACACTGTATAAAAGAAAGTCATGTATAAATCAAAATATGCCTCAATGAAAGGAGATTGAGACGAAGTCCCTTACCTCGTGTCTGACTTGACTTGTTCATTTTTTAATCTCCTGAATAATAAACTAAAGTTAATTTATACTTTCTTTAGAACCTTTTTCAAGTTTATTTTTCCTTTTATATCACTTATTACCATGTTATAAACATTACATAATCATTTGAGTTAATAATAGTCGTTTTGTCGATATTTGGTACTTGAGTCAAAAATAAACTTCTTATAATTACAAGTTGTCCATGTGGTCAAAATTACATTATCTATAGAATTATATTCATTATTTATATATCATATATATCATATATATCCAGTATATATAAGTATTTATAATATTATATAAAATTTGGAGATAAGAAATGAAATGCATCATTCATGGAGACGGTAAGTCGTACGTACGCATAAACGCTACTTTCATTTCAATTTCATATTTAATGTAAAGAAAACATAATAATATATAGGTATATTATAATTCCAGTAAAATATCATATATAATTTTATTAACTCCATCCTTTATACGTTCTACTTATGGCATGAAAGATTCATATCACTTTGAGATGGTGGTAGTCTGTAATTCCTCAAATGAAGTTATCGTATTTATCCATTAGGAAAACCATAAAGGTATGATATAAATGAAAAAAAAACATAAGAATATATAAAATATAAATATAATATATATATATCAAATATAAATAAAATTTCAATATAATTTCCACCAAGAGAGGCGGTAGGAGATAACTGAACAATCATCGTTTCGTGAGGCAGTAGTTCGTTGTCTAGAGAAACAATATGTTTGTATACATTAGATAGAGTTTTGTGTAAGTTTAGTTATAATACTTCTCATAAAAACATCCTAGTATATTTAATATACTGTTTTTTTATCAAAGAATGTAAAAAATAGAGTTTAGGGGGTTGGAGAAGGAAAATAAAAAAAAGAACTTGAGGGAAGACGTGACCTTTTAATCGGGTAACTCCCTTTGGTTTGAACCAAAAGGATTACTTGAATTGCCTTATTTCTAGGGGAAGGATTATAGGAGGAATATAGGGATTTTTGGAGCTTCTTGTATCATTTTTTTATGATCCAAGAGACTTGAGAGGTTTGAGTAATGGGTTAGAGGTGGTGGCCTTTTATAAGAGGGAGGAGGACCTCTTTAGGAAAGATTGAAATTATTATTTTATTATTAAATTATTATTAATTTCAAAAGGTAAAAAACTTATTTAATTTGAATATAAGGTTCATATAAGTAAAAATAAAATCATCCAATAATAATTGGATAAGTTTTGGATATTTACTAATCCTTATATTTTTTATTTAACCCTTTGTTAACTTAATTAACTTTTACCATGTCCTCTTATATATTCATACTATATGGTTAATATATTTACTATAAAATGTCAAGAGACCTAAAATGGATCATGAATGAAAATTTTAACATAATATATATCATTTTGACAAATATTATATTTTTAGGATTATATTATCGTTTAATAAAATATTGATTGATTTAAAAACACTTTTATGTCAATTTTAATACTATTCATATCCTGACTTTTAAAAAATCCAAAAAAAAAAATTGATTCTTTCGAAAAACATTCATTAATTAAAATATAATAATTCATAATAATCTATAAAATTAGTACATGGAAAAAACGTTCAAAATAAATTTATTTTAATATTTATAATATCAATTATTTGAATCCCTTATTAATGAAGTAATTACTTCATCACCATTGTGTAATAATTAAATTTATTTATCTAATAAATAAAAATTATAAATAAAATACCATGATGTATTAAATAGTCTTAACATAAAATGAATATTTATAATCGAATATATCACTTATATAACCCCATATACAATTGTTTTAGTAAAACGATTCATGTTTATGCTATTTTTGTTCTTACTTTAAATTAATTAATATAAAGTGTCATTATCACTCCCAAGTGGAACCATGGGGTCCCAAAATCGGCCCAAGGATTACCTTAGTTAGAAATATATCATCCAATAGGGTCAGGAGAAGTTTAATGGTAATTTAATATTATTATAATATTATTTTTTACCCTTATTTACCAAATTTACTCTTTAACCATGGTAAATAAAATATTTACTGAAGTAAATATCCATAATTTCTAAAAATAAAAGTTATCTATTTAAAAAATTTGTACCTATTGATTCCAAATATATAATCCATTTTTACAAATTAAAAACATAGAAGTGGAAGAAATTAATTTAAAATTAATTCACGTTGTCAAAACCAAAAGGCGTGTTTTTAAGAAATAATACCTATCAAAAGATTAACCTTTTTCTATTTCCAATTTAAGAGTGAAATTACTTAAAATTACCAAAATTGTATTAAATGGTAAAAATATAATCCAATTAAACTTTAAAACCATTTAAAATAACAATCTAACTATATAAATAACTTATATGGAAAGGTTGTTTTGAATTAAAATGCAGTATTTTTTACTATTCATTAAAAAATGAACTTTATCAGAAAAATACCAAAAATTTACACAAAGTAAATTTTGATGTCCTGATTCTAAGGAATAATTTTATTTTGTGAGAAATAACATATAAAAGTTACAAAAACTATATTTAAAAAGGGTTTTCCATCAAAAGGCAGTAAATCGTACTTTTAAAGAATATTAGAGTATTTATGCTTAAAATTGAATTCATTCACATTTTAGCCTCTAAATTTTATTGGATAAATGTAAAAACATTTAAAAAATTTGTGTAATCATATTGTAGTTAGTTATATTCATTCTTTCCAATACAATGAAAATGCATTAACTACCATTTAAAATAATAATATTATTATTATTATATTATTTTTCAGTATAACTCAACGTTGTGTGCAACGTAAGATTTCAAAGAAACCCATTGTTGTGTATCAGGTACGCCATCAAACATAGAATCCCATTTAAATTAAAATTAATATTTAACTCAAAATATTAATAAATATGAAAATATTATATTCTTTATTTACCTGGGATGTTACATCCTTCCCCCCTTTTGGAAATTGCATCCTCGCAATTTTATTCACTAACCAAATAAATGGAGGTATTTATTCCTCATAGAATTTTCATATTCCCACATTGCCTCTTCAACCCTATAGTTTTTTTCAAAAAACCTTTACCTGGTGAATTACCTTATTCTGAAACACTTGCTCCCTTCGGTCAAGAATCTGGACTAATTGTTCCTCATAAGAAAGATTCTCTTCTAACTGAACTAGCTCTCGACTCAAAACACGAGATAGATCTGGCATATACTTTCTCAACATTGAAACATGAAAAACATTGTGTACCTAGGATAAACATTGAGGTAAATCCACTATGTATGCAACTTATCTGACTTTCTCTATGACTTCATAGGATCCAATGAACCTCGTACTTAGTTTTCCCTTTTTACTAAAATGCATCGCACTTTTCCATGGAGAAACTTTGAGAAAGACATGATCACCTACCTTGAAAGAAAGATATTTCCTCCGGTTATCTGCAAAACTTTTCTTCCTGCTCTCAGCTGTTCTCATGTGCTTCGGAATCAATTGAACTTTTTCTTCCATCTCTTCTACCAATTCTGGTCCCATCAACTTCCATTCACCTACTTCATCCCAAAAGGCTGGAGTTCGACACTACTTTCTATATAATGCCTCAAATGGATCCATCTGTATAATGGAATGAAAACTGTTATTATAAGAAAATTCAACCAAAGAAATATATTGGTCCCAACTTTTCTAGTAATCTATTGAGTAAGAACGTAGCATATCTTCCAAAGTCTGAATTGTTCATTCTGACTGCCCATCTGATTGAGGATGAAAAGTTGCACTAAAATTTAATTTAGTACCCAACGACTTCTAAAGGCCTTTCCAAAAGTTAGAAGTAAGCCTGGGATCATGATCATATACAATGGAGAGGGGAACTCCATGAAACCTGAATATATCTTCAACAAACAACCAAGAGAGTTGATCTAGTGACAAAGTATCTCAAATAGGAATGAAATGAGAAAATTTATTCAATTGATCTAAAATAACCCAGATTGCATTATTACCTCGATATGTCTTTGGTAATCCCACAATGAAGGTCATGGATAGATTTTCCCATTTCCACTCTGGAACTGGTAAATGTTAAAGCATCCTTTTCAGTAACTACCTCTCAGATTTAACATGTTGACAAGTCAAACACTTCACAGTAAAGTCAGAAATATCTCTTTTCATTCCATCCCACCAGTAATACTCCTGTTGATCTCTGTACATCTTAATACTTCCATGATGAACTAAAAATGGAGAACTATGAGATTCACATAATAACTCTTTCTTAAATTGTGAATCACAACGCACACATAATCTCTTCCCAAACCTCAAAACACAATCATTATCAATGTTAAAATCAGGAAACTTACCATTCTGAAAAATTCCACCTTTTTCTAAAACTCACTATCTTCCTTATGTGTGTTCTTAATTCAATTTGATAGAGATGATTTCACTGACACCTAAAACAAAACATCGGAGTTTCCTGCACCAACAACTTTTATTCCAAAGTTTATCAAATCGTTAATCAAAGTATCTTTCTCCAAATGTAACATTGTTAATGTATCATTACTTTTCTGAATCAAATCATTAGCCACTTTATTTTCTTTTTATAAATGGTAATGAATCATGAAATCATAATACTTGATTAATTCTAGCCATTTCCTCTGTCTCATGTTCAATTATTTCTGAGTAAATATATACTTCAAACATTTGTGGTCAGTATATATTTCAAATTTTACTCCATACACATGATGCCTCCAAATTTTTAAAGAAAAACAAAAAAAAACTAATTCCAAATCATGTGTAGGGTAATTTAACTCATGAGGTTTCAACTGACATAAATCTTAAGCAATTACCTGATCATTCTACATTAGTATACAACCAAGTCCTTTCAACAACGCATCATTGTAGATAAAAAATTCACCATCTCTAGAAGGAAGTTCCAAAACAATATCATTCACTAATATTCTTTTCAATTCTATAAAATAATTATCACATTATTTTGTCGAAATTAACTTAACACATTTTTGAGTTATCATAGTTATTCGGCTAGATAACCACGAAAAGTTTTCAGAAAAGCTCTGGTAAAAACCTACTAAACCAAGAAAACTATAGATATCAATTATATTTGTTGGACTTGGCCATTATTCAAAAACTTTCTTTTAGAAGGATCAATAGTTATGATATTTTTTGAAACAATGTGACCAAGGAATGAAATTTTTTGTAAACAAAACTCAAAATTGATGAATTTCCAATACAGTTTATTTTTTTTAAGGTTTACAAGACAAATCTTTAATGAATTTTATGTTCCTTTTTACTTTTGGAATAAACCAAAATATCATCAATAAACACAACCATAAACTTATCCGAGAAGTCACGGAAAATTATATTCATAATATCCATGAATACAATAGGTGCATTGGTTAATCCAAAAGTCATAACTACAAATTCATAATGGCCATATCTAGTATGAAATGTGGTCTTCAAAATGTCTGCTTCCTTTAATTTCAACTGATGGTACCCCGACCTCAATTCAATATTTGAAAAATACTAACCTCTCTAGAGCTGACCAAACAAATCATTGATATGAGGAAAAGGATACTTTTTTAACAATGATATTATTCAATGCTCTATAATCAATGAAAAGTTTCATTGAACCATCTTTCTTTTTAACAAACAAGATAGGAGAACCCCATGATAATTTTCTAGGTCGAATGAAACCTTCATCTGATAATTCCTATAATTTCTTATTTAACTCTAACAGTTCAATTTGAACCATTCGATAAGGGGGTTTTGAAATTATATTAGCATTAGGAACTAAGTCAATGGTAATTTCAACTTCCCAGTCAGGTATTATACCAGAAAACTCATCATAAAAAATATCAATATACTCATTTACCACTGTCACATCATTAATTTGAATAGTTCCTTTTTTTCAAAAAAAAATCATAGTAACATTCATTTCCATATTTTACTGGTTTCTCATCTTCCTAATATGTTATCAAAAGTAAGGGTTAATTCTTGTACACAAACTGAAACTCTTTCTAAAAATAAACCACTTTAGCTCTGAATTCGATCTTAGTATGATAAACGAAAATCCAATCCATACCCAAAATAACATCAAACTCTTCTAGAGGAAAAATAATAAGGTTTTCAGGTAGATTATTTCCACACACAAGGATAGGAAGATTCTTATAATTTCTTTTTGTCTCAATATTTCCTCCTAGTGTTTTTACCATAAGTTCAGTATTCATATCTTGAGATGGAATTCCCAATTTACTATAAAATTTCTCATAAATGAAATAATGTGTAGACCCTAAATCAAACAATACATTGGCATAATCTGAATAAACAAATAGGGTACCTAATACTACTTTATTTGATGGCCCAACATCTACTGAAGTAGTTTCAAAGGATTTCACTAATCGTTTCTACTTTTAGTTTGGCTGATTTCCCTCAGTTGAGTTCTTCATTGGACACACATTTGCATAATGACCCATTTCATTGCACTTAAAACATTTTACTGACTGTAAATCCGATTTTGTATTACCATTACCCTGATCTTTTTCAGTGTAATTACATGCCTTATACCCCATTTTACCACATCGGTAGCACTTACCATAATTCAAAAGAAATTCCTCGGTATGCTTTTTACCACAATTATAACAAATGGTAAACTTAAGTTTCTTACCAAATACTTTTTTTAACAGTTCTTCCATTTCGTCTTCCACCTTGACCTCTTATTCTGTTTTTTTTTTCAATGAATATATAATCATCAGAAAACTCCATTTCTACCTTCTCTGAACATTGAAAAAAAATAACAACTTTTGAACTCACAAGAAGCTAAATACCTTCGATACTTTGGCTTTAATCCTGAGTAAAAACGATTGATTTTACTATCAATATCTTGTATGAAATTTGGAGAATACCTTGACAGTCGAGTGAATTTTTCTTCATAAGAAGCCACTGAGTCATCCCCCTGCCTCAATTCCAATAATTGTTTTTCTATCCTAAGATGAGCCGCATTAGGAAAATATTTCTCAAGAAACATACCTTTTAATTCATCTCAATCAATAGTATCAATCTCATCACTATCCCTTATATTTTTAACAATTGACCACCACTAATTGGATTCACTTTAAAAACTGTAAACATCAAGACTAACATTTTGGTGTTATGAACACCCCATAACATCGAAAATCTTCTCTAGTGTTTTAATCCACCCTTCAGCCAGCACAGGGTCAGATGATTCTCTAAATGATAGAGGATGTTTCCTCATGAAATGTTCCACTAATGGCATGTTCCTCTGTGGTTGAATTGTCTGATCTCAAGTGAGGATACCACCACAATTTATATCCTGATTCAACTGTTCCATCACTATAACAAACTATTTAGTTTTTATTTTGACCATCTCAGGTTGCTAATTTAGAAGTTTTTCCTCCCCCTAATGTTGTTCCATCACAGCCACCATGTTTCCTCTGTAGAAAACCATTCTGAAAACAGAAATATCTTAGGCATAGCAACATGGTAATCTGTAAATGCTATATCATTTCAATTTGTCCATAAATTAATTTATAGATATTAATTTAACAATATCCCAACTTCTAAAGTTGTCTAAACCTCCCTTTGATACCAACTATAAGGCCCCAGACTTAAACATTACTTAATCATGAGTTAAGTCAATAATTCACATTGA
Organism: Viscum album; assembly: GCA_963277665.1. Taxonomy (NCBI): domain Eukaryota; kingdom Viridiplantae; phylum Streptophyta; class Magnoliopsida; order Santalales; family Viscaceae; genus Viscum; species Viscum album. The sequence goes on from OY728158.1 coordinate 68,619,621, forward strand.
GGATCTTTTCAGGTTTAGAGTTTTAGAGAATTAGGCCATAACCATTACATTACATCTCTAATATTACAAAGTAGACACTTCTATTCAGTATCCATTTTCTTCACAAAATAAAAAATTCTTAAAAAAATATATTTTCTTGATATAAATCTTTCTAAATTATTTCTTTCATTTACCCTACCTTATACCCTGTTAAAAACATTTACAAAACTTGTGATGAGCATAAAAAGCTCAGTAAGGGTTATAAAATAATGAAAGAAAACATTAGTCCATCAATGCATACAAAACATAAACTTTTTAACATACCTCATGAAATAATAAGACTTATGAATAACACATAGAAATCATAAATCATAAAGGTAACATGTGGAATCCATAACATACTTACATTGTAGCTTTCACAACTACATAAGGAGTTAAATTTGGAATACCCATCAAAGTATATTACCTAAATATATTAGGAGAAACATTAACATTTACCTCTATCACATTACCTAATGTATTGGAGAGATATCTCAGGCTCACCCACCCTAGGTTTATCAAGGAACCACCCATATACGTAAACAATTCCCAAGAACCACAACATAATCATAACACGTGAAAAATCATAAAAAAAGATACAATTTCCACATTGTAATAACATTTAAATATATTGACTTAATCAATCCATTATAAAAGCCATTTTCAATACTAAAATATGTAAAAATAGTATATGGTATTTATTTTTCTTTTAAAAACATTACATCTTGTTAAGGAAGCCAAATATTAAATAATGCTTGTAGCAGCGGAAAGGTCGTTGTCACCGCATACATTAAAAATAAAAATTCACTTTGTCGTTTAGTAAAATGGTACATAGAAAAATATTTCCTTTTAATTAAATTAATATAAAAAGTTTTTATATACCTTATAAAAGGAAGTCATGTATAAATCAAAATATTCCTTGATTAAAGGAGATTGAGACGAAGTCCCTTACCTCATGTCCAACTTGACTTGTTCGTTCTTTAATTCCTAAATAATAAACTAAAGTTTATTTATACTTGCTTTAGAACATTTTTCAAGTTTATTATTCCTTTTATATCACTTATTATCATGTTATAAACATTAAATAATCATTTGAGTTAATAACAGTCGTTTTTTCGATATTTGGTACTTGAGTCAAAAATGAACTTCTTATAATTACAAGTTTTATGTGTGGTCAAAAGTCCACTATCTCCATAATGATATTCATGATTTAGATACCATATATATCACATATATCTAGTATATATATGTATTTATAGTAGTACATAACATTTGGAGATAAGAAATGAAATGCACAGTTCATGGAGATGGTAAGTTGTACGTACGCATGAACGCTACTTTCATTTCTATTTCATATTTAACATAATTATACATAGGTATATTATAATTATAGTATAATATCATATATAATTTCATTAAATCAATCCTTTATACATTCCACGTATATCATGAACGATTCATATCACTTTGAGTGTAACGACCCAAAAAATCATTAATGGAAATTCTTCATGGTTTATTTAAATGTCTTCTTATGGTTATGTAAAACATATGCACTTATTTGGTTTTATGTTTTGGATTTTAAAATACCTTTAATAATTGTCATTTTTTCTAATATATCCGTTGAACAGTGATCACATGATTTGTATAAATATAGGGCTTTAACAAATCCAATTTACTCAGAAAAAGGAAGTGATGGCCTCATCCAGTAGACTTGCCCCATACGAAGACCATTTGTCTAAGATCAGAAAGGAGGTGGTGTCATTAGGATTCTCTCTTGACCAATACCAATCCAATCTTGAATATGTTAAGCTTGAGAAGAACTTCCTACAGGGGAAGTGGAAGTTGATAGAGATTACCACTCGAGCAATGTTATCCCAGCCACCCCAAGAGTCTGGAACCATCGCACATCATACCCTAAGGTCTTATGCGAGTTTTTTAAGGGGTTATGTAACAAGGCCCAATAATTATGATTATTTACATTATTTTTGTATATAATAAAGAATATTCTTTCATTTTATTATTGTTACTTTGTAAATAGTTTTTAAAAGCAGAAATAGTATTTTTTTAGTTAATGTTCAACTAAGGAATCTATTTTGATAAATTGATGGATTTTTGAATTAAATAATCTTTTAATAAAATTTTATTATTATTATTAAATTAATTTTTATTAATTATAAATGATCATATAATTTCTATGAATACAATTGTAATTTTTATTAAGGTTTGAAAGCTATTTTTTGTCAAAACCCTTGAATTTTCGATAAATGATGGTTATTATTTTAAAAGTGAAAATTCACATATTTAAAAAATTATTTGGATAAAATGAATATAATTATTGAAATCGGTATGTTGAAATTATCCAACGGTGAATTTTTCATAATTTTTTGAGACAATCGAATTTTTGGTTAAAAATTAAATACCGTTTGAATATATACTATGTTTTATGACATCATAATGACCCAATAGTGATGTAATAAAATACTATAAACATTATGTTCGTCCAATATATGTTTTACCATTAAAATAATGTGATTTTAGGTTTTTTTATTTATTTTAAAATGCTTTAGTGGACCCTTCAAGACTTATAAAATATTTTAGCTTTTTAAATTGATTTCCTTGAGAGTGTGACTCACCTCTACATAACCAACCCTATTATTTTAAGAATTTCGTCCATTGTAATTATAAAATATTGTTTCCCACTCCCCTTTGGCAAAAAACATGGTCAAAAACTATGGGCTGGTTTGTGGTTTTGATTAGTTTAATGTGTGGTGTCCCAAACCTAAATAATAAAGAATTCCCTCTACTTTCATATATAAATCCACCCAAGCTCCCACTTCCTCTTCACTCAAAGCCTTTGAAGTTATTCGAACCTATGACCTCCTCTCTCTATAATCCTCCCAAGGCTCACCAAGCTCCCAAGAAGTCTCTCTCAAGCCCCTCCCAAGCCTTTGGGATCACACTTCCAAGTAAGGGATTATCACTTTCCTTATTTATGTCTAAGTTTTATTTATATTGTTATTCCATTTTATTTTTAATTTTAAATGTTGGGGTATGATTTTTAACCTCCCACATACTTAACTCTTCATGTTTTAATAATGATATATCCCCTTTATCTCTCATTAATGCCTCCTATGTACACTCGTTACCATGCTGAAATTTCATAAGGAATTTATCTCACCTCATTTACATTCAAGTAATTATTTTGTATTATGTATCTAAATTCTATTACATTTATTGGTACATGTATCTATATAATCCCACTTACTTTAAATTTCAAGTACATATGATGAGACACTCATTTATCTCTCATTAAATATTTTTATGAATTTTTATGTCACGTTGTTATGCTGACGAAATTGCACCGCGGTTTTCTAATCCTAGATCATTGTGTAGTGAATACCATACCCATGTCTCTATCAAGGGTATAAAACTTTATTCACATATACATATTGAATGGTACTTTTATGTATTTATTCCAAATTCTTTAATCATGGAATAACTTATTATGTTGATTTATTTCATGTTATATGATTCATGTGGAACAATTATGTATGAAGTGAAATGTTTAAGAAGGGTGTGCCCTGATAGCACTCCAATGCATTGGGTAAAGATTAGTATCATGATACATAAATTCCAATGAGGGTTTACTAATTATAATTCAATTACAATGAGGGTTTAATTTTGATCCATGTGCAATGATCCTTGGATCATGCAAATACCATGTTAAGTGTTGTTTCCACATTTCCATATTATGATAATCATGCTATATCATGCCTTTATGTTCATGTTTCTCTTCTTCTCCATTGATATGCCAATTTTCTAACATGTATCATATTCCTCATGTTATTACATGTTTATTCCCTTACTGGGATTTATAGATCACCCCTTTCTTATGTATGTCTTTAGGCTATCCCATGCAATGTTAAGTATGAAGGAATGTTGTGGTCCTGTAAAGGAATTTTACAACAAAGATGTTGTGTTTCATATTTTAAGTTGTTATGTAATGATCCTAAGACCCAAATAAAATAGAACTATAAATCTTCAATGTTTTATTAAGTGAAATTTCATGTAATAAATTATGTTTAAGTGTGAAATAAAAGCAGGGTTGTCATAGATGGTATCAGAGGATAGGTTTAGTTATTTTTGGGATTAGGATTAGAAAGCCCCAGGGAAGCCTTAGATACTAGGATAAGTATAATAAAAAAAATATTACTAAGTTTTTGTGAGTATTGACTAAGTGTTTTATCATTAAAATACATACCTTTTTGGATACGAGTAGGTACAGGCAGCTCTGACACAAATGTAACTAGGAGCGAAAACTCCGACAAGGAGTTTCGGGCTTGACCTAGGGTATCCTGGTACACGACAACAGGCCTTGCTACACTCTTGGTTACGACACTCCTGGGGGATATGTTTTGGTAAATTAATAGGCTTAGTATAAACCATTTTTAAAGGAATTTAAAAAAAATACCCCTAAGAATACATGTTAGAAAGTAGATCATGGATAAAATATATTGAAACTAATAGATTCATAAGTTAAGGAAATAAAAGTAATTTATAATTAATCCATTTTTGTCTTTGGATTACTCTTTATGTGTTACCCCTAACTTTCCTTTTATTCCATCCAATTGATGGTAATAGGAGGACTCTGTCTAACAACTGATGTGAAGATCAATGCGATGACTGTTCTAATGAGATCCTCAATCCGATGGGAGCGGTAATTGTAAACTTTTTCACAATACTCTCTCAGTTAACTCAATAATTGAATAGGGACATGGGTCAATATGAACGTTCAACCCCCCTAATAAAGAACAAGTCACTTTCAAGAGTTTCATGAGACAAAGGCCTCCAAATTTTAATGGATCATTTGATCCCTCAATCACCAAAAAATGATTCAACTACATCTAAAAGATCTTCTCCATCCTTCAATGTTCCGAAAAAGAGAAGGTTCTCTTGGCTGCTAATCATATGGAGGGTGAATCTGATCAATGGTTGACATTGATAAAATAATATGAAGCCTAAGGCAGAGATCGAGGTGTTGGAATGGACTGATTTCTGGAAGATGTTTTTTGATAAATATTTTCTGTGCACTCTCTAGATTAATATGGAAAGGGACTTCCTTGCCCTCAAGAAAAAAAGATGACGAATACATCGGAGCGTATGAGGAAAACTTCACAAGGCTTTCAAGATACACCTCTGGATTTGTCGTTACCCCTAAATGAAAGGTTTACCGCTTATTTGGTGGGATGAAACCAAGATTTCGGAAAGCCCTGGCGATCAATGACTTTGACAGCTATAGGGAAATTTTCTGATGTTCCCTTAATGTAAAAATGGAGATCAGGGAATCTCAGGGGTATCATGGGGATAATAAGTTTATGGTTGACTTCAATTTTGGTGGTCTGATGTATAAATCCAACGGTGCTAAGAATCTCCAGCACCCCACTTTCCAAAGGTACGAAAAGAAGCACCCCATAAATTGTTTGAAGCTGATGAGGAAATGCTTTAGGTGTGGAAGAGAAGGGCACCTAGCCATTAACTATCAATAATAAAAACCTACGACTGCAACATAGGAGGGGGAATCTCTATTAGAACCTCAACGTGTTGTTCATTGCTTTAAATACAAAGAACCAGGGCACCTTCAAAATTAGTGCCCTAATCCCAGGGTTTTCGAAGGCAACCAGCAACCTTCAAGGAAACAAGGGAGAGATTTTTCCATCACTACTGATGAAGTGAACCCCTACAACGAAGTGGTAATAGGTACTCTAGTTATTCATTCAATAATAGTGAATGTATTTTTTGATTCTGGTTCTACACATTCTTTTATATCCTGAAATTTTAGTAGACAAATCTGAACACCACCACAAATCATGGATGTAAAGATGTCAATGAGTATGGAAGATGGGGTAATCATTGCATCCCATGAATATAACTCCTCCCATGTCATAATTTGTAGATTGAACTTCCTGGAGAACCTCATCATACTCCCTCTAGTTGAATTTTATGAAATTCTCGACATGAATTGGCTTTCCTTATATGAGGCCAACATAAATTTCTGTGGGAGGCAAATCACTCTCCATGTGGAGAATCAACCCCCGATTCTGTACAAGTGTAGGGAAGAGAATGAATCTTATTTTTTTCCATCATCTCAAGCATTGATATTACTTCCCTATGAGCATGTGTATCTGGCTTAGATGATTGAGTCCAAGAAAGAAACCATCCTTGAAGACATGCCTATTGTTAGGGAATTCGCTGAAGTGTTTCTTGAAGAATTTCCTGGTCTCCCTCCTAGAAAAGATGTTGAATTATCAATTGACCTTATACTTGGGGCATTTCCAATATCCAATACTCTGTATAGAATGGCTGTTGTGGAGCTTGAGGAGCTGAAGAAACTACTACAGGAGAATCTGGATAAAGGGTTTATACGCCCAAGTGATTCACCATGGGTCCACCAGTCCTCTTCTTCAAGAAGAAGGATGGGTCAATGCACCTTTGCATCGATTATCATGAGGTCAAAAAAATACTATAAAGAACAAGTATCATCTACCATAAATTGATGACTTGTTCGATCAGCTTTGTGGAGCACAATAGTTTTCTAAGGTGGGTTTTTGGTTGGTATATTACCAAGTAAGGCTGAAGAAGGAGGAGATACCTAATATAGCTTTTCGTATAAGGTACAAGCACAATTAATTCATATTAATTCCTTTCAGACTCATTAATTCTCTTGAAATATTTATAGACTTGATTAATAGAGTCTTTAGAGATTACCTTGACAAATTTGTGGTGGTCTTTATAGATTATATTCTAATATACTCCAAAACCAAGGAGGATCGTGGGGAGCATCTAAAAATTGTACTAGAGACCTTGTGAAAGTAGAATCTTTGTGCAAAGTATATCAATTGTGAGTTTTTGTTAAAATAGGTCTCATTCTTGGGTCATATTATCACAAGTAATGGGATATCAGTAGATCCCTACAAGATAGCTATAATTGAGGGATGGGTGAGACCAACATCGGTAATGGATATTCATAGATTCTTGGGGTTAGCTGGATATTATCACCGATTTTTAAAAAATTTCTCATGATTTTCCAAACCTCTTACCAAGATAAATCAGAAGGGAGTAATGTTTTCTTGGAGGGATGAATGCAAAGAGAACTTTAAGGAGTTGAGAAAAAGGCATATCACTACGCTCGTGATCACATTGCCCACAACTGGAGAACTTTTTGTGGTATTTAGTGATGCTTTGAAGAAGGTCCTAGGTTGTGTGTTGATACAGAATGATAATGTGATAGCCTATGCCTTAAGGTAACTGAAAATCCAAGAGAAAAACTATCCCACGCATGATCTGGAGTTGGAGGCCGTGATCTTTGCATTGAAAAACTGGTGGTGTTATCTCTAGGGGAGAAGTGTGAGATATATACTAATCACAAGATCCTCAAATATATATTCACATCTAAATAGATTAATATGTTCCAAAAAAATATGGATAGAACTCATCAAGGATTTTGACTTCTCAATCCATTACCACCTCGGGAAAGTGAACAAGGTTGTGGATGCTCTAAGAAGAAAGGATCTAGTGATTCTATCAGTGATGAGAATTGAGAAGGATCCAATCTTATTAGATTTGTAGAGGATATACATGGGAATAATTAACAGAGTAACATCATCAATCCTTCCCCAAATTATTGCTCAACCATCCCTCTAAGAGAAAATAAAGGATTCTCAAAGAAAGGGTGTGGAAATTCTGAAAAAGGTGGAAGCTATCAGAAATGGAAAATCCTCAGAGTTGATGGTTGACAGGGATGTAATTTTGAGATTTGGGTCACAATTATGTGTACCATCCAATCCAGAGATAAAGGAGCTTTTGAATGACGCACATAGCTCAACATTCTCTATTCACCTGGGGAGCACAAATATGTATCGAGATCTCTGAGTAAACTTTTGGTGGGAAAATATGAAAAGGGGGGATGTTGAATATACATCAAAGTGCCTCATATGTCAGCAAGTGAAGGTTGAGAGGAAAATTTATAAGGGGATGATGAAACCACTACCCATACCAACATGGAATTGGGACAACATTACCATGGACTTTGTCACTGGACTTCCAGGGACATCCAGAGGAAACACTGCTATATGGGTTGTTGTGGATTTTCTTACGAAGACAGCTCACTTTTTCATGATTTGAGAGGACTTCTCATTGGATCAAGTTGTATGGATTTAAATCAAAGGAGTGGTAAGGATGCATGGAGTACCACCATTTATTGTATCTGATCATGATTTGAGATTCACCTTGATGTTTTAGAAAAGTCTCTAACATTATATAAGCACAGAAATGAACTTTAGTACGGAATATCATCCTCAAACTAATGGCCAATCTAAGTTAACTATTCAAACACTGTAATATATGTTAAGATAATGTTTTATGGACTTAAAAGGAGGGTGGACCAACATCTTCCACTGGTTGAATTCTCCTACAACAAGAGTTTCCATTCGAGCATCTGAATGGCACCATATAAAGCCCTTTATGGGAAAATTTGTAGAACATTGGTGTGTTGGGATGAATTCAATGAGCCTAAGCTTCTAAGACCTGAAATGGTCGAAGAAATGGTGGAGAAGGTGAAAACCATTCAGCAACATATCAAGGAATCCCAAAGTAGATAGATGAGGTATGCATATAACTATCAATGAGACCTTGAGTTCAAAGTTGGAGACATGGTATTTCTATGAATATTTGTGTGGAAGAAGGTCATGAGGTTTGGAAAGAAAGGGAAGTTAATTCCTAGGTACATCAGCCCCTTTTAGATTCTTGATCGTGTCGGGGTTATGGCCTATCGACTAGAACTTCCACCTACCGTGTCCAAAGTACATGATGTCTTTCATGTATCCCTCTTAAGTACATACCAGACCCTTCACATGTACTCTCTTCAGATATAGTACAGATATAGGATGTCCTTTATTATGAGGAGAAACCAGTAAAGATCTTATATTGTAGAGTAAAAGTTTTATGAAATAAGACAATGCCCCTCATCAAGGTGTTGTGGAAAAACCACAAGTTTGAAGAAGCGATATGGTAATTGGAAGAAGTGATGAAGCAGAGTAACCCACATCTGTTTTAGTGCGGGAAAAGAAAATTTTGAGGGTGAAATTTCTTAAGGGGTAAGATGTTAATGACCCAATAATTCATTAATAAAAATTCCACTTGGGATATTTAAATGTCTTATTATGGTTATGTAAAATGTATTCACTTATTTGGTTTTATGTTTTGGATTTTAAAATACCATTAAGAATTGTTACCGTTGCTAATATAGCTATTCAATAGTGAACACGTGATTAGTATAAATATATGGATTTAGTAAATCCAATTTACTTAGAAAAAGGAAGTGATGGCCTCATCTAGTAGACTTGCCCCGTACGAAGCCCATTTGTCAGAGATCGAAATGGAAGTGGAATCATTGCAATTCTCTCTTGACCAATCCCAAGATGATCTTGAATACTTTAAGCTTGAGCGGAAGTTCTTATGGGAGAAGTGGAAGTCGATAGAGATTACTACTCGAGCGATGTTATCTGAGCCACCCCAATAGTTTGTCACCATCGCGCACCTTACCATAAGGTCTTATACGGGTGTTTTAAGGGGTTATGTTACAAGACCCTAACATTATGATTATGTAAATTTTTTTATATAATAAATAATATACTTTCATATATTATTGTTACATTGTAAATAGTTTTTAAAGAACAAATAGTATTTTTTTAGTTAATGTTCAACAAAGGAATCTATTTTGATAAATTAATGGATTTTTGAATTAAATAATATTTTAATAAATTATTATTATTATTAAATTATTTTTTATTAATTATAAATTATCATATAATATTTATGAATACAATTGTAATTTTTATTAAGGTTTGAAAGCTATTTTTGTCAAAACCCTGAATTTTTGATAAATGTCAGTTCTTATTTTAAAATTTAAAATTCAAATATTTAGAAAATTATTTGGATAAAATGAATATTATTTTTGGAATCAGGATGTCGAAATTACCCAATGGTGAATTTTTCATAATTTTTTGAGATAGTCAAATTTTTGGGTAAAAATTAAATTTTGTTTAAATATATAATGTATTTTATGACATCATAATGACCCAATAGTAATGTAATAAAATACTATAAACATTATTTTCGGACAATATATTTTTTACCACTAAAATAATGTGATTTTATGTTTGTTTTATTTATTTTACAAATCTTTAGTGGACCCTTCAAGACTTATAAAACATTTCAGCTTTTTAAATTGATTTCCTCAAGATTTTGACTCGCCTCCACATAATCAAACCTATTATTTTAATAATTTCAGTCATTTAACTTATAAAATATTGTTTTATACTCCCATTTGGAAAAAACCATGAGTTGTTTTGTGGTTTTGATTAGTTTAATGTGTGGTTTCCCAAACCTAAATAATAAATAATTCCCTCTCCTTTTTTATATAAATCCACCCAAGCTCCCACTTCATCTTCACTAAAAGCCTTTAGAGTTAGTACAAACTCTACCCTACTCTCTCTATAATCCTCCCAAGGTCCCAAATCTCTCGATAAGTCTCTCTTAAACCCATACCAAGCCTTTGGGATTACACTTCCAAGTTTGGGATTCTCACTTTCCTTATTTATGTCCAAGTTTCCTTATATTGTTATTCCAGTTTATTTTCAATTATAAACATTGGGGTATGATTTATAACCTCCCCCATACTTGACTATTCATGTTTTAATAATGATATATACTCTTTATCTCTCATTAATTCCTCTCATGTACACTGGTTACCATGTCGAAATTCCGTAAGGAATTTCTCTCTCCTCATTTACATTCAAGCAATTATTTTGTATTACGTATCTAAGTTCCATTAATTTTTTTGGGAAATTTATCTATATTAACCCCCCCTTAATATCAATTTAATTTACATATTATGATACACCCATTTTTCTCTCATCAACCATTTTTATGAATTCTTATGTCACGATGTTATGCTACCGAAATTGCACCGCGTTTTTTCAAGACAAGATCATTGTGTAGTGAATACCATACCCATGTCTCAATCAAGAGTATTAAACTTTATGCACATATATATATATATTTAATGGTACTTTAATTTATTTATTATACATTTCTTAATCATGTAATAACTTATGATGTTGATTTATTCCATGTTATATGATCCATGTGGCACACTTATACATGAAATGAAATGTTTAAGAAGCGTGTGTCCTGATAGCACTCCAATGCATTGGTTAAATATTAGTATCATGATACCTAAAGTTCAATGACAGTTTACTCATTATAATTTAATTGAAAGGAGGGTTTACTCATTCTTCATGTTCAATGAGACTTGGATCATGCTAAAACCATGTTAAGTGTTGTTGCAACATTTCCATGTGATGATAATCATGTTATATCATGACTTTATGTTCATGTTTCTCTTGTGATCCATTGATATGACTATTGTATAAAAATTATTTTATTCATCATGTTATTACATGTTTATTTCATTACTGGGATTTATATCTCACCCCTTTCTTATGTATGTCCTCGGGTTATCCCATGCAATGTAAAGTACGAAGGAATGTTTTTCATGTAAAAGACGTTTTCAATAAAGATTTTGTATTTCCTATTTTAAGTTGTTATGTAATGATCATAATACCAAATTATACTATAAATATTGATATTATATGTTTTATTAAGTGAAATTTCATGTAATAAATTATGTTTAAGTGTGAAATAAAATCAAGGTTTTCATATTGAGGGGGCGGTAGTCCACAATTCCTCAAATGAAATTATCGTATTTATCTATTGTGGAAACCATAATGGTATGATATAAATAAAGAATACAAAAGCATAGATACAATATAAATATAACATATATGTATAATATAAATATAGTTCCATCATAATGGCCACCAAGAGAGGCAGTTGAAGATAACAGAACAATCATCGTTTCGTGAGCCAAGTCGTCCACAGAAACAGTATGTCCGTATCCATTAGAAAGAGGTGTGTGGAAGTGTAGTTCTAATACTTCTCATTAAAACATCCTACTATATTTAAGATAATTTTTTTGATATAAAATAATGGGAAAAAGAGAGTTTATGGGGTTGGAGAAGGGAAAAAAGAAAAGAACTTGAGGGAAGACGTTACCTTTAAATCAGGTGACTCCCTTTGGTTTGAACCAAAAGGCTTTCTTGAATTTCCTTCTTCCTAGGAGAAGGATTCTAGGAGGAATAAAGGGATTTTGGAATCTTATTGAAGCAGATTTTGGATGAGCCGATAGGCTTTAGAGGTGTGAGTAATGGGCAAGAGGTGGTGGCCTTTTATAAGAGGGAGGAGGGGCTCTTTAGGAAAGATTGAAATTATTATTTTATTATAAAATTATTTTCAGTTTCGAAAGGTCCAAAACTTATTTAATTCTAAGATAACTTGAATATAAGTCTAAATAAAATAATAGAATAATTAATGTATAGGTTTTTGATATTTTTTAATCCTTATCCTTTTTACTTAACCCTTTGTTAACTTATTTAAGATTTACCATGTCATCTTATATATTCATACTATATGGTTAATATATTTACTATAAAATTCCAAGAGACCCAAAATGGATATTTAATGAAATTTTTAACATCATATATGTCATTTGGACGAATATTATATTTTTATTAATATTTTATCATTTATTAAAACATTGATTTATTTAAAAACTCTTTTATGTCAATTTTAATACTATTCATATCATGAGTTTTTAAAAAATCCAAAACAAATTTATTATTTCTAAAAATATTCATTAATTAAAAAATAATAAGTTATCCTAATCTATAAAATTCTTTTGTGGCATAAAAAGGTTCAAAATAAATTTATTTTAATATTTTAATTATCATTTATTTGAATCCTTCATTAATGAATCAATTACTGCATCATCATTATGTCATAATTAAATTTATTTATTTAATGTATAAAAATTATAAATAAAACACCATGATGTAGGAAATATTTTTAGCTTTAAAATTAAAATTTATAGTCTAATAGATCACTTATATAACCCCATATACAATTATTTTAGTAAAAAGATTCATGTTTATGTTATTTTTGTCCTTACTTTAAATTAGTTAATATAAAGTGTCATTATCACTCCCAAGTGGCTCCATAGGGCCCCAAAATCGACCAAAGGGTGTACTTGGTCTGATATATCTCATACAATAGGGTTAAGACAAGTTTAAGGTTAATTTAAAATTATTATAATATTACTTGTTACCCTTATTTACCAGGTTTACCCTTTAACCATGATAAATAAAATATTTACTGAAGTAAATATTCATAATTTCTAAAAATAGAAGTTAAATATTTACACAATTTGAACCTCCTAATTCCAAATATTGAATACATTTTTTCAAATTCAAAACACATAAGTGGAAGAAATTAATTTCAAATTTATTCCCGTTGTCAAAACCAAAAAGCATGTTTTTAAGAAATAATACCTATCAAAAGATTGACCTTTGTTTATGTCCAATTTAAGAGTTAAATTACTTCCAATGACCAAAATTGGATTAAATGGTAAAAATATAATCTAGTTAAACTTTAAAACAAATTAAAAGAACAATCTAACTATATAAATAAATTATATGAAAATAATGTTTTGAATTAAAATACAGTATTTTTCACTATTCATTAAAAAATTAACTTTATCAGAAAAATAACAAAAAATTACCCAAAGTAAATTTTGATGACCCAATTATAAGGAGGAATTTTATTTTGTCAAATAGAATATATAAAAGTTACAAAAATAGTATTTAAAAAGGGTTTTCCATCGAAAGGCAGTAAATCGACCTTCTAAAGAATATTAGAGTATTTAAGCGCAAAATTGGATTCATTCAAATTTTAGCCTCTAACTTTTATTGGATAAATGTAAACAAGTTTAACAAACGTGTACAATCATATTATAGTTATTTTTGTTCATTCCCGCCAACACATTGACTATGCATTAACTACCATTTAAAATAATAATATTACTATATTATTTTTTGGTATAACTCAATGTTGTGTGCAACATAAGATTTCAAAAAAACCGTTGTTATGTATTAGGTACTCCATTAAATATAGAATCCTCTTTAAATTAAAATTAATATTTAATTAACAAATATTAATAAATATTAAAATGTCATATTCTTTATTTACCAGGGATGTTACAATAACGGTTATTCAATATCTTCTATATTAAATAATAATATTTAGTTGTTCGTTTAAGTTCGATGTGGTGTGTCATTATGCTATCAAGCATGGTGTTTTATTTTAAAAATATTGGGATGTTTCATTATACCCCCGTTAAAATTAATTTCACCCTTGAAATTAATCACTCGGATATACAAATAAGAATATACCTTTGCCTCATCGCATCCACAGTTTTCCACATAGATTCTTAAAATTTATGGTTTCACCACAAAATATTAATCATGTTAGTTTGATTATTTTGTATAAATTTGTCACTATAATCTAGAGATTCTACCAGTTTATAAGAAATATATTTCACTAGTGGTATGACCATTGAGTTTAGTACATATAAAGGATTATGTATTTACTTTCTCAGGAGAGATACATAGAACACATCATTAACTTAAGAGAGATTTGGTGGAAGAGTCAATCGATGAGCTACTATCCCAATACGGTCAAGAATTTCAAAAATATAAATCCTCAAAAATTTTAAATTTCATATCAAAAATTAAAGATGGATTCTTGAAAATTTTCTTTTTGGGAAACCCACATCGGAATAGGGGTCGACAAAAAATCCCCTAAAAAATAGAGAAATTAAAAGGTAGAGATCACCACATAACTATGATTATGATTAAGAGAAAATTAGTGGAAACTAAAAACATGTACATAGAAGAGAATTATAACTATCAGGTTCTGATGAATAAGGATAGAGAACATCGAAAATATAAGGTTAATGACCACAAAACTGTAGACTAAATTAGTCTTAAAAAGGACATTGATATCATCATGAAGTATGATAATAGGATAAAATTTTATTTCAAAATAATTTGAGAATATATACTTACTTGATTTCATCTCATAAGTATAATATCACTCTTTTTTTGTGCCATTTATCAATTTCCACTTCATTTATTACTCTATTTAATGAAGATGAATTTGTGGTTACTTTAGAACTAGTAGATCATAAGATCTATAATGGATTGAAAATACATTCCTTTTTCCTCTAGTTATTATCATATCAAAAATAGTTAGCACCAATCTACATAAATATTCATGTGGTTAAGTAATACATAAATCTATAAAACCTCAAAGTCCAACAAAAACAATTTCACAAACGGTTACCCTTATGAACCTTCCAAAAGATTAAAATCCAAAACTTTCGAAACAATGTTACTAAATTTACAAAATAAACTTGTCATTAATACCCCTAAAAACTTGATTTAGCTCGTAATTTTCAAATACCAAACATTTGAATACCATAATTATGTATTCTCTTGAAACATGGAAATAACCTGAAAACACATATTGAATACACACATGCTTCTCTATTCTTTATATAAGCACTTTTCTTATACAAAAACATTTTCATTGAAAACATGGGTTCATCCTAATACCGATAGAATATGTGATTTCATTATTCCATAATCTAAGTATATAATCACATGAAATTCCACTAATGGATGGACAATAAGATTTTCATATGGATTATTCATTCAAAATAAAATATGAAATTCCTAAAAAAAGAGAAGCATAATTATTCCTTAATTATAATGGTTCACTTCATCCATTATGATAGAATAAAATTTTCCTTTGTTATTTTTCCTTGGATGTTTTCATGGCTTACCATCCAAATTGGTTCTTAGATTGGTGCACTTGTTATCATAATGACCAAACCCCTTTTAATTGAAGCATTGGATTGTGGGAGGTTCACGCTTTGTAGATTTATCTTTATTCCTATTACTTTGGTAGTCAAATACTTGATGACCTTCTTTCCCACACTTAAAACATTTAAAAATCCCCTTAATAAAATTTCATCCATGTTCCTTTCTAAACATTGGTTATAAAGTAAATATAATTTTCTTATCTCAATATTTTTCATAGTTTCCATTGAATTCTATCCTACTTTTCTAATCATAACCATGAGGTTGATGGAAAACTTCAATATCCTTTTTTATAAGAATAATATAAGAAAGTTACTATTGAAAAAATAAGTTCTTTAACTCATCTCAATCCATGGAGTCAATTTTATCTTGTTTCCTTATATTCTTGATAAATTTCCACTAAGGATTCACTTCACCTTCTAAGAGATAAGTGCCCAACTTACCTTATTTTTTCTGAACAACAGTGAACAAAAAATATCTTTTTCATTTGTACAAATCCATTTCTTAGAAACTAGTGGATCATTCATTCCACTAAAATAAGTTGAACATTGACTTAAGAATGATTCAAGAAAAAAAGTTTCCCTCCTTGATTCATTTGGAAGCTTAATATGATTAATGTATTGATAAGGTTGTCTGGTTATAGCAATGAGGTTTCTAATTCCATCTTCAATAATAATTGGTTGCTTAAGAGGTACATCATTGTATTTTCCACTATATTCCTCGTTAACATGGTTCTTTTGGGTTCCAACCATTGAATAAATCTAGAAATCATAGCATGATCAACACTAATCATAGTTTTAAAACCACATAATTAAGTAAATTTTCTTAAAAAATTAATTTATGACACCTTAGGTTCAATTATAGGTTATTCATGATAGTTACCAAAACACTGTGATTTTAACCTATACATAGACTATAGAACCCCTAATTTCAAGTAAGTAACCCTTTATTTATGTATTTTAAGTATATAATGTGTTTGGGTGAATTTTGGTAGGGTTTTTGGACTTTTAAAATGTTTTGGGAATTTTTTAGAGATAAATGGTTTGAGCATGGTTATACAAACTATGAAACTCCTCCAAATAACTATTCAAATTGAGGTGGTTGGATCTAGGTAGGTGAACGTTTAGGAGCACGGTGTGGAAAAACAATGTTTCCTCCAAGGAGTAACCATGCAAAGTGGAACAAATAGAAAAAATGGTTGGTGCACGGTTTTTTTAATCGTGAAATACAACCACGCGATGGGTGTTTGGAGGCATGTATGGTGCACAGTTGGTGTATGGTTTTCATAAACATTAAATCCAACCATGAATGGTTAATTTTTAGATCCTAAGAAAGTGTATCTCACTCTAATTTACTCAAAAACATATCTTTTTCTACATATTTCAACTCTAAATTGATTTTTTCTCCTCTCAAATGATGTGGAGACTCTCCTGTTTGATCTAGGAGAGATCCGTTAGAAAGTATTGGTGCGTTGAAGTCTGGATTTCTTGGTATGACTCTATTCTTGGGTGTTTTCCTTATATCTATTCTTTTTACCTCTTGTAGATTCATAAATATAGTTTTTTTTGGAATAGATCTATGAATTTTCATGCCAATATTGATGATATATAGCTATATTTATCTTAGGGAACAAGATCTAAGGTAGGATTTTAGAAATTTAACCATGTTTTGTTGAAGAATTCGTGTTATTCTTTATTTTGGCCATAGTTTCTAAAGTAGGTGGATTCACTATTGACTCCTCTTATTATAACCTGAAGTCTTAGATTCAAATTTATTTAATTTCCTAAAACTGATTATGAAATTTTTGTTTAAATATTGGTATAAACCTTCTTTAGTGATGTTTTTTGGAATTTTGGGATTGTGAATTGTTGTGAAAAAATTTCATTGTTGAATGATTTTAAATATGGTTGTTTGGTTTGATTCATGGGAAAATGTTCTGTGAAAATGTTTTCAATAAATATGTCGTTTTATTGGAATGGTTTGGTACAATTATTTTGGCATGGTTTTGGAATAATTGGTTGGCATGTGTTCATTTTCATTGATGTGGTCCTATATAAGGGGTGTGTGTCATTAGGTCACTGTTATATGGTTACCTAGTGATGACAAGGTAGATCTATGAGAAATCGCTCATGAGTATTGAATTATCACCTAGGCATGCATGTGTTAATATGTGGATATGTGGATATGTGGATATGTGGAATGAAATGGATTATTGAAAAATGGGATTTGAGAAATGGTTTTATAGAATTGTTTGTGTTACTTTCCTTGGAAATTGTTTTAGTTGGAAAACTATTTTGGTGAGAAACTACTTATATTTTATATAAAATTTTTAAAATGTATTAAATATTTTTATATAAATTTTTTATATAAATGTGATAATATTTCCTATCATAGTGGCGTGATAAGGGAAGTCATATGGGAAAAACCTACTGAGTTTCATTACTCATTCCCTGCTTTAGCACTTTGGTCATTTTGCAGATATTGTTTATCAAGACACGGGTAAAGGTAAATTATCCCATTTATTTATTGATCCATTATGATTATTTGGGTTATATTTTTTAGTTGGAGCATCGATCATGTTGTCATTTGTGGAGTTATGTATTTTGAGTCTTTGAGTTTTTTGGTCTATTCTTCTGCTTTGGTGCCCTGATATTGGTCATAGTTTTTTTTTGTGTTATTGCCTTTTTGGTATTTCTTTGAGTTATATTACATTGTTATTAGACATCATATAGTGGTTTTGGTTATGGTACACTTTGTTGTGGTTGTTTTTATTTTCAAATGTAAAATCATCCCCCAATGGTATTGAATCCCTTAGCATTTATTGTTAACCTTTGGCATCTTGTGGATGTTACCTAAGTCCAAGTAGCAATTTCGACTCAAATCAAGACAATGAGGATGGGAGGTTTGTTAAAAATGGTATTGGTTTGTTCAATAGTTGGGTATTAGTTTTGTTAGTATTATAGTAAAAAAATTCATTCTGTTTTAGTCCTTGAGTTGGGATGGTATCAAGGAGTATCATTGTTGGAACTTGAAATTTAGTGCGTAAAAATACGTACATAACATATTTATCTTGAACTTCAAGTTACTAGGTATTTGGGGGAATAAGTGTTTTGGAAACACTTATAGGGGTTGTAATTTTATTTTCATGTGTTTAGCCAATGATAATAGCCTGACACGCATTATAGAAATGTTTTCCCTCTAGGAGTTTATATTTCATTTTGAGTAATTATTTATGATGTGGTGAAAACATATTGATTTTTAAAAAATGTTGGAATTATTTTCAAATGTGAGATTTTGAAAAGGCATTGTAGTGGTATTTTGAAAATGGTTTTATTTTCAAAAATCATGGAGGAATTTTTTAAAATGATTTGAAAGCAGGAAAATGTTGATTTTGGGAAAGCCTTGTTGTGATAGTTGTGCTATGGTAAATTTAAAATTGTTATGCCTTCTACTGATAGAGTGATAATTATAGCATTTGTTGTGTTTATAGAAAATGGTACCCAGTAGGAGTCATACAAAAAACCTAGAATAGACAGTTGAGAATGTGGTTACACCAAATACACGGGTGAACCAACAACTGGTTTAGAGTATAGATCAAGACTTTCAGAATATGGAAAGAGGGAATAGTAGGGATGAACCAAGGAAAGTGGATCATTCTCTTCAGTTCTGAAAGTATAATCCACCCATATTTTGTGGTGATTCTAAACAAGAGAAGGTAGTGGAATAGATGAATTGAATGAATTGAATCTTCGATTCCCTAGGTACACCAGTAGATATGAATGTCAAGTTGGAGACATATATGCTAGAGGATCTTTCACACCAATAGTGGTATTTTTCTTTTCAAGGTAAATTAGACCAAGGAATTGAATGATAATATTTTAAAAAAAATCGACAAAGAAGTCTATCCTCATATATTCATAATTGCAATAATGATAGACTTTTTCAGCTTGAAGAAGGGAAATATATTAGTGAAAGAGTGCACAGATAAATTTATGAATTTATTCCACTTTGCACCCAAAGTTACTGAATGTGAATCCTTGAAGGAATACATCTTTTGAATCAGGGATGTGGTAGGCTATTTGCTTGAGAATTTTCATGCTTTGTATAAAGGATTATACAGATATAGATAATAGAGTGATGGAGGCAGATAGGGACATGTCAGGTAGTATTGGTAGGGGGATAATATTTATACCTATGGGAAATGGTAGGAACTCTAATGTTGGGAACAAGCATAAGAGGGATGCCTATTTCCAAGGTAGTGGGATAACTTAAAATCTGATGGTTGGAGCAGTGAATCTTCCTCTAAAACC
This sequence comes from Viscum album, assembly GCA_963277665.1. NCBI lineage: Eukaryota > Viridiplantae > Streptophyta > Magnoliopsida > Santalales > Viscaceae > Viscum > Viscum album. The sequence goes on from OY728158.1 coordinate 68,639,845, forward strand.
CATGAGTAAATATTGATGTTTTCAATTTGGTTCATTCAACCTCATGAAGATATAGTGTATGATACCACCTAGAGCATTCCACAATTGCAACCAAATAGGGTATCTCTAATGCTATTGTCTCAGTGCTACGAGGTTGGGTGTTCGGGACACATCTCATGTTTCATAGACATCCTATTCTTTGAAGGGATGAGGGAAGAATAATATTTCTCACCAATAAAACCAAGCTATCCATGGTGATACTAGGAATACCATGACTCCTCAGCAAGGGAAATCTCAATAGGGCCATAAAGAACAAAGTGCAGTGAGTAATAAATTATATGGTGTTAGGAAAGTTATTATGGATGATCAATATTGAACATCAATGGTGGGAGGTGTGATTATTTTTAATTCTACCCATATGCAATATTTTTTTGATATGGGTGAATTGAATTCTATTATTTCTTCTTGTGTTGTTGCGTTGTTGGGTTTAAATTTTGAGATGATGCCTTCAGTTTTGAAACATAACACTCTTCTTGGTCAAATATAATGTTGATCCTTTATGTGTTGATATTATTATATAACTGTTGATGAAAATGAGTTTATATGGTATTTATTTGTGTTTAATATGGATTTTTATGAAATAATCCTAGGTATGGATTGGTTTACTTTGATCAAATATCACATCGATTGTTATACCCAGTGAGTCAGTTTTATGACTGATGTTAGTGTTGAGCATTACTTTATAGGAGACTAGAATGTAAATTCAGGTGCCACAAGACTGTTTTCACCTTGAGTTGGGATAATATTTCACTAGTTCAAATCTATGACTTTGGAGTCGATGGAATATATTGATAATAGTAGTTTTATAGTGGATTTTTATCAGTTTCATAGTGTTTTTCCCAAAAAAATATTAGTGTTTCCACCCAAAAAAGAAGTAGAGTTTGCGATTGATCTCCTTCTAGGGACTAGTCTTATTTTACTTCCTTATTATTGGATGGAACTGATAGAATTAAGTTAATTAAAAGTTTAGTTGGAAGATTAGGAATGAAAGGGTTCATTTGGCCTAGAATGTATCTATAGGAAATATCGGTCTTATTTGTCAAAAAGGTGGAGAGAATTATTCAGCTTTATATCGATTATCGTAAGCTTAACCAAGTTATGATAATGAAATGGTATCTACCTCCATTCATTGATGATATATTCGATAAATTGAGGGGATCCCAATGGTTCTCTAAAATTGACTTGTGATCAAGATATCACCAATTTCAGGTTTGGAAGGAGGATATTCAAAAGATAGATTTTAGGAGTAGATGTACACATTATGAATATGAGGTTATGCTTTTGGTGTTATTAATTCACCAAATGTCTTTATGGAATTGATGAATCATATATTTCAATGATATATGGATTCTTTTGTGGTGGTGTTTTTGGATTACATATTGGTGTATTAAAGGATAAGGGTTGATCATGAGAAATACTTGGTAATAGTGTTGGGAATATTATAGGATCATCACCTGTATACTAAAATATCAAAGTGTGATTTTTGGATACCATAGGTACGTTTCCATGGCCATGTAATCTCTGAAAGTGGTTTTTCTCTTGATCCATAAAATATAGAAGTTGTTCTCTCTTGGAAGCCTCCAATAATGTCTTTGAGATACACAGTTTCCTTGGTTTAGCTGGTTATTATAATGTTTTGTTCGTGATTTTTCATGACTAGCTTCACCTATGTTAGCTTTGAAAAGGAAAAATATTTCATTCCAAAGGAAAGAGTAATGTTAGAATTATTCTTAAGAGATTATAGTTTTCCTAAAATCAACACTGATCTTTATTTTTTCAAAATTTGGAAAAGGGTATGTGGTGTCTTGTGATTCTACAAGATCTAGGTTGTGATGTGTTCTCATGTAGGTAGATCATTTTTTTGCCTATGGATCACGATAGTTATGGTTTCATGAGAAGAACTACCCAACCCATGATTTAGATTTAGCTTCCATATTCCACACTTTGAATACTTGGAATACTTACCTACTTGGTGAGAAATTTATAGTGTTTATAGATCATAAGATCTTGAAACACATTTTCTCACAAAGGGATTTTAATCTGAGATAAATAAGGTGGATGGAGTATCTCTAACTAATTTGACTTGATTTATAAACTTGGTAAAGGAAATATGATGTAATGTTAATTGATCATAAAGTCATATGGGTAGTTATAAAATAGGATTTAGATCAGTGGTAGTTGATGTCAGTCATATATGACATGCACTTGGATTGTGAAGTCTGAGTTAATGTTTTGGTTTTATTTCTAGTTTCTTTCGTTCTTGAATTTTTTGAAACAGCTAAAGAGGAACATACATCTCATTCATATTGTGTTTCTTTGAGATAAAAACTCATTGGTGGGATACCATTGAGGGATGGAAGCTGGATGGGAGTTTAGTTTTTTGGTTTCAAAATTGGATGGTCATACATATGGATTTTTAGGAACAACTTCCTCATACTTACCACCATTCAATATGGGTTGTTCATCCGGGTATAAGGAATATGTATAATGAATTGAAAACATGGTCTTCGTGGGTTGATATGAAAAATAATGTTACTGAGTTTGTTTCAAGATGCCTCGTCTATCAACAGGTTAAGGTAGAGAATAAGTGACCAGTGGGTATGTTATAGTCTTTATCTATTTCTATTTGTAAATAGGAACATATAGCCATGGATTTTGTGATAGGTCACCCAATAATAGTTCAGAAACATGATTTCATATGGATGATAGTCGATCAACTCACAAATTGGACCCAGTTCATCCCTATTCGTGAATCTCATATGGTGGAGGACTAGTTAAAATATATATTTGAGAAGTAGAAAAGAGGCATGGCATACGTGTTTTGATATTTTCAAATTGAGATCTGAGGTTTACATCTAGTTTCTAAAAATCCTTACATCAATCCCTCAGGACTCTGTTGAAAACGAGTATGGTGTAACATCCTTAGATGGATGGAAAATCCAAAAGTATGATAAAAATGTTTTAAGAAATGCATTAGTATTGTGTAATGGATTTTATTTTCTCATGGGAGGATCACATACCATTTGTGGAGTTCTCATATAACAATATTTATTAGTCCTCAATATATATGGATCCTTTTGAAGCATTGTGTGTTCATCCTTTTCATTCTCCACTTTTTTGGGTGGAAATAGGTGATAATTTAATGTTTAGGTTAATCCTTGTCCAAGAGACAGCAGAGAACATTTAATTGACTAGGAAATGGATAGTGACGATATAGAGTCATCAGAAATCACATGTGGATTGTCGCCAATGGTTTTTTTCATTCAAGGTTAGTGATGATGTGTTCTTGAAAATAACTCCCCAGTGTGGGAATCATTATTTTGGGATATAGGTCAAGAAATATCCTCGATACATGGGCCCTTTTGAGAAACCTGAATGGGTTGGTGAGTTGGAATATTTTTTGTCTTTACCACCATGGTTCAATGTAGTGAAAAATGTGTTTCATGCATCTCATTTGAAAAAGTATCAACCTGATCCTAACTATGTGATGTGATGGGATCACATTGACCTAGAGCTCTATACTTCATTGGTCCATGTTCCAGTGAAGATTGAGGATAGGAAAGAGAAAGTATTTCATGGTAAAATCCTTGGTCTAGTGTGGGTTTTGTGGAAACATGATCATATTTAGGAAGAAAATTGGGAGTGGGAGAAAGAAATGGTTGAGAAATGGCCTGAAATATTTTAGGAAGATTGTGTTTTTCTGCTTTCTAGGGATGGAAAGGCCAATGGTGGGGAGAATGTAGCACCCCCTATGGCAAGTAAGTAACTCTTTACTTTTATATTTGATGTCTGTAAACTGTTTGGGTGAATTTTGAGAGGGTTTGGAGGGATTTTCAAATGTTTTCGGGATTTTATATAGGTGAATGGGTTTAACATGAATAGTAAAAAATGTGTAATTCCTATAGAGAACCGTGAAAATTGAGGTAGTGAGATCGGGGTAAGATAACGGTTTGGAAAATGGTTTTTCCAAACCATGTGGGAACCTAGGTGTAACAATGAAAAGTGGAATAAAGGGAAGAACATGGTTGAAACATGGTTCGTCTAACTATGTGATCCAACCATGTGAGTGGTTTTTAGAGATAGTGGATGGCACACGGTTTTCCAAACCATGAAATCCCACTGTGCACGGTTAATTTTTAGATCTTAAAAAAATTGACCTCACATTGATTTACTCTTAAACATATTTTTTTACTTATTTGGAGCCTAACTCAGTTTTATATCGTCCCAAAGGCTGTGGAGACTCTCTCATTCAATTAGAGAGTGATCTATTGGAAAATATTGGTGTGTAGTAGGCCGGATTACTTTGTAAGTCTCAGTTATTAGTGGTTTTCCTTAGATCTATTCTCCTTCCCTCTCTTATATTCATAGATCTAGTCTATTGGGGATAGATCTATGATATTTGGTTCTAATATTAATGATATGTGGATGTGTTAATGTTAGGGAATAAGATCTTATGTAGGTTTTTGGAAATTCAACCCAGTTTTATTTAAGAATTTGGGTCATTCTTTATTTTGGTCATAGTTTCCAAGGTAGGTGGCCTCACTCTCAACTCTTATTATTATAACCTGAAGAATTAGTTTCAATTTTTTTCAATTTCTTGAAATTTATTGTGAAATTTTTATGCAAATATTGGTATAAACCTCCTTTAGTGATGGTTTTTGGAATTATGGAATTGTTGGTCAAAGTGATTTATTAAATGATTTTAAAATGGTGATTTTAAAAATGGTTTTTTGGCTTGATTCATGCGAAAATGTTTTGTGGAAAGTTTTTCAATAAAGATATTTTTTTATTGAAATGATTTGGAAAAATTGTTTTGGAATGGTTTTGGCATAATTGGATGGTGTGTGTTCATTTTCATTGATGTGACCCTATGGAAGGGGAATGTACCATTGGGGCACTGGTATATGGTTACCCTATGATGACTTGGTATATCAATGATAAAATTCTCATGAGTATGGAACTATCACTTGGGCATGCACGTGTGGATATTTGGATATGTATATATGTGGAATGAAATGGATTTTTCCAAAATGAGATTTAAGAGATGGTTTTACATAATTTTTTGGGTTTCTTTCCTTAGAATCTATTTTGTTTGGAAAACTATTTTGGTGAAAACTGCTTTTCTTTGATATAAAACTCTTAAAATGTTTTAAAAAAAGTTTTATATAAATTGTATTAAATAAATGTGCTAACATGTTATGTCCTAGTGGTGTGAGTAGGAAATTCATTTGGGAAAAACCTACCGAGTTTCATTACTCACTCCCTACTTTGTAACTTCGATACTTCTTCATAAATCATTTATTGAGACACATGTAAAAGTAAAGTATCCCATTTCTATAGTGATTCATCATGATACTTTGGGATGTATTATGGATTTGGAGCATGTAGCATGTTGGGAGCTATGGAGTTATGTCTTTGGAGTCTTTGAGATTTGTGGTTTAATGTTATACTTTGGTAATCTGATATTGGTTATGGTTTAGTTTGGTGTTGTTTCCTTTTTTTTATTACTTTCAATTATATTACATTGTTATCATGCATCACATAGGGGTTTTGGTAATGGTACACTTGGTTGTGGTTGTTTTTATTTTTGAAGGTAAAATCATCCCCCAATGGTATTGAAGCCCTTGGAATTTATTACCATCCTTTGGCATCTTCGGGATATTGCCTAAGGCTAATCAGTAATTCTGCCTTGACTCAAGACAATGAGGAGGTGAGGGATGTTACAAATGATATCAGTTTGTTCGATCCTTGGGCATCATTTGTGTCAGTCTTGGAGTTGAAAATTCATTTTGTTTTATTTCTTTAGTTGGGATGGAAGCAAGGAGTAGTATTTTCGAAACTTGAAATGTAGAGTATAAAAATACATAGCTAACCTATTTTTCTGAACTTCAATTTACCAAGGGGTTGGGTAGATAAGTTTTTTGGAAACACTTATATGGGTTGTAATCTCATTGTCATGGGTTTATCAAATGGGAATATCATGAAATGAATTGTAGAAATGGCTTCCCATTAAGAGTGAATATTTCATTTTGAGTAATGATTTATGATGTGGTGAAAACATATAGATTTTTGAAAAATGTTGGAATTTTTTAAAATGTGATACATTAAAATGCCATTGTAGTGGTATTTTTAAAATTTTCTGATTTTCAAGAATCATGGTGAAATTTTTAAAAATGATATGGAAGTTGATAAATGTTGATTTTGGGAAAGCCTTGTTTTAATAGTTGTGATATGTTAAATATGAAACTGTTAAGCCTCCAGTTTCTAGAGAGAGACTTATGGAATATGTTGTGCTTATAGAAAATGGAACCTGGTAGGCATCGTAGAAACCAAACGGAAGAGGATATTGAGAATGTGGTTACACTTGAGCCATAGGTGAACCAAAAGCTATTTCATAGTATAGTTCAAGTCATTCAGGCTATAGATAGAGGGAATGGGTGGGATGAACAAAGTAAAGTGGATCATTCCATTCAATTCTATAAGCATAATCCACCCATATTTTTGGTTGATTCAGAAATAGAGAAGGCACAAGGGTGGATTAATAGTATCAATCGAACCTTTGATTTCTTAAGAACCCTAATAGAGCTGAAAGTTAAGTTGGATAACGGTGGTATTTATCTGTTCAGGCTAAATTAGACTAATGAATTGCTTTAGAGGATTTTGAATAATTGTTTGACAAAAAATTATATCCTCATACATTCATAATTTCAATAATGATAAACTTTTTCAACTTGAATCATAAGAATCTGTCAGTGAAAAAGTATAGGAATAAGTTTTTGAATTTAGTCTGATTTGCACCTGAAGTCACTGTAAGTGCATCCTTGAAGGCATGAATTTTTTAAATCAGGGCTAAGGCAGGAGATTCTCTTAAAGATTTCTATGCTTTGTATAACAGATTATATTGAGATGGACAATATAGATATGGTGGTAGAGAGGGAAATATTAGGTAGTATTGGTGGAGGAAGCATATTGATATCTATGGTAAATGGTGGGAACTCTAATACTAGGAACGAGTGGAAGAGGGAAACCTATTTCCAAGGTAGTGGGATGACTCAAAATCAAATGGTTAGATCATTGAATCTTCCTCCAAAACCCACAAGTAAATATGAATGTTTTTAATGTGGTTCATTCGACCACATGATTATATACTGTATGAAAAAACCTATATCATGCCATAATTTCAACCAAATGGGGAATATTCAATGCTTTTGTCACAATACTCTAAGTTCATGTGTTTGAGACACATATCATGTTTTGTGGATGTTGTATGATTTGCAAAGATAAGGGAAGAAGAATACTTCTCATTAGTAGAATAGAGATAGTCATGATGAATCCAGGAATACCATGACTCTTTATAAAAGGAAATCTAAATAGGGAAATAAAGAACAAAGTGCGGTGAGTAAGAAATTATATGGGTCTAAGCAAGTTATTGTGGATGATAAATATGGACCATCGACAGTGAGAGGTATGATTTTTTATATTATACCCTTATTAAATCCTTTTTTTAAATAGGTTCATCCCATTTATTTATTTCTTTTCAGGTTTTTGAGTTTTTGGGTTTAAATTTTGAAATGATACCTTCTGTTTTGAAACTTTAAACTCCTCTTGGTCAAAGAGAATATCGAGACTTTATGTATAGAATTTCTTGCATAATTGTTGATGAAACTGAGTTGATATAGAATTTATATGTATTTTAGATAGATTTATATGACATATTCATGTGTGTATATTAGTTTACTATGTTCAAATATCACATCCATTGTTATACTGATGGGTTAGTTTTACGACTGATGATAGCAGAGAGCATATCTTTAGAGGAGAAAGGAATGTGAAGGAATTTATAATGGGATTGTTGGCACCTACAGTTGGAATGATCATGTACCCGTTTGTATATTTGACTTTTCAATCGATGGAATGGATTTTGAAAAGTAGTTTTTTGGCAGTTGTTGATAATTTTTAGGATGTTTTTTCAGAAACTTTCATAGGTTTTCCACACATAAGAGAAGTAGAGTTTATGATTGATCTCATCCTAGGGACTAGTAATATTTTCCTTTCATATTATCATATGGAACTAAAATAATTAATGGAATTGAAAGTGAAATTTTAAGAGATGGAAAGAAATGTTTTCATTCATCTTAGCACATGTTTGTGGGTAGTACCAGTCTTGGTTGTAAAAAAACATATAGAACTTTTCAACTTTGTGTCGATTATCATAATCTTGACCAAGTTACGATAAATAATTAGTATCTACTTCCACACATAGATGATATGTTCGATCAATTTAGGGGATCCCATTGGTTCTCAAAAATTTAATTTTGATCAGGATATCACCAATTATAGGTTCAGAAGGAGGATATTCCAAAGATAGATTTTAGGAGTAGATATATCCATTATGAATATGTGGTTATGCCTTTTGGTCTTACGAATGCACCAGAAGTCTTTATGGCATTGACGAATCATATATTTTAGTGATGTATGAATTATTTTGTGTTAGTGTTTATGGATGAAATATTTTTTTATTCAAGGACAAGGAATGAGCATGAGAAACACTTGGAAAAAGTGTTAGGAATTTTGTGGGATCATCGTATGTATGAAAAATTATCAAAGTGAATTTTTTGGATATAAGAGGTATGTTTCCTTGTCCATGTAATCCCTGAAAGAGGTGTTTCTATGGATCTAGAGAATATAGAAGTTTTTATATCATAGAAATCACTAGAGAATGTCTTTGAGATACATATTTTTCTTAGTTTAGCTCATTATTACCAACATTTTGTTCATGATTTTTCATGACAAGCTTCACCTATGATAAATTTGACAATGAAAATTTTTTCATTCTAATGGAATGGTGAATGTCATAATTATTTTCAAGAGCTTAAAGTTATCCTTACATTATCACTAATCTTGATTTTTCTAGAATCAATATAAGGGTACGTGGTGTATTGTGATGCTTCGAGATCTAGGTTGGGATATATTCTCATGTAGGCATATCATGTTGATTATTATGGATCATTCGAGTTATGGTTTCATGAGAAGAACAAATCAACGAATGATTTGGAGTTAGATACTATATTAAATGATTTTAATACATGTAATCATTACCTATTTGGTGAGAAATTTGAATTTTTTATGGATTATAAGATTTTGAAACACATTTTATCACAAATGTATTTTAATATGAGAGAAAGAAGATAGATATAGTATCTATAAATGTTTGACTTTTACTTGATGTATATACCGGTTAAATAAAATATAGTGGAAGATATATTAAGAAGAATGTAATATGGGTAGTTGGATAAAGAGGATTAAGATCAATAGTATTTTATATCAGTCATATCCAATATGAATTTGGTATATGAAGACCGATGTAATGTTTTAGTTTTCTTTATAGTTTATCTTCTTTCTGATTTGATTGATATAGTTAAAGAGGCATAGACATTCAATTCAGAATGTGTTTCTTTGATATTAAAATGAAATGTTGGGAATATAGAAGATGTATCGGGAACTAAAATCACAATTTTAGTGGGTCAGTATGAAAAGGAAGGTGGTTGTGTTTGTTTCAAAATGCTTTACATGTCATCAGGTTAAGGCAGAGCATCCATGACCAGTAGGTATGTTGAAGTCTTTACCTATTCCAATTTGGAAATGGGAATAGATATCCATTGATTTTGTAACAGGTCTCCCAATAATGGTTTAGAAACATGATTCCATATGGGTGATAGTGGATTAGCTCACCAATTCAGTACATTTAATCCTTATTCATTAATCTCATACGGTGGATGACATGTCAAAAATCTATATCTGAGAAGTGGTAAATAGGCATGGTGTACTAGTTTTGATATTTTCAAACCAAGATCTAAGGTTTAAATATCTTTTCTGGGAATCCTTATAGTAATCCCTTAGGAATCAGTTGAAAATTTGTATGATATATCATCCTCAGATGCATGGAAAATCCAAAAAGATGATACAAATGTTGGAAGACATTATTTGGAGTTGTGTAATGGATTTTAGTGGCTCATGGGAGGAGAACATACTGTTATTGGAGTTCTCATATAACAATATTTATCAGGTCCCAGTACATATGGATCCTTTTGAATCATTTTATGGTATTCCTTGTTGTTCTTCACTTTTTTGGGTAGAAATATGTGAGATTCACTGGTTGGGAGGATCCTTTTACAAGATACAACGAAGAAGATTCACTTGATCAGGAAATTGATGGATATGGAACATAGTTATCAAAAATCATATGTAGATCATCATTTATGGTCGTTGTCATTCAAGGTGAGTGATAATGTGTTATTGAGAATTTCTCAAAGTATTAGGAATCATCATTTTGGTAATTTGGGAGAGTTATCTCATCAATACATATTCCCTTTTGAGATACATGAACGGGTTGGTGAGTTGGCATATTAGTTTCACTTTCCACCATGGTTCAGTGCATTGCATAATGTGTCTCATGTATCTTAGTTAAAAAAGTATCTTCCTAATCCTAAACATATGATTCAATGGGATCAGGTTGACCTAGATCTTGATAATTCATTGGAGCATGTGCCATTGCAGATTATAGAAAAGCATGGGAATGTATTGCACAAGAAAAGCATCAGTATATTGTGAGTTTTTTTGGAAATGTGGTCAGATTCAGGAAGAAACTTGGGAGTGGGAGAAATAAATGGTTGAGAAATAGCCCAAAATATTTCATGAAAATTTTGGTTGTCTAATTTTTTTGGATGTAAATTCTAAAGGTTGGTAGAAATTAGCACCCCTGGTTTCAAGTTAGTAACCCTTTCTTTATGTATTTTAAATACATAAAGTATTTGGATGAATTTTTGGAGAGTTTGGAGGAATTTTGGAATGTTTTTAGGGATTTTCTATAGGTTCACGATTTGATCATGGTTAGTACAAACCATGAAACTCCTATAGAGAACCATGAAAAGTGATGCAGTGGTCTCTCAGTAGGCACACAATTTGGCCAAATTGTGTGGACACCTAGGATTAACCATGAAAATTTTAATAGAAGTAAAAATATAGTTGGAACAAGGTTTTTATAACTGTATGAGGAAACCATGAAAGGTGTGTTTGGAGGTAGTGTTTGGCACAAGGTTGGTAACCGGTTTTCCTAACTGTGTGAGCCAACCGTGCGTGGTTAATTTCTAGATCCAAAAAAAAGTTCATATCACTCAAATTTACTCCTAAACATATTTTTTCACTTATTTTGACCCTAACTCGGTTTTCTCTCCTCTAAAAGTCTTTGAAGACCCTCCCCTTTAATCCGAGAGAAATTAGTGGGAAAATCTTGGTGTGTAGAAGCCAATATTTCTTGGTACGTCTCTGTTATTTTCGGTTTTCCTTATATATTTTCTTCTTTACTCTCTTAGATTCAAAGATCAAGTCCATTGGAAGTATATATATGATATTTTATTTCAATCATGACAATATATGGTTATATTGATGTTAGGTAACAAGATCTAAGGTGGGTTTTTGGAGATTCAACCTGGTTTTGTGGAAGAATTCATGTCATTATTCGTTTTGGCCTAAGTTTCTAGGGTAGGTGGCTTCACTATTGACTTCTCTTTTTAGAACATAAAGGTTCAGTTTCAAATATTTTGAATTTATTGAAATTAATTGTGAAATTATTGTGCAAATATTAGTATAAATGTTCTTTAGTGATGCTTTTTGGAATTATTAAATTATAGAATTTTGTGAAAAGTGCATTGTTAAATTATTTTAAAATTATGATTTTGAAAAATAGTTTTTTGGTTTGATTCATGGGAAAATGTTTTGTGAAAATGTTTTCAATAAATATGTTGTTTTTTAAATGGTTTATTATAATTTTTTTGTCATGGTTTTGGCATAATTGGTTGGTGTGTATTCATTTGCATTAATGTGACCCTATGGAAGGGGAGTGTTCTATTACGGTACTGGTATATGGTTACCTTGTAATGACTTAATAGATCAAAGAGAAACCACTCATCTGTATAAAACTATCACATGGTCATGCTTGTGCAGATATGTGGATATATGGATATGTAGAATTAAATGGGTTATGAGAAAATGGTATTTGAGAAATGGTTTTATATAATTTTTTGGGTTTCTTTCCTAGAGACTATTTTGGTTTGAAAACTGTTTTGGTGTTAAACCAGTTGGATTTGATAAAAAACTATTAAAATATTTTAAATCATTTTATATAAATTGTTTTATATAAATTTTCTAATATTCTATATCTTAGTGTAATGAGTAGTGAATTCATTTGGGGAAAATCTACTGAGTTTTAATACTAACTCCATGATTTGGAACTTTAGTGATTTTGTAGATATTGTTTATCAAGACACATGTAAATTCAAAGTATCTCATTTCTTTAGGGATGCATCATGATACTTTGGACATTATTTTGGAATTGGAGTATAGAGCATGTTGGGAGCTTTGGATTTATGTCTTTAGAGTCTTTAATATTTGTGTTTTAGTCTTTTTTTTTTGGTACTATGATATTGGTCAAGGTATATTTTGGTATTTTTTTCATTTTTGGTATTACTTTGAGTTATATTACATTTTTATCATGCATAATATAGTGGTTTTTGTTATGGTATGATTGGTTGTGGTTGTTTTATTTTTCAAATGGAAAATCATCCCCCAATGGTATTGAACACCTTGGCATTTATTATCAGCATTTGGAATCTTGGGGTTGTTTCATAAGGCCAAGTTGAAATTCTTCCTCCACTCAAGCTGATTAGGAGGCGTGGGAAGTTACACAGACTTAACCTTAGGATTCTTACTAAGGCTTTCTCATCCTAGTTTCTAATGTTTACTAATCCTCTGCTCTGATACAAACTACAACAACCCAAAATTTACATATATATACATTACATCATTTTTGTAGAATATTTCATACATTACACGAACACACTAAAAAATACCATATTATTTTTGTTCCTTTGGAAACATAGAAACATAAAAAAACTAGTTCATAATATATCTAGATCTTCTCACACATATTTCTTCATAACTAGAACCCTTTTTATATATCATAATTAATTCCTTCCTTCATATCCTGGGGGGAAAGAAACATAAGAGATGGGTGAGATCAGATTCTCATTAAGGGTAACCATGGGAAAGATTATTCCTAACATAAACATAAAGTTATAAGAATATGAACATAACATTTGAAAATTATACCCTGAATATAAAAGATCATAATATTGAGCCAAAGAATAAATTACAAAAATTCATAAGACATGAATCATAAAATAATCACTTGGCATAAAACATGGAATTGTGGAAAACAAACAAGCATATAAAATCATTTTCTTAGTTTTCAAGGATCATTTCCAAGACTATCATAGTTTATTGGGTTCACTCTCCATTCCATTATAGTATTCAAGGTCCACTCCCAAGATTATTATGGTGGACAAAGTTTTTAACTGAACCAATTTCACTTCCCATTCTAATCCTGTCATAACTAAGTTAAATCCCCATTCTAGCCCTATCAATATCATGAGATACAATATCATTACCTAATGCATTGGAGGGAGATATTGGTCCCACCTATCAAATAATGAAAACCATACATATATGTGTCAAACGAGCATAAATCATTCATCATAAACATAAACCAAGAATATAAAGAATAAGGATGGTATCCTTGAATCATAACCCTAGTAAATCATAAGTAACATCAAATAATGTTATCTTATATGGAAAATGGTTTTGAAAGATCATTTGAAATAATTATTGAGGAAAATATCCTTTACAATTTTGAAATCAAATGTTTTTTAAATCATAAAAAAATTAGAAAACATTTTATTTGAAAATAAACTTTAAAGATTATAATGGAATATTTTAAAACCATTTTAAACACATGAAATATTTATTAAATCCATATCCATGAAAATTCTTAAAAGATCATTTAAAAAATTGAAAATTTTTGTAGAAACCATGGTTTTTGAATTAAAAAAATCAGATGAAGAGAGAATGACATCTCATAAAGATTAAAATATCATGAAAAAATATATTCATGATACAAAATTTCAAAGGTAATTATACACACATCATAAAATAATATATTTTAATAACATAATGTGTGACTTGAATAAGGAAAATGGAGATAAATTTACATTACTGATTTGGTAACGTTTGAAATATAACCCCTATGAAAGAGAGATCATAAAATAGATTTGTAAATATACATAAATTTAACAATAAGTATCATATAATATATTCATATATAATATATACACCACACAAAAGAAATTATTGATGAATATGGAAAAAGTATCGCAGAAATAAAAATGAGACTAAAAATCTCCTTAACTTAAGTCTTGAATTCCTTCATAGGAATCCAAAACTCATGTATAATAAATATAAGTTTATTATATATCTATCAAATAACCATATTAATATATATCCTACCATATATGATTTTTTTAACTTTATATTATCCATTTATTAAAAATCTCATGTTAAAGTTACATTTTGGGCAACAACCGCTTTGTTTTTTATACCTATTTTGAATTTTTATTTTTGGCCCTCTTACTTTGATTATGATTTTATCATATATATAATGAGAAAAAAGATATAAATATCATATATATTCATTATATATTTATTTATTGTGATTCATAAAATTTATAGGTAGAAAATAAAATACATTGTTCATGGAGACGGTAGGTCATACGTACGCATAAACAATGTTTTCATTGTTTTATCGGATTGAAATAAAGAAAATTATATTATATATTTTCATTTTATAATAAATTTTATTTCATATATATCAAATATTTTTATTAAAAACATCATTTATACATTCCATGTAAATCATTAATGAGTTAAATCGCTTCGCGAGGCGGTAGTCCGCCGTACACATGAATGATGTTATCATATTCTCACAAAATGGAAAGCCTGAAGGTATGTGTTATAGGAAAATTAAAACTCATAATAAAAAAATTAAAATAATATATATCATATATGAACTATAAATATATAATTATTCTCAACCTTGAAATGTGGTAATGGAAGAACGAACGACATTTGTTTATGAGGCGATAGTCTGTCGTACACAAGAACGATGATTGTGTATCCCATTTGATGAAGGTGTGTGAAGGTGTCATTAGTAACCTTAAAATAACAACATGTAAGTATATTTTGGATACTTAGGATATTATATATTCTTTATATAAGAATAATTTAAATAAGTATGAAAATAATTAAAACATAAATACTTTATTAAAAATGATACCTCTTCTTCGAACAATTTCTTTTTCTCAACACCTTAATACCACTAAGGGTGGTGTTATTCCTAAAATTAGAGACCTATAATGTGGGTAGGGATTATAGTAAAGGATTTTGGTAGAGTTTTTCTAAACCAAAAAGGTTTTTAAGTGTGAATAAAAGAGAAGAATAAGGGTCCTTTATAGGAGAAGGGAGGGGCACTATTTTAATTTCTCAAACTAATAAACTAATATGAATTAATATACAATTCAAAATATATAAAAGGTGAGTAATTTAAAATATAGGATGAGTATAAGTTTAAATAATCTCATAAAATAATTTTTTTACAAGTTTAGGTCTATTTATTACCCTCATCATTTAGTTTCAACCCTTATTTAACCTATTTAAATTTTACTGTGACAACATGGAGTTTTTCTCTTTTAGGGTTAATATAGTTACTATAAAATAATAAAAGAACCATAAATGGATATTGTATAAAAATTTTAACATTATAAAAATAATTTTAATAATTTTTTTATTTTTTATTAATTTTATATAATTTAATAAAATGTTATTTATTTTAAAATATCATTAATGTTAATTTTGATTCTATTCATTACATTGACTTTTAAAAATATCATAAAAGTAAAATAAATTCAAAATAATAATTTAATACAATGATGACATGTCAACATAATCTATAAAATTATTTTATCACATTAATTATATCAAATTATATTTATTTTGATATTTTTATTAACATTTATTTGATGTTTCCATTAATAAAATAATTATTGCATCACTATTGTGAAAGCATTTAAGGTAATTATTTCTTCCCTAAAAATAAAAAAAAAATTACCATAGTGAAGAAAAATATATTCAATTTAAAATGAATCTATATAGTGTAAAATATATTTCATATAACCCCTTATTAAAAAATTTAATTATTAATAATATGATTGGGATATCTTTGTCTTTTCTTTAAATAAAATATTATAAATATTATAATCAATTATAAATGGAAACATAAGGCCATACATTCTAACCTTGAGTTATTATAGATGAAATATTTTCATCTAATAAAATTGGTTAAAGTGTTAGTGTCATTTTATAATCCTTATAATATTCTTTTTACCCTTTATTACTTGATTTTTACCAGATTTACCCTTTACTGTGGAAACAAAAATTAAAAAAATTACTTTTCATATTCGCCAAAAAATAAAAGGTGCCTATTTTCTAAATTTGGAACTTATGAAACCAGATATGGAATCCATTTTTTAAAATTCAATTCAAATCATTTTCAAAAATTAATTTAAAATTATTCATGGAGACGAGCCGAAACAACAGGTTTTTAAAGTAAAAAATTTTAAATGTTTGAAATGTTTTTACATACAATTTCAATGTAAAATTGATTTAAATGAACCAAATTGGATTTATTAATATATAATTGAACTATTTATACTTTAAAACAAATTCAAAATATAATTTATATATATAAATAATTTAGAAAAAATTTAGTTTTCAATTAAAATATAGTATTTTTCACTATTCATAAAAAGAAACTTATCAGAAAAATATAAAAAATTCATCAAAAGTAAATTTTGATATTTATATTTAAATAATGAAGTTTATTTTTTGAAATAAAATTTATAAAAGTGTAAAAAGTTAGTTTTAAAACAAGTGTGCCATCAAAAGGTGGTAAAATTGGGTTTTAGAAAAATATAGTTTTTAAGTGTAAAACTGGATTTATTATTATCCAATAAAAATATATTGGTTGAATTTAAAAAAAAATTAATAAACATGTGAAAAAATAATAGTGTCATTCCTATTCATACTCTCCAATATAATGGTTAGGTTATATCTACCATATTAAATAATAATATTTAGTTATTTTTTAAGCACATTGTGGAATATCAATATGATATTGAACATAGTGTTTTCTTTTAAAAATATTAGGATGTTATAATTAGACCATATCCTTGATGAAAATATTACCCACTTGGAGGGATATATTTTCTTTCTAAGTACCATCATATTCCATTCATTCGGCCATATTTCTAACAAAACCATACTTCATCCCAGTAGTCCATACTCTTGCTAGACAAAAAAACCCAAACCTAATATGACTATATTCCTTGTGAATATAAACACTATTGGTCCATATTTCCTTAAAGTTTAACTGCAAAGGGCCACTCATACTTAAATCCCACACTAGCCTTTTCATTCAACTATAAGTCCATTCTACATGACTTTAAATAGCTTGGAATTAGTTCTTATAACATGACATTAAAAGGTATGACATGCCCTATAAATGACATTAAACTATGTGGGTTTTTATTCCATTTTTAGGGAAATTTAGGAATCTACTACATGGGAATAATCCCAACTCCATGACAACCATCACCTCTATTTATGGTGATAAATTTCATAGTTCCCAACTATTTGTCTTTGAACTTTAGTATCATGAATTAATAATCCCTAATTATTAAATTAAATATGGAGAGCCTTTAATACACCCAGATGTTCTCATTGATACATGTTTTAAACCCATTTTTAGTATTGGGGTAGCGAGTCTTTAGATGGAATTTGGGAAGGATTCACAAAAAACATCATAAATCAATGAGAGAGTCATAAAGTTGGAAATATTTCCCCTCAAAATGGTGAGATAATACCGACCTACCATCCCCTCAACTAAGTTTCATTCCTAATAACCACTTGTAAGAAACCCCCATGACCACCTAACATTGGAATGAAGGTCGACAAATATGTTTAATCAAAACTATCAGGGATGTGGGAGCATGTCAAAAGTTTCCATATGAAATAAAATAGTGAATACTATGTGAAACCCCCAACTATAAAAAACCATTCATATATGAAAAAGGAACAATTTTCAATTAGCTTTTAGCTTCACCTTCCACCAGAAGTTTCCATTAAAAAATAGTGAACCTAATATGAATCCTTCATCCATACTCATCCTTTCAAGACCAAGGATTATGCCATTTTAAATTCCATTTTTTTCACACAAAAAAATGGTAAACCTGAGGTAA
The DNA here is from genome assembly GCA_963277665.1 of Viscum album. Lineage (NCBI taxonomy): Eukaryota > Viridiplantae > Streptophyta > Magnoliopsida > Santalales > Viscaceae > Viscum > Viscum album. The sequence continues at coordinate 68,658,129 of OY728158.1, forward strand.
ATGTCTCATTAAACAAAATAATTTATTTATCTTTATCCCATGATAGTGATCAATTAATAATAAACTCTTACTTATGAAACAGAAATGATGATTTTCTTGTTTGTGTTTATAATTATTTAGATGACTCCTTGGACCAAATCCCAATCCAATCCAAATTGATGACACCATTCAATTGAAAACAAAATCCATGGTTATTCCCCTAGTTATTCCCACATGGATAATAGTATTCTTTCATACATGTAATATCTCCACAAACAAGTCATGAATGTTCTTGTGATAGAATACTATCTCAATGGTGTTATCCCCAATTTAGAGTCTATGTTAGAGAACCTATAAGTTTAAATCCTTATAGGTCATCTCTATAGTAGAGTAAGACTACAATAAAGATGGATATTATTGGGACTATCATAAATCACTTCATAACCCTCTCCCTAGAGAGATAAAATTCTTACCTCCATTATCTTAGGGAGTTGGAAGAGGATTCCCTCTGCAACTTTTAAACTATCTAGGTGCCTCATAGGAGTTATCCTACTGAGTGCCACCCCTGCCATAATAGCATGACCCATACTCCTTAGAAAATTGTGGAGGGAACCACCTAGAAGGTCTTGGATTCAGTCGCCCAGGACTGTATACCCAGGAGATCTCATTTGGGATGCTAAGTTACCAAATTTTGGGAATGGGATCATATACCCATTCACATAGAATAATTACATCAACACTTTATGGAGGAAACAGAACATAAGTATTATATCCCAGCTCATGCTCACTAATTCTAATAGCATACTTTGGTAGTAGCTGGAGGAATAAGCCTACATATATCAAAATCCATTCAAGTGTAGGTTTGAATTCTTGCACTCTCAATTGAAGGCTATTGGCATATATTGGTGGAGAATAAAAGATTTAAAGTGGACTTATATACTTAATATCACTAAGTAGTGGACTCATATCCCCATTCTTACCATATAATCCCATTAGTATATCCCAGAATTAATGGAGGGGTAGGTTCATATCCCTACCCACGACTTGTAAAGTTTCCAATATATTCTAGTACTGGAAAAATTAGAGGAATCCCGCCAGAATATTGTAGTATCCAATTGGGGAAAGGTTCATATTCTTACCCCCATAAATGTTGAAGTGGTTCATCAACTTATATTATAAGAAAAATAATATTGGGATTATATTCCCTCTCATGTTCAAGATGGTCATCAAAATACTCTAGTGAGGGATGAAGATCAGGATTAGGATTATATTTCTATTCCAAATGGATTTGGTTAGTATATTCTGATAACCACTTTAGGTAAGGCCCATATTCCTGCAAAAACTACTACAAATCATCAGCATACTCCCATAAACTTTTAGGAGAATTACTATATTCCCATTAGACCTTAATACAATTAGACCTAATGAAATATCTTTAAATTATATAGGAGGTGGTCCCATTTCCCTACCCACTATGAAGAGACCCACCAAAAAATTATGATGGCCATTAAATGGTAGTCTTATATTCCTACCCATACTCAAACACTCGACTGTATATTTTTAAAGTAACATAAGAGTCACATGGGGATACTCCTATCTATAAAGGATGCTATTTATATTTATCAGATTCAACTTCTCGATAAAGAATATTAAAAGAAAAATATCATCATATGAAACACACAACTCAAGAGAAAGATCATACTTCTACTCTGAAAGACGTTGATTTTTATAAGGATTTACATCATCTTTTTCTAGTATCCCTAGAATATTATAACTCCTCATCAGAAAGGGGAATCATATGATGTTGTGAAGGTCCTCCCTATAGTACTATAATCATCAATTTTGGTGGTTCTCCATAGAATGTTCATCATGAATGTCCACTTATTGAAGACATAAATATTGATCATGATAACTCCTCTCAAGGTGGGATATATAAAAATCCTCATCATAGCTAGAAGATCGATTTACAAGAAGGTCCTCCCCTTTCTAGTTCATCAGGAACCATCCACCATGATGTTTATCCCCATGAAACCCACTACAAATATCCTTCTCTCAATGTCACCTCACTCCAAAATAAAGGTCCTCCCCTTATCAATGTTACCCTAAAGTTGAAATCATATCTATAGATACTTAAATGTTCATGGACCATTACATCAGGTACCTTCTAATTAACTAGTGGTTTCATATCTCAACCACAATATAGTATGATTAAATAGTCATTATCTGGTCCATCTTTTAGATGATCATCCCCTGATGTAATTAAAGAGATCTCAAATAGTCCCACTCTTATTTATAAGGAAGACAGAAGATAACCTTGTTGGTAAGATGAAATAGAGGAATATTTTTCCAATGATGAGAAAAATGATTTAATCATGAGAAAATAACAAGCTGAGAGAAACATTGCAGTTTTTTCTATCCCATGGCCACTACTAAGTATGAATTTCCAAAATCTGAGACATAATAATATAGATATTATATTTTTATAAATCGGTGGATAAATTATTTCCATTTTAAGGTGAAAAATTTATTTTACGGGGAGTATTCCATCCATGTTAAGACTATCAGAGACCTCTTACATTAGATTTACTTGGATTCCCCCTTAAGTTGAATGACACCCAAATTTAGGTATAAAAGACCAAGAACCCCAACATACTTACCTTACTAACTTTATATATTTATGTCAGTTAGTCATTGATGCACCTTATAGTGTACATATTAGAGGATGTGGATAACATGGATCATTTTATTTCACTATAATACTTTTAAAATATATTCCTTCTATAAGGGATATATGTAATATCATCGCCTTAGGAAAAACCTCAGGCTTGGGGTCAGTGTACATGGATTGGTCTCTTTAGTATAATCCCACTGCCTCCAAATCCTAAAAAATGATGCACCCAACGTGAGTGACAAATTGAGAAGTTGCTTCACCAGGCTACGAAAAAGGTTGAACAAGCTTCATGTTTGAGGATAGAAAACCCTCTAACAACATAAAAACCATTAGTATCCATAGGATCATACACAAAATGAGCCATTAATTCTTATTCTCACGCAAACACATGGAATATCAATAGGGAAATTGCAATAGATTCCACTATGATGATATGGGAGAAGCCTAATCCCAGTGTCCTGGGGGAATTTTCATACTTTTAACCACCTCCACAACCTATGGGTATATAAAAAATTCCCATTTAATTCAAGATATAGTGGTGGAATAGTCAAAGTAACCATAGTCTGTAGGGTTGGGGAAATTTATACCATCACCCCTCTTCTAATAAGGATTTTGGTCTTCACTATACTAGAATAATCATTAAAAATGAATTCTCCCTAGTTCCTCTCAAAAAGAGATACACCCTCTCTATTTAGGACATGTTGCATGTAGATAAGTAGGGATCCCTTAGGACCACCCTCTAAAAATAGCTTCTGGGGAGCACTAAAGAAGAAAGTTGAAAACTCACAGAGGTTGAAATGATAAAATTCATATCAAGGTGTACAAAAATTAATAATGTATCCTATCAATAGAAATATATATCTAGGACAACATATCTTTTTATCATTTAGAAAAATAATTGATTCCCACTGCATATTTTAATCAGTAAGTGTTATCAGTGTCGCCTCTACAGAAGAATCAGAATGAAATTAAAAATAAAGGATTAAGAAGAGGAATGTGATGACCATAATATTATTTTTAATAAAAAAATTCAATGAATGTGATTATACCCAGAACCAAAGAAAAACTCAAAATTTCAACGCTCTAATAAATATGTAATTTCCACCCACTCAGAAATATTTGGCTAAGGAAAAGGGAATAGGGGTACCACATCCCACCCACCAACTGAGGAGACCAAAAATCTATCTTTTGAGGAGAGTTTCATTCAATATGAGGCTAAATTAAAAAGACTAAAACAACTCAATGTTAATTTAATCAGGGGAAATATTTTTATTGACTATAATTATCTAGTGGAAGTCAATGTTTCACCTATGATATATATCTTACATGATAAATCTTATCAACCAATACAATAAATCCATAACAATATTATATGCTCGGGATATAGTTAGTTTTATATCTGATCCAAGAAGTCAAAAATTACCTATAATTCCCTCCTCCTGGGCTCCAAATAGATCCATGTAGGGTGGAATATTCCCAAAAAACTCCTGTTTCACATAAACAACAGACACGTGAAGTTCGACTGTATCATACCACACATGTTGCCTATACTAGAGTATCTACTCAACCAACTATCCCACCATAACTTCTTGACTCCATCAAGACTCTAAATACCCCACCAGAGTCTATGTAAGTGTGTTGAGTATTAGTAAATCTAGAAAATAAGTTGTACCTTGGTTGTGTGAATACAACTCATCCATCCGACTTTATAAATCAAACCTTTATAACATTTAATGGAACCAATAAACCATAGAATCACCTCTCACAGTTTTTATCTCTATATAGACCCATGATGATAAGACTCAAGAAATAAGATATAGAATAACTTAGATGCTTCATGAAAAATTTGTAAGGACCATATTTTGTCTGGTATAATAGTTTACTAGCTGGACCCATTACAAATTGGGAAGATCTACATTAGTAGTTTCTCTATCAGTTCATTTCAACACTAACAAAGTAAACATTCATTGATCTCTAAAATTTAAAGAATCATGATAATGATAGGGACTCTTACATTATCTTCAAATATAAAGTTATAATATATTCTCTCAATATGAAGCTCCAATGGGGTAAAATACTAAAGTTGTGTGTAGATAACATACATGATGAAATATTAACACCACTGATCTTATTGAAATATCCCAGTGGATTATGAGAGCTTGAAGTAGTTGTATAAATGATGGAGGAATCTCTTTGATGTAAAAATTAAAATCCTAAGCTAACATAAATACTTAGGGAATGTTAATTTATAAATAAAAAATGATTTCTGTTACACACAATCCAGTTCCAACACTATTACCAACACCTAAGACTATATATTATCATATGAAACCTCCCATAGAATGAAAATGGAAATAAAAACTCCCCAGTTGGGATTAGAGGAAGGACTAAAACTTTCCATCATTTGAGAACCAGAAGGAAAACTATATATTCTTTCTAAAGTGATAATGTTCTAGGATACTTTATTATAGCACTTGAAAATAATTTTCTCAAGTTACCATATCCAAAAAAACCCAATGAGTCTGGTTTCATTGAGTGTCCAGATTACAACCCCTTCCATAAAATTATTGGGAAGAACATCCAAGAGGGGTTTGTATTTAAATACACCCCTGGAGGATGGTTTCATATTGGAATTACAAGATAGGAAAAACTCTATTAGCCCATCCTATGTTTACATTCAAGACTTGGACAAGGGAATAAATTCCTAGTGGGAAAAGAAGGCCCATGGACCAAAATAATGATATCATAAAACAAATCATTTTATCCCTACCTGAGCTCTCGATCTTGGATGCCCTACACCTTTAAAAGGAGCTCCAAAAATCACTTTTTGGGGATTTCTTAATCCCTTAAGATTTTAAGGCTAAGATAGAAATAGTTGAGATCTACCATACTGAGACTAATCCCATGGTGGGCCACATAGTTAACTCTTTCACATAGAAATATATAGAGGCTTCCATATGGGGAAAATCATACCCTTATACATGTCCGACAATCTTGCTGGCATTTATATCCATAAATCCATTATTGAAAATATCTTTGAGTTCAACCTCATACTGATCTGAACTCTCTAATGTTTGGGTTTTGACGAGTCATATATGTATCCCTCTGATATTATGATCTAAGGCTATGATAATAATGAGAAAAAACTCTTGGTCAAATAAATATTAGATTCCATCTCGGGGACCTTGTCTCTAACTTTGAAATCATGGGAATTTGTTAGGGAATGACTTTCACTACTCTGTTAGAAAGATAATGGTTTCATCAACATGAATTAGTTCCTTCCTCAAACCACCAGTTCCTCATGAATTATATCAACGTAAAATTTAGAGTGTTTTATAGTGATAATAGTCCCTTTGAGTATATAGATGTAAGAATCTACAAAAGGGGAGGGAAACATCCAATGGAAGGCAATAATAATATAATTACCACCCCTAATGGATTATAAATAGTTCCTAACAACCCATTAGGTGAGATCTGGGATGAGTAAATTTTTATCGTTAATTAGGTAAAATAAATAATTATAGATATGAAAATTTACTGGGATTCTTGATCTATCCTAGTTACCCAGATAGCGTATGTGTTAGCCCAACAATTCAAGACAAAAGATGGGTGTAATTTCAATAAGAATAAAAATTCCCTTGATGAAGAAAACCCTCAAAAATCTTAAAGTTATAGAGACTTCATTGCATCATCACGTGTGGGACCCAAATATGTTTCTTCATTATCACCAGGATATAATAATTTCCTCAATTAATTCCTTTAATATTGAGATATCAGTGCAACATCATCACTTGATGATAGTATTGTATAAGGAAAAAATATTCCCAATGTCCCTGGTTGGGAGGTCTTCACACAAGACCTTCTGGAATGTATATAATAATCTTCTTTACTCTTATGAAATGGAACTTTTTCTATGCCTCCTACTACTGATGAAATCAAAACAAAATATTTTAAGTAATATGATCACATAGATAACCCTTGTAATGTCCTGAATTTTTATGAATGTATTGATCAATTTTTTCCAGTTAAAATACCTTTTTTATCTTGTTAAATGTTCCTGAAGGCCTAAGGAAGGTATCTAGAGAATCTAAAACTTTTTTTAGCATGAAGATCTATGTTTTGAAGGAAGAAATCTTGGAATATTATTTGAAAAAAATTGTGCCCTAGAACCCACATGGTTTGGCCAAACCATGCGAGGTGATTTGGATTTCCACAAGGGGTTCATGGTTGGACTAAACTGTGTGACCGAGGACACATGGTTTTGTGCTTTGTCTCAAATAGAAGACAGATATTTTTTATGGGCTTTATATAGTTAGTCTAACCATGAACTAGTAATGTGAGGGGTGGGTTCCCTTGGGTATTGTTGGCACATGGTTGGGATAATTGTAAGGATAAACCATGTTCCTCTTTGGTAGATTTATGATTTTTCCCTTACTCCCCTTTAGTTTATTTCTCTCCTTCTCCACTCATTTCTAAAAAATAGTAGCCCTACCCATGTGATCTATCCTCCTCAGGACTAAGCTAGTATTTTTTATTACTCCTTCATTCATGTTGGGAATCAACCATTGTTCGCTCATTGGATACCTCATTGTAACAGCTTCTATCCACTACATTCCTTTATTATTTTCTATCTCCCTCTTCTGTGATATTTTGGTTCGAGCACATTTGCCATATTTTCAGTGATTTTTTATTCTTAGGATTTCTTTTATTCTAGCTTAAATCTGATGATGAAAATGGATGAGGATTCATCTACCAACCTAAGGAAGGTGGTACAGTTATTTTCCCTAAAATTCTAGTTGAATTTTATAATACATCATTTTTCCATGTGATGGACTTCCAGTGTCACCTCCATAAAGTCTAATAAAATAAATTAATGGTTATTCTCGTGCATAGCAGGACCCTAACTACATATGAATCAATGTCATGGGGAGTTTTCCTCCGCATGATCCACCCCTAGGGGTGTTCCTATTTTAAAGGCTTATGATCCTTGGCCTTGAAACAAAATTTAATAGCTATTAATTGAGGTGTATGAATTTCCTTGTAATGAATGTATCGTAATGGGAATTGATGTAAGGAAAAATGATTAGACATGAGTTATACCCTTGTGTTTTATTCCATAACTTCCATTAATTTGATTAAATAAATAGGGAAACTTCATTAAATTATTATAGTTAATTCCTTTTTGATATGGTATGATTTCTTAATAATGAAACCATACCTTCACACCAAGATGAGGGTGATACAAGGATCTCGATTAAAGGATGCATTAGACAAGATTGTTTTGATTTATATTTAATAATTGTTATGGACTATAAATATTTTAATAGTGATGCTTGGATTTTTTATAGAATTCCTTATATGGGCTCACCGAGTGAATTAGTTACCTATACATGAGTGATATCAGTTCCCTAGTGGATTCAATTTGGATGGTCTTGGTGGAATGATGGTTATACCATTCCATGATCAATATTATATATCCTATGTGAGATAACTAGGATGAGCTCAGTGGGACATGATTTAAACCACATTGAGAGTGATACTTTGGATGCCTTTATGAATCACCTTGGATGGACTCTTACATTGTTGGGTATTTGTAGTTATCATGGTGATATACTTGGGTTCCTCTATATTGTTCACCTTGGATAGACCCAAGATGCTGATTTAATAAATTTATAGAGATTCCTCCTAAATAAATCCAAGAGTTCAAATTTATTAAATCAAAGGTCGCATCTGCCAAGCCAAATAACATTCTTGGGTTCAGTCCAAACTTGATGCTTTCCTTGTTGATAGGATCAGTTGTTCATCCTCTCATATATGTTGGATAACCTTAATACATCCATATTATATCTATATATGATGCCTTCCATTCAAAGATATCTATATTAGGCCAACTCAGGTAGTGTTGATCGGGTTTTCATGAGGAACCTGGTTCGAAGAGATTTATTTAATTGTTTATTTCTTCACATTTATTATTATTGGCACACCACTCACTTTATATGCACATACTAGATTGGTATAGACATTAATGGTGCTGGCCTACAGAGTTTATCACACAGCATATTCGGGCTAATGGTACCCAAATAGAATTCATCATTCTTTCTTCTAAAAGGGAATTCCCCTGTGTGGCCGTTTCAGAAGCATCCAGCTTCCGATTTTTCATTTTTAGTACTAGGATGAAGTATTGGGTAGAGGATCAAGCATGTGATCATGATTCTAGTGGAGATAGTTTTTTAGTCTTTTTGTATTTTTTGGCATGTGGTATATTCATGTTACCCTTATCTCCCATGTACTTTATTATTGTATAACTACATGACATGATCATCATTATTTTGGTATCTATTTATGATTTATCTTCCTCCTGTTGATTATATTTGATGATTTATTATTCTTATTATGCTACCTCTTATTTATTTATATTTTCACTACTTACCATTATTATTTACCAATGTGTTAAACTCTGATCAAGAGTACATAGTCTCCCCATGGACACACCCTAGTCTCTCGCTGCTAGTCGGCATCCTCTAGCGTATGGGGAGGTGCGCTTCAGGTCATGTGGTCAATCATCTTGGGGAACATCTTAGTGTATTCAGAGGTGGAATGATATAAAGTGGTATCAGAGGGATTTTTCATTTTTTTTATTATTGTTTTGGTATTATACAGAAGACTCATAACGTGTCATAATTTGGAAATGAGCCTATTCCTTGGAGTAGCTAACCCATATATAAGAGAAACCCAAATTATCTGGGATGTGTTATTTCTATTCTGGGTTCTCCCTATTATAGTTATACTAATTTCATTGTTGGGTGACACGCATACATTGTGACATTATTATTACTAATTTTATTACTATGAAATTCTTTTTCCTTGGCTTGGTATGGAAAGGAGGTTTCATCTCATATATCATAATAGGAACTTGAGGATCCAAATGTCATGCATTATTCCTTAAAATATTTATATCACTATATGCATTTCATGTATTGCTTGTGATTTTTGTGAGCACCTTGATTATTAAATTTGTAAATATTCTTATTTTTTTTACAAGGATAATGTAATTGGATTAATTTAAGTAATTTCATCAATCTAAATGGTTTTTTGTATAGATTGGTGATGGAACCTTAATTAACCAATTATGCCACATTTGATCCATGAACCACTAGTTCTATGGGATGAAGTACTATTTGATTTAATTATTAAATATCAATTTTAATTTATGAATCATGTGATTCTATAAATTGGGAATGGTATTTTATTCAATAAAATCATTATACATGGCCTTTTACATTCTGATATCAGATGTAAAGGTAATGACGTAGTTACTTGACATACCAATTGAAATTTATAAAGAGTAAGGGACTTTAAAAATTAGGAATGGTGATGTATTTAATAGGACTGTGATATTTATATGCATATAAATAAGAATGAACTTAAATAATTTTATATTTTAAAATGAAATGGGTAATACAAAATGGGGATACCAATTGAAATGTAAAGGGTTTTTTCCTCTATACCTTTCAATTAAAACTCCATATATCAAAACATTTGTCATGTGTTATGAGGACTTGAACTTTACCCGACCTTATTAGTGGGTATTAGGTAGCGCATCTTGTGATCCATTATGATACTTCTTATCACCTAGACCTAGTTTTAGAAGTTGTAAGAGAAGTGTGACTCGCTTATAAGAAGTCCACATACCTTTACTTTCCTTTTATCATTTATTCTATTTGTTGTTAATTTCTATATGAGGTGTGCACTTAAAAATTATAGAGCTATGCCACCACAATGTCCTCAAGTCATGTTCCATGAGGGAGGAAATGACTATGCTTCATATGTAGTGGTATCTAAGCCACCAGTATTACCACCACTAATGCTACTAGAGGCATGTCCTATTGATCCTTTATTGGTCGTTAATTCTTAGTTTTGAGATATATTCTTGCACTTCATGAATTCTATACCGGGAGCTCCATGACCTACCCCTATTATGGAAGAGTTGACGTGGGGATTTCAGCAATAGTATCCCCCAACCTTCTTAGGGGATGGCGGACTCGAGGTTGTTGAAACATGGATAGAGTCCATATTATCGATCTTTAATCATGTAGAGATGCTTCTAAAGATGAGGTTCAATATTTACACCTATATTCTCTAAGAATTCTCCAAAACAATTGGTGGGATGCCATCTCTTGGGATGAACTTCATCAAGGTATGGTTTGGGAGGAATTCTAGACATCCTTTTATGACTACTTCATTATGTAAATGTTGAGAGAGGACCATGCTATAGATTTCAAGAACCAATAGTAGGGAGTTATGTTTGTGATGGAGAATTCAACTTATTTCACTAAGCATCAGTGTTTTGTGCAGGCATAGAATGGTAATGAGTTGAAGACTATAATCTGATTTGGGGAAGGTATTTTGTATTCCATTCCATTTTAGGTGAATATCTTTAGGTTGAACATCATTTTAGAGATAGTTAACTAGAACCACATCACAAAATGGACCCTGAGGGAATATGGAAATGTGAGCCGGTACGGTTCAGCTTCGAGATAGGGAGATGACTTTTCTAGTGGCAGGAAACATCATTTAAAGGTTACTCAAGCGGGAAAATTTCAGGCAGATGACATGCACTGACAGTTTTGTGGTGTGTTTCCAGTGTGGTAGGATAGGTCATAAGAATCCTCAGTGTGCGAGGAACCCAATAGAGTTCTGATCTTGTGGAATGATGTGTCACCTTTAGCATTTATACTGAATTTTCTATCTTGTATTAGTGATAAGGGATCTTTACTGACACCACATTTGATGATAGGATCTGTAAATCCACATTAGAAATGGATTTGTTCTACCACCAACTAATCCGGATGATGATGTGGTCATGGTCGAGGTAGTTAGACCCCAGAGTTTCAGCACCAGCGGAGTAGACCTACCTAGGTTAGTCAGTTTACATCTCAAGTCCATGGATTAGTCCATATATATATAGTACACCCAACTCAATAGGAGAAGATTCCAGGGAATTATATAGAATAAGTTATTATTCTAGTGGCCTCTACTCTGGTTTCTTACCTATTTGATATAAGTGCATTGTACTCTTTTATATCTACGTCATTCATGGATATTTTGGGCCTATAAATGGAATATTATTATAGAATTATGAATCTTAGCACACAATTATCAGTATGATTAGAGAGGATACTCTAGTGCATAGATTTTCCTCTTGAGATGGGATAAAATACCTTCCTATGGGATCTTTTATTCCTCAAGATGACAAGCTTTGATGTCATTCTCAGGATGGATTGGTTGGTTCCATACCATGACCATAACGATTTCTATCACTAGAGGGTTTCTTTTACATCACCTAAGGGCATTACATATATTCATAAGGATTAATGGGATATCCAAGTGAGTTGAGTTGGACTCAAGCATCATGGGTTAGGCAGGGTGATAGCCCAGAAGACTAGTCTCTTTATAAGAGATCGTGGAATACATCACATGGCGTTCTCTTGTATTTTGAATCATTATAAGGAAGTCTTCCCATATGATTTCTATAGATAGCCTCATGTGAGAAAGGTAGAGCTAACCATTGATCTAGTTATATGGGTGGCACCACTATTCATTCATACCTATAGGATGGAACCTAAAAAGCTCTAAAAACTCAAGAAATTGTTGTAAGACTTAGAAGAAAAGGATTTTATATGACCCAATACTTCTCCATGGGGTTCACTATTCCATTTTCTCCAAGAAGGAGAATAGTGACCTTATATTTTTCATTTATTACCACTGGTTGAACGAGATTACAGTAAAGAACTAATATCTATTGTCGTGTATCGGTGACCACTTAGACCAACTCTGAGTAGTGATAATTTTATCTAATATCGATTTGAGGTTAGGATACCATAATGTATGTGTGATACCATAAGACATGTTGTGTATATAATTCTAAGGAAGGTATTCCTTGAATGAGTATCTGGTTATGTATTTCATACTTATGAACACACCAATAGTTTTCATGGATCCAATGAATCGGGTTTTCCACCTATTTTTGTATTATTTTGTAGTAGTCTTTGTGGATGACATCTTGGTGTATTCTCATACCTAAAATTACCATAAAAAACATCTTGAGATCATGATGAATACACTAAGAGAGCACTATTTATATGATAATCTCACTAAACTCCACTTTTGGATCGACAAGGTTCACTTATTAGGTCATATTATCTTAATGTTTGGAGTGTCTATTAGCCCAGAGAAGGTGAGTTCCATAGTTTCCTAAGATAAAACCAAAAAATTATTTGATGTACACAATTTCTTGGGGATAGATGTGTATTATAAGAATTTTATTCCATACTTTTCACAGCTAGTGGTGCCTCTTATGGGATTGACTAAAAATGGTGTTAAGTTATTCTGGTCTGAAGCTTGTGAGACAGCCTTTCAGGAGCTGAAAGGGAGACTGACTTCAGTATTGATCTTGATTATTATAGAGCAATGTAGAATCTATACATTCTATAATGATGCATTAGGAATCTATATTATAGTATTTATGATATATGTAGATTGAGTTGCAGCATACGGGTTCCACCATTTGAGGCCTCATGAGTAGAATTGCCCTATGAATGACCTCAAGCTAGTGGCTATGGTTTGTGGTTTATGCCATAATAGACATTATCTACTAGGATAATGGTTCTTCATTTACACAAACCATAAAATTATCAAGTTCATTTTCAAAAAGTGTTATTTGAATATTAGGAAGTGTAAGTGGGTTGAGTATCATTATTTGTTTTACTTTGAGATCCCTTAACCACCTGGAAAGGGAAATGAATTAGCTAACTCCCTAATATGAAAGACTTGTGAATAGGGCATCTAGAAGTCCAGTGGTGAGTGGAAATTTATTTCCCAATTTTATGATATCTACTTAGAGGTTCATAAATATCATGGGAAGCTTGTTTTATAAGCTTTTTCTATGACATCATTCCTTCTAGAGTGAGTAACGATGAGGAAGCTTTTCATTATGAGAGATTAGTCCTAAGGGAGAGTGTCTCAGGATAGGACCTTCCACCTGGTTGGGTTATTAGTGAGGATAATATCATGTACTTACAAGGGTGTTTTTGGGTCCCTACATACATATGGGAAGATTTGATGTTGGAATATCATGTCTCTATTTGGGCAGTTCACCCTAGGCTTACCAAGATGTACCAAGACATACGCCATCAGTATTGGTGGTTGAGTATGAAGAGGCGGATTGAAGGTTCTATCACTCAATGATCCTCCTATCAGCAGGTGAAGGTCGAGAAATAGTGAACTGCTTGGATTTTAAAGTCTCTATCCATTTCTGAATGGAAATGGGATGACATCACTATATATTTTCTAACATGTTTTATAAGATCCCCTGGAGGCATTGATGTAATGTGGGTGATCTTAAACTAGTTTACCAAGGTCACGCACTTCCTACTGATCCGAGATATAATCTTCATTGATTATATTGGGAGGATTTATATTCAGGATATTGTAAGCCTTCATGTTGTTCCCCATTCTATCATATTATATAGAGACGCTCATTTTACATCATAGTGTTCAAAGGGTTAGAAAAAAACTAGGTTTATAGGTGATTTTGAGTATATCATATCACTCTCAGATCAACAAGAGGTCCAATCATATGATACATGTGTTATATTACATTCCTTAAGAGTGTGTCCTTGATTTTGGAGGTTCTTGGGAGAAACACTTACCTCTCATTGATTTTACCTACAATAATAGATTTCAGGAAACAATTTAGACGGATCCTTATAAAGCCTTTTATAGTAGGTCATTACATTCTCCTCTATTCTAGTTAGAGGTAGGTGATGCAGTACTATAGGGTCCTTATATAATTCAAGATAATTAAGATTAGCTACAGCTAATTCAGAAGTGTATGGATACAGCTCAATCCATGAATAATTCTTATATTGATTGTTTTTGTCAGTTGCAGTTACCTCATAGGTACCAAGAAATTCATGAAACCTTCCATTTATCACATAATTTCTACTATCATTACAACATGTCTCATTAATTTGATCCTAAGGATATAAATTTAGAGCCATATGAACCCTATAATAAGCCATTGATATGTATTGTTGATCGGAGCACAGAGGGTCTTCGAGGTATGTCAGTTCCTTTAGTCTGGTTTCTATGGTAGTATGGTTATTTATAGTATGGGACCTAGGAGTGAGAGGTTGACGAACATTATTTGTTGTCGGAACTTTTCTTAGACGAGGTTTTACCACCCTTAAAAGGGAAACTTGGGGATGAGTTGTTTTAAGGAGGATAGGTTGTAGCTTCTCATCTTTTCATGAAGGTACAGATCACTTGTTTTCTAGTTAAAATACATTTCTTAAAACTTGATATATGTTCCTTAAGGACTAAGAAATGTACCTAGAGCATTCAATTCATGTATAGAGCTCAGGTCTCTGAGTTTTGGGGGAAACAAGATAGGCCCACAATTTGACCAAAATGTGCCCCTAAGATCACACAGTATGGCCAACCCATGTGGGGAGTTTCAAATGGATGTATAGGGGTGCAATTTGGGACTAAATAATGAGACCTAGGATTCATATCCCTGCACCATGTCTCATATATGAGACAAAGGTTTTTTGTATGTTCTATGCATGGTTAGTATAAATGTGTGCTAACCATGCGAGGGGTGGCTTCCCTTAGGCAGTTTTGGCACATGATTGGGGAAAATTTTGGATAAACATGTAGAAAAATTGTGATCCTCTAAAAATGTTCAAAATTTTATGGTTTTTCCTTACACCCCATAAGTTTATTTCTCTCCCCCTCCCCTCATTTCTCACACACTATATCCCTAACCATGTGATCTTTCCTTCTTAATCCGAACGTAGGATTTTTTATTTCTCCTCCATCCGAGCATGGAATTAACCATTGTTCATATCATGTGATCCCTATTGGTAAGATCCTTGATACACTTCCTTCATTTATTAGTTTCTTTTTTCTTTTTCTGTTCTATATTGGTGCAAACTCATATTTACTATTTCTAGGGCTTTTGACCTTTCTTCCAATTTCTTCTGTTCCGGCTCAAATAAAAGGTCAAAAATGGATAGGGGTAATCTTCCAACCTAAGGTATGTGGTATAGTTCTTTTCCCTAAAATTCTAGTTGTATTTTATCATGCATTCATGTTCCATGAAATAGACTTCCCTAAATCACCTTTGTAAAGTCTAATTAATTAAATTAAAGTTTATTCTCATGTATATAATGAACCTAACTACCAATGAATCAAGGTTGTGGGGAGTTTTCTTCATCATGACCCAACCCTATGGGTGTTCCACTTTTAAAGTCTTATGATCCTTTCCCTTGGAACTAAATTTAATACCTATAAATTGATGTGTATAAATTTCCATGTAATAAATATATTGGAATGGGAAATGATGTAAGTAAAATTTTTATCCATGAGTTAGAATTTTGTGATTTATGCCATATATTTAATTACTTGGATTAAATTAATTGCTTAACTTCATTAATATATTCTGGTTAATTCCTTATTGATATCTTATGTGTTATTAAGATAGAAATCATACCTTCACACTAAGATGAGGGTGATACAAGGGTCCTGATTTAAGGAAGCCTTGGAGGGGATCGTTGTGATTTATAATTAATAATTTTTATGGATTGTAAATGTGATAGGAGAGATACTTGTATTATTCATAAACTTAGAAAAATTCACTAGGAAGGTTACTTACCTACCCATGAGTGATACTGGTTCCCTAGGGGATTCACCTTGGATGGACCTAATGGAAATATGGTCATATGATGCCACGAGCAATACTCAGTCCCCTATGTGAGATACTTGGCATAGTCTCAAATTTTCATGCTTTTCATCATTCTAATAGTGATACTTGGGATGCCTTTATGGGTCATCTTGGATAGACACTTATAGTGTTGGGTATTTGTAGTGCTCTTGGTGCGATCCTTGGGTTCCTCAAAATGGTTTTCCTTGGATGGGCCCAAGATGCATCTTTAATAAAGTTATAGATATTCCTTCTATATAATTATAAAAATAAAAATTCATTAAATCAAAGGATGCATGTTCCAAACTAAATAGAATGTTTGCGTTCGTTCCACACTTGTTGTTTTCCTTATTGATAGGGTCATATATTCATACTCACATGTATGTTGGACAACCTTTATATTTATAGGGTTCCTTTCATTCTGAGATATCCATCTTAGGCTGAGGTGGGCTGTTTTAGTCAGGTATCCTTGAGGAAACCAATCCAAAGTGATTTATTTACTTATTTATTGCTTTACTTTTATTATTATTGGAACATTGCTCATTTTATATGAATAGACTGGATTGTTCTAAACACTGTTGGTAGTGTCCTAATGAGTTTATCTCACACTCTATTCAGGGCACCTATGGTACTCGAACAGACTTCATAATTATAGGTGTAGATAAAGGGAAGTTTCTAAATTTTGATGTTTTATTTTCAATACAAGGATAGAGTACATGAGAATAGGACCGAGCCTATTCTCGTGATTCTAGTGGAGAAATGTTTTACTTATATTTTAGCATGTGGTATATTCTTGTTACCCCTATAACCCATGTACTTTATTATTGTATAGATACATGACATGATCATCATCATTTTTGTATCTATTTTTTATTCAACTTCTTCCTATTGTTTATATTGTATGATTTATTATTCTTATTTCACTTTTGCTTATTTATTTTTATTTCCACTACTTTCCATTGTTATTTAAAATTTTTATACACACTGTTCAAGAGGGAATAATCTCCCCACATACACACCCTTGTACCTCACGTCTAGTCAGCAGCCTCTAGAATATGGGGAGGTGTGCTTGAGGTCATATGACCAACCCCCTCTAGGAACCCCTTA
The DNA here is from genome assembly GCA_963277665.1 of Viscum album. Classification (NCBI taxonomy): domain Eukaryota; kingdom Viridiplantae; phylum Streptophyta; class Magnoliopsida; order Santalales; family Viscaceae; genus Viscum; species Viscum album. The sequence goes on from OY728158.1 coordinate 68,675,651, forward strand.
GTAGCTTCTGGGGTAGGACACTACAAACTGGTGTCAGGTGATTTTTCCAGTTTTTTCTTACTGTTTTGATATTATACAAAAGACTATGAACATGTTATAATTTGGAAATGAGCTTGTTTCTGGGAGTAGTTAACCTATATATTGGGGAAACCCAAATTACCTAGGATAGATTATATCTATTTTCTTTTATTCCTATTACAACTTTATTGATTTCACCATTGGTTGATTCACATGTTTTTTGACATTAGTATTGCTAATTTTATTACTATGGAAATATTTTACATTGGACTGGTATGGAAAGGAGGTATCTTCTAATGTACCATAATAGGAACTTAAGGATCCACTTTTCATGCATTATGGCATGCCATGTTTATATTTATGTGTGCATTAACTATATTTCTTGTGATTATTGTGAGTGCCTTGATTATTATATATGGAAATGTGCTTATTTTTCTTGTAGATACATCATAATTGGATTAATTAAAGTGTTTTCATTAATCTAAATGGTGTTTTCCTCTATATATTTACAATGGAACCTTAATTATCCAATTATTCTATGTTTGATCCATGAAACATTGGTTCTATGGGATTAAATATTTAATAATTTCATTGTTGAATTCCAATTTTAATTTATGAATCATGTACTTTTATAAATTGGTAATATTAGTTCATTTAATCAAATCATTATGCATGACCTATTATATGCTGATATCAAACGTAAAGGTAAGATTATAGTTACTTAACATACCAATTGGAATTTATAAAGAGTATGGGACTTTTTAAATTGTGAATGGCAATGCATCTAACTAGAATGTGATATCTATATGCATATAAATAATAATGAACTCAAATAAATTTTTATTTTCAAATGAAGCAGTTGCTAATAAATGGGGATTCTAATTAAAAAGTTTAGGGTGTTTTTCTCTATACCTTACAATTGACACTATATATAATAGAACCTTTTTCATGTGGTATGAGACCTAGACCCTGACACGACCTTAGTAGTAGGAAGTAGGTAGTGTCTCTAGTGATCTGTTTTGATCATTATTATAACATAGACTCATTTTTAAGAGAAGGAAGATAGGTATGACTCACTTATAAGAATGTAATGTACCTTTCCTTTGATATTATCATCGATTCCATATGTTGTGAATTTCTATCTAAGGTGTGTGCTTGTTAATTATAGAGTGATGTTGTCATGAATTCCTCAAATCATATTCTAGTTGGTTGGTGATGACCATGTTTTAGAGGTGGTGGGAAATGAGACACCAGTATTACCTCCTATAGTTCTGTAAGAGGTAACACTTGTTGATACTCCACTAGAAATTGATGCTCCGTTTTTAGATAGTTTATTATGATTTATATAGTCGATACAGGTAGATTCACAACCTACCCCTACTATGGTAGAGTTGACATGGGAATTTCAGTAATAACAACCTCCCACCTTCTTAGAGGATAATAAACCTCAGGTTATATAATCATGGATATAGGACATGTTATTAATCATTGAGCATATGTAGATGCATCCATAGTTTATTAGTTATGTTATGCCTCTTGGATTTATATATATATATATATATATATATATATATATATCCTTATAGAAATATCATCATGATATGTATATGTTGAATTAAAAAAATTTGGACTGGATCCTGATTTATCCACCCAAAATCTGGGTTTGTTACATGATCATTATGGTTTCAACTAGGCATCTAGGAGGAAGAATTCATCCCATAATTCCTGAGTAAAATCCATAGTTGATAAGATCATTAAATCCAACTTCATATGGGAAGTTCAAAGCCCAAAATTTCTTGGATACATCATCTCCACTAAGAAAAATAATGGTAAGATCATGATTTTCATCGATTTCAGGGATCTCAATAAAAACTACATGAAAGGTTATTTATTATTTTTGACTATAGAACTCCTAATTGATGAAACTGAAAGATTAAAGTCCCACTCCTTTATAAATGGTTTCTTGATCACATTTTCAATTACGTATAATTAAAAGTTTATTTTTACTTAAATTTTTAAAATATAGTAGTAACCACATGACATCGGTCAATGGAGGCTTAGATCATTAATTTTAAAATGTTTTTTTAATACTTTAAAATGATTGGTATTTTTCATTAAATTTGGGTTTTGGAGATCTTATAAAAAAATCATGAAATAACACTAAATTGAAATGGTAATTTAATGAGTTGATTGATAGTGATCAACCAAAAGAAATATCATGATGATCCTCCTTAATCACTTCAAAAGATAGAGTTTAGATATTTTAATCCCTAGTTTGTAAAATCTTCTCTAATTAAATATTTATTATAGATGGTACTATTTTTTACTGGGTAGAGAGGTAACCCTTACATGACCCAAGATCATATAATACATGTCCTAAAGGCCCATTATATATTACATATCCTAAAAGATCAAGATCCATATAACCAGAATGTTAATATTTTTTTACTAGGATACCTCCTAGGTATTGGTTGGAAACAAAAAAACGATTCATCGGCTACCATCGATGATTATGTGATTTGTGTTCAACTTCATAATTGAGACTCACCAAGGCAACAAACAAAGAACTAAATCTAATATTTAGTTTTGTATGTTATTTCTATATGATACCATGAAATTAATATAAATAGACCTGGTGCTGTTTATGTGAGTTAAATATACTAATATTAATGACACAAACACCAAAATTGAAAGGGGGAAGAAAAGTGTAGTGAATGATGTGTGAACCATCACATGAATGGTTAAACTAAAAAATCACCAAGTTATTTTGAGTATAAAATACCAATACACAACCCAATTTCATAAAAATGGAGGATGAAGAGAAATACTGCACACACCCAAAAAATAAAATATCATTCAAATAATACAAACATAAATCTTTGGAATTTCATCACATTTCTCTCTGGGTGATCATAAGGATTTTAGGACTCCATGAAAGGGGAGGAAGCCATAGAAAAAAAATAATAACATCCCAAGCACTCAAAAAATTGATCTATTGTCTAAAATCCCCTATAAATGAGGGATAAGATGACTTTGATTAATAATTACATCTAAAATTACATAAATAAAGTCAAGTGTTTGAGGGAATAGGTGACTATTCAAAGGATACTTTATTCCCCCACTTGGTTCAATAGGTTGACTAACTTAAACACTGATACATGACTTGATAATTAGTGGATAGGTGGGACTTAGAGTTATTTATCCACTAGATGTGGAATCATCCCAATTTGATGTCGTTATCTCTAGATATTTCCTAAATATGTAAGGGTGTTCCAATATTCCTTAATGGTATTTTCTACTATTTGTGGGATCCACTAGGCTTCTTGTAATGAGATTAAAATCTGGTTTAATTTCGAGAAATTGTATCCTAATGTATGTTTCATCCTAAAAAAATAATTATTCAATTTGTGTCAATTTATATAATTTTATGGTAAAAATACAAACATAATATCCATCTAGGTCAATGTGTAATTGTATCTTCTTAAGCATGTTTTCAAAAAATGAATTCAAAATATAAATTGACTGTAAAGGCATTGATAAAGGGATATTGAAACCCATAAATAATGTAATGAACATGTATAAGGGTGATGATATATGATATATCACTGTATAACCATACCCCCACACCTAAACCATTGTATTCCTAGAAAACTTATTATATTGTAATAAAATCCTACTCCTAGATCAAAGGTGAGAAAGGAAATGAGTGATATTTTGTGAACTAAATAATTTTTAAGTGGGTGTCATAAACTAATTAAAAAATATTTTTCTAATGGAGGGATAACCATGATGCAGTGAATTTTGTATGGGGACTCACAACCCAATTACAAACTAGAATTTAGATCATGGGAGTCACAACACAAACGGTCTTGACTTTAGAATCCAGGATTCATAACCTAAAAGGTTTGACTTTAGATATGGGGAGTCACAACCCTTAAATAATTACATTAGAATCCAAGATTCACAACCTGAATAAAGACATTTCTTTTATATATAAAATCATAAAGATAAAGTGAAAGCACGTGATACATGGGAAGAAGTGTTATAGACTCAAAAAACCAAATGAAAGAGACGATAAAATGGATGAAGCATGGGTACTGGTTCTTGAGCAATGTGGATGTCTATTCAAGGCAGTAGTAGTCAAAAAAGAGTAGTTACAGTCCTTAAGAGATCGTTCAGATGATGAAACAGAGTATCACATAAGATTTTGAATTTCATCATCGAGTTTCAGTTCTAAAAAATGTTATTTTCTCATGGTTCATCTCAGTATCATTTATATCCTTTGAATGTCTTGGCAGGACTTTAAATTGAATCAATAAAAGCTAACAAACCAATCTTGATCTAGGTAAAACAACTCAAATTATAATAACATAATTATCTATGAGATAGAATATTATTATATAGAATAATCATAACAAATAAATTTTTAAATTCAAAAATTAAAGAATGATTCGAACCATTTTAACTATTCCATTAAATTATAATAATAAGTCAAAGAAATCCAATAAAAATCATAAGTTAATTTGAATATTTAAATTCAAATATTAAATACATTTTAATTTAATGCATCACATATTTGAAAAATAATTATACTACTTTAAATACCATAAATTAAGTTAAAATAAATTACATGTCATTAAATAATGATTAAATAAATAATAAGACCAAAAAATAAATTCAAAATATATAATATTAAACATTCTAAATACATATTGTATATATTACGTAAAAATAAGGAATAAATTTCATAAAATTTTAAAACTGACTGAAATATTATAATAACACTTCACATGGATTATATAAAATATATATGAATTTTAGAAATTAATAAAATGATTAAAATACTTAGAATAATAATTCAGTTAACAAAATAATCAAAAATAGCTAAACAATTGTGCATGCATAAAAAAACAGATTGTAGCCAAAATAAACAAAGGAAACAACTAATCATGTGTACCCAATTTTCATGCAGTAGGTATGCTTACCATATTGTGTGGTTAGTTAAAGTAGGAATGTGATCATTATTCTAATCATGTAAACAGTATGTGGTTACTTAAAATAATACATGTGGTAAGGTGAACTGACATGTGGTCACTATACTGATCATGCACAGTCAGTTGAGTTACTGTGTGCAGTTACTATACTTACCATGTAAAGAAATTTTAACATGAGGTAACTTCATGCCACTTTTAGTAAGGATAGGTGGTCATGCGGTAAGGTGAAACTTAGAACTTTATGTGATATGATGCTACTATAGATTAGTTTGGAGTGTATGGGACACTACCACAAATCCCCCTTTTATCGGTGCTAGAAATTTATTTAATCAGCGCTTAAAAATTATTGATAATATAAGTTCTATTAAAAGGGGGTCATTTTTATCATTTCTAAAAAATGATGATAAGTGGAGTATTTTATCAGAACTTTTTTTAGTGCTGATAAAATACCTCTTCTATCATTGCTAAAAATATGATGATAAAAGTCAAAAAAATGGAATTTTTTAAAAGAATTTTTTTTTCTAAAAACTAAGAATTCATAGATGGAGACCACCTCCCCTTTTATCATCACTATAATCCCATCACCCATATTTTTAATACCACTTGTCTTTCCCCCCACCCCTTTATCAACACTCGAATCCCCCCCCCCTTAACATAAGTAGGTCACCTGCTTCACATATCCTCACGCCACTGCCTTCACTAGGATTTGAACCTGAGACCTTCCCCTCACAGATTTTCACCTTTACCACTCCACTGTGTTTTTTTCTATATTTTCTGATATATATTTATTTATATATATTTCATTATAATTTTTTATCTATATATTTATAAATATATTTTTATAATTATTTAGAAATACATATATAAAATATCTTTTTGGTGTCTATATTTATAAATACATACATACATATATACGTATATTTATATATATAAGTTTGTGTCTATAAATATAATTATAAAAATTTATATTTATTTACATATATTATATATTAATATTTATATACATATATTAGAATATATAGATAAATATACATTTATTTTTCAACACACATGCAAATATATTTATATATATAAACTTTGTATATACATTAATAGTATAGGTATATAAATATTCATACATTTTAATTTTAAATAAAATGGATATTATTTTTTATTTAGATTTGGTTTATATATATAGAAATATATTTTATATGTAAATATGTTTACATATTTACTTATAAAATTACATTTTTATATGTGCATATATACAAAGTATATATATATATGTATATATTTAATTTTAAATAAAAATACAATATAAAAATGATAAATTTTTATTTTCATGATATCCATATGATTCTAATCCTTGAGAATAAATTGATTCTACATCATAAAAAGACAATAAGACTCCCTTAAATGAGGATGAAATTACATTAAATGTTAAAAAATAGAGGTACCCTAACAAAAACTCAGTTTTGGAGGCATTTCAGACCTTTTTTACCCTAAAAATGATTAATGTGGTTTTCCTCTATTACTATGGTTTATAACTTTTCTCAAGATTTGATTTGATGTGTGGTAGAGTTCAAACAGACACCTGATCAAAAGTTATGGTTGTTTGAAGTTCGAGTCATATTTTCAACTTATTTAATATTTTTTATTAATTTATTGAGTTTCTCTATATTCAAATTATTATTAAATGGATATTAATCAATTATAATTATAATTTTTTAATTAATGTTATTTTTTAATTATTTTATTAACCATTTTCCACTAAATATATTATATTTTAAGTTTGATTACAAATTTCATATTATATAAATCATATTTTATAAAATATATTATATTTATACCAATATAAATATAATTATATATTAATATATGATTTTTAATGATACATAACTTTTTTTATGAAATATACCATTTATCACTGTTAAAAACAATCGTTTCAGCACTAATAGAAGTGGCCCATTTATCATTATATTTTTAGAACTAATAAAGGGTACCACAAGATAAAAAAATCGGTGGTAGTGGTAAGAGATTCCATACTGATTTCAAGATTAAAAATAAGGTTTCAAGCTACTATAGATGGGTCGATGTGCAAAGGCTACACATGTAGACAGAGGTTCCATGCTTCTACAGTTGTATTGAATAGGTTCTTCATGTGGTAAGGTGAGAACTCACAATAGGATGAGTTTTACTCATGCAGTAAGGTGTAAAAGAGGTTCATGTGGTAGGATAGAAGAGTTATTGTGGTATGGTGTGGTGTACTCATGATAGGTAAATTTTAAAAGGGTTTCAAAACCTGAACAAATTGGAAACTTAGCCTTTAAATAATTTTTATTCCATCCAAATGAAATAATTAGATGTTGGTATAGAATATTTAATTGTATATAACATTTATATTTTATCAATTAATCAATAATTTCATCAATATTACTAGTATATAATGAGATATTATTAAAAAATATTAATAATATATACAAAAAACTGCATTAAAATGATGAAAAAAATATTGTACCAAAGCCTATTTTTTAGATATTTAAACAACATTTTTAGACTATTATGTAGTTAAATTAAATTTATGAAAACATATTATATTTCTATATCAAAAAATGGTGTGTGATTCTAATTTTAATTGAAATATATATCAATGAAATAAAAAATATTTTCAAATCTGTAAATTCTAGAATTCCAGAACTATTGCATGATCTTCGGTGAATTTTTAAACCACTTATACAAAAAATTAAGACTTCCAGTTATAATAATGAAATTTAAATATTTTTTATTTAAAATATAATAATTTTAAAAATAATCCAATATATATATATTATGTTATAACTAAATAGAGAAAAAAAACTATGAATCAGTTTAAACAGAAAATTGTTCTTGAAATGAAAACATGCAGTAAGTTTAGATCAAAATTTGAACATGTTAGAGATAGAATTAGGCTTAGAATTAGCTGAATAAAAGTTAGATAAACTTTTTATCTTTAACATGAATTTATAACTACATAAACCTCATTACTACAACTTATTTTATAATAAAATTACATATAGGTTTCATATAAAATGATAACAGAGTTTGGATTGTTTAAAAAAATAAACTAACTTGTAATAAAAAACAAAAAAAATTATGAGCATGCACAAACATGTTTACCTTAGCCTTATTAATACCATTTTTTCTTAGGGTATCTTGAGTTTCCTCCTAATTGATAATGTGGTTATTCTTACCACCTGAGGTTTGTATTTTTCCAAAAGTTATTTTGGTTGAAGGGTTGTGCTTACTGAAAAGGACCCCAAGAAATACCACTACAAAAATATCTAATGAATCTTGAAGTTAGGGTCACTGATCAAAGAAATGGGTGTTATCTAAACAGATACAACAATGTAATGGGATAGGTGAAGAGTGAGAATTACCTTGATCATGAGTAAGTTTTCCTAAAAAGGTATTCATTTTAATCAAGTTTATATTACACGTTTTTTATAAGGATTAAAGGATTATCCCATGATCTTCACCAATTATTTTAGTTTCTCATGTACTAAATTATTGTGAATTTGGATCCATTTATTCTATAAATTCATGATCGATGACCGTAGTTTTATCCATAAGGGAACTGGAAGAAATAATATCTTTCATACCATGATCCATGGGGATAAGTACCTCATATAATTATTGAATTAGAATTTTTTTTCACTAATTTTTTGGTGAGGTAAACTAGAGAAAAGTCAGTTGAATCTTTCAAAATTTTCATTAGAGATCTCACCATATGATTTCCTAGAGCAACAAATTATTTTTCTAATTGATTAAGTCTGGGAGGCAAGGTATAAATTCTTTAGAAATTCTCATTTGAGGACATTCCATCCACTAATTATGGTAGGAAGTATAAGGCCCCAGCCTTAAACCTTACTTAATCTTGAGTTATTACAAGATTACACATTGAGGATCTTTTCGGGTTTAGAGTTTTAGTGAATTAGATCATAAAACTTACATTACATTCCACATATAAACAAAGTGGTTACATAAAGATAGTATTATTCATTCCCATCAATGGAACACACATTTAAAAAAAACATGGATTAATTCTTGACACATCCTTGACTCTATCATCTTATCATGTACCTTTCCCTTGACTTGTGAAAAACATTTCAAAAACTTGGGATGAGCATAAAAACTCAGTATGGGTTATAAAAAAAACATGGAAAGGAAACATGAGTTCATATATAAATAAGAATGAAATCATACTTTACCCATAAAACATAGGCACTTTAACATACCTCATAAAATCATGAATAAATCATAGAAATCATAAGACATAAAGGTAACTTGAGGCATTCATAACATTCTTACGTAGGGAGTAACCCTCTTGGTTACGTTTGGAATACCCATCACAGTATATTCCCTAAAATATCTTCGGAGAAACCTTAACGTTTCACTCCTTCGCGTTACCCAATGCATTGGAGAGCTATAACGGGCTCACCCGCCCTTAGTTTATCACGGAACCACCCGTCTTCATAATAATGCCCAAGGACCATAACATAATCATATAACATAAAACATGCATAAAGGAAACATAACATTTCCACATTTCAATCACGAGATATCAATACAACACATTGATATAATAAAAACATTATGAAAACCATTTTCAATACCAAAGTAAAACATGGTATTTATTTTTCTTTTAAAAAAGAAGGTTTGGCTTGTAGAGGAAGCTGAAACTCAAATAACGGTTACGACGGCAGAGAAGTCGTTGTCGCCGCATACGTACGAAAAAAACATTCCCTTTTGTCGTTTAGTAAACGCTTCGTATAAAAAAGATTCCTTTTGAATAAACGTAAAAGTCAAAGGGGTTTATACACCGTATAAAAGAAAGTTGTGTATAAAATAAAATATGCCTCAACGAAAGGAGATTGAGACGAAGTCCCATACCTCGTATCCGACTTGACCCGACCGTTCTTTAAACTCCTGAATAATAAACTTGAGTTAATCTCTACTTGCTTATGAATCTTTTTCAAGTTCATTATTCCTTTTATACCATGTTATGAACATCATGTAATCATTTAAGTTAATAATGTTCATTTTGTCGGTATTTGGTTCTTAAGTCAAAAATAGGCTTCTTACACTTACATGTTGTTAATTTGGTCAAAGGTTCATTATATCCAGAATGGTATTCATGATGTAGATATCATATATTTCATATATATCCAGTACATACATTCATTTATAATATTACATCACATTAAGAGGTAAGAAATGAAATGCACCGTTCATGGAGACGGTAAGCCGTACGTACGCATGAACGCTACTTCCATTTCTATTTCATATTTTCTGGAATGGAATCATAATGATATAAGAGTATATTATAATTCCAGTATAATAACATATATAATATCATTAACTTTACCCTTTACACATCCCACATATGGTATTAACGAATCAAATCACTTTTAGGGGGCGGTAGTCCGTGCTTCCTAAAATGAAGATATCGTGTTTTACCCATAATGGAAACCATAAAGGTATGCCCAAAATGAAAAAACAGAAGCTTAAGGAAAACATAAACATATTATATATCATATATAAAAATAGTGACATCATAATGGCCACCTTTGAAGGTGTTTAATGAGTGTTGAACAATCATCGTTTCGGGAGGCAGAATTTCGCCATCCACGGAAACCGTATGTTCTTTAACCATTTGATGTAGTTTTGTGAGAGTGTAGATCAAATAAATCTTATAACAACATCCTAGTATATTGAAGATACTGTTGTTGTTACAAAAGAAGTAAATAAAAATAGTTTAGGGGGTTGGAGAAGCAAAATAAAATAAATGAACATGAGAGAATGAATTACCTTTAAAAAGTGTAACTCCTTTTGAGTTGAGCCTAAAGGCTTCCTTTGAAAGGATTCTGCCCAAAGGGAATCCTCTAGGATGAGGAGAGGAATGTGGAGAGAGAAAATGGGCAGGGGTTGGCCGAGCCAAAGGCTTGAAGAGTGTGTGAAATGGGGTAGAGGTGGGGGCCTTTTATAAGAGGAGAGGAGGGGCACTTTTGGAAAGTAAAGGAACATTACATTATTTGAAAATGTGTTTCGGTTTTAAAAGGTCCCACATTGATAGAATTCTTGGATAAGGTGATAAGGCATCGAAATCCATTCATCCAATTGTTTTTGGACATGTGTAGTTCATAGATTTTATATTATCTTTCCATTTTATTTAAATCGTCAAATAATGATGTCATCGCTGCATCATTATTATGTCATAAATAATTAAATTTATTTAATGTCTAAAAATTATAAACAAATTACTATGATGTAGGAAATCTTTTTAGCTTTCCATTGAATATTTATAATCAAAATTTGGACTTGTATAACCCCACTTAAAAATTGTTTTCGTAAAACATATTATGTTTGTGTCATTTTCACTTTAACATTAAATAAAAAGTAATTTATGTCATTTCCCAACAAAAGTGGATCCATGGGGTCCCCAAGTTGACCCATGGCTTGTCTTGGTCGGCCATGACACAACCAATAAGGTTGGGACATGTTTCTAGGTCATTTCATATTATTAAATCATTATTTATACCTTAAACTACACTAATTACCACTAATCGCGATTAAAAACTTAATAAGTTACTATTCACCAAAAAATTATTTTAATCTCATTGAACCACATTTTACTTCTTAATGACAACCATGTATGTCGGATTTTCAAAATTCAATACACATTAGTGGTAAACTTTCATTTAACTGAAAAATCAGTTTGCTTGATTACCACTTAGTGGTTTCACTATTCATCAAAAATTGAAGTTTTTCAGAAAATTACCAAAAAATCACCCTAAGCTATATTTGATATTCCGAATTCAAAAATGAAGTCCATTTTACAAAATTCAAATCATATAAGTCACATTAATTAATTCAATAATTAATTCCCGCTGCCAGAGCAAATAGCGTGTTTTTACAAAACAATAAGTATCAAAAGATTGACACCAGTTTAAGTCTAATTTCAAATCGAAATTGATTCCAATGACCACCATTGGATAAAATGGTAAAAATATATTCATATTACACATTAAGACCAATTCAAAAGATAATCTAATCATATAAATAAATTATATTAAAAAGCAGTTTTGATGTAAAATACAACATTTTACACTATTCATAAAAAAAATGAACTTTATCAGAAAGGTACCAAAAATTACACAAAGTAAAATTTGTTGTCCCGATTCTTAATAAGAGTTTTATTTGGTCCAAAAGAATGTATAAGAGTGATCAAAACTATATTTAATGACGGTTCACCATTAAAAGGTGATAAGTGAACCTTTAGTGAAAATTAGAGTATAAAAGCCTAAAATTGAACTCTTTCCGTATTTTAAGCCTTTATCTTTTATTGGGTAAATGTAAAAACATATAAAAACATATCTATTCATATTTTAGTTATTTCTATTCATTCCCGCCAGTACAACGGCTACTTGTTAACTAACATTTAAAATAATATTATTATATTACTAGTGTGCTACGTAAGTTTCAAAGAAACTCATCGTTGCGTATCGGGTACGCTATCAAACATAGCAACCCCTTTTAATTAAAATTCATATTTAATTCTCAAATATTAATAAATATGAAAATTATTTATTCTTTAATTACCTGGGATGTTACATCCTTCCCCGCTTTTGGGAATTGCGTCCTCGCAATTTTATTCACTTATCAAAATAAGTGGGGGTATTTATCCCTCATAGCATTTTCAGATTCCCATGTTGCCTCTTCAATCATGTGGTTTTTCCACAAAACCTTTACCTGCTTAATCACCTTATTCCGTAACACTTGCTCCCTGTGGTCAAGAATCTGGACCGGTTGTTCCTCATAAGATAGGTTCTCTTCCAGCTGAACTACCTCTGGACTCAAAACATGAGATGGATCTGGCATATACTTTCTCAACATCGAAACGTGAAAATCATTGTGTACCTGAGATAAACTCGGAGGTAAAGCCACTCGGTATGCAACTGATCCAACTCTCTCCAGAATTTCGTATGGTCCAATGAACCTTGGACTCAACTTTCCTTTCTTACCAAATCTCATCACAGTTTTCCAAGGAGAAACCTTGAGAAAAACATGATCACCTACCTCGAAAGATAGATCCTTCCTCCGGTTATCCGCATAACTCTTCTGCCTGCTCTGAGCTGTTCTCATGTGTTTCTGAATCAGCTGAACTTTTTCTGCCATCTCTTCTACCAATTCTGGTCCCATCAACTTTCTTTCACCCACTTCATCCCAGAAAGCTGGAGTTCGACACCGCTTCCCATATAATGCCTGAAATGGTTCCATCTGTATACTGGAATGAAAACTGTTATTATATGAAAACTCAACCAAAGAAAGATGATGGTCCCAACTTCCCTGATAATCCATAGAACAAGCTCGTAGCATATCCTCCAATGTCTGAATTGTTCGTTCTGACTGCCCATCCGATTGAGGATGAAAAGCTGTACTAAAATTTAACTCAGTACCCAACGACTTCTGAAGGCCTTTCCAAAAGTTAGAAGTAAACCTGGGATCACGATCCGATACAATGGAGAGAGGAACTCCATGTAACCTGACTATCTCTTTAAGATACAAACGGGAAAGTTTATCAAGAGAGAAAGTATCTCGTATAGCAAGGAAATGAGCAGATTTGGTCAAGCGATCAACAATAACCCAGATTGCATTATTACCTCGAGATGTCTTCGGTAATCCAACAACAAAGTCTATGGATATATTCTCCCATTTCCACTCTGGCACTGGTAAAGGCTGAAGCATCCCTTTCGGTAACTGCCGCTCAGCTTTAACCTGCTGACAAGTCAAACACTTCACAGTAAAATCAGCAATATCTCTTTTCATTCCATCCCACCAGTAATACTCCCGCAGATCTCTATACATCTTAGTACTGCCAGGATGAAAAAAACAACTCATTATTCAACTGTGAATCACAAGGCACACATAATCTCTTCACAAACCTCAAAACACAAACACAAACTTATCCAAGAACTCATGGAAAATTTTTTTTCATAAGGTCCATGAATACAACAGGTGCATTGGTTAACCCCAAAGGCATAACTACAAATTCATAATGGACATATCTAGTACGGAACACAATCTTCGGAACATCTGCTTCTTTTACTTTCAACTGATGGTACCCCGACCTCAAGTCAATCTTCGAAAAATACTGAGCTCCCTGGAGATGATACCGCTTCATTCGATGGCCCAACATCTGTTGAAGTTGTTGCAAAGGATTTCACCACCCCTTTCTGCTTGTAGTCTAACTGCTTCCCATCACTCAAGCTCTTTGTCGGACACTCATTTGCATAGTGACCCATCTCATTGCACTTAAAACATTTCACTAACTGTAAATCAAATTTGTTCTTACCTTTACCTTGATCCTTTTCAGTGCAATCAAGAGCCTTATGTCCCATCTTACCACATCGGTAGCACTTCCCAGAATTCAGAAGACATTCCCCAGCATGCCTTTTGCCACATTTATCACAAGCTGGAAACTTAGTTTTCTTACCATCAGACTTTTTTGAAGAATTTTTACCTTTCTCCTGCCACCTCGGTCTCTTCTTCTGCTGGTTGTTATAGGACACTTGGTCATTGGCAAACTCCATTTCCACCTTCTCAGCACATCGAACAAGCTTTTCATAACTTTTAAACTCTCGAGAAGCTAATGCCCTTCGATACTTTGGCTTTAATCCTGAGTAAAAACAATTGATTTTACTATCAAGGTCTCGGATAAAATTTGGAGCATACCTTGCCAATCGAGTGAACCTTTCTTCATAGGAAGCCACTAAGTCTTCCTCTTGCCTCAATTCCAAGAATTGATTTTCCATCCTAAGTCGAACAGCCTTAGGAAAATACTTCTCAAGAAACATACCTTTGAATTCATCCCAGTCAAGAGCATCAATCTCATCGGCATCCCTGATATTTTTAACCATAGACCACCACTGATCTGCTTCACCTTCCAGACGATAAATAGCAAGACTAACCTTTTGATTGTCTGAACACCCCATGACATTGAAAATCTTCTCCAGTGCTTTAATCCACCCTTAAGCTTGCACAGGGTCAGATGATCCTCTGAATGATGGGGGATGTTGCCTCATGAAATGTTCCACCACTGACATGTTCCTCTGCGGTTGATCTGGCTGATCTCGTGCATGGATACCACCACCATTTATCGCCTGAGTCAACTGCTCCATTACTGCAACAAACTATTCAGTTCCAATTCCGACCATTTCTGGATGCTGATTCGGAAGGTTATTTCCTTTTGTATGCCTTCCTAGCACAGCTTCCCTGTTTCCTCTGCGGAAAACCATTCTGAACAAACATGTCTTAGATGAAGCAACATGGTAATCTTTAAATGCTATATCATTTCGAAAAAGAAAAAAAAATATTTTTGGATAATCATTTAATAGAATTATAACTCCTAAAGTTATCTAAACCAACCTTTGATACCAACTATAAGGCCCCAGCCTTAAACCTTACTTAATCTTGAGTTATTACAAGATCACACATTGAGGATCTTTTCGGGTTTAGAGTTTTAGTGAATTAGATCATAAAACTTGCATTACATTCCACATATAAACAAAGTGGTTACATAAAGATAGTATTATTCATTCCCATCAATGGAACACACATTTAAAAAAAACATGGATTAATTCTTGACACATCCTTGACTCTATCATCTTATCATGTACCTTTCCCTTGACCTGTGAAAAACATTTCAAAAACTTGGGATGAGCATAAAAACTCAGTATGGGTTATAAAAAAACATGGAAAGGAAACATGAGTTCATATATAAATAAGAATGAAATCATACTTTACCCATAAAACATAGGCACTTTAACATACCTCATAAAATCATGAATAAATCATAGAAATCATAAGACATAAAGGTAACTTGAGGCATTCATAACATTCTTACGTAGGGAGTAACCCTCTTGGTTACGTTTGGAATACCCATCACAGTATATTCCCTAAAATCTCTTCGGAGAAACCTTAACGTTTCACTCCTTCGCGTTACCCAATGCATTGGAGAGCTATAACGGGCTCACCCGCCCTTAGTTTATCACGGAACCACCCGTCTTCATAATAATGCCCAAGGACCATAACATAATCATATCACATAAAACATGCATAAAGGAAACATAACATTTCCACATTTCAATCACGAGATATCAATACAACACATTGATATAATAAAAACATTATGAAAACCATTTTCAATACCAAAGTAAAACATGGTATTTATTTTTCTTTTAAAAAAGAAGGTATGGCTTGTAGAGGAAGCTGAAACTCAAATAACGGTTACGACGGCGGAGAAGTCATTGTCGCCGCATACGTACGAAAAAAACATTCCCTTTTGTCGTTTAGTAAACGCTTCGTATAAAAAAGATTCCTTTTGAATAAACGTAAAAGTCAAAGGGGTTTATACACCGTATAAAAGAAAGTTGTGTATAAAATAAAATATGCCTCAACGAAAGGAGATTGAGACGAAGTCCCATACCTCGTATCCGACTTGACCCGACCGTTCTTTAAACTCCTGAATAATAAACTTGAGTTAATCTCTACTTGCTTATGAATCTTTTTCAAGTTCATTATTCCTTTTATACCATGTTATGAACATCATGTAATCATTTAATTTAATAATGTTCATTTTGTCGGTATTTGGTTCTTAAGTCAAAAATAGGCTTCTTACACTTACATGTTGTTAATTTGGTCAAAGGTTCATTATATCCAGAATGGTATTCATGATTTAGATATCATATATGTCATATATATCCAGTACATACATTCATTTATAATATTACATCACATTAAGAGGTAAGAAATGAAATGCACCGTTCATGGAGACGGTAAGCCGTACGTACGCATGAACGCTACTTCCATTTCTATTTCATATTTTCTGGAATGGAATCATAATGATATAAGAGTATATTATAATTCCAGTATAATAACATATATAATATCATTAACTTTACCCTTTACACATCCCACATATGGTATTAACGAATCAAATCACTTTTAGGGGGCGGTAGTCCGCGCTTCCTAAAATGAAGATATCGTGTTTTACCCATAATGGAAACCATAAAGGTATGCCCAAAATGAAAAAACAGAAGCTTAAGGAAAACATAAACATATTATATATCATATATAAAAATAGTTACATCATAATGGCCACCTTTGAAGGTGTTTAATGAGTGTTGAACAATCATCGTTTCGCGAGGCAGAATTTCGCCATCCACGGAAACCGTATGTTCTTTAACCATTTGATGTAGTTGTGTGAGAGTGTAGATCAAATAAATCTTATAACAACATCCTAGTATATTGAAGATACTGGTGTTGTTACAAAAGAAGTAAATAAAAAGAGTTTAGGGGGTTGGAGAAGCAAAATAAAATAAATGAACATGAGAGAATGAATTACCTTTAAAAAGTGTAACTCCTTTTGAGTTGAGCCTAAAGGCTTCCTTTGAAAGGATTCTGCCCAAAGGGAATCCTCTAGGATGAGGAGAGGAATGTGGAGAGAGAAAATTGGCAGGGGTTGGCCGAGCCAAAGGCTTGAAGAGTGTGTGAAATGGGGTAGAGGTGGGGGCCTTTTATAAGAGGAGAGGAGGGGCACTTTTGGAAAGTAAAGGAACATTACATTATTTGAAAATGTGTTTCGGTTTTAAAAGGTCCCACATTGATAGAATTCGTGGATAAGGTGATAAGGCATCGAAATCCATTCATCCAATTGGTTTTGGACATGTGTAGTTCATAGATTTTATATTATCTTTCCATTTTATTTAAATCGTCAAATAATGATGTCATCGCTGCATCATTATTATGTCATAAATAATTAAATTTATTTAATGTCTAAAAATTATAAAAAAATTACTATGATGTAGGAAATCTTTTTATATTTCCATTGAATATTTATAATCAAAATTTGGACTTGTATAACCCCACTTAAAAATTGTTTTCGTAAAACATATTATGTTTGTGTCATTTTCACTTTAACATTAAATAAAAAGTAATTTATGTCATTTCCCAACAAAAGTGGATCCATGGGGTCCCCAAGTTGACCCATGGCTTGTCTTGGTCGGCCATGACACAACCAATAAGGTTGGGACATGTGTCTAGGTCATTTCATATTATTAAATCATTATTTATACCTTAAACTACACTAATTACCACTAATCGCGATTAAAAACTTAATAAGTTACTATTCACCAAAAAATTATTTTAATCTCATTGAACCACATTTTACTTCTTAATGACAACCATGTATGTCGGATTTTCAAAATTCAATACACATTAGTGGTAAACTTTCATTTAACTGAAAAATCAGTTTGCTTGATTATCACTTAGTGGTTTCACTATTCATCAAAAATTGAAGTTTTTCAGAAAATTACCAAAAAATCACCCTAAGCTATATTTGATATTCCGAATTCAAAAATGAAGTCCATTTTACAAAATTCAAATCATATAAGTCACATTAATTAATTCAATAATTAATTCCCGCTGCCAGAGCAAATAGCGTGTTTTTACAAAACAATAAGTATCAAAAGATTGACACCAGTTTAAGTCTAATTTCAAATCGAAATTGATTCCAATGACCACCATTGGATAAAATGGTAAAAATATATTCATATTACACATTAAGACCAATTCAAAAGATAATCTAATCATATAAATAAATTAGATTAAAAAGCAGTTTTGATGTAAAATACAACATTTTACACTATTCATAAAAAAAATGAACTTTATCAGAAAGGTACCAAAAATTACACAAAGTAAAATTTGATGTCCCGATTCTTAATAAGAGTTTTATTTGGTCCAAAAGAATGTATAAGAGTGATCAAAACTATATTTAATGACGGTTCACCATTAAAAGGTGATAAGTGAACCTTTAGTGAAAATTAGAGTATAAAAGCCTAAAATTGAACTCTTTCCGTATTTTAAGCCTTTATCTTTTATTGGGTAAATGTAAAAACATATAAAAACATATCTATTCATATTTTAGTTATTTATATTCATTCCCGCCAGTACAACGGCTACTTGTTAACTAACATTTAAAATAATATTATTATATTACTAGTGTGCTACGTAAGTTTCAAAGAAACTCATCGTTGCGTATCGGGTACGCTATCGAACATAGCAACCCCTTTTAATTAAAATTCATATTTAATTCTCAAATATTAATAAATATGAAAATTATTTATTCTTTAATTACCTGGGATGTTACAGGAAGATAGTATAACCACTCTTTGTCTACATACTCAAGGGAAAATAGAAAGCCCTAAACTTTATTAGGTTCTCATACACATTATGGGGATTCATGGTGTAGTATACTATGTGAAACTCCTTAAGACATTTTTTTAGTTTCCTTGGTAGGGAGGCCAAGGAATTTAGGGAGGTGGATGAGTCCTGACCTCATCTTAAATTTTTCTACTTACTTAGGATATTGTATGTACATATATTAGTACTCCACATCACAGGTGGTCAGTTATTTTAATGTCCAATTATTTTCATCCATATTTTTAGGCATTTTATTTTATTCACTTTAAAATTGGTTTGGGACCTCTTGAGGTTCCACAATGGGATCCTCTGTGTTACTTTATTTCCCTTCTCTAGAATACATATTGTGTGACTGAAGAGGCTTCTCAATTTTAGGGTTGATTTAAAATATTTTTTCTATTCCTAATCAATTCATGAAAATATGTTGTGATTTTTTAATTTAAGAAAATATTTATAAAAAACACTTAATAAATATGAAATGAGAAAAGAAAAAAACTATATTAAAGAACTAGAGATAGAGAGAAAATAAGAAACATGAAAAAAAATAAAAAAAAGTTATGGGAAAATGAAATAAATAATGGGGAAAGAAAATATAAAGGTAAATAATTAATTAATTAAATGATTAAGGCTCCCCAAAAAGGATTCCAAAATTTTATTTCATGGTAGAGTGCATAAAAATAAATGTTTATTTTTACTATAATTTCTACGGTTTAGAATGAAACCTAGATCATATCTCAATATAGGATTAGATCATTAACATTAAAAGATTTTTTTGATTATAGAAAGTGAGTGGGAGTATTCATTATATAGGGTTTTTTTGGATCAATTATAATTAATGTATAAATGAAGACTAAATGGAAATGATAATTTTATGAGATAATTGATTGGTATCAACCTAAAGAAATATCATGATGATCATCCTTCGTCAGTTCAAGAGATAGGGTTTACCCTTTTAAAAACAGGTTGGTAACACCTAGAAATAACATGTTACAATGTCTATACAATTATTCCTCTTAAGATTTAATCATAATCACAAAATGATTCACCAGCTATCATTGATGATTGGGTGCTTTGCGTTCAACTTCATAACCAAAACTCACCAAGGAATATCAAAACGAACATGATGGGATTTCCCATTTTGTATGTTATTTTAGTGTGATACCATGAAATAAATGTACATAGACATTATAGTGTTTATTTTAATTCAATTTACCAATATGAACCACATAAACACCATAATTTAATGGGGGAGAATATGTCGGGAATGATGTTTGAAACATCACATGAATGGGTACCCACAAACATGATCATGTGAGTTTAAGTATAACATACCAGTACATAACTTAATCAAATAAGAATATATTATGAAGATAAAAAATATACACACCTATAATTTAAAATATATTTCAAATAATACAAACATGAACCTTGGTAAATACGTCAAGATTCTCTAGGGGTGATCATGAGATGTTTAAAACTACATGAAAGGGGAGAAACCCATAGATGAAGTAGAAGTACATAAAATGAAATCAAAACTCTCCCTATGGTTTAAAATATTATTTAAAATAGGTAAATGATTCCATTTATAAAAAAATTACATCCAAACTTCCAAAAAAAAATCATGTGTTTAATGGACTATGTGACTATTCAAAGAAAACTATCTCCCTCCACTTGGTTTGGTTGGTTGACTATCCTAAACACTAATTCCTGAATTGATATTTCGTATAGATTTTTTCCTTAAAGTTATATATCCAATGGTGGTTTGTACACACACTTAGAGTTACTAATCATAATATATGGCCTGAATATAGAAGGGTGGTCTATTTTCCTTTCTTATATTTTCTTCTCTTTGTGGCCCTTTTGTGATTCTTACGCCAAGATCAAACTCTCAGTCTAGTTGAAGAAATGGTAGACCAATGATTTTTTCATCCTATAAAATGGTAATTTACAAATTTGGATCTATTTTATATAACGTTTGGAATAAATACTAACATGACTTCTGATTAGATTAATTTGTAATTGAATATTTGAATCATGTTTTCAACAGATGAATTCAAAATATATATTTAGTGAAAAATTATTTAATAATCGTATATTAAAACCCATAAAAATTTCATGCACAAGTATAAGGGTGATAGTATATGATATATCACTATGTGATCAGTACTTAAGCTATAATCAGATCAAAATGGCCCTTATGGATAAAGAATACATGACTTTCAGGCACCCCAATAGATATTCTTCTATTAGGTCATACCCTTCAGTTTAAAGAATTCAAGTTCCTTATATAAATGTTCCATGTAACATGTCATTATACCCTTTATATGGAAGATTTAAAAATTCTATATCACTGATCTGGTGGTTAAATCTCATCAATATAAAGATTATCATTCAAACCTCAAAACAATTTTAAACAAACTGGGGTAGCACAACTTAAAGATGAACCCCCTGAAGTGTGCATTAGGTTTGATGTTGAGAAAATTCTTTAACTTTGTCATACGCCACTAGGGAATCAAATTCAACCCTAAGAATACTATCATGATCCTTGAAATTCTACCTCCTCAAAACCTCAAAGTGTTGATATGGAATCAAGGATGCCTCACATATATTAGGTGTTTCATATCCAATATTTCTAGAAAGATCCTACCCTTTACCAAGGTAATGTATAAAGGGGTCAACAACCAATGATATGAATAATTTCAAGAATTCCTTAAAAATGGAAAGAAATATCTACTACACCCATGGATCCTGATTACACAAGTATAATAGAATTCACCCAATCTATATATGGACACAATAGATTAATCACTCAATGCCCTCCTCATATAGTAAATTGAAGTGGGAAAGTAAAACAGTATCTACTATATCATCATGACAATGCAGGATACCAAAACTCAATATTATGACATCAAGAAGAACTTCCTTTCATAAATTTATTTAGTATAAAATTTGAGGCACTACTTAAAGCACAATGAGGTCTCCTTAGTCTGTCACATTGTGTAAGGAACCATCCTTATAATATATATATTCTAGTTACTTTAAATAAGAATTCACTTTCTTAAATTCACAATGATATTTTATGTTTAGAGCATTAGGGACTTATGTCATAACTCTCCCATAAAAAACCTATATATTACAAATTGAACAATTTTTCTTAGTATCCATTTTTTCTATAAAAAAAATAAATATATAAAAAAATTTATTTTCCTAAAATATCTTTAAAAAATTGATCTTGACCACATAATTTCACCTAATCATGTATAAAACCTATAAAAAATTAAAACATGGGATGAGCACAAAGAGACCATTAAGGGATATAAAAAAAATAAAGGAACCATTAGTACATGAATACTTATAAAATTTTTCCTTTTTCAAAATAATCTCTGGGGTTAAAAATAAAAATTTTATTACTTGAGAAATAAAATTCTCATGCATGATCTAGATCTATTTAGAAGCCTCTAGTGTATCATCAGTTGTGAACCTACACTAAGAATACATAGATTTCCCCATCCTAGTGTTGGAGTACTCTTCATTTATATCAATTCCTTCCCAAAAAAATCTTACACTAATACTTATAGAACTTTATTTGTCTTTATTATTGTCTTCCCAGGATATGTGGTGGTTCATGGATCTTGTATCCTACTTTGAAATGAAAATAAAAAATGCCCCTTTCTCTACTTATAAATTGGATTCATATACGGAATTTTTCTTCAAGATCCATGTGTGGATTGATTCATATTATTTTACATTATACATAATGATGCATGGATCCCATATAATAGGACCGTACATGAATCTAATTAAAAATCACCCATTATTATAAGTGTTTGGACCCCTTCATTCACATTGGGTTTCCCTTCAATGGTTCAATACGAAGATAGAGAAACCTGATCCCTTGTTGCATGATGTTAAACTAAACGACACCAAATTATTTATTGCATGATGATAAACTTCATGAAACCTGATTCATTATCCAATGATGCTAAACAATATGACACTAAAGTATTAGTCACTTGATGTAAAGCTTTATGATACCTAATTCATTATTGCATGGCACTAAATTTCCTGACACCCAAGTCCTTGTTGTATGACATTAAAATAAACAATACAATGTCTATCCTTAATAACTATAAAATACTCAGGTAACACATTCAAGATATATGGACTATTCTATATGAGATTGAAATTAATGTGGGACTACACAACATGTGTGATCCTACATCGGGGTAAAGAACTTCTTTATTCTTGAAAACCCCACTATTTTTTCCCTTGTAACCACAATTAATTCTTCATAATTTCCAAATGGATGTAAAATCCTGGACAAAGTAATCTCAAAACTTGAATTCCACCACTACCTTATTTGAGAACCCCTTTAAAACCCATACTTTTCTTCTCAAGTGTCTTAGATTTCCAAAAATCATCTATGTATATCATTGAAAAGTGTAATTGATTCCAAGGGAAATGTCATGAACCAAACTAAATACCCTAGTACCCTGATATGCAACCTAGCACTAACGTGGCCCGAGGGAAGTTCCTGATCTCCATTGGTTGGAGACTAGCACCTAGAATCATAAAAGATAAAATAGTGATATAATTTTACACAAAAATAGTGAAATATAAAGAAACAAATTAGTATGCTCAAAACTCCATAGGAAGAAAGTACTAGAAACCAAATTGGTATATCAAAAACCCAAAATAGTATATCATCAAAGTACTCAGCAGAAATACACACAACCCAAAGGAACCAACACTCCAAGCCCTAAGGATTAATAATATCTACCTCTTCTAAGAGGTTATTTCCCTTTGCTCGGACCTGGAATAAGGAAATATACAAATGCCTGAAGGCAAAGGTAGGTTGTGAGCTAAAAACTCATTAGGTTCTTTCCAAGTGTTCTATAAAAATATGAAATCATAATACACCAAATCATGATTTCAATTTCAATAAAACTGGGTATGGCGATACAATTTCATATTTAAAACAAAACATGCTTTCATTTTAAAATGATGGAAAACATTTGAAACATGGATTAAATAAACATTTTATATAAAAAAATTTATATAAATCAATTTGTATGAATAAATTTGTTTCATAATAAATGGAATATATATATCAAAATAACCACAACAAGAACTATGATCATCTTCCCTCTGGTATGATAGTTTCTAGTTATATTATTCTCACACATCTCATATTAGTGATCATAGAAATATGTGTACACACACCCCTTGGGCTCATGATGAATATGAATCATCAATATCCCATCAAGGATAAGATCTTCATAACTATGATTTTTTTAGTATTTTCATCATTAATCTGTTATTAGGGAATAATCATCCTAGCATTATTATCACAAATAACCTTCTAACTACTTAGGATCCCATGTTCTCAATCAATAAATTAAAAAAAGGAAAATAATTTCATTATAAATCAATCATCACAATTAAATTTCCCACTTTTCCTTTTCAAAATTCTATAATTTCATGAATTTTCAAAACAAACCATTCATAAGTTTTAATAATTTCAATTCAATCCATTTTTTCTCAAAAAAATCACAAATCAATTCACAAAATCCATCAATTTCAAAATGCACCCCAAATTCCAATTTCATAGGAATTAGAGGTTTTTCACAAAATTCCATGACAATTCAAATCACAATTCCAAATTATATAAATTTGGATTTATATAAATTAATTTAAACATATTTTAAACAATCATGAAAACCAAGGTTTAATCACATGGCCAATCTCAAATGGAACCACATGCCTTTATCATAGAGATCATGTATCAACAACACCCACAGTGGGATTTTCCAATGAAGAATGACAATAATATAGATCAAGAAATAAAACCTAAAACCAAGATTCAATTCAAAGGACTTTATATCCATCAACAACATGATAATATAACACTCTCTATGGATGAGAGAAATAGAGGGTGGGGGAAGACACGTGATATGAGAATCACTTACCTAGAAGAGATCGAATGAGATATTTAATGCTTCGATCTAACAAGGAATGGGTTTGGGGGAGCCAAAATTGGTTCTTGATAGCCTCTAAGACCTAGGAAATCAACTTTGGTGGAGTTAGGGTCAATCATGTTCTTAAATAGGGGTTTTTATTTTTTATAAATTTTCAGAATAAAAATTTACCACATGCACGATTAGCTGGGAAGGTCCACACAGTTAGACAAACCATGTGCCCAAAACATGAGCCCCTTCACTAGGGTGAATGGTTTATACTAGGTGGGTATACGGTTTTTCAAACCATAAACCAACTCTGCATACCACTTTCTAGGCTTTCATGATTTTTACTAGGTGAGTGCATGTGTTGGGAAAACCATACACCAACCATCTATAGCCTAGAAAACCCACACTTTTTCAAAACTCCACTATAAATCCTATCAAACTAGGGTTAAGGGGTACCTAAAAATAAGTAATATGATGTTACAACATCCCCACCAAAGAAACATTCTGTCCCTAGAAATCCTGTCAATAAGTTTTCATTTCAAGAAGATGATTTCACTACTCTCTCATCAATTCCTCCCTCTCCCAAGTATCATGAGAAACAGAACCATGTTGCAATAGCACGCAGACCAAAGGTATCATCCTCCCATGAAGTACCTTGGTCTCAAAATCAACTATCCTGACTATATTCTCCGTCATAGACAAATCAGGAACAATATCAAGATCCTCCCAGGTTAATAAATTAGATAGTTTATAAATATACTTCCGTAGCTACAATACATGGAACACATTTTTTATCGTCATCAACTATGGTGGAAGTGATAAATGGTAAGCCACTTTATCCACCTACTCAACAACCTTAAAAGGCCCCATATAATGAGGGGAAATCTTCCCTTGCCTCTGAAGATTCTAATGATCTGAATGAGGTTAAACTTTTTAGAACACCTAGTCACCAACTGGGAACTCCAATGGTCTATGATGATGATTAGCATATGATTTGTATTGTCTCTATACTAGAAACATCTTTTAATAAATCAATTGAATCTTTTTTTGCGGACATTAGAAAAAACATTGTCCAACCAATGAACCTTCACTGATATTCTACTAGAACAACATATATTTACACAAACAACCATAAAAAACCTTAAAAGTATCCATTCTAATCACAAATAGGTAAATATTGTTATAATTGAACTCTACCAGTCCTAAATAGTCATCTCAAGATCCACTAAAATCAAGGGTGTATACATGAAGAGTATCCTCAAGAATCTATATAGCCCTCCCTATCTAGTCATCCATCTATAGATGATATTTCATGCTCAAATGAACTTAATATGTTGATGCCTCTTGTATTCCTCTCTAAAAGTGAGAAGTAAGATGAGGATATCTATCATATACTATATTAGATTTAACTCTATGTGAAAGAACAATCTCTTTCACATAGAGATTTCCCAGCTCCTCAACTTTGGTCATATTACAAATGGGTATAAATTGAGATAATTTTTTCAATCTATCAATCACAACCCATATCACATTCTACTTTCCCAGGGTATGTGTAAACCCAACCAAAAAGTCCATATAAATCTCATCTCACATCAATGTTAGCATTGGTAGTGGACAAAGAAAACCCAAAGGTCACAGGTTCGTGTCCTAGACCTATCAGCAATTATAAAAAAAAGGGAAAAAATAATAATGCCTAATATCATACCTGGCCACCAGAGTCATCACTTCATATCATAAAACATATGAGTGTAACTTGGTTCACAGATTTCTGGGAAATATGGAAATCCATCATTACATCATTCCTCATGGTTAAGAACACAATAAACTGATTTTGAAAACATATAATACCCTATGTGTATAATGACCACTCATCAACAGTCTCCCCGCCAAAAAGGGAGTCTTTATTTCTATTTAAATCATCATCAATTTGTTTCTCTGGAAGAATCACATCGAGAATAGTGGAGGTTGACTAAACACTAACCAAGAGAACCACAACCCCTATTTCTCAAACTCATAAATTAAATTATGCAAATAGATCCATTAAGTTCCCCTCTTCCAATTATTTTTTCACATCCTAGGTCTGAATTTTCATAATCAAATCATCAAAAACATCATTCCCTTTCCCCATAGTATAGGTGATATCGAAATCAAAAGGCTGCAGGTCCTCCAACCAATGCTTCTAGTAGAGATTCAAATATTTTTTAGAGAATATGTAACACAAGATCTTATGGTCAGATTACACAGTAAACATTTCTCCAAAAAAAGTAGTGTCTACAACTCTTAATCAAATGCATCCCAGCTTTGAATTCAAGTTTATGGGTAGAGTAATTATTCTCATGTGGCCTAAGCTTCCAAGATCCATAGGCAATTACATGATCAACCTACATGATAACATATCCCAAACCCGAACTTGATGGATTAAAGAAGACCACATAGCCCTGACCAGCCTCTGTAAGAGTCAAAATTGGTACAGAAGTAAAAAATATGCTTTATCTCAAAAAAATAACTCTGAAATTTATCATCCCAAGAAATCTTCACCCCCTTCTGAGTGAGAGTAGTCATTAGAGAATCCAACTTCAATAAATTCTTTACAAATAAATGATAATACCAATCTAAAACCAAGAATCTTAAAATCTCAAAAACATTACACAGTTTCTCCCATGTTATAAAAGCTTTCAACTTCTCAGGTTCAAATGAGATACCATGTTCTAAGACTAAGTTTCCCAATTTATCCACTTATCAAATATAGATATCACATTTCGATAGCTTGGCATAAAATTAGGGATTTCTTACAAAATTCTAGAGCTACTCTAATATGACAAACATGGTCCTCCTCAGACTTAGAGTAAACCAGGATGTCATCCATAAAAACTACCATGAATGTATCAATATACCCATAGAATATATTATTAATTAAGTACATAAAAACTATAGGATCATTGGTTAGAATAAATGGCATGAAAAGATACTCATAATGGAAATACCTTCTACAGAATGTGGTTTTATGAATGTCAGATTATTTTATTCTCAACTGGTGATAAAAAGACAAAGGATAAATCTTTAAGAACCACTTATCCCATTTAAATTAGTTAAAAATTCATCAATAAATGGAAATTGATACATTTTATTTACATTAACTCATTTGAGTTTCTAGTAATAAACACTTGTGTGAAGTGTTTTTTCATATTTCTTATCAAAGAGAACAAGTTATATACAAGGTGACACACTTGGGTGTATAAATCCTTTCACTAATAGATCATCCAACTAAGTATTCAACTATTTAATTTCAGTTGGTTCCATGTGTTAAGAAGGTATATATGTTATCAAAGTACAAAGTAGGAAATCAATAGAAAAATCTACCACTCTTACTGATGGAAAACCATAAAATTCATAAATAAACACATTGCGAAACTCAACAAAAACTAGATGGAGAACTTTGCTAAAATATTCCCTATCTAGGTCAAAAATATAACATTGATATCACTTTCCCTAACTCTGGATAATAAGGTTTGTCACTACTTGACCTCATGTCCCATTCTCCATGAATGATATGACACACCCTATCAGTTTCTATAAAGGAGACCCATCAAAGATAAATATAAATTTAGGACTTATTAGAAATGATCCAATCTATACAAAAAATGAAAACAAGAGGTTTTATATCAAGAATAAAAAAATTATAACTATGTATGATATCTGATAAATAGAAGGAACAAGTAAGATAATAGTGACCTTTCTCTCTCTTCTTTCATAGGGGCGTAGTAATATTCATCACATAAGAAAAAATCTCTATAGGAATATTTAGAAAGATTACAATATGAGTCGATATAAATGAAGGAGATGTTACAATATCAAATAATGTAGTCACTGGAGATGAACTTGTAGCTATGGTACCTCTCATGGTCACTGGACCCATATCTACTTCCTTGGAGACTCTTTCACTACATGAAGAAGCTTCATTCTGTATGTCTTTGGATGGAACCCCTTTTTTTATGATGAATATAAATACACCATATTAATATTTAGAGCTAATGATACCATGACACTACATGGGGATGAAAAGATATAATAGAACTTTTGAAAGTGTCCTCAATGTTTATAGGAGTTGCAGATCTTGGGTGCCTCAGTGAAAACCTTTTTCAAATGATCAGTCTTTCCACACTGAAATCAAGTAAAAGTTCATCTACCAAGAATTGAATGAGGTCTAGAAGAACTATTCTATTGAGAACCACTATGAGAATCATCAATTTTTATCTTACCTTTATGGGAACTCATATAACTACCACTGGGAGAAAAAGAAACTCCCATCAACCCTAACTTACCATCCAGATCAAGCTCAACCACCAATGCCCTATCCATCACATCATCATAAGAGGTGAGATTTGGAAAGAAAATTTGAGAAAGAATATAATATTGAAGTCCCATATCAAAATTTAGATTCTTCATCTTCTCATTTGATACAATCTTTGGTGAAAATGGGATAATCACTTCAATGTGGTTTTCATACTTCGTCACGGTCCTATCAGCCTACTTGAGTTTGAAAAACTTCATAGCCTTATACAATACCATAGAATCTAGATAGAACTAGTGGACAAGAGCCTTAGACCAGTTGGTAAGGACTCTGTAAGTGCATCCAAGAGACCAGGGATCAAATCCAGGGGGAGGCAGAACTTCCAGGGGGTACTGTAGCAGGTATTGTAGCAGTACTATAGCGGGAACTGTGCAGTACTCTAGCAGGTACTGTAGCGGGACCTGTAGCATTCACTATTTGGCACTGTAGCAGCCAGGAATATGCCCGCGTTTGGGCCTTCGGGCCACCGATTTGGTCCCTGAGTCCATTAAGGCCTTCGAGCCACCCAGGACTTTGGGTCAGTAAGGCCTTAGGTCAACCTCAAGGACTTCAGGCCACCTTTAAGTGCAGATGCAAACCAGACAACCTACAAGGAACAAGATCTACAAGGAGGATGAGCAAGGAGCTTTCACCACAACAGAAGCTAAACGGATTGCAAGAATGAGAGGGTATGGCACCTACCATGGGGACAAGTTTGTGCATGCACAGGAATGCCTAGTCGAACAGCCATGTGAAGATGGAGAGTTGATTTCACAATGAAGATGCTGGGGAGGAGAAGATCCAAGTAGTTAGTCTGGGTTTTATGTAATGTTTGAAGCCTATAGGCAATTAATTCCTCTAATGCCTACGATCCATGTAATACTTTCTTTTATGGGGCTTGTAAGGGTTCCACCTCACCCCTTGAAAGGTGGATTATCAAAAATCAATAAAAAATGAAGGACTTCGGGCCATTGGAGAAGGATAGAACTAGTCAGTGGAAATAAATTTAAATTCCTTCCTCTATAAACCCTTGTTATTCTTATTTTTCACCATCGAGTCCCATCATCTCTTGCTTGTCCCACTAGCTTAAAGTTAGCACATTTCACCATAATTGCATTAGGCATTTCCAAGAATTCAAAAAAAGTATATTTATCAACCAATCCTTATCCTACTAAGGATAATTAGTGACTTGGAACACTTGTGTCTTCTTATGAAGGAACTCCTAAGAATGATTATGAGATTCATCATTCTAAGGTTCTATAATTGGATCCTAAATGGGAACAGGTGTAGGTTCCTTCCCCAAATATTGGATAGCATGCACAACAATCTCAATGATATTTTGTTCCATGGGAGGATTCACTCACTATAGTTCACAAGAAGATTCCCCTTGGGACCTATTCATATTGCTTATTAGAGGCATGATGTTGCACAACATTAGAAAACAACATTGAAGTTATCATAAGATTACTCATATCAGCAACTCAAACAAGAGAAATCGGGAAATTAATCCCATTAAATAAGATAAAAAGATATGTATTTCAACCTATCCAAATCAAAAGTAGGGAAAAGGCTATAATTAGCTCAAATTATTCCTCAATATGCCATTCCCAAACCACCAGGGTGACTTAAGGCTCATTATAATGAGATATGTCTAGGAACTCACTTGAAAATACCTCATGAGTCCCGAGAAAATATTCCAAACTATATAATGACATCAAGGAAAGATGCTTTACCTACACTTATAATACCACTTTGTCACAAACTAACCTAGATACCCAGTTACCCCGATACCTAAGTTGTAACTTTCATGGCCTGAAGGGATTTCTTGATCCCCATGGGTTTGAGACTAGCACTTAGAATCATAAAAGAAAAAAGAGGGAATAAATTTTCCACAAAAATTATGAAAGATAAAGAAAAAAGTCGATATACTAAAAACTCCATAAAGAGAAATTACCAAAAACTAAATAGGTATATCAAAAACCCAAAATAGTATATCATCAAAGTACTCAGCATAAAGAGGAATGACCCAAAGGAACTAACATTCCAAGCCCCGATGATCAAGAACATCCACCTCCTCTAATAGGTTATTTCCCTTTTCTCGGAGCTGGTAGAAAGAAATATACAAACACCCAAAATTAAAGGTAGGGTGTAAGCTAAAAGGCCCAGTAGGGTCATACCAAGTGTTCCATAAAAATATACCATCATAATAAACCAAATCATGCTTTTAATTTCAATAAAATGGGGCATGGTGATACCATTTCATATTTAAAACAAAACATGGTTTCATTTTGGAATGATAGAAAACATTTCAAACATTTATTACATAAACATTTTATATAAAATTGTTTATATAAATAAACTATAATGAATAAAACAGTTTCATTATCAATGGCATATAAACATCAAAATAACTACAATAAACATCATGGTCATCTAACCTATGGTATGATAGTTTCTAGTTATAGGATCCAAAAACATCTTATATTAGTGATCATGGGAATATTTGTACACACATCCCTCAAGATTAGTCTTAATAGGACTCATCAATTTCCCATCAAAGATAATATCTGCCTAACTAGGTTTTTGTTAGAGTTGTCATCATAAAACCATTGCTAGTGAATAGTCAACTAAACATTCTTGTCCCAAATAACCCACTAACTACCCAGGCTCACATGTTCTCAATCAATCAATTGAATAAGGTAAAATCATTTCATTTAAAATCAATCATCATTCACAATTAAATTTCTCACTTTTCCCTTTCAAAATACCAATGCAATTTCAAAACCAAAAAATAGTATTTTCATAATTTCATTCATTTCCAATAAAAAATCATTCATACGGTTTAATCATTTCAATTTAATGCGTTTTTTCTAAAAAATCAAACATTCCATCAATTTCAAAATACACCCCAAATTCCAATTCCATTAGAATTAAGGATTTTTCCTAAAATTTCATGCCAATTCAAATCACAATTCAAAATTTTATCAATTTTGGTTTTTATTAATTAAATGAAATAAATTTCAAAAAATCAATCAAATTAAGGTTTAATCATATGGAAAATCTCAAATGGAACCACCTATATTTATCATAGAGATCACGAATCAACAATACTCGCAACGGTATTTTCCAACAACGAAGGATGGAAACAGAGATCTAGACACAAAACCAAGAATAAAGATTCAATTCAATGGAGTTTAGACCTATCAAAAACATGATGATCTGAAAATATGAAAGGAGGATAGAAATAGAGAGGGGGAAGATATATGAGAGGATAATCACTTACCCGGAGGAGATCAAATGGGATCTTCATGCTTCGATCCACCAAGGAATGGGTTTGGAGGATCCAAAATTGGTTCTGGAGAGCCTCCAAGACCTAGGAAATTGACATTAGTCAAGTTAGGGTTAAGCAGAGGCTTAAATAGAGGTTTAGTAAATTTTTTATAATTTTCTTGAATAAAAATTTATCATTTGCATGGTTGGATAGTCAGGGCCACATGGTTAGACAACTATTTCACCCCTCATAGGGGTGCACGGTTTCTACTAGGTGTTTATAATTTTTTTTCAAACCAAAACCCAACCATAAAATCCCCCACTATCAAGGGTTTAACAGTTTTCATTGGGTTGGAAGACGGTTTGAGAAAACCATGCACCATCCACGCACAGCCTTGAAAATCACCATTTTTCAAAATTCCACCAGAAGCACCACACAATAAGACCCCACCAAAAAAGGGATGAAACTATGGTTAAAGAGCACCTAAAAACTATTAAAATGATGTTACATGAAAAATATATTTAAATATGTGTATATACCCCGATATGGATCCTACATATACACCCCTACAATGGTATACCAACCATAGGCATATTTGCATCCTGATGAGGTGGTCATATATTATCCTTACACCCTCACAGTACCATAGTAGAACCTTTCATTAAAATGTGTTAAGTTTTCATACTTTTTCTAATTATCTCATGTCACCATTCTTGATCTAAAAACTTTCATTTTTTATTTACAGTGTCACTTATCCTTATTCCAAATATGTTGGAAGTTTTTCAACCTTTGAGCCCCAGTCATGTTGTCAGTTTCTACATTCCCTTCATATAATGGTTTGTACATCGTGACCTTAAACTGAGTGAAATTTGTTTAAATTTGTACCAAATTATACTCTAGTCCTCAATTATATAGATTACAAGACATTAAAACTTCTAGTGAATGGGATATAAAAATTTTCAAGCTAAATACCCATAAATGGAATCCTGAGAAAAAGTCAAGTCTTTACTTGTTAAGGTCCCCACTTCCATGGATTAGGAAAAAGTTATAGAATAAATAGGTAAAAGGAATACATATTCTCGGGACCACTATAGGTCCTTATAAAAATATGATTTATGCTCACTAAACCCAATGGTCCAGGGAAAAACTATAGTAATGATATATAATATCACTTCAACCTGATAATGTGTATAATACATTATGGGGTAATCTTTTTTGTAATAAAACCCTCTATGAATACCCTTTTTTTCATGAACCTACTTCATTTATAATGTGTTTCAATCCCCACAAACCTCTCATGGATATCAAAAATGAATGTATTTATCTCCAATAGATACCTTTGTTTTGTATTAATCATCAGTTCAGCCATATTTATCCCCATCAACTATTACAATCTTTACCTTATGGTGAAGTTACTTGAATACCTATACACCCTGGCACCACTATAGTGGAACCCTCCATTATATTGGGGTTAGTAGTTATCCCCAACATATGTTCTCCAACTCATCATCCCTGATTCAAACCACATTGGTTCATGACTTACACAGCCCATAATCTAACAATTCAAGTGCATTTCATATATGTGATGTTGCACCTTCACACATCAAACCCATTTTCAAAGCAAGGATGCGACATAGAACTCTCAAACCTTTATCATTATTCATTTAATTAACCAAAACTGAATGGAACAATTTTTCAAGCCTCATGACCATAATATAAAATCCACATTTTATGTTTTAGTCTTTTTAACAATGGTACCATCATTCACATTATGTTTTTCCCTTTCCCTTTATAGATTTAATTTCTTATATGTTTGTTCAAACCTATATAAATGTAAACTTTAGAAGTATATAGTCAAATATGTTCGACCAAAAATTACAAAAATCACTGGTCCATGAATTATGATTTTAAAATAGTTTACATTATTTCTCAAGGCTTCCCATATTATTAATATCAAGCTCTCCATTTACTTAATTTTTTTCACTTGTGTTTATATATATGCTACCTCACTTTTTTTACTAAAGTTTTATAACCATAAACATCTACTACATTGGTTTGACTTTCTTGACCTAAAACTTCCTAAGGAATGATACATGGCACTATCATGTTAAAAACCCACCAAAGGTATTCTAGGAAAATGTCAAGTCTCTTATCATAGGACACACACCATGCGCGATTTAGTCCAAATTGATCATTTTAAAATGAAAAAGGTAAAAACATAAGTTAAATATTTGTAAAGGGTGATCCAAGAAAAAATATTCTTTTCCTACTATTTCTCCCAAATATTAGTCTTAGGGAAAAGAATATATAACAAAATAAATGACACAAAGCTTGTAGAATCCAGAATATGATCCCTGTATAAGTTAAAATATACTCACTATCCCCCATGGCCCAGAAAAAATTTAGCACATTAATATGTTTCCTCATCCCAAGCATATCAATCCGGAGGATACATGTGAAATGCATAAAGTCAATACTACATGGTATTTGAACCCTTTTAATCTTTGGAATCCTCATTTCAAATTCATTTTCAGGATCCTAATTATGTTGATTCATCATTTAATATCTAAATGGACTAACTCTAATGCACGGTGATGGTAATTCAATATATACCTATTCATGATCTATGACCAAGGTTACATATATAAGGATATTGCCTTAAAAATTACTTAATACGTAGTTTTTAGTCTAGAATTCACTTTCTTACATACTTGAGGATATTTACAATTTAGAGTTTTAGATAATTAGTTTATAACTCATACATAACTAAAACATTTTTTACAATGTAGAAAATTTTGATTTGTATCCATTTTTTCCATAATATAAATTTTTTAAAAAGTGACACATTTTCTTTTTCTGAAAAATATTTAATCATTTCATCTTGACTTATTCTTCATTATTACCCATCCTTAAACCCTTTGAGAAAAATTATAAAATTTAGGATGGGCATAAAAATCTCAATAAGGTATATGAATAGAAATAAATAACCCATTAGTTTGTGAAGACTTATAATAATTTTCCCTTTTTCAAAATAAAATTTGGGTTTAAAATAAACATTTCCTTACCTATGACATAAACTTCTCTGCCTAATGATTCTCAAAAAAAATCATAAGAAATATTAAAGGAGAAAATAAAACTCATAAGTTTTTCTTTACAATCATGAAAATATCATTAGAAATTTTTCACAAAGTTACACTTTTCACACATAAGAAGTAGAAAATATAATCCCATTAGATTACCTTATGAAATTATAATATTTCCATAAAAACCATAGAAATAATAAATAAATTATGTAGGTAACTTGAGGAATAATTTTAATATAACTCTTATATATGGAATAACATTAATGGTTATAGTTGGAATAAATTTCATAGTTACCAATGAGATAAAATTCATGGTTAAAAATGAAATAACCTTCACAGTCAACTTCCAAAACAAATCTTACCCAAAGCATTGAAGGGATATCATGGAATCACCAATACTTGGTTTATAATAGAAACACATATCATCATAAAAATTCACAAAGAACTATAACATAATCATTACACATAAACTCTT
This sequence comes from Viscum album, assembly GCA_963277665.1. Classification (NCBI taxonomy): domain Eukaryota; kingdom Viridiplantae; phylum Streptophyta; class Magnoliopsida; order Santalales; family Viscaceae; genus Viscum; species Viscum album. The sequence goes on from OY728158.1 coordinate 68,712,065, forward strand.
ATAGTTATGAACATTACACTCTTAAAAATATTATTTTAACCCATAAGAAATAATTTCAGTATATTGATATATACCTTTCCATTAAAAGCCAAATTTCAAAACTAAAATTAAAATAAAAAAGGGAATGAGAGTTTTATTCGAAAAAATATGAAAAATTATAAAGTAATTAAAAAAATAATGGTAAAGGTAGTGTGAAAATATTTTGACGATATATACGTTAAGATAGAACATTTCTTTTATGGCTTATAAATATAGTCAAAGTGTTCCATATAAAATACATAAAAAAGATTACTTCTTGAAACCTTTTAAAGAAATAAGAAGGTGACATAAAATTTATTTTATAATTTATTCATGTACATATAGTTACAGTCATAAAATAATTTTAAGAATATGAAAATAGAATAGAAGGATTTAAAAAAATCTTTAAAACATTAAAAGCAGTATTTTCAAGTAAAGTATCCCTTACGTGAAAACATAAAAATATTCCTTTTTAAAAACATTGTAAAAATGTTAAAATATGGTAAAAAAAATAACTTTATCATAAATTTTGTCACAAATAATAATTTTCTTAAAACATTAATAAGAAATTGTTTATGGAAGAAAACGAGTTAGAAGGGAAAATTTAATAGAGTATTTTTAAAAGAAAATACCCTACCTCAAATCTGACACGTCGCGTACATTCCTTCTCTTCCAAAATAATAAAATTATGATAATTATTTTATTTATTAATAACATTTTTTATGTACATTGTTCCTTTTATTTTATTTACTATCATTTTTTATTCAATTATTTAATCATTTAAGTTTATGTCAAACATTTTGATGCTATTTGGATCATATGTCCAAAATGACTTTAGTGGGTTGACAAGGGTCAAAGAGATAATTAATCCATCATATCTTGAATAAAATCATGAAATAGTTATCATATTTATACATAAATTATACTTTTAAAACCAACCATTAAACATGGTTATGAAAAATGAACTGCATTACAACCATAGAGACGGTGGGTCATATGTATGCAAGTGTAACATTTCCATTTTTCAATGATCATTATGAAGAGATATTAAGTATTATTTTATCTTACCATAATGATAATAATATCATAAATCACATGCTATTTATTTTAATATACTTATATATATCATCCATGTGACGTGATGATGATAAAAGAACCGCATCTCTTCATGGAGGTGGTAGTCCACACATACACACGAATGAGATTATATTTATTAATTGAATGGAAAGATAAGAAACTAAATGATATATTATCTTTTAATAATGATATATTATCTTTTAATAATGATATATTATCTTTTAATAATGATATATTATCTTTTAATAATGATAAATATTTCTCAAATATCATATATATATATACATTAAATCCATCATTACAACCTTCTATAAGAGTAGATGATGGAAATAGATTACATCGGTTTACGAGTCAGTAGTCCGCTATACACGCGAATGGTGGTTTCATTTCTGATTTAAGAAAAGAGGATATGGAAATAGGTTATTCAATTAACATAATAAAATATCATTGAATTTAAGATAATGGTTTTTTTTATTTCATAATGGTTGAATAATATTTTAATAATGTATAATAATAAATAAAACAAAAATACTTTATTAAGAACTATACATCTTCTTCGGGAAACCTCTTAAGGTTTCACCAAAAGATTTCCTAGGTTGGATTTTATGGTCAAATCAATGCCTCTAGAACAAGTTTAGGGATTTGAGGAATATATTTAGGTAGGTATATTATGAACTGAATGTCCTTTTAAGTGAGAAGAAAAGGAAATAGGATGTTACCTTTTATAAGAGAGGGGAGGGACACTCTTGGAATTTCATAAATTATTAAATTAAAATAAATTAAATGTTAAATTAAAATAGATATAAATTGATAATATTTTAAAATAAGATGAATTTGAATCTAAATCCTTTCATAAAATAAAAATTGTCCAACTTTAGGTGATTTTTTGCACCCTTATCTTTTATTTTAAACCTGTGTTAACCATTTTTCACAATTGTCACAGTAAAGAAGTTTTTACCATTTATGGGTAAATATAGATACCATAAAAGGAAAATTAGTCCATGAATGAACTGTAGTTTATATTTTTAAACATATACCATTCACTTGGATAATTATAGTATTTATTTGAATTTTAAATTATTTAATTAAATATTATTTATTATAAAATAAAAATAATTCCATTTTTAGGACTACTCATTTAATTTGGCTTTGAAACCCACATGACAACAAATGAATTTTAATATATTCCATTTTCACCTATATAAAATTTTATATTTATATAAAATATTCATGGAATAAAATAATGGAATTTCACTTACTTGAAAAGTATAATTTCATCATTTACTCAATTTATACATCAATATCATTTCTTTCTACTAACAATGAGTATTAAATATGTGTTTTTATGCCTAAAGCACTAAAATTAACATCCAAAAGATCACATAATTCCAAAAAATGATTACAATATATTCCTATTTTCCTTAGATAATAACCAAAAATTAAATGTTTAGAATATTTTAAGATAATTCCCAAAATAAACCTTCATATGAATGAATAATACATTAATCTCCAAAATTCAATAGTAATACTAAAAGTTCAAACTAGATCATTCTATATATTTTTTTAAAGGTTGGGTTCAAAGCCTCATTTTATTATGAAAGAAAAGTAAATACCTCTTTTAACTGGGTAGAGGGAGTCCCATTACAAATCTTGAAGGCCTGGTAGGCTTGTAGCCCATTACAAAGCCCGTAGGCCCAAATTTTTAGCCTAATGACCATTATGTGAATAGTAACTTGGCTGCTACAATACCGTCACTACTACAGTGCCCTGCCACCGCTACAGTATTCACCGATCTATAGTACCACCACTACTATAGTATCTCTATAGTACTGCTATAGTAACCTATGCCCAATGGGTTTTGAACCCCCATTTTTCATGTAGGAGATCATTCTATATATATCTACCCATAAAATTATTCAAAATATTCTTGACTAATATTGAAACCCAATGATTAGAATTATTTGATTACATAATATTTAAAGATAAATTTAATATTTATATCTAAATATGACTAATAAATCTTAAATTCTCATACCAACAATTTATATATCATAGGTATATAATCTTTGAGATATGATAATCATTTCAATAAATGACCCTAATCACTATAAATCTAATTTAAAATCATATATTCATCTAAAATATAATTCAACCATTAATCCTCAAATAAATTCTCATAATATTTTGTTTACCTTAAAAATATAATGATCCCCAAATTTTAGTGATCTTCTTATGAAATAATAGTAATCACTTAATCAAAAAATAAATTTTCAACCCTATGGTTATCTATAAGATTAAACATATGTTCCCAAAATCAAATTAATATTTATTTTTTAATTTGTTTATATAATTTCATACTAACTAGTATATCAAGTAGGAAAGTGGTAGGCGGGGCATCCTTTTCTCCCTTCAATTATGGGTTCAAGCCCTATGGCCTTGCTGAATGTGAAGGGTTTTCCTTTTTTCTAAAATAATATTAATATAATTTCTATAACATTCTCAAAAATATGATAAACATACTCAAAAATATCATTAATTATCTAATCAGTTTGTAACTTATAAGTTTTTCTATACATATTTTCAAATAATAATAATTGAACACCATTTTCATATCATCGAGAACATATTAACTCAAAATTTTATGTATCCCTTTATCATAGGTTCTTAATTTAGTGTCTCCAAAAATATTTAGTTTTTCAGTACATCAGTTCTCAAAGGTATCTATTCTGTCTAATATTTGTTTCCAAATTTTGAAAACAAAATATTCTATAGGATGTTTCATGATTCTCATAATATTTAGAATATATCATAATTTCATTGATAAAAAAATACTTTATTCAACTTATTCCTTAAAAATCTAAATATTGCTTGTCATCTTATTTCATAATACTTTATTTTGAAAAGTCCAAGATATATAATATTCCATTATGATTTTTCAATGTCAACTCAATAATGTTTCATACTTGGAATATAATAAAATATTTTATACCTTAAATCTAGACATTGAGGTATTATTTTATGTTGTTTATATCCCCTTTATCTTCTAGTATTGATTCAACATCTTCATAACAGAAATAATCAAGTCCTTGGTGGTATTTTCATTCTAAATGCAATGGATGAGGTGATATTTTGAAATAAAATAAAATAAATACAATGATCTATAGAAATTTTTGAGAAATAGAATGGTTTTAAATATATTAAACTATTTAATACATGTGATTTAGATGTAAGAAAAGATTTAAAAATCATTTAAACAGTCTTTTTCTATGATAGTAATGATTAAATTAACTGTAAGGGATAATAATTTTTGTAAATATTTATTTATTTCCATCTTTATAGATGATCATTAATCTGTATAAAATAACATCATTAAAACATGAAATTAATTATTTCATGTTAAAATGAAAATGTTCCTTGAAAATCCAATACCCATAGAAATTCTTTAATATTTCAACATTAAAATTCCAAAAAATAACATAAATAACTTCAATATTAAATAATTTTTTAACCTCAAAGGTTATCTCATACATTTCCGCTTACATCCCCAAAAATTTAACAATATTCTTCTGAAATAATTCTTTATGTTAAACCAAAGGGTTACATATCCTCAACCTTATAAAATGTGTCCAAAAATATCATTAATTACCATAAAATCACATAATTTAAAACCTAAAAATGGTTTTTCATGCTTTAGAACTTATGATAAACCCTAGAATTATAATCAAATGATGGTATCCATAAATATTAAGTTAAGTAGACATAAAAAAATTCTAATCTCTAAATTTATTTAAACCACTACTCTGATACCTACTATAAAGACCTAGCCTTAAAAATTATATAGTCTTGAGTTTTTAGTCAAGAATTCATTTTTATCCATACCTAAGGATATTTATAGTTTATAGTTTTAGAGAATTATATCATAACTCATACATACCAAAACTATATTTTACACATTAGTAGCTTCTAATCAGTATCCATTTTCCCATAATATAAAACATTAAAAAGAAATACATTTTCTTTTGATCACAAATCTTCATGACTTTCAACCTGACTTATTATTTTTTTTACCCGTCATTAAAACCACATTATAAAACATGGGATAATCCCAAAAAAATCACAGTTAGGGGAATAAAAATAAATAAAGAAATTGTTCGTATATGAATACATATAAAAATTTTCCCTTTTTCAAAATAAATTTGTTTTCAAAATAAACATTTTATTACCCAATAAATCAATTTATCTTCCCAAATATTATCACAAAACATTTCATAAGAAATATTAAATAAAAAATAAAACCCATAAAGTTTTTTTAAAATCCTAAAAATCTCATGATAACTTTTTCACAAATTTATACTTGTACCCATAATAAGTAGAAAATATAAGCTCACTATATTACCTTGTGATAACATAAGATTTATGTGAAAACTATAGAAATAAAAAAAATCCAAGTGAATTGAGGCATAATTTTCATATCAATCTTACATATGGAATAACATTCAAAAAAATTGTAATAACCTTCATGGTTACCAATGGGATAACATTTACATTTGTAAATATAATAGTTTTTATGGTCAACTTCCAACATAAATCTTACTGAATGCATTGTAGGTCTATCATGGACCCACACATAATTGGTTTATAATAGAACCACTCATCATTATAAAAAATACCAAAGAACCATAAAATAATCATAACACATAAAATATTTCAGTTATCAATATTACACTCAAAAAAATATTATGTTCACCCATAAGAAAATATTTATAGACATTCATATATCCCTTTCCATTAAAACCCAATTTTTAAAACTAAAATTCCAAAAACAAGGGTAAAGAGGGTTTTATTTTAATAAAACATGGAATATTATAAATTCATCCAAAAATAAAACAATTATTGTGGTGTTTGGAAAATTTTTTGGTTCCATATATGTTAAAATATAACATTCCCTTCTTTGTGTATAAAGAAATTCAAAACATTCCGTATAAAATATAAAAAAAAATCCTTTCAGAAATAAATTTAAATAAATTAAAAAAATTATAAAATTTAATTTATCTTTTTTTATATCCATATATATACATTAATAAAATAGTTTTAATAATAAGTATATTTAATATAATTATTTATAAAGATAAATCTTTGAAACATTAAAAATGGTGTTTTAAAAGTAAAGTATCCCTTATGTAAAACCATAGAATAATCCTTTTTAAGAACATTTTAAATAATGTAAAATATTCTAAAAATTTAATTTATCATCCATGTAATCATAAATAATAATTTTCTTGAATAATTTAGAAGAACATGGTCTTGGAAGAAAACAGGTTGGAAGGGAAACTTTAAAAGAGGAATTTTTTTAAAGAAAGTCTCTTTCCATAAGTCTGACTCATCGTGTATATTCCATATATTAATGAATAATAAAATTATATTAAATATTTAATTTTTTTAGAACCTTTTTCGTTTTCATTATTCATTTAATTTTTTTATTATCATGGTGTATTCAATTATTTAATCATTTACGTTTATATTGAATGTTTTGATAATATTTGGATCATATGTCCAAAATGACTTCATTAGGTTGAATGTGGTAATTTTAGTCATTATTACATAATATAAATAATAATAATAATAATGACATAAATATCATTTATATTCATAAATTATACTTTTAAAACTAATCATGAAATATTTTTATGAAAAATGAACTATGTTGCAATCATGAAGACGGTTGGTCATACGTACGCACAAGAAACATTTTTCATTTTTAAAAGATCATTATGGAAAGAAGTAAATTATTATTTTATATTTTAAGAATTATAATAATATAACAAATACTATATTATTTCTTTAAATTTACTTACACATAATTCACATGACGTAGTGATGAAAAATGAATCACATCACTTCGTGGAGGTGATAGTCCACATATATGCATGAATGCGATTATCATTCTTCAATGAATGGAAAGGTAAAAACTTAAATAATATATTATATTTTAATAATGATAAATATTTAATCAATATGATTAAATCCATAATTTCAATCATCTGTAAGTGGAGGTGATAGAAAACAATTTACATCGATTCGCAAGGCGGTAGTCTGCCTTAAACACAAACGATGGTTTCGTTTCCCATTTGATGGAAGAGGAGAAGGATATAGGTTATAAAATAAAATAAAATAATATCTAAATATCTGGAATATAATTTTATCATTATTTCTTCATTTTCAAATAATATTTGAATGAGATATAAAAATAAATAAAATGAAACACTTGATTATGAACTATATCTCTTCTTCAGACAACCTCTTAAGGTTTACACAAAAATATTCCCTATGTTGGTATTTATGATCAAACCAAGGACTCTAGAACATTGGGAGGAATTATTTAATTTATTTTGTTATTTATTGGCCACACCAAAATTCCTTTTAATTGTGAATAAAATAGGATACAAGGTTCCCTTTTATAAGTGAGGGGAGGGGTCCCCTTAGAATTTCTTAAAGTATTAAATTAAAAATAATCATATTAAAATTGAACTAAATTGATTATATAAAACTATAATATTATTTTGATTCAAAAAATTAATATAAAATAAAAATTTTATGGGTTTATGTGGTTTTTTTTACCCTTGTCTTTTTGTTTTAACCCATGTTAACCCTTTTTGACAATTATTGTGGTAACAAAGTTTTTACTATTTAGGGGTCAATATAGTTTCTATAAAAGGAAAATTGGTATATTAATGGAACATATTTTATATATTCAAACATATATCAATAACATGGATGAATGTAGTATTTTTAGGAATTTGAAATTATTTAATAACATATTATTTATTTTAAAATAATATTAGTGTCACTTTTTGAACTATTCATTTAATTTTACTATGAAAATAACATTATAGAAAAGGAATTTGAATATATTCCATTCACACATGTATACAAGGTTATATTTATATATATATTCATGTAACATAATAATTCTTACAATTTATATTACTTTTAATATTTTTAAAATCATTTATTTTATTTTTCTATTAATTAAATAAATATCGTGTCAGTATTGAATAAGCATTTAAGGTAATTATATAATTAATAAAAATTATAAATAAATTATAATCATTAAAATAATTTCATTATGCTAAAAATAAACATTAATATTCATTCAAAAATTTCTTTTGTCTCTTTCTGAACACATAATAGATATTTAAAAGCAAGAGGGTGGAATTTTGTCTTTTTCTTTACATAAAATATTATATAGGCCACTTTTATAGAAAAGTATCCCATAAACAAATAAATAATTATTTTATGGTTATAATGTTAAAATTATCTTCATCTAATAATATTTAAGATGGAAAATGGTGTTCTTATCATTTAGTTTTAACTTAACTTAACTCGATTTACCCTTTTATGTGGTGATTTTTTTTACTATTTGTATTATGCATTATGATAAAAAATTAATTTGAAATTATTAACTAATATTAATTGTGATTATTCCAAATATGAAATAAATTTTTACTAAATTCATTATCTATAAGTTATATAAATTCATTTTGTAAGTATCCCACAATGCATGTTGAAAATGGTTTTGTGAATAAATTCATTTTTAAGTCAAAAAGTATTTTCATACTAAGATCACATATAATGTTTATTATTATGTAATTAATTATATTATTTAAAACAAAAGTAAAATAATATTAACTTAGGATCAAATTTAAATTATTATTAGTCTTTTTTAAGGAAACAAAATTATTGTTTTATAAAAAATGGTATTTTTCACTATTCATTGAAAAATCAATATTTTCATAAAAGTATCAAAAAATCATGTTAAGATAATTTTAAAATTATGATTTTAAAAATGATATCCTTTTTATAAAATAAAATTTATAAAATTTCCATAAATTAATTATAATATTTTCTCATAAAAAGTAATAAAAATCATTTTTGAAGAAAATATATTTTTGAAGAATAAAATGACTATACTAAAATTTGATAATTTAATAAGAATTTATCAATAAATTTATATTTAGTAATAATTTGATATATATTACATAAAAATTTTAATCTTATTTATACGTACCAATTTATAAACCATATTATAATGCTCATATATAAATAATAATAATTCATGGTTTGTTTAGGCTTAGTGTTGTGTGTTGTATATGCTATCAGACAGAGTTTTATTTTTAAAAATATAAGGGTTTTACAGTGACATATATGTAGACAAAATCCACTATAGTGTGATGACACCCATGATTATACCCATCATTGATCCACTACTAGGAGGAAATCTTCAAACTCAATTGTTCTAAAACCATTATTGACCTTAGTCATTACAGTTCAATGTATGAATGGATTCAAGTTATCTTGATGCCGCCCTTTGAAATTTTCACAAGACAAAATAAATCAGAACACAAGGTGAAGTAGTTGTAAAATAAATTCAACAAATTATTGAGTAAAAGATTTTTTAAAATTCATTGACTAACAATGAGAGGATTATCAATAGTTAGGAGTCTCACAATTCTAAAAATGATGAAGAATTAATCTACCATTAAATTTGATCAGACAAGTTAAAAAAATATTCCAATGTATGATGAATAATATTGAAATATAGATGGATTTACACCAATTTCATACCTTTATCTTTTATTGATGAACTCATTTACTCAATTCAGACAACTAATTATTAGTTTCTTATTTCAAAGTCTCCTCCTCTATGGCAGTTTCTGATTGCTATGTTTCAATTTTTTCTACAAGATCCACCAATTCTTGGAGCTCCATAGTGCGAGAAAACATCTAGTAATAAATTTGAAGTTATTTGGAAGAGAAGTGATTTAGTTCCTTGGTATCTTCATTTAGATATTCCTCTTAATGGTTAATACTATCAAATCATTGTAAATCCCTTCCATGGGTTTCTAGTTGTTCCCAGTTGATTATGAATTTTAAAATGAGAGCATGAAGGTGTTGATAATTGATTCCATCCATGGCCAAACCAAAGAAAAGTTGTATAAGGCTTTCATCCTTTCATTTTATATCTTCAAACCATGTATTTTTAATGATAGTATAGACTTAACACCAAGCCACTTCATGACCACCCAATCCTCAACATAAATTTCAGGGTCCACACTCTGATCAACCACCGTTATCAGTACATAATAAGGGATAAATTGTGCAAGGTAGGTGACAGATCTAGAGGTTGGTATAGATGAATTATCAATTTCCACCCCCTACCTAGTTCTATTGATCAGCTCAACAAATTTAGTCTCCATTGGGGGATAGTTGGTTATCAATATAGTAAAACTAATGTTATCAGTGCTATCAAAAACTCAAATCACTCAAATTGAGAGTATTGCTTCCTCAATGTGAACTGAATGTAAAGATGAAGAATCTGCATGATGTTTAGAGTTCTTATTCATGGAAACCTCTAGTTTAATGATCTTATACAAGGTAACATGATGAATTAGTCTATATAAAGACAATGGTTTGTTCAACCATCAGATAGAACATTCAAGAAAATCATATGGATATATGTATACCCATGCATTAGAATAATCTGTTGATACGATTTTCACGGAACCCATGGGTGACAACATGATCTTGGAAATCATATCCTCTTCTGGGAACATCTTCCAAAGTTGTCCGATAATAGTTGTATATTTCTCACTCCTGAACCAAATGAAAGGAACCAGGGATACCCTTTGTAAACACTTGAATTGGTGTAAAAATATATAAGGGGTATAAGGAACACAGATGACTTGTTCATCTATTTGGAATACCAAGAACCTATCCTTGAAAGAAGCTATGAAAGATCATTCTTTGTGCATTTCATTTCCATTATCAATAATCATATTCAAAGGTGTGTTATAAATAATGGCGTTGTAATGTGACTGGAAGATTAGCATATAAAAAAATCCACAAGTGCTCTAAGATATCACACAGAAACCAACAATATTGATCATCTGATAATATGATGTATAATGGGGAATTGTTGAGGTATACTAGTACTCATAGCCCCAGAAGTTCTCCACCGCCCATTCATACAATAATTGAAATGGGACACTACTCTGGTATGGGGTCCCTCCTCTCATATATAGACCAATATATGGTTGATCCAAGGAAAAACTAGTATTTCCAAATTAACCCGTTGACCTTGCTCTAGTATCGTTTTCGTCATAAGGGTACCAACCCTAACACCTGATCAGGTGTCTCTAATAGGGTAGATCCATCCACTCAAAAACATGGATATGAATACCACTAATCAGAGAGGGGGAACATTTGGTTGGACTGCATACTCCCATGTGGTGTATTATACCACTTCCAATATATACCAATATGAAACTTCCATGTTTCTAGCCTATTGGTAAAAGAAATTCTTTGAACACTTGAACTCAAGATTTGGTCCACCAAGTTAAAGAAAGTAATACACTTATTCTCAGAACAGGATGATGGAATGATTATTAGTAATCTTTCCGAATATCCCTTCTTGTTTTTAAAATATATCTCTAGATAATATAGTGGTCCATATTATATCATAATAGACATTTGATATAGGGATAAAATCATCATACATCCTCCTAAGGATTGGGATCCCTTCCAGTTTTTGGGTATCCAGTAAACAGATCCCAACCTCACAATGTGGTAGATGAAAAGTATTAGATCCCAAACACAAACAACTAAATAATTTGAGATAAATCTTAGTTGTATGACACATCATAAACTGGGAGGTTTATACTGCCTCTTACAAATCAACTACCTGAAATTGTTTATTTAATTCAAAAAATGTTTGATGAATCTAGAATTCACAATCCCCATCATCAAAAAATCTACCACCAGGGTGAAAATCCTAATTGAGGTTTTGTCCTCTATTAGAATAATCTAGTGAAGTTGTGAAAATTAGTGGATAATTCCAGGAAATGGTATGTTTTCATTGATCCTTTCCATATTGTGTTAGGGGAGATCTATTCATGGTGTGTACACACCCTTGATGATCCTTTAGGGTTGGTTGATCCTTAGAAAATATGTTCACCGTGATATAACCCAAGGGGGATGTGAACCATTATGATTTCCTATTATGATCAGGTTTAAGAATAAAAACATCATCTGAAAGACTAAATTCACATTAAGTAAATCAAATTGATAATAGATAAACCCAAATATCATGTATGAGAAATGTATTAAAGTTATAATTCGTAGAAGCATTGTGGTGGAATAGATCTTCTCAAGAATTCCTATAAATATAAACCCTTCATTCAGCTGCATTAATTGAATCAAAAAAATGAACAGATCCATAAGGCATTAGTTTTTCATCATATAATGATTGAAATAATTTTCAAAATTCAAGAGGGATTTTTTAAAAGGAAATTCAATAAAACTAATGGAAACTTTCAGTCATGTAAACATGAAAACCATGTGTTTAACCATGCATATCGTGATATAAACGCACTGAAAACATGGAATCATGCATACCATGGATCGACCATGAAAATCATGATATCTCTAAGAGAACTAAGAGATGACTACACAATGGGGTCTTCATAGTGTAATACTCACCTATTTCATAGAGGAATTGACAGAGTTCATGAACATTGATAGTTCTGAGAGCATCGTGTATTGAGCATATATGAAAAGGTGAAAATGAAGGGGGCTATCCAACTTATATGTAGGGGTCTTCCTCAACATACCATATAAAAACTATGCAACTTTTTTAATTCCTTAGAATCATCCACTTATCATTATGAATGGACCTACTTTTTATGAGGGAAATTTTTTTATCCCCTGAAATCTAAAATAAAAAAAATAAAAATTAAAGTTTAAATCATCAAAATCAAGAAGTAAAATACATTGAAGGTTGTCACCTAGAACAATCCAAATTCACAGATCATCTAGTACCACAAAGTCTCAAACATTATAAGGAAGCATGACCGTTGGGTAACCTCATGAAATTTCCAACCTTGTAGATCAAATATCATGATGTCATGAGCCTCATGACATCAGATAATCCTTTATGGGTGAGCCATGAGGTGACTTCACAGCTAAGATAAGGTCAAGATCATGGTCTAACCTCATGAAGCGCTAAATTGTGCAACACTAGAGAGGATATTTTGGGATCTCTACAAGGTACCCTACTTCATGAAGCACACTATTATATTCTATCAGAGTGGTGATATCAAACACAATACATGGTCATCCCATGGACTCTCTTCATTATTCTAACTCTCCATGGCCACATGGAATCTCCATGTGTCTATCTATTTCCGGAAAATAATTGCCTAATTTTGCCTATAAATACCTTTTTTCCTCCTCCAAATAGAAATTAAACTGATGAAAGAGTGGTATAAGAGAGATAGAGATCCAACATTTTTTATTTCAGGAAATTTTTCTCATAATTCCATAAGTAATTAAGTGGGAAACCCTCATAAATAAAATGTAAAATAGATGAATTTATATCAAGACCAAAATGGGCCTAAATAACTTGAGAGGGGGGTGAATCAACGTATGGATATTATATTCCAAAATTCTTCCTTCCCCACTGGATCTTGACCTCAATAATATAAGGGTCACTTTGTTTCCACTTATGTATTACTATTGATCTTATTCATCCCTTAATTATCTGATGATGATGATTCTTTGAATGCGATGCAGGAATAAAAATAGGCAGACACAAAGATTTTTACTTGGTTCACCATCACTGGGCTACGTCCAAGGAGCATAAAATGGCAATGTGCCGATGTACCAAATACACTAAAGCTCACTGCCAATTTACAATGTTTGGGCTAGATCACTTCTATGCCCAGGCTCACTGCCTTTGCAATGTTTAGGGTTAGCTCACTGCTTCCCCAAGGGTCACTTCATGTTCCTCTCTCTCTCTCTCTCTAGCTCACTGCTAGTAGAAAGTATCACCTTATTCCTCTTTCTTTGCTCACTGCTCTAGAAAGGATCCACTCGTAGTTTATAGACTTATAGGTTTCTTCATTATCTCTAATGAAAATTGCATCCTTAACTATTGATAGATGCTCTGTTGAAGTCCAACTTTCATCCATTGATGAATGAAACTTTACCACAGTATTACTAGGCAACCTCAAATCTTTCACGCAACCCTTACTGTGTCTTGTGCGCAACTTTATTCTCTGGCATTCAAGATTCCACTTTTTTCATGAAAAACTCTTTGCACACAACTTCAATATTTTGCACAACTTAAATCTTACGCGCAACTTTCTTAGCTTGTACGCATCTCAAAATCTTTCGTGCAACTCCCTTTGCACAAAATTATTATGCAATTCGGTGCTCATATTTTTACTAAGTGTTGAGCTCTATCGAATGAGGGGGGTCACCTCATATTTATAGGCATTCTTGACCCCTGCATGGAAGATTCAACTTTTGTCATGCAAGTTCCTCTTTAAGGGTGAAAAACCCTGTTTCACATCGCATGTGGCATGCAAGCTTCTTTCGCACAACCTCATCTTTCATTATCATTTCCAAATCTTTCTCACACATGATTCCTTTGCCATTTTTTGTCATTATGCTCCCGAAACAAGCCTTTCACGCAAGATTCCTTCACGCAAATCCATCTTTCACGCGTACCTTCAAATATTTCTCACGCAACATTCCTTTTTACATTTTTAGACGTTCTGACCTCAAAAAATGTCTTGCGCTCAAGTTTTCAAACCACCCTAGATATTGCGTGTAACTTCCTTTTCAAAAAACACGTTTCCCCATTTTCCAATTTTGAGGCCTAAAAATTTAGCAAACACTGGAAAATGGTGACACCTTAGAACTGTTCTTTTTTTACCACCTCCAGACCATCTATTCCTTTTTCATTGTTCTTTGTCAACATAGGTTGTAAAAAATATCTATGGAACTCAACAAATCACCATATAAACCCCCTTTATCAACAAAATTAACATCTTGGTCTTCCTTGTCAACAAACCCAACATGGATGTCCACTTTGTCAACAAACACAATCACCTCAAAAATGTTTCAATGATACCTTGAGGGATTTTTTCCCAACAATATCTCCCTTTGGGTTTGTTGACAACTCTTTTCATAATGATTGTCTACACTTTGTTGCCTCATTGAAGCTCTTTCCATCATCAACCATCATTTGCTTCTTACAATTCTGATAGAGATCAAGGATTTACTCAACACATACTCTAAGCCCACATGAGCAATGCTCTCCACAAGAAATAAGAGTAAATGAAAAGATCATCATTGAATCACTTCATTTCTGACACCAACTTTTGACGTGAAATTAATACTAATTGCTAAACTAATACCAATTTTTGATCATTGGAAACCTTCTCACATAATTTCAACATCACCCTTCTGCTTTCATCATGATCCTCAACTATTGTGATATCTACTCTTTGATCGATCACTTCTAGAATAGTTAGATTTAACACTTTCCCCCTAACTCATTGATCTCCCCTATCTTGTTGCTCCACCTATCAGCTTCTCCCCATGTCTTTGACTAAGACATTTTCTCCCTTCCTTAGCCACAATTACTCCCCCTGGAGGAGTCACTATTTCTCTCCCATTTTAAACAAACCCAAAGGTCACTCCTCTGTGGTCTGAGACATTGGAAAGAACACAGATGAGAACATTAGAGAAAAACAAACCAAACCTCGAAGAGAGGGGGGGATCCCATAGTCACACTTTTTCAAGTGTGGGGAGTTGACTGAACTACCTTGAGGAGTCACTATTTCTCCCACTTTTTCTGTAGGAACATACTCTAACTTCACTAGACTCTTCTCTAACTTATCCTTGATAAAACAATATTTTATCTCACTATGCTTTGTCCTTGAGTAATGGACTGGATTTTTGCTAAGATTGATAGCACTTGAGTTATCACACTGGATTCCGATTGGAGACTTCACTTCAACTCTCATATCATCAAGATTCTGCTTTATCCATAATAATTTTGTGCATGCTTGAGTGGCCACAATATACTCATCTTATGTGGTGATTAATGAAATGCAATATTGATTCTTGATTTTTCAAGAAATATACAAACCGCCAAGATAGAAAGCACCTCCCGACATGGATTGTCTATCATCTACTGATTTGACCCAATCTGCATCTATATATCCCAAGACTATTTCATCCAAGTAGTCAACCGGAGTCTTCATCTCCTTGGAATTTTCCATTTCCAAAACCTTCTTAACACCTCCTTTTCACTATTCAGAAAACCTCTTGCACTATTCTCCATCAGATCCTTTGAAGATTATGTATTCTACATATACTAAAACCATCATCCTTTACTGAAATCATTGTAGACATACATATTGCAATCAATTACCCCATGCTAAAAACTAAGCTTCTTCAAAAAAATGATCCATCATTGAATACTATGATCTTATGACTGCTGAATATCTAATTCTTCTTCCAGAGCCCCATTCAAAAATGTAGACTTATCATGCATCTATAACACTCTAAACATTCATTACACTGCAATGGCCAAGAATAATCTTATTGTCTCTTGACTTGTCAGAGATGCAAATATCTCATCGACATAGATATTCTCTATCTCATAGTATCCTTTTCCACTATTCATGCTTTGTTTCAAATCATTGTGTCATATTCATTCATATTGTTGTGATAGACCCATTTAGTCCTAATGAAATTCTTATTTTTTAGCCTCAAAACAATCTCCCATGTCAAATTCTTCTCAATTTGGTCAAGCTCTGTATTCATAGCCTGAACCTAATTCTCATCTTCAACCACTTCACTAAAACAATTAGGCTCTGCCTATAATAAGTACGATGCTTGCCATAGATTCCTCATCTTCAATGTCTGCACTAGAACTATCTAATTACCAATTATATCTTTCAAGTCAATTTCAGTTAAGCTATTTGACTTTCATGCTAATATGGATTTTCCTTCCTCATGGTCATTATCAGTGTCTACATTTGAATTAGAAATTTCCACTTCTACTCCCTCTAAGTCTCTTACCACTTCATCACTTTAAATAGAAAACTTGTCACTGTGTCATTGTTTAATGTTGTTATTTATAACAACTACTTTTCTCAAATTCTTGTTGAAACACCATTAATATTATCTCGTAGATTCTTGGTATCTTGAAAACAGTCAACTGATACCATAATGTAAGAATAAAATAGATAATTATGAAATACATAAATGTTGATACTTCTCCCACAATATGTCTTCTCTCAATAGACAACACATGATCTGGGTTATCCAATTATTTATTTGATGGATCTTGCATCTGATTATGATATTGAATGTTCCTCCTATGTTATGAAACACTTCTTGTGGTTAGGCCCACTGTTTATACCCATAAACATTCTTCTCCTCATGCATAATTTATTCTCATCTGGCACTTCACATTGAGCCATCAAAAAAATCTCTAATCCCACTGAGTTGGAACTCAATGTAGAAAACAAGAGACAAAGTTAATAATACAATCAATTTCTATTGTGCTCAATTACTTTCACATGTCTCATGCAGCCATATAACATTAACTCTTTTCATGGAATTATTCCATATTCCTTCTTCAGCTCTGGTAACTTATTTGAATCAGATGAAATTATGGATCACATCACACTCCTTCTTTGCTTCTTCTAGCTGCCTAGCCAGCTTCAACTGCTCTGGCCATATGACTAAGCATTCATTACCCACATGTCGATCCCTTTTCTAATATGTAGATTTAGCAGGCTTAAAATTTCTCACAATTTGGGGTTTAATCCCACTAGTACACATTTCCATATTTTATGTTTCACCAACATGCCACGTCCTTTTACTCATTCTCTGGATAGGAATCTCTATGCTGGTCATCTTCCCATGCTTCTTCTACCATTGCAAGGATCTTCCACTTTCCTCCACTTCTCGTCATGACAAAAGACATGTGAATTTTGCAATGCATTCTTTGTTCATCTTTATTTTATCAGATATATGAGTCACCACACTAATTTTTTCTAGTTTTGAGTCCTCCATTGAACATGCATTATTCTTACTCACAGATAGAGTAGATCTCATCATGGTCTTCCAAGTTTGTTCACATTCTCTCCATGAGAGTTGTTGTGAGTATGACAGAGGATGTGATTGATAAACCTTTTGTTGAGAACCTTGTGATTTCCATGAGGTTATAAGTATGTTCATCAACCAACCACTTTGTCTTCCAGTGAATAATTTTTTATATTGCACCACTGGAGTCGAAAATCTTATTTGGAGTTCCTTTTCCTTTCTTGCTTTATTCATGCTGCAATGTCTTGCCAAATGCCCATAATCAGAACATATAAAACATTTTCCATCAAATGCATACCTCATTTCATCATTTCTATATCGAGATGTTGATGCATCTTAAGTTCTTCCTCTAACATTGAGCTCTTGAGCTTCCTGAAACATACTCACGATGTGTCCCATTCTTCTATAGTAATAGCATTTAATGGATGATTTCCTATGAGAGAATATTATTTCTGATTTATAATTACACATCTTCTTATTCTTAGATTTATTAAAGTTTCTATTTTTATAGCCTGAAATGTATTCATGAGCCTCTGAAAATTATCTTTATGTATGACCATAAATCCCACAAAAATAGCACATGCTATCATTGCTTCTTGTAAAAGCCTTTTTAAATCTATCTTCAGCACCTACAAGGTTTTTCTTTTCTCTAGAGATTGTCACTAATTTTTTCCTATCATGCATAGAAGTGGGATCATCATATCCAATTCCAAATTTTCCTAAAATGGATGGCATTTGGGATGATACCATCCTTTCATGCTTATCCTTTGAAGTAGCATATTTGGATTTTATTTCATCATCACCTACCGAAGGATAATCAAATAGTAAGTGTAAAGAATCCTTCAACTTGGGCTTCTCTTTGGAATTAGATTTCTCCATTTCTTTCTTGACTAACTCTAGATCTTACTATAGTTATAGAATCTTCTTATCTCTTGATTCAAGTTGAGCATTGAGTTCTCTTCTGAGATTCTTTCCACTACTCATCTCATCTTCCAATTCTCGTGTGAGTTTATCTACCATATCACTTTGCTCCTTTATTTTCAATTTTTCTTGAGCAACAGAATCAGAGACAGATGCATTCTCTTGTTGTAGCCTTTGATTCTTCTGGAATAATATAGATATTTGTGTTGCAATATTATCATTTCTAGCTTTTAGATTCTGAATTTCATCTGATTTCTGATTCTTTCTCTTAACATATTCTTTTATATTTTCTCTCTTTATAGATAATTTTTTCAGTTCTTCATCCTGAGAATCATTATTCTTCCTCAGATCAGTGGCCACATCAATAAGCCTTTGATTTAATCCTATTATCCTATTAAACTCAATTTCCATTGCTTGGATCTGTATATCTTTATATTTAATCTCTTCACCCAACCTTTTATCCAATTCCTTTATTTCATGGAAAACATCCACTTTTCTCCTTCTGGGAGTTTTTCATCATCAGTAGTTCCAACATCACTTGGAATATCAGGTTCTTCACTCATTCCTTTAGAATCATTGAATGAGTAAGTATTTTCACTATATGATTCATCCAAACCATTATTCTGTGTACAACGTGATTTTTTTTACTGAAACACACTCTTTTCATTGACACTTCCACGCCGGGGAATTTCCAAAGACTTCTTCTTCCTCTTTGAAGTTATT
This sequence comes from Viscum album, assembly GCA_963277665.1. NCBI lineage: Eukaryota > Viridiplantae > Streptophyta > Magnoliopsida > Santalales > Viscaceae > Viscum > Viscum album. The sequence continues at coordinate 68,731,772 of OY728158.1, forward strand.
CCATTTTCCATGTCACACTAATATAAGAGCATACTGAATATTTAACCACACAAATGGACTAACCCAATTCAGAGCAAATTAATTTGATAAAATAATCTTTCCCTATGACACCAATTGTTAGGACTAAAAGGGGCCTAAATACCCTGAGGGGGGGTTGAATCAGGGTATGGATATTCTATTCCAAAATTCTTCCAGCCCCACTGTATCTTGACCTCAATATTATAAGGGTCAATTAGTTTTCACTTATGTGTTACTATTGATCTTATTCATCCCTTATTTATCTGATGATGATGATGCTTTGAATGCGATGTAGGAATGAAAACAGGCAGACATGTAGATTTTTACTTGGTTCACCCTCACTAGGCAACATCCAAGGAGAATACAATGGAAATGTTCCAATGTACCAAATCCACTAAAGCTCACTACCAATTTACAATGTTTGGGATAGATCACTTTTGTTCCCAGGCTCACTGCCTTTACAATGTTTAGGGTTATCTCACTGCTTCCCCAAGGGTCACTCTCTATTCCCATTTCTATCTCTGGCTCACTGTCGATAGAAAGGATCACCTTATTCCTCTTTCTTTTCTCATTGCTCTAGAAAGGATCCACTCACTATTTATAGACCTATAGGTCTCTTCATTATATCTAATGAAACCTACATCCTTAACTATTGATAGATGCTCTATTGACATCCAACTTTTATTCACTAATGAACGAAACGTTACCGTGGTATTACTGGGAAACCTCAATCTTTTACAAAACCCTTATTGCGTCTTGGGCGCAACTTTATTCTCTTGTGCATAGGATCCCAATTTTATCACAAAACACTCTTTACATGTAACTTCAATCTTTCATACAACTCAAATCTTATGCGCAACATTCTTAGCTTGCATGCAAATCAAAATCTTTCATGCAACTCCCTTTGCACAAAATTATTACATGATATGGTGCTCGGATTTTCTCTAAGTGTTGATTTCTATCGAATGAGGGGGGTCACCTCGTATTTATATGCGTTATTGATCCCTACGCGGAAGATTAAATTTTTGTCATGCAAGTTCCTCTTTGAGCACACAAAACCCCATTTGATGTTGCATTGGGTGCAAAAGTTTCTTTCAGGCAACCTCATCTATCGTGCCCATTTCCAAATCTTTCATGCACATCATGCCTTTCCCATTTTTTGACTTTCTTCTCCTAAAACATGCCTTGCATGAAATATTCCTTCATGAAACTCCATCTTTCATGCACACCTTCAAATCTTTCATGTGCAACATGCCTTTCCATTTTTAGAAATTCTAACCTCAAAACATTCCTTGCGCACAAATTTCCAAACCACCCTAGATCTTGCGTGAAACTTCCTTTTCATAAAACATGTTTCCCCATTTTCTGATTTTGATGCCCAAAAATTTGGAAAACACTGGAAAATAGAACCAACTTAGATATGTTCTTTATGTACTGCCTTCAGATCATCCATTCCTTTTTCATTGTTTTTTGTCAACATAGGTTGTCAAAAATATCTATGGATCTCTAAAAATCACCATGTAAGCCCCCTTTTTCAAAAAAATTAACGTTGTGGTCTTCCTTGTCAACAAACACAACATGGATGTCCACTTTGTCAACAAACAAAATCTCCTCAAAAATGATTCAATGATACCTTGAGGGATTTTTTCCCAATAATGACCATGTGAGTCTAGGACCATTGGGGTTGACCAATAAATATAAAACACACAAGGAGACCACATGAGGCTAAGACTATAGAGAACAACCACATGAGGCTAATCTCATGAGGAGGCCATGTGAGGCCAACCAGACAAAGGTCGACCATGTTAGGCCCAACTCGAGATGCAACCATGCGAGGCTAAGCCTGCGAAATACAACCATGAAAGTTTGAACTAATGAGGTAACCATATAAGGCAAAGACCACGGAGGAAAACCGCATAAGGTAAATCCTTCAAGAAAACCATGTGTGGCTAATCCCATCAAGGGGATCATGTGAGTTCAAGCCCACGAGACACCTTTTCAAGTCCTATCCCATGAGATCATCCTTTGAGTTTAATCTCATAGATTCTAGTCTATGTGGATATTTTATGAGGCTTGTCCGTAAGACCAGTATACATAGTCATCCCATGAAGCCCAGTCCACATAATCACATTTTTAAAAAGGGTCGTCCATTAAGGTAATTTTCCTACCTCACTTTGTATCCATTTGATATGATTATTATTTAGGATGTATCATATCTTACCCCATTAGTGAGAAGCATTCAATCAGTTGGAGAAAGGATACCTTTCACAATCATCCTTTTTCTTGGATTTTTATCTCAGACCATGAAAATTAAAAATCCCTTTATGGTTCCATTAATCCAAGGTCAAACTCAGAAAAATCCAACTTTAAGCCTCCTAGAAAACCAACCAATACATATTATTAAGTCATGTACACTAGTGTGTACCCCTTATATCATGATTTTTCTTGATAAAAGGTGTCTCTTACTTATACCACAAAATGATAGGTCCATCATAGAATTTTTAAGCATGAATTCCATTAATAATGAGGTCCCCTGTCATAGGTACATTGATGAAACCATCCTATGGCCATGTAGCCAAATCTAGATGATCTATACCCAAACCTGATTGGATTAGGTTATTGGTGGATGAATGAGTTTATTCAATAAGGGAGACATTTAGAATAGTACAAGGCCTGTATATACCCTTCCAGTTTCCTAACTGGGAGTGGTCCACCTTTATCTCTCTTCACTTACTAAAAGGTGGGTATATGGTAGGATGAGCCTCCTCCCTAGGTTTAAACCACTATCAATCATTCTCAAATTAATTACCTCATCTTTATAACACATTAATGAGGGACACAAGGGAATTACCATTGCATAATCCCCAACTCAATATTAATAGGGCCCCTACCCTTCATGAAAATCGCTTAAAAGTGGTATATATCCAACAACATTAATTCATTATTGTTGATCTTCTATCTCTTGTTTAAAACACCGAGTATGACTCAAATTGGCATAAATATTTTTGGTTTATCATTAGAGTTGGATAATTGAGTCACTATCTAATGTCCCCATAGTATAAAATTACACCACATGGCCAATCTCCTCGTCTTATAATGTAAAACCATATGATAAATTCTTTAATGTGTGGTGTTAAAATTCAAAGTATACACCTTCCATGTGGCCTTAAACTATGAAATTAAAACTACATGGTCTTTGATTCATGCTAAGAAGGATACATAGGAAGCCCCCCATGGGTAAAAACCCAAAATAATCAACCATTTATTTTCATCCTCATGGGGCCATATTACTTGCCAATCCATTTACATGCTCCCTCTCTAGTAAATATTCCGTATGAGAAAAAAGCATCCCTCTAATTAGGGCTATATCCCCTGGGAACCCTCTTCATTGGGACATATTCTTAATAAAAGCATGTATAGATCCCCATAATCACACTCCTAAGTAAGATTCTAACAAAACATAATTTAAACATGAACTTGATACCAAGGGAGTGGCCCAAGAAATATATTTATTTATTTTACATCATTTCCATAAGTTAAAAACTAAATCCCACAAATAATCACACAATACTAAGAGTGGAAGGTTTAGTGTCTTTGAGGATAGGATAAATAGACTAATTGTTTTACCATACTTGTGATCAGTTATCCATAGTTTAGAAACACTAGACTCCATTATAGAATTCTCATAATTTATACACATATTTATAACTTGGGAAATAGAAACATAAGAAAGGGGTGATCTCAAACACTCGATAAAGTAAAACTTATCAACATGTCATCAAGGTTTAGATGATAAGATTATAAGAAAAGATAGGAAGAGGAGAAATATATAATTAAATAGGATATGGAATAATAATATTTATCCATAAACCATGATAAAAAAGACATGAAATCTCAAATAATAAAGTATATACCATTGCATAAGAGTGTGGAAACATGAGACAATAAACATCATCCATGAAGCATAATAAAAGGGATAAAGATATGGAATTTCATGGAAATATAGCATAAAAATAAACTATGGAACAAAAATAAGCATATGGAATCCTTAAATGATTTATTAGGTATCACAAACCTATATACCATCAGTGACCTATTTTTTACAAACCTATAGTCTATAAGTGACATAGGTTTCACAATACTACTATCCATGAGTGACTTAGGTTTGACAAACCTATGGTTAATTAGTACCTCATGAGATTTATAAACTTAACTAATGAATTTTAGGTTGATATAGGACCCCACCCATACTCATCCACACATATGTTTTCCATAAGATATCAATAATTTATCAGATCATGAAAATATATTGAAAGAAAATGGGTTTCATGTCACTATAAAATGGTATCACATAAATAAACTTTTGGGATTAGTTTTATTAATAAAAACTTTCAATCACCCAAAACATAATTCTACATTGTGATATAAAAATAAAAAAATAATAAAAAAGTGTTTTTTATTGGAATAAAATATTACTTATGTTTCAAAATGTTGAAAATGGGTTTTATAAATACTTGGTAATTAAAAAATTTAACTATTTTTTATTTATTACATAAATAAATTCTTATTCATTAAAAAATATTTTATAAAATATTTACGTAATATTTAGATCAAGATAAATTCAAAAATGATATAGTATTAATAAACATTTTATTATTAACTAGTCAACTAAAAAAATCTTTTCAGTTTAATATAAAAAATACATCTTAAGAAAATGTTGGCATGATAAATTCAAAAATGAAGTTCATTTTTTCAAATTAAAATTATATAATTTTGGAATTTAACTTTTAAATGGAAAATTAAAATGTAATAGAAAACTGTTTTTAATAAAAAAATGTATATTTAGATATTAAATATTCTTTTTTATATTTTCTATAAATTTTTAATTAAAAAAGGTTAAATATAATTTTCATATCAATAATATATTTATTCATCATTTAACTATAATATAAAAATTCATAGAGCATAAAAAATAGTTATATATATTTTTGTGTATAAAATAATTTTATTAATTAATTAGTTACACTAATGGAATTTTATCAATGTATTAGTATTAAAAATATATTAATTTTTATTTCTACATGTATTTTATAAATCAGTTACCTCCATTTATACCCACATATTCAATAGACGCTTTATGATAGTTATATTTTTTTAATAAAATTTCTCGTGGTTCATTTTTTGTTTGGTGTTGTGTGTGATTAAAGTTATTCAAAGTATTATTTCATTCAAGGAAAATAAATTCTAAAATATTAGGGTATTATATTATCCCCCTTAAATGAATTGCATCCTCATAATTTTTAATTATTTTTCACTAATGAAATAAGCTCTGGGATCCCTAAGAAACTCAAGATATATTTTCTACTAAGATATCAACCTTAAAATATTATATACTATGAGACTCATAATTTATCACATAATAGGAATGCATTTCTATTTTCCCTTATCTCAACAATTTTTAACAAATATGCTTCCTTAGTTGGTTATTGGAGTTTTTTGGGACATACCTTTCTGAGATTATTTTTCATGATCCTATTTATCACCAAATACTAAAACCAAAAATGTTATGATAATGTCTAAAAAATTCAGAATAAAGGATTATATAAATATGAAAACTTAATCCTAATATGTATCCTCTTATGAAATATTTTTCTTAGTCTGTGATACATTCATTTCAACTATAAGATAATTGGATCAACCTATAACTCTTTTAGTTTATCCTAGGTTATCTATGGTCATTTTCCTCTTAGATTTCCTAACTTAAATTATTATATATTAAATCATAAAATTCTATTCAAATCCATCGCAATGGTTCATAAAGAGTGTGTGAATCACCAAATAATATCCCTTAGGAGTGTCAACCTATATGTGTAGTTAAACAAAATTCAATCATAGAGTGATAATATAATTAATACCCAATATGCCCCTTTCAGGGTTACTACTCTTAGGTATATTTGTTCCATATCCTACATCCACCTATTTTTATCCAAATAGGGATTTCACTACTAGGAAACCATGAAATCCTTAACTTTCTAAAACATCAAGATGGTATCCTATACTTAGACTTATCCTTATGGTTATTAATAATTTTCTCTCATCATAATCCCCAAAAATAACTAAAGTAATAATAAAAAATTACTAAACATTTCTTTAAAACAAATTGTGGTGCCACAACCCTCCACTCCTAGGTGAAATGATAAAAACACATACTTTATAGATAAAATTGATACCAATTAAGATATATTAGTCCATACATGTCTTTCTGACATCATTTTAATATTTTAAACATTACACTCATAGATAATCTCACATTTCCAAGAATTTAAGGTCTAGTGTCTTTGAGGATCAGGTATATAGGATTTATATTTTATAATAATCATCAAGATTTCTCAATAATTAAACCCAACTAGGCTTCCTTCTAGACATATTATAAGTTATTATAATCTTCATAACCTGGGGAATGGAATCATAATAAAGGATTTTGATCAAATTATTAGTAAGGGAAAACTTATCAACATGTCACCAATGGTTAGATCATAAGAATATGAGAATATATGAGAAGAGGAGAGATATCATATTGAAAGGAAAATAGAATAATAAGAGTTGTCCATAAGATATGATATAATGACGTGTAATATTAAATGATCCATAATATACCGTGGAATAAGTGTGGGAAAACAAGAGACAATAAACATGTACTATAGAGAATAACCATAGGTAGAGGGATATTAAATATCATGTAAATATAACATAACAATAAATTATGGAATAACTTAAGAATAGGGAATCATTACATCATGTCTTAGGCACCAAAAACCTACTACCCATTATATACTATGGTTTTTCAAACCAATAGTCCATAAGAGACTTAGGTTTTACAAACCTATAATCCATAAGTGATGTATAATTTGCAAACTTATGTTCCATAAGTGACTTAGGTTTCTTAAATTTATAGTCCATAAGTATATAATGAGATGTAAAACATTAACTAATGAATTGGAGGAAAATATATAACCCTATCTATCAATATCCATACATATGTGTTCCATAAGATTCCAATCATTCATCATATCATGAAAACTCATGGAAATAAAACGGGTTTTATTTCACTTATAAATGTTATCAAATAAACTAACTTCAGGGATTAGATTTATTTATACCAATATTAAATCACCCAAAAGGATAATTTATATAGGAATTTTTAGTTTTATTCATAAAACATAACACCACATGAGTTAGATCTTTTAAAGATGAAAATATAAATAAAATCATGAAACATAGCTTTCAAAAAACACTTTTGATTATTTTCATAAAGAGACAAAATTACGAATTAGTTTCAAAAATAAATTTAATGAAGGTAAAAAGATTTTTTTAAAAGAATTGATTTAAAATAAATAAAAATAATTGGTCCTTGAAAATAACTTAAAGGTTTTCCATAGGATATGTGGAGTGCAAGATAAAAATACAAACTTGAAAGGGAAATCCTTTTTAATATTTTGAAAATACTTTTATTGAATCTCACACCATAAAGAGAGTGATAAATCGTCATTTTTAAAATTTGTAAATAAAATTATAAATATCACCAAAAATAAATCATATTTATATTTAAAAATAAGAACCTAAGAATATTGGTGGGAAGAATGAATATTGATATGGAATGAAAATTTCTTATTTGGAGAGATAATGAGAATTATTATTAACATCATAAATTTTTTTAAAGAAAGAAATTACTAAATTTAGTCCCCAAAAAATGAGGTAACTCGTTATAATATCATCATATAACATAAGAAAAAAATATTATAAAATCATATTCAAAGAGGAATAATTGTAACCAAAGAAAAGAAGTTGAGTTGAGGAAAAAAACTCATACCATTAATCCATCTTAGTCGAACATGCCTTAACCTCAGGTTTAACAAAAATAACTATCTTAATCACCTATTTTAGAATTTTATTAATACCTATAAACTTTTAAACAAATCATTTATAATAATTTATTATAAATATATTAGTTAGTTTTGTTTTATTTTTATCATCATATATTATTAGTTTTGATTGTTTGTTTAGTACTAGTTTCATAATGGAGGTGTTAATTCAGGTTTATATATTAAAATATAATCATTATTATATCCTTATAGGTATAATAAATGATTTTTTATAATGATTTAAATGTTCTAATTTAATTTTATAAGTATTTTGGTTATGATTTTTGATGATTAGGTTGGTGACGATCATGTTTCAGTAATATATGACGAACAAAAAGGTGGTTAAATAATAATAATAAGTTGAATATCAGTATAACCTTAAAAAAATCATAAACTATAAATTATTTTATTATTAATTTCTAATAACATAGATATTTAATTTTCCATTTTCCTCCATGATATGAATTTATAGCATTGTTCAAGTAAGTGGTTACACCGATCAAAACAAGAACAAGTTATAATATATCGGTGAGTATGGTTATGAAAGTGATTCCTCTGGAATAATAAAATTATTATAGAATTATAATGATATTATTTATATTTTTTAAGGTCATTAATAATATTTTAAGATATTTTTATAAACAAAAAATTTCTAGATGAATAATGAAATACAATGCTTCATGGAGACAGTAGTTTACACATGCACATGAGCATCTTTCTTTTTTACTATTGAATGTAAATAAGGCAACAATTGATTTTTATTTTCATAATATTAAAAATATTTCAAATATAATATTTATTCATTAAATACCCCCTTTTAACCAACCATGTAAGAAGGTTATAAAAAACTAATCACGTAGCTTATAGAGGCGCTTATCTGCTTGTAACACAAGTAACCTTTTCTTTTTTTCGCATGGTTGTGAGGAACGTAGAAAATTGTTATCACATAAACATAATATCATTTTATTATAATTATGATACTGATGTAATTATTTATATGTGAATAGATTATATTTGTAGAAGGATGAAGAAGAAATAACAGAAAAGAAATAGAAAAGGATTAATTGATAATTTTACCTTACTCCTTGGAAGAGCTCCTTTCTAGGTTAGATTAAGTCTTTGATAGGTTGTGTTTTGAGAATAAAATAAGATCTAGGATATGTCTATATGTTTTGGGGGTTATTTTTTAATATTTTTGATGAATCTAAGAGGCTTGTGGTGTGAAGAGAAGTGATGTGATGATGGATCCTTTTAAATGTGACATGAGTAGAATTTTTTGTAATAATTTTAAAGGTAAAGTCACTATTAAAAGGTCAGGTGGATACAATAATGGAAAATAATGGAGTAAGTGTATGGAATACTACCTTTTTATTTCACAACATTTCATTATAATGTACAAAACGAGGATATTTTAAATTTAGTTTCTTGGAAATTAGGAACATAATACATGAAAAATTTAAAAAATATTCTAAATCCACTTGAAGAAATATTTTTGGGTTCACCCTAAATTACTTTTACTATATCTCATGTCATATGTATATACATCAAAGTAAATTGGTGAGCATAAATCATGTTAAGGGAATAAGTAGGGGAGATAAAAGTATGTGATCATGAGATATATCAATAAGAACATGAGGAATAACAATAATTCATGAACAAGATGCATAACGTAGTAATAATAACATGAATAATAATATTGAAATGTGTCTACAAAATTTAAATGAGACATTCATAAGGATAACACCAATTTTTATCACCAAGGTGTCATAACTGAAAATTGACAAGGATATTCACCAAGGTATCGTAAAAAATGTAATTTCTAGAGATAAAATTCCTTACCCAATGCATTGGAGAGATATCAAGGAACACCCTTAATATATATTAATTTCATGTGATCCACATAGATCATAATGAATCATTTCATTAATAACCCAAGGATAATAAAGAATGTGTTTTTATCAAAACCATGGCATATAAAAGAGCTTAATACATGATCATTACGTCATTTTTATCCCATAAAAGGAAATGCGGGTTTCATATATTTAAATCCCAGAATCAAAAATTAATTTTTAAATATATTTTAATACCAAAATAAAAGATTTTTGTGTATTAAAATAAAAAGTAAAAAATAATTTCTCATGTAAAAGTGTGAAATTTGAGAAGCAAATTTGGCAGCATGATGGGAATAAAATATGGTTTTACAAAAGGTTAAAATGAGAGGGGACAAGGTTATACCATTTATAAAAGAATTTTATTACAGTAATTGGATAATATAAAGTGAAAAAAATGTAATTTTCTTGTAAAATATAGTATATACCACAAAAAGGACACTTGAATGGAAAGGAGAAGTAAAGATTTCTCTTACCTTGAAGAGTTGTTCCTAAAACTTAGGGATAGAACCATAGGGGATTGAGGAAACATTAGGGGGACTCCTTGGGAGGTTAAATCTCCATAAATTCATGGATAATGGTTTGTTAGTATTGGGAAATGGTTAAATTGGTGGTTATTTATTGAAAAGTGCATGAATTGTTTAATAATTTCCAAATATAGATCTTAGAAATATTGGTTGTGAAAAATGAAAAACCATTAGCATACCCATGGTTTTTTCTAATAGTTTAGTAAATTTAGGTCAGTTTTTATGATATTTTAACCCACAAAAATTGGACACCATTTTTTAAAACTTATTTTGGCATGGTAAAGTGAAGATTCCATAAGGTAATGTTTTAAAACATAAAAATTTACTTTTTAGACATTGAAAAGATGCTTATAGTTTTAGAAATTGATTAAAATATAAAATAAATAATATTTATTATATAACATATTTTAGGTCTTGGATTTTGTTTAATTAATTATTATGTCATTATTACATCAATATGAATTCATAAAATATACTGAAAACCCAAAACTATATTTTTTATTATTCATGAAAAAATAAAATATTTTATAAAATTATCATAAATTCACTCTAACCTAATTTCAATGTTCTGATTCAAAATATAATGTTTATTTTTTCATAATAATTATCTAAATATGATAATTCTAACTGTCAAATATAAAAAATCCTTATTTATTTTAGAATATGAGTTTTTAAGGCACAATCAAATTTTTGAAACTTATAAAAAATTTCCTAAGCCATTATAAAATTATTTTATCATTTATATTTAGGTGAGATTGTTTTAAAATATTATTTGATTAAAAAAATATTGTTTAGTATAATTTATTTTATTATAAAATTATATATTTTTTCTATAAAAATAAAATTATGTTTCATTTGCATCCAAAAACTAATTTATCAAATTCAACTAAATTAAACATATATTTTATTAATAGAAAATATTATTAAAATGGAATTGATGTAAAAAAAATACAAACTAAATTATGATTTATAAAACTAAGCCCTATACAAGTAACCCCTTATGACTCCTACATATTCCCTAAGGGCGAGGTGTGCAATGATCATAGTTTCATCGGGTGGCCCGGCTAACATCGATCGACTGGTAATATATAATAAATTAAACTTATCATGTTGTCGATTCCATTAAAGTTTCAACTATTAAATATCAACTTGGTATTGGTCAAGGGTGAATCCTAGTGATTCTACCACCCTCCCAAGTTCATACAAATGGTCTTTAAAGGGAATGACTTTACTGGTTGAGGCCATCAATTCTCTTTTATATATCAACTATCTTTTTTCATTACTATTTATAAACACTAATTATAATGGTAAAATTAGAAACCAAGGTATTTTTTCAACGATCATATTGAACAATGTTCATATTAACCAGTGGTCATATTTTACCAATGATCATATTTTCCTTTATACCATATAAATACCACTTTATTCTTTCATTTGAGATTCACTAAAATTTCTCCCTAAGTTTATATTTTAATTTCTTAATATTTTGATTGGTTTACTAATATTTTATTTCATTTATATAGCATTTGATGTGGGGGATATGATTCTATCATACTGGGGTGATCCATACCTTCTCATTTTATCTATTTTATTTTCTATTTTTTGTTTAGTTATAATGTTTGGAATTTTAATTATTTTCATAGCTGACTAATATAATGATCATTATTATAGAGATAATATTTTTTTGGTTTCTCTTTATTTGGTATGTGTATAATATTATATAATATGCAACAAAGATTTATTTAGGAAGAAAATATCATTTAAAAATTTTAGGTCATTACATTCTTCCCCCCTTAAGAAATTTTTTCCCAGAAATTTCAACTCATTCTATCGATTGAGAAAATATGATGGTAAATCTATCTCATTGAAACCTCTAGTTCCCAGAGTGCTTATTCATATTTATGGTTCCTTTGTAACACTTTGACAAGGTTTGTATTATTTTTGCGTAGAACCTTGTCTCTATGGTAAAATATCTCCACCAACTACTCCTCATAATAGAAGTCATGTTCTAGTCATACCACCTATGGATTCAATACATGTGAGGGATTATGTATATAATTCCTTAAGAGATAAATGTGGAGTACATCATGAAATCGAGAAATATTTGGTGTAAATTCTAGCTAATAAGACACTACTCCTATTCAATAAAGGATTTAAAAGGGGCCAATGTACGTAGGTATAAGCTTTTATTTCCTTCCAAATCACATGACTCACTTTCACTGTGATATCAGAAGGAAACCTTTGTCTCTAACATCAAACCCCAAGTCCGCTATATGGTTGTTAGTATAACTCTTCTTCTAACTCTAAGTAGCCTTTATATTTTTTTGGATGGAATGAACCTTTTCTTTCATATCTTTCACAAGATCAATCCCAAGTATTTTTATCTCACTAACTTCATCTGAACATGTAGGAGTTCCACATTGCTTCCCATATAGAGCTTCATATGGTACCATTTGAATACTAGAGTGGAAGCTATTGTTGTATGGGAACTCAACTAATGGAAATTGTTGATCCCATCCAACTTTAAATTTCATTGATCATGTTCTCAGCATGTCCTCAAGTGTTCAAATAGTCTTTTAAGATTTTCCATTAGTTTGGTGTGATAGATCATATTGAAATTAAATTTAGCATTCAAAGAATGTTGAAGACTTCTCTAGAATTTATATGTGAACCTTGGATCATGATAAAAAAACAATATAAAGTGGCACCCCGTGAAACCTCTCCAATTCCTTTATGTATATCTTAGAAAGTTGGTCAAGAAATAAATATTCATGAATACCAATGAAATATGAATTCTTGGTGATTTGGTCCACTATAACCCATATCGAAATGCTTCCTTTGAATGTTCTTGGAATACTGATGATTAATTCCATAGTGATATTTTCCCACTTCCATGTTGGTATGGGTAGTGGTTGTAATACCTTTTTAAGAAGTCGCCGCTCTTCCTTCACTTGTTGACACATCAAACACCTTGCAACGTAGTCGAAAATATCTCTTTTCATGTTATCCCAAAAATAATGATCATGAAGGTCCCTATACATTTTAGTGATTCCAAGATGTATTGATAATAAAGAGTTATGGGATTCATCTATCATATCCTTCTTTATCTCTAGGATATATGGAACACATATCCTTGTCTAAAATTTTAATACACATTCTTAATTAATATTGAACTCGAAAAACTTCCTATTATTCACAGCCTCTATCTTATTTTTTAACAAAGGATTTTATCTTTGAGATTTATTGATATTCTTTAGTAATGATGGTTGATAAATCATTTGTGATAGGTTTTATGGTGTCCCTTACCTTATTATTCTCATTTCCAATTTTAATAGGTCCGTGATTAATGGATCTCCTTGAATCCTCATAATTTCTATCATAATAGGATATTTCCTACTTAATATATCAGAAACTTTGTTTGGTCTTCCAGGGTGATAAGGAATTGAGAAGATATAGTCTTTAAGAATTTCCAACAATATCCTTTTTCTCATGTTCAATTCCTTTTGAATGAATATATACTTCAAACATTAGTGGTTTGTGTATATATCACATTTCTCCCCATAAAGATAGTTCCTCTATATTTTCATAGCAAAAATAACAACAGCTAACTCTTGGTCATGCATAGGATAATTCTTATCATGAGTCATTAACTATCGATATGCATAAGTAAAAAAAATTCATTTTTCATCAGGACACACCCAAGACCCTTCATAGATGCATCACTATAAATAATGAGTCATTATCCAATAGAGGGTATAGTTGACATAGGTGAAGTAACCAATCTCCTCTTCAGTTCTTGGAAACCTTCTTCACACTCCTTTATCTAGATAAACTTATCCCCTTTTTGAGTTAACTTGGTCAATGTATTATAAAGTCAAGAAATTTTTTTCACAAACCTCCTATAATATCCTGTTAAACCAAGGAAACTAATAATCTTAGATATTGTTGTATCATGAGGCCACTCATATACAACATTTGTTTTCATAGGGTCAACTGAGATTCCTTCATTGGTTATAATGTTCCCCAAGAATACAACTTATTGTAACTAGAATTCACATTTTCTGAATTTTTCAAATACATTATCCTTCATCGTAGTTCCCAATAAAACCCTTAGATGATTCTCATGATCCTTGTGACTTTTGGATTATATCATAATATCATCAATAAAAACTACCATGAATTTATCGAGGTATACCTTAAATACTCAATTCATCAAATCCGTAAATTTAGAAAGATAATTAGTCAATCCAAATAGAATAACAAAAAACATATAATTCCCATATTTTTTTGGAAGGAAGTCTATTGAATATATTATTTCTTCAGCCCCAATTTATGATACCCAGATCAGAGGTCAATATTAGAGAATAATTGAGCCCACAAAGATAATAAAATAAATCATCAATCCTTGGGAGAGGTACTTATTCTTCACCGTGATCCCATTGAGTTCTCTATAATCAATTCATAGTTGCATTTAACCATCCCTATTATTTATAAATAGAATAGATTCTCCCCAAGGAGACACACTTGTTCAGATAAATCCCTTCACTAAAATATTTTTATGTTATTTCTTTAATTCTTTTAACTCCATATTTTCAATTTTATACAGGGTCTTTGATTTTTCTTGGATCTCAGTATGAGTTCAATAGAGAACTCTACCTCTCTTTCTAGGGGAGGTCCAGGTAACTCTTTAAGAAATACGTCAACGTATTCATAAATGATGGGGATACATATCCTTTGAAAATGATTATAGGTTTTCCATTAAATACTATTGAAATTTCCTTTCATCTATAGTTGATCTAAGAATTATACTTTGAGATATAGTCCATCCCTAGTATAGTGTTGAATTCCACCATGGGAATGACTACTATATTTGTGATGAGGTCATGCTCTAAAAAGTTAATATGAGAGTTTATACACACTATTGATACTTGGATAGTCCCTCCAGAAGTCTTTACTAGTAACTCTAATTATATAAGTTTAGGGATTGATTCTATATTCTTTGAAAACTTGGATGAAATTAAGGAGTGCATAGAACCTGAATCAAACAAAGTACTTTCTAGCTTTGAGATCATGATGAAAGAAACTTACACCACATCATCTAGAGCCACTACTACAGAATTCATTATAGAAAATTATTTACCTTGATCCCTTGACCAATTCTAAGGTTTATGGTGGTTCCCCTCCATTATCTTTTGATTTGGACATTGATTGGAAAAGTGCCCGAGTTTTACACATTTAAAACATTGAACTTACAACTGGTACTACACCATATTCCCATTATTGTTTGTGTTAACAAGTTGAGGATTCACCTCATCATGGATGTTATGAGTTATATGGCCATCTCTTCCAAGCTTATAGTACTTTCCACTCACAAGAAAGTAGTTCCCTGAATGATTCTTCCCACATTTATTGCACATGGGAAGTTACACTTTCTTTCCTATTCTCCCATAATCAAAATTATTCACTTAGTTTGGATCCATTTTTATCTTATTTTCATTCGATCTATGTGACCAATTCATCTCTCTAAACTCTAATTCAACCTTCACAACACTCCACGCTATCTCCATGTAGCTTTCACAGTCTCAATTTTCTAGATTCCTCTATAGATGTGGTCTCATTCCCACAAAGAATCTATCAACCTTTTCCTTAGGATCCATAAAAATATATAGTTTTGTTGATAAATTCTTATAAATATCATTTCATAGATTCCCAATGATTCATTTTCCTTCTTCTTCAGTTTTAGGTATTCCTTCTCTATTTTTTTTTTCATCGAACGGGGGAGATATTTATTGAATAATATTCCCTTAAACTATTCCCACTACATAATATCTATATCCCTTATTGGATTCATATTTTTAATCAATTTACAATACTAATCATCTTCTCCTTCTAAGTGGTATACTATCAGGGTAAATTTCTCTTACTCCAAAAAAATTATAAAAGAACTTTTCTATAGATCTTATCCATTGTTCAATAATCAACGGGTCAGTAGATCCACTGAAAGAAGGTGTTCATTGATGCCTAAATGACTCAATGTAAATTTGTTCCATTCAAGGTTAATTTGGTATCACAACATGATTTAAGTTATTGTTTATAACTTTAGTTAGTTGATTCATCATCCTCATGAACTTTTTCATTCTATCTTTTATCGGAACGTTATCAGTGCATCATCCGTTGCACTCATCATTTATGTGGTTCCTCTTATTTCCCACCATTTTTTCTAAAATAATAAAACCTTAGTAAGGAACATATTAATTTTAGTAATATTATAATTATGAAGGGATTTTATGTCTTAAAACATCATGATTAAATATGTTATTAATCTCCTCAAATAATAATTACATTTTCTATACAACCTTCATATTGCTTCATAAAAAGTTTGTGATTAACCAAACATATCCCCTAAATTTTAAACTAGGTGTGAAGCAAGAACCATTTTCATGCACAATTTCTTGATCAATTATAGCTTAATGTGGTGTTTTTGGGTGTTACACCTAGGTATATTTGCGCTAGATCCACATCCACTTGTAGTATCTAGACAGGGATATATTTTCTTGGAAACCACTTACTTAATACTCACCAAAATAAAAAGATGTTTTCTTATATTTTGGACTTTTCCTTAGGTTCATACTAAATATTCCAAGTCCTAATTTCCACAAATAACTAAATTATCGTTTAATACTAACTATGGAATCCCACCTTTTTATTACATAACTTTTCATTAAAATGTACAAACATTTGATCTTTTAAAGTTTAATTTCTTGTAAATAAGGTATATAAGACATGAAAACTTAAAGAATTATTCTAAATCCACTTGAAGAAATATTTTTGGGTTTAACCTAATTTACTTTTACTATATCTCATATCCCAGGGATATACATAAAAGTAAGGGGTGAGCATGAATCCCAGTAATGAAATAAGCAAGGGAGATAAAATAATGTGATCATGAGACATATCAGTAAGAACATGAGGTATAACAATAATGCATGAACAATAGGCACAACCTAATAATAATAAAATTAATCATAACATGGAAATGTGGTTAAAACATTTAAACAATACATTTATAAGGATATCACCAAGTTTTTTCACTAAGGAGTTATAACTAAAAATTACCAAGAATATTCACCAAGGAATCATAAAAATTGTCATATATTGAGATTAAATTACTTACCCAACGAATTATAGATCTATCAGGTAGCACCCTTCATATATATTAATTTTATGTGATCTAAATAGATCATAATAAATCATTTCATTAATAAATAATGGAGAATAAATAATGGGTTTCTTATCAAAATCTTGGCATACAAAATATCTTAAAGACATGATCACTAAGTTATTTTTATCCCTTGAAAAGAAATTTTTATTTCATATATTTAAATACCTAAATAAAAAATTAATTTTGAAATCCATTTGAATACTTAAAGAAAAGAGGTTTGGTTATTAAAATAAAAAGGAAAATATAATTTATCATGTAAAAGAGGGAAATTTGAGAATTAAATTTGGCAGCATGATGCATATAAAATATGGTTTTATAAAAGGGTAAAATGATAAGAGACAAGGGTTTCCCATTAATAAAATACTATTATTACAGTAATTGTATAATATAAATTAGAAAAAAGAATGAATTTTCTTGGAAACTAGAAGACATACCAAAATAAGGACTCTTGAATAGAAAGGAGAAGTGAAGATTTCCCTTACCTTGAAGAGTTATTCCTAAAACTAGAGGATAGAACCTTGGGGGATTGAGGACACCTTGTGGAGGTAATTGGGAAGTAAAATCACCAAAACAATGTGGAGGATGGATTTGGAGCGGAGGAAATGGTGAAATGGGTGGGTATTTATATCAAAAGTGGATGAATTGTTTAATAATTTCCAAATGCAGGTCTTGTAAATCTTTGTTGTGGAAAATTCAAAAAAATTAGCTTACTGTACCACCTCTGAGGTGATGCATTTTGGGTGATGGTGAAATGGTCTGATGAGAACCATCACCCGTCTCTTTTCCCAGAGACAGTATCTTTTCAAATTAACCATTTCTTTTATTTTGACCAGTTCTACATCATCATCCATTAAAGAAAGGTTGGATTAACCCCACAGGGACTGGTTAATTTACCACTTTCATATTGAGAAGGATATTCTATAGTCAGATGCTCCCAATGGGAGATTTCATGGGGTCAAGTACCTGTGTAATCAGTCCTACTCAGATATAACTTCCTCAAATGGTCTCCAATGAGTTTATCCGTGGAGGTAGAAACACCCAACGGCCCTTGTATCCATGATTCATGGACCTGCCTTCCAAAGGCAGGTGCTCATTGGTTGATGATTCATCCAACGATACTTAAGGACTCCATTGGTCGAGAGGATGGGAATTAGGGATCACTGCACCCTTTTGGGGGATGATTATTACCTATTCTGGGACTCTCTTATAGATTTAAGTCGTGTTCATATGTTTTTGAATCCTTGGATAATTCCCGAAGAGTGTGTCCACGGGCAACCCCTGGTTTGCAGAATCATCATAAGTATATATGGACATGATGCTGCAGAGGTGATGCTAACTTGATCCATTCAATAAGGCGCTCTATAGTTTATCATCATTCAGGGGGGAGGAAGGTGACTTGATTTTGGGATTGGACCCATAAGATGGGTTTCCTACGTATCCTCGGGAGAGGAATCTGAACCCACATAGTTCATATGTGTGGGTCTTATGAGTGGAGGCTTCCCATTTGAGGACATTATTGGGTGAACCCTTTTGGAAGAGTACCCATTTTGAGCTTGGGTCTTCAAGTAGGCGTCCTATGTATCCTGGTTTGATCAGGAATCAAATTTCTCATAGTTTAGATTTGTGTAGATTATGTAATCATCGCAAACCTATAAGCCCACATGATTCATGATTGGTGTGAGAAACAAAAGGATGTGAGAGATCCAACCAACCACATGCTCCCTCTCCTACTAGTGGGAGATGGAGAGCCTATAGAGGAAGAGGTCAGGGTGATGGTGGTCGAGGGCATGGAGCGATGAACCTTTCAATATGAGATAACATTAAAGTTCATGCAGCCTAGCCTCAGAAGATTGGGGACTTTCCTAAGTGGGAGGGCCCCGAAACACATTCTAGTAAGGGAAGGAGTTGTGTCCTCATCAAAGGAGAAGCGAACATAACTCCTTCGACTGATCACTATTCCTCATTTAATGGAAAAGAAAGTGATCACCCTTAATCCCTAGAATAGGGAAGTTCATGTTAGCATCCCAAGGTTGGACTCCGGGTTACCATGGGAATGTATACCCACAAACATCCCCAAAGCCCGAACCGTTGTAGGAAGAGGATTCGTTACTCCGTTTACCATGGGTATGTAGACTCAAAGAGGCGTACTGATACACCCAATGGTTTGATCATATGGGTCTAGTGGATTTGGAAAATGCTTTGGCCTGATGCCAGAGGATTGGTTCGTGGAGGGATTATGGAGGAATGGATAGTAATGGAGGGGAGAGATTAGAACTGGAGGAAAGAATTCTCTAAAACACCGCAATCAACATAATGATTTCTTATGCAGGATGGGGAAACCTCTGCATACCATAGTGGTATGTAGGTAGAGGGGCCATCCACCTACTGATGAGGTACGCGAGCATGGGTATAGACCATCGTTCACCACAGTGGTATACGACCCATCACACCACTTTGGGTCCCATCCACGTACCGATGTAGTACGCGGCACTGGGTTAAATTCGTGAAGGGATACACTATGTGGAACACCATTTTGAAGGAGGGTCTAGCGGATTATCGTCCGTGGGAAGATCATCTGCGAGAATTATGTGGTTCAAAGATCATCAATTAGTTCCACAGTTCTATTATTATTATTCAGTTCCCCAGTTTTATGGTTTGAGCTGGATGTACCAACAGAGAACATGGTTCACTATTCAGGCGTCGTCGATGAATTAAGACTGAAGTCGGAATTTTCTTCGAACTCTTTCTTCCAACCTTTGAGTCCCCTTCAAGTTTTCATCATTATTTTTTCCCAATTCCTTCTTTGATTATTTTATAGAGCATTAGGGAAATTGTATTTATGGGAATGTGGAACCATTTTTGGAGGCCCATGAAAAGATATCCTGACCCGAGGAAGACTCAGTCAACCAGGATTTGAGGAGGCTTCAGTTCACGATAATGGTTTGCAGAACCCTATTGGTTTGCTTCGTTAGCGAACTGATGAGTTCGTGAGATGATACACAGATGGCCTTCACGCGCACGATTCCTTTAGCGATGTGGTTCACTATTCACCGTGTTCACTGGCCATCATTCTGCGGGCCAGATCCTCGCATATCATTTTTTGTACCAGTGGTTCGTGATCCAAGTGGTTCGTGAACCTTTCCAAGTGATGGTTCGTAGGCCATTCAAAATCCTTTGAAAACTTGAATTCCTTAAAGTTTCTTCTAACATTTGTAACTCAATTTGAGTCCATTAACCTTTCTATAATTGTTGGAGTACTTTATTCCTTCTACAAAGTGATTTTGGGAGTATTTTCTTCCCTTGGAGGAATTTCCAGGACGCTATAAATTCCCCCATTGGAATTAGGTCCATTCGAAACAAAAAGGGGACTATTCTGATGCAGAAGCGGTCCTGAACTGAAATGGTTCATGGTAGAATAGATGGGTCTAGTAGGAGGAGACTAAAACTCTATATAGAGACCCATTTCATTTATCTTTTACCATTTCTTGTGGAGAAAAGTGCTCTTGACTTCCCCAGCTTCCTCTGCATTTGCGTATCGTGCCTCTTGCAAAAATCCTATTTGTGAACCACTTCGTACGTGTCGTGAACTGATCATTTGGCCATTTATCTATCCTCAAAACACATTTTGTATTTTGAGAACAACATTGTGGAACTATAAAATTAAAAATCTGGATTCCGCTTAAGAGAACACTACGCTGCTTATGTGTCCGCATACTGAGCTTGAACTGGCGAACCAAACTTTAAGAATTAATAATCTGAACATAAACTTGTAATATATAATCTTTGAAAATGAACTTAATGAGGCCTAGGTTCATGGTATACACCTTTCACGAACCCTTATATTTGTCGCCTGATGATCTGTGGGTCATCGCTTCGGGGTTCCTTCGCGTACCATCGGTGTATGCAGTATAGAGCTCCCACATACCGTAGCAGTACGCGGGGTTGCTTCCACTCATCATGCAATATGAGGAATGTTCCTATTGCATAAAGTTTCTGAGAATAGTATGTGGAGCTCTATATGGACATATTTTATGTCCCTTATCCATTCTTTTATAGACTTTATCCAACAACTTTTATTGGACTGACTTTTTATCAGCTTTTGGATCTTCCTATGCAGGCTACAATTCTTTTATAGACTTTATCCACTTTACGGCTTTGGTCTCTCTGACAAAGTTTCTTTATTGTTGGCTAACCCCAGCACCCCTTTCATCCTCTTAGAAGCACCACAAGAACATGATCGTTCCAACATTCCCCCATTAGTAGAATTCATATCCACTCCAATTCAGAAGAACATCTTCATACTAGGAGTATTGGCATGGACTTATAGAAATTGAGAAAGTCACAATGATATCCCGAGATTAAGCTCCTAAGAGTACCCATCCATTATCAATATCTCCCAAGAAAACCCTAACGGAGGTTGGAGCACCAAGTGGGATCTATGAGATGGAGGATGTTTCTATGATGAATGGGCATGGGTATTCTGGATACATCAAACATGTTTGGAGTCCCCTGAATAGTTGGAGGTAGTGGGCTTGTATTAGGCATCCTGGGTTTCTCAGTTCGCAGTCTTATCCCTAAGTGAAATCCTTTCTGACCTATTGAGTCACTGGTGTTAAAGTACCAAAACTTTCAATTTATCACATGGGGAAGTGGGAATCATATTATGGGATATCCACCAGCTTGAAGGACTCCCCATCATTGGAGATATTTAGGACGAGTTTCTCCTAGTATCCACTACATGGAACGACATTGACTGTGTGTCCCCTTTGTCAAAGAGTCTACTGGTCATGGCAGAGGGATTACTTGATCATCCCCTCTAGGCTTGCTCTCTTATCCCATTTGAGGCGTGGATAGGATTATTCTTGTAGGTGAATTGTCACACCCTGACCTATGAATTTATTTTATTTTATTAGTTATGTGGCCTTAAATAATTTTTGTTGGGGTCTGAGGTAAGTCTCGTACTAAATTTTTGAGTCTTTGATAAAAAGTGTGTGTCTTGGGTTTGACATCACCGGACGCACAAGCAGAGCGCGACGCCGCGCGGCTTCGCGCAAGCAACTGTGTGGCCTTTTCATCTTTGAAGAATTAAAATAGATGAATAAATGTTAATTTATTGCATCATTTAAAATTTTTCTGGTTATTAAAAATTTTAATATTTTTATTTTAAATTAAAGCTAAAAATTGTTAATTTTATTTTTATTAAAATAATATGAATTCTTTTAGTATATTTATTTTATTATTAAGGTTATTATTATTTTTATTATTTTTATTATTTTTATTATTTTTATTATTTTTATTATTTTTATTATTATTATTATTATTATTATTATTATTATTATTATAGGCGGTGCGCGGGCATGGCACGACTAGCGGAAGTCATGTGGTTAGTCCGGGTACCGTATGTCTAAGGTTTTTGAAGCTAACTAGTAAAAATAAATTGGATTAGTTGCAAATTAAAGATTTAATTAAATAGATAACTCACCGCAATAATGACAATATTATTTCGTCATGTACAATAATATTATGTTATTATTAAAGAATTTTGATTATTGAAATCAGTGTTTTTATCAATTTTGGATTGTTGTTAAAGTTGTTCTTATTAACATTTTATGTATTATTATTATTATTGATATTACTATTATTATTATTTTTGTTTTTTTTATTTCCATTTTTTTCTTTTTTCTTTTCCTCTCTTCCACCAAACCCTATTTTTTGGATTTTTTTTACATTTTTTTAAAAAAAATCCAGAAAACTCTTAGGGAAAAAATATTTTTAAAAATGCACCTCAAAGGCGGCATCCCGGATGCCGCCTTTGCATTTCGAGGGCAAGGCGGCATCCACGATGCCACCTTTGCGCTGTAGGTGAAAGGCGGCATCCGCGATGCCGACTTTCTCCTAAAAAAACCTCTTTTTTGAAAATTTTTATTTTTATTTTTTTGTTTTGTTTTGTTTATATATATATATATATAAACAAAATAAAAAAAATTAGCAAAATTTCTATGCTATTAAAGATCCAGCTCTATAACCATTACAACAATCTGGATTCTGACAGAAACTATCACCCAGACCTCCCTTTTATAAGAGAGCTTACCCTGGAAATCATTCTGCATTTCTAATGTGGGATTCTGGTTCTCCATTTCCTGCACAGAACATTCTGCATTTTCGATGTGGGATTATGTTTCAAGTACATGACTTTGAAAGACTATAAAATATAAACTATAAGGCCAATATAAATGAAACTTAAAAAATGGATTCAATATATAAAAAATAGTTGAAAACAAAAAAAAATTCATAAAAAATGATGATAAAAAATAATTTATAAGCTTTCAAAACCACTTACTTGAAACTTAAGAAGTTTCAAGTACGTGACTTCAAAGCTTATAAAATATAAATTATAAGACCAATATAAATGAAACTTAATACATGAATTAAACATAAAACAAATATTTGAAAATAAAAATAATTTCATAAAAAATATTGATGAAATATAATTTATAAGATTTCAAAATGACCAATATGAAACTTAAAAATGTTTCAAGCACGTGACTTTGAAAGCCTATAAAATATAAACTATAAGACCGATATAAATGAAACATAAAACACGAATTAAAAATACAACAAATAGTCGAAAATAAAAAGAATTTTGTAAAAAATGTTCATGAAAAATAAATTATAAGCTTTCAAAACCACCTACTTGAAACTTAAAATGATTAAAGTATGCAGTTTGGAAAGACTACAATATAAACTATAAGACCAATATAATTTAAAGTTAAAACATGGATTAAACATATAATAATTTATTTAACTATTAAATTAATATTATTAATAATTAATTATATAATAATTAATTAGTTAATTAGAAATTATTAATAATTAATTATATAATAATTAACTAATTAATTAGTAATATAATTATTCAGTATATAATAGTTAATTAGTAAATTGGTAATATAATTATAAATTATATTTATCCATTATAATTAATAATTAGTAATTATTCAAAATTATTATATAATAATTAATTAGTTAATTGGTTATATAATTTTTAATTATATAATAGTTAATTAGTTAATTAGTAATAGAATTATAAATTAAAAGTATTCATTAAAATTATTAATTATAATTAATAATTATAATTACTAATTATAATTATTCATTGTAATTACTAATTATAATTATTAATTATTAATAATTAAATATTAATTTGTTAATTAATAATATAATTATTAATTATAAAACTTTTAATTGTATAATAATTAGTTAGTTAATTAGTAATTATTAATAGTAAAATATATAATAAATAATTAGTTAATTACTAATATAATTAGTAAATTAGTAATATAATTATTAATTATTTAATAATTAATTAGTTACTTTGAAATATAATTATTAATTATTTAATAATTAATTAGTTACTTAAAAATATAATTATTAATTATATAATAGTTAATTAGTTAATTTTTTGAGAAAGATAAAGTTGATACCCTTTTTATAATTAGTTTATTAGTAATATAATTATAAATTATAATTATTCATTATAATTATTAGTTAGTATTTATTAAAAATTATTATATAATAATTAATTAGTTAATTGGTAATTTAATTATTAATTATATAATAGTTAATTAGTTAATTAGTAATATAATTATTCATTATAATTATTCATTAGTAATTATTAAAAATTATTATATAATAAATAAGTAGTTAATTAGTAATATAATTATTCATTATAATTATTCATTATAACTATTAATTATTAATTATTATTTATTATTTATTATTTATATAATACTTAATTAGTAATATAATGATTAATTATATAATTATTAACTATATAATAAATAATTATTTAATTAGTAATATCATTATTAATTATATAATAATTAATTAGTTAATTGTAAATATGATAATTAATTATAATAAGTAAATATAATTATTAATTAGTAATTATTAATAAATAATTATGTAAAAATTAATTAGTTAATTAGTAATATTATTATTAATTATATAATAATTAATTAGTAAATTTGTAATATGATTTTTAATTATAATTATACATTATAATTATTAATTAGTAATTAGTAATATAATTATTAATTATAATTATTCATTACAATTATTAATTAGTAATTAATAATAATTAATTATATAAAAATTAGTTAGTTAATTTGTAATATTATTATTAATTATATAATAATAAATTACTAAAATAGTAATATAATTTTTAATTACATTTATTCATTATAATTATTAATTAGTAATTAGTAATTAGTAATTAGTAATTAGTAATTATTAATTATTAATTATTAATTATTAATTATTAATTATTAATTATTAATTCTTAATTCTTAATTTGTAATATAAATATTAGTTATAATTAGTCATTATAATTATTAATTATTAATTATTAATAATTAATTATATAATAGTTAGTTAGTTCATTAGTTATATAGTTATTAATTATATAACAATTAATTAGTAAATTAGTAATATAATTTTTAATTACATTTATTCATTATAATTTTTAATTATTAATTAGTAATTATTAATTATTAATTATTAATTATTAATTAATAATATAAATATTCATTATAAATATTAATTATAAATATTACTTATTAATTATTAATTATTACTTATACAGTAATTATTTAGTTAATTATTAATATAACTATTAATTATATAATAATTAATTAGTTAATTAGTAATATAATTATTAATTATATAATAGTAAATTAGTTAATTATTAATATTATTATTAAATATAATTATTATAATTTTTAATTAGTAATTATTAATAATTAAATATGTCATAAATAATTAGTTAATTAGTAATATTATCATTAATTATATAATAATTAATTAGTAATATAATTATTACATATATAATAAATATTTAGTTAATTAGAAATATAATTAATAATTATAACTAATTAATTAGTAATTAGTAATTATTAATTATTAATTAGTTAATTAGTAATATAAATATTTATTATAATTATTCATTATAATTAGTAATTAGTAATTAATAATTATTAATAAGTAATTAGTAATTATTAATTAGTTAATTAGTAATATAAATATTAATTATAACTATTCATTAAATTATTAATTATTAATTATTACTCATTAATTATTAATTATATGATAATTAATTAATTAATTATTAATATAACTATTAATTATATAATAATTAATTAGTTAATTAGTAATAATTTTATAATCTTTCAAAGTCACATACTTGAAACATTTTTAAGTTTCAAGTAGGCGGTTTTGAAAGCTTATAAATTATTTTTCATTAATATTTTTTTGGAAATTGATTTTTTTCAACTATTTCTTATATGTTTAATCAATGTTTAACGTTTCATTTATATTGGTATTCTATTTTATGTTTTATGGTCTTTCCAATTCAAACACTTGAAAAATTTTAAGTTTCAAGTAGGCAGTTTTGAAAGCTTATAAATTACTTTTCATCAACATTTTTTTATAAATTTCTTTTGTTTTCAACTATCTATTATATGTTTAATCAATGTTTAAAGTTTCAATTATATTCGTTTTATAGTTTATTTTTTACAATCTTTCAAATTCACGTACTTGAAACATTTTTAAGTTTCAAGTAGGCGGTTTTGAAAGGTTATAGATTATTTTTCATCAACATTTTTTTGGAAATTATTTTTGTTTTCAACTATTTTTTATATGTTTAATCCATGTTTTAAGTTTCATTTATATTGGCCTTATAATTTATATTTTATAGTCTTTCAAAGTCACATACTTGAAACAAAATCCCACATCGGAAATGCAGAATGTTCTGTGCAGAAAATGGAGAACCAGAATCCCACATCAGAAATGTAGAATGATTTCCATGGTAATATCTCTTATAAAAGGGAGGTCTGGGTGAGAGCTTCTGTCAGAATCCAGATTACTGTAATGGCTGTAGCGCTGGATCTTTAATAGCAAAGAAATTTTGCTAAAATTTTTTGTTTTGTTTATATATATATATATATATATATATATATATATAAACAAAAAAAGCAATAAAAATAAAAATAAAAATAAAAGTTTTCAAAAAAGATATTTTTTTAAGAGAAAGGCGGCATCCGGGATGCTGCCTTTGAGGTGTATTTTTAAAAATATTTTTGCCCTAATTGTTTTCTTGAAATTTTTTTTTAAACATAAAAAAAATCCCTATTTTTTTCCTTCTTCCCTGTAGCCTTGTGCACCGCCTCAGCCTCCCTTGCTCTTGTTGTTGTGCAGCGACCCCTGCCCCAACCTCTTCTTTCCTGCGCAACCACACCCCAGCACCTCGGCCCCCCTCCTCTCCTCCTGCAGCCCACACAACCTTCCTTGTCTGCCGCTGCACCTAGCTAGCCAACCCCAACTTCCTCCTTCGCACCAATGCCCCAGGTCATGCCCCCTCGTTCTGTTGCATGTTTTCCTCCTCACCAAAGCCATTTCCATCGTAGTAGCATCCCCCAACCGCACTCCTCCAACGATGTGCCCTCCTCACATAGCCAGCTATCCACGCATCTCCCTCAACTCCTTACTCTTACCCTGGCCCTCTCCTATTGGTTGCGCCCGAACGGACCACCCCCCACAGCACCCAACTTCCGTCCGGCCCCCTGTCGTGGACCCCCGTTGGTTTCCTGCACAGCAACTCGGTCCCCCCCTCCTTCCCAACATTTTTTTTCTTTCTTTCACTTTTTTTCCCTGATCAGCCAGCAGCACCTCCTCCCTATCGGTCGACACCATTCCGGTTATCTGCTTCCAACCGCACAAACCTACTCCGATGAATCGCCTCTGCCGGCGCGATCCCTTATCAGTGCGCCGCTCCTCCCAGCCTGAATACCACTCCCAACGGTATCTTATGCTTGATTTATTTTGTTCTCATTTTATCCTTGGTTTATTAATTTTTTTATTTATTAACTGTTGGTTTTATTATAGTTAACATTTTAGAACTGTGCGAGGCGATTCCAAGTGGGCGTTGGCATTGCGCTTCAGTTTTGAGGTTAGAGTTTCTCCCATCCGCTTGGTTTCACATATTTTAATCATGGTTTTTGTTTTTGTTTTGAGTTCTTAGTGTTTGGTTTATAGCACGTTGGATCTTAGAACGTGGTTTTGGACGCGTGTTGTTTCGTTGTGCGTTGATTTTGAGGTAGGAATCCCCTTGCACTTGCCTTTTAAATTTTTGAAACTTTAGTTATATGCTTTTACATTTCATATTCCTGTTAAAAATTATTGGGTAAATCTTCTGGTTAGTTGTTTGGTATATGGTTGATGTTTGAAGTCTCGTTTTAAATGGTCTTATTGTGCAGTTAATTTTAAAGTTGTATCTTTGTGTAAACTTAGGTGTGTTTTGACATGGAACCATGTTGTGCCTCTTATTGGTGTTTTATGAATTGTTCAAACATTTATTAAATTATTTTGGTAGTTTGAATTATAAAAGAGGGTGTTTCTGGGGTGAGTGTTATTTTAAAAATTAATTTTAATGTGCCGTATGTTTTGTCGTGTTGTGAACACTAGGTGTTTTATGCAAATGGTATGTAATGTTAAAAACTGTTTTAACCATTTTAAACAAAATTAAGGCATGTAATTGGTGTCAATATTTTGTGTGGTATTTAATTGAAATGTTTTTGGTAAACATTTCATGCCTTGTGTTTTTTATATATATATAACTGCATGTTTGGCTTTTCGGAGTAAAGTGTGATGTAAAATAAATTGTTGGGGTTTACGAATGTATCGTCAGTGTGCGCAATAATGTTTTTGGTTCTTTCTGTGGTTTCCCAAGTGGTTTGGATTTTACAAAAGTGTGGTTTGTGTTTTATCAAGTTTTGGAATTCATTAAAAATATTCGGGTCTTGAGTGTGTAGTATAACTATATCGAATAGATTTCTATCAATAGTTGGATGTGTTAAATGACATGTTTACATCTCCTTGGTAGTTTTGAAATTGTACCTTTGTTAAAATTGGGTGTTTTAAATAGTGTCTAAGGGCCCATTTGGCCACTTTTAAAAAATATACATATAATGTAAAGTGTTTTTTGTAAAACCCCCATGGATGTTCCTCGTGCCTCGTTGACATGGGATTGCTGGGATGTCCTCAGTATGGAATCACCAAGTTCCATTATATGGTTTCCTAGGTTGGGAACCCTTTGTGTTTTTTTGAATTTAAGGCATGAGGGAAATCCTTGGGGAGACTCGGGGTGAGACCTACTGTGAAATATTATTTTAAATATAGGTTGTGATTTGATGCTCAACGGTATCTATTGGTTCACCTCCTTTTATACTTGCGACATACGAACCTGACATATTGAGAGAATTGTCTGAGACGAGTACTGCACTGGTAGGTTATGGTACTAACCAGTGGCCCATAGTAGGAAGATATAATTGGGTTTATTGCTATGGGATTTTCCCTAGGCCTACCTAATAAAGGATGGTCAAGCGTTTTGGAGCGTTAGATTTCATCGTATGTGGAATCCTACTGTAGATGGTGTCACGGGTATTAGTGTCGTCTGGATTATTCTCGATCTATAGTGTTTTTCTATGTCTGGTGGCTTTTAGCTATTTTTCAAATGACTAAGGGAAATGGTTTTTAATTTTTTTTCAAGTAAAAAAATATATAGAAATGTATAATTTAATATATTTTAGTTCAAACTTATAATTGATGTTTCTTAATTTTAAAGGTAGTGCATTGGGAATAGATATCGGGAAAGATTACTGAGTTTTAATACTCACGCCTATAGCTCTTTTCTATTTTTAGTGTTTGTGCTGGCTACAGCTTGAGTTCGCTCGCCTAAGGATACACTTGATCGTTGAGTCAGAGAGTGACCCGCGAGGTCGCACAGAGTTAGTTTGGACATCGTGTTTGGTTAGTTTTATTTTTATTTTGTTCTTGTTTAGTCGTTTTTTCGGTTTACTTATTCTGCATGACTCTGTATTATTTATAATGCTTTATTTATTTATATTGAGAAAAATTATTCCCACGGCCTCTGTTGATGCCCTGGTGCTTGTCTCCAGCCCGGGAGGATCAGGAACGCCTCTCAGGCCATGTTGCGGACCGGCTCGGGTGACCGATTCAGGGTCGACCCGGGTTGGTTCGTGACAAAATGGTATTAGAGGAAGGTCATATCTTATCATACCTCTCTTTTCAGAGTGCCCTTGGTTATTTCAGATGTCAAGGTAGATGGAGTAGGATTGTCGGGACTCAAGGGGTTGGATCGGGAAGAGCGTCGCGAACTCTTGCTCGTTCTGATCCTCGTGTTTCCATGTGAAGTCAGGTTTAATTTTTTTTATTTGGGTTTTTATGGAAATTTTTTTCCATTGGGATACGACAAATGGATTTGGGCTAATAGTCATAAGCCACATGGCCTGGAAAGCCATGTGGAGCTAGGGGCATGGCCCAAAAAGACTCTTCGGGTCAGTGATGTGATTGACATATGGCCGCCAACCATATGGTTAAGTCACCCGCTAACACTAGTTCCCTGTTTGAGATGTTTTGTGTCTCTTGTAAAGTCTAAGAGTGGTTTTAATTTTCAAAAAAAAGGGTTTTTGAAAAGAAATGGTTGTTTGAAATGACATGTTTAATTTGTGAACTGTTTTAAATAAAGTGTTATGAATGATTTGTTTTTTGAAAATGAAGTTTCTTTGTTTTGGTCTTGGTGTTCCTTGGGGTTCTTACATGCATAGTAGTATGTTGGCTTATGAGCGGATGTCTGGTATAACAGATGGATGCCCGGGTTGGCACAGATACATGCATGTGAGTGAGACTCTAAGGGAAACCAATGGCATGGGTTTAACTCACCAAGCTTGTTTTAAATTAAAGATGTTTTCAAAGAGAACAGTTTTGATGTTATGATAACTTGTTTTCTCGTGTTTCGAGCTTTTCACCTACACAATGTTTGATTTTGAGGTTTTTATTCACTCATTGAGTTGGTCTTGATTGGGTTCTTGACTTTTCTTGTCCATTAGTTATCCCCTTGAAGCTTCGATGGGTGATCGTAGTAGGGTTGATCAACCTAAGGATTTTATGCTTGAGTTTCGGAAGCTAGATCCACCTCTATTTTGTGGTCAAGAAGACCCTTCCATAGTATAGGAGTGGATGCAGAAGATTTAAAGGGACTTTAAACTCATTGAGTTTCCTGAGCCATTGAAGTTCAAGTTTGCGACCTTCATGCTTGAGGGTTCACCATGGATATGGTGGAAGTCGGTGTCTCGAAACAAGCCTCGTCAAGAGCTTACATGGGATTTCTTCAAGTCTTTATTCATTTGTCAATATTTCTTTGAAGAAGAAAGGGTGAGAAAGGGGATGGAGATGTGTTGTCTGCAGTAGGGTGACAAATCTGTGTTGGAATATTTCCAGCGCTTTGTAGAGCTGGTCCCTTATGATTCAGGGTATGCCAGTAATGACCCCATGAAGGCTCGACGTTTCGAGGCAGGTCTCCACCCTGATGTACAGCCGAAGGTGTCAGAGTCCAATATAAATTCTTTGGTCGATGTGGCGAGAAAATATTTTCATGTCGAATTCGTGATGGTAGGAGTGCTAAAAGTAGTCCTCCCTCCTTCGATCCCTATGAGCAGTGGTGGAGATTCTCGAAAGTAGATGAGTAAGAAATTGAGAGTGCATGGAGCAGGTTATGGAATCAAAAGGCCTCGGGATATTTCATCAACCTCTTCAGAGTTAGAGATCCTCGTGTGTTATCAGTGTGGAAATATGGGTCACAAGAAGTCATCATGTACAAGTTCTATGAAACCCTTCCAGGCATGTGGACACCTGGGTTACTTGAGATGATTCTATCTAGGTGTTTCTAGAAATTGTCACGGAGGAAGTTCTCAGAAGTGATATTTTTTTGGGTTTTTGTTTAAAGTTTCTTGTGTAGGTTTCCTCTCCGTGTAAGAGATCACATAGAATTGTAGTGTACTGATGGTGTTTTGGGTTTTGACATGTATCGGATGTCGTGGGTCTTTTGATGAACTCCGGTTTTCAATGCCAGTATGTTTTTTATTTTAAAATCTTGTCCTTTTTTGTCAAATCAAAAGATGTATGTTTCTTATTAGGATTATCAGAACTCGACTACGAGGCAGGAGATGCTTCATCCATCAGAGCTCCAGCCAAAAGGCCTCGGAGTGAAGCCATCACATAGTTAGGAACCCCCAGGGAATTTTAAGTAGTCTGGTTAAGGTTGCACCTATATCGTTGGGGAGAGACAGTTTTAGCGTGTCTGTTTTAGTTTCTCCTTCATTATGAATTTCCTCTTGTCGCAAGGAGTGTGATGGACTTATCCCTCACACAATGTCCATAATTGTGCCTTTTTGTTTGGATGTGAGGTGTCAATTAGTGACCTTGCATGGATAACCCATGTGAATCAGTTGTGACTTTGGTTTGTGTCCATCCTGAAGTGATGGGTCGTGAGTAGTTGTCCATCGTGGTTTTAGTGATTCAATCCTTGGGCCCTCCATCCTCACCCATGGGGTGAGAGTTTTTGGTTTGTGCAGACTTTTCAGATCAACTCCTATCCCTTTCAGATGGGAGTGAGTGGTTTAAACATTTTTTTGTGCTTTTTATAGCCTACGTAAGGCCCGGTTCTGGCCTAAGTTGGATTTTTGGTTGGTCTCTAATAGGTCAGTTCTTTATGGTGGGGAGACCCACCGTGAGTCTATTTGGGTATTCTCTTAAGTTGTTATCGAATGATAGTTGAGTTCTTATGGTGGGGAGTCTGATTAGACCTCCCCTCTACTAGAGATCTGTCTCAGGCAATAAGGTTCAGTCCCGCTGGTAGCCGGTGTGATGTCCTTGGGTTAAGAGGTTGGATCGTGTTAATGTGGAATCCTTAGGTGTTGATCGATCAGCTGGATGGTGTCATGGATTTTCGGGGATGGAAAGCGTTATAGTGGGGAGAATTTTCACACTTAGACCTATGCATTTATTTTCTTTTATTAGTTATGTGGCCTTAAATATTTTTTGCTGGGGTCTGAGGTAAGTCCCAGACTAAATTTCTGAGTGTTTGATAAAAAGTGTATGTCTTGGGTTTGACGTCACCGGACGCACGAGCAGAGCTGAATGCCGCGCGGCTTCACGCAAGAAACTGCATGGCCTTTTCATCTTTGAATAATTAAAACAGATGAATAAATTTTAATTTATTGCATCATTTAAAATTTTTCTGGTTATTAATGATTTTAATCTTTTTATTTTAAATTAAAGCTAAAATTTGTTAATTTTATTATTATTAAAATAATATGAGTTCTTTTATTATATTTATTTTATTATTAAGTTTATTATTATTTTTATTAATATTATTATGATTATTATTGTTGTTGTTATTATTATTATTATTATTATTATTATTATTATTATTATACGTCGGTGTGTGGGCACCACACGACTAGCGGAAGTCATGCAGTTAGTCCAGGTATCATATGACTATGGTTTTTGAAGAAAACTAGTAAAAATAAATTGGAATAGTGCAAATTAAATATTTAGTTAAATAGATAACTCACCGCAGTAATGACAATATTATTTCATCATGTACAATAATATTATGTTATTATTAAAGAATTTTGATTATTAAAGTTAGTGTTTTTATCATTTTTAGATTTTTATTAAATCTTTTCTTATTAACATTGTGTGTATTATTATTATTATTATTTATATTACTATTATTGTTGTTTTTGTTTTTTGTTTTTTTTTTGTTTTTTCTGTTTCTTTCTTCTTTTCCTCTCTTTCCCCTAACCCTATTTTTGTTCCTTCTTCCTCGTAGCCCTGTGCGTCGCATCGGCCTCCCTTGCTCCTAGTGTTGTGAAGCAACCCCCTCCCCTGCCTCTTCTTTCCTGCGTGACCTAGACCCCAGCACCTTGACCCCCCCCCCTCCTCTCATCCTACAGTCTGCGCAACCTTCTTTGTCTGCCACTGCACCCAGCCAGCCGACCCCAACTTCCTCCTTCTCACTAGCACCCCAGGTCGCGCCCCCTTGTTTCGTTGCTTGTCGTCTCCCTCTCCTATGCCCTTTCCATTGAAACAGCATCCCCCAGCCACACTCCTCCAACAATTTTCCCTCCTCACCCAACCGGATATCTGCGCATCTCCCTTGGCTCCCTACTCTTACCTCGGCCCTCTCCTCTTGGTTGCGTGCGATCAGACCACCCCCCACAGCACCCAAATCCCATTCGGCCACCTCATCGCGAACCCCTGATGGTTTCTTGTGCAGCATCTCGGTCCCCCCTTCTTCCCAACGTTTATTTTCTTTCTTTTACTTTTTCCCCTGATCGGCCAGCAGCACCTCCTCCCTACCGGCCGACGCCATTCCGACTATCCGCTTCTAACCGCACAAACCTCCTTTGGTGCATCACCTATGCCGACATGATCCCTTCTCAGTGCGTCACTCCTCCTAGTGTGAATACCACTCCCATCAGTATCTTATGCTTGATTTATTTTGTTCTCGTTTTATCCTTGGTTTATTAAGTGTTTTATTGATTAAGTGTTGGTTTTAGTATAGTTAACATTTTAGAACTGTGCGAGGCGATTCCAAGTGGGCGTTGGCATTGTGCTTCAGTTTTGAGGTGAGAGTTTATCCCCGCCACTTGGTTTCGCATATTTTAATTGGGGTTTTTATTTGTGTTTTGAGTTCTTAGTTTTTGTTTTGTATCACGTTGGACCTTACCATGTGGATTCAGATGCGTTTTTTTCATTGCGCGTTGATTTCGAGGTAAGAATTCCCTTGCACTTGCTTTTTAAATTCCAAAAATTTTAGTTATATGCTTTTAACATTTCATATTTTTGTTAAATATTATTGGGGAAATATTTTGGTCAGTTGTTTGGTATGTGGTCGACATTTGAAGTCTCGTTTTAAACGGTCTTATTGTGCAGTTAATTTTAAAGTAGTATCTTTGTGTAAACTTAGGTGTGTTTTGACAAGGAACCATTTTGTGCCTCTTGTCAGTGTTTTGGGAATTTTTCAAACATTTATTAAATTATTTTGGTAGTTCAAATTATAAATGAGGGTGATTCTGGGGTGCATGTTATTTTAAAAATTAATTTTTAATGTGCGGTATGTTTTTTCGAGTTGTGAACACTTGGTGGTTTATGAAAATGGTCTATGATGCTAAAAACTGTGTTTACCAGTTTAAACAAAATTAAGGCATGTAATTAGGGTCAATATTTTGTGTTGTATTTAATCGAAATGGTTTTGGTAAACGTTTCATGCCTTGTTTTTTTTATATATATAAAAGTGACCGTTTGGATTTTTGGAGTAAAGTGTGATGTAAAATAAATTGTTGGGGTTTATGAATGTATCGTCAGTGTGTGCAATAATGTTTTTGGTTCTTTATGTGGTTTCCAAAGTGGTTTGGCTTTTACAAAAGTGTGGTTTGTGTTTTATCATGTTTTGGAATTCATTAAAAATGGCCAGGTATTGAGTGTGTAGTATAACTATATCGAATAGATTTTTATAAATATTTGGATGTGTTAAATGACGTGTTTACATCACCTTGGTAGTGTTGAAATTGTACCTTTGTTAAAATTGGGTTTTTTAAACAGTGTCTAGGGGCCCATTTGGAAACATTTAAAAATATATATATAATGTAAAGTGTTTGTTGTAAAACCCCCATAGATGTTCCTCATGCCTTGTTGACATGGGATTGTTGGGATGTCCTCGATATGGAATCCCCGAGTTCCATTATATGGTTTCCTCGGTTGGGAACCCTTGGTATTTTTTTGAATTTAAGGCATGAGGAAAATCCTTGGGGAGACTCAAGGTGAGACCTGCTAAGAAATATTATTATAAATATTGGTTGTGATTTGATGCTCAGAAACATCTATTAGTTCACCTCATTTTATACGTGTGACATATGAACCTGACATATTGAGAGAATTGTCTGAGACGAGAACTACACTGGTAGGTTATGGTACTGGCCAGTGGCCCATAGTAGGCAGATATAATTGGGTTTATTGCTATGGGATGTTCCCTTGGTCTACCTGAGAAAGGATGGCCAAGCATTTGGGAGTATTAGATTTCATCGTATGTGGCATGCTACTTTAGATGGGATCGCAAGTATTAGTGTCGTCTAGAATATTCTCGATCTCTCAGGTTCATCTATGTCTAGTGGCTTTTAGCTGTTTGAACTATTATTGACATACATGATTACTTATTTACATTTACCTTGCTTTATTTACCTTGGTACCCTTGTGTGGTGTTTTACATGAAAAGCGGCATTTTGGTTTTCTTCACTCCTATGACAGTGTTTTCAAAAAAAGAAAATGTGCTTCAAAATCTTTTGTTCTGGTTTTTCAAATGACTAAGGGAAATGGTTTGTACTTTGTTTTAAAGTAAAAAAATTATATAAATGCATACTTTAATATATTTTAGTTCAAACTTAGAATTGATTTTTCTTAATTTTAAAGGTAGTGCATTGGGAATAGATATCGAGCTAGCCTACTGAGTTTTAATACTCATGCCTATAGCTCTTTTCTGTTTTTATTATTTGATCAGGCTATCACTTGAGTGTGCTCGCCTTGGGCGATGCTTGATCATTGAGATAGAGAGTGACCCGCGAGGTTGTATAGAGTTAGTTCGGATGTCATGTTTGGTTAGTTTTATTTTTCTTTTGTTCCTATTTAGTCGTTTTGTCTGGTTTACTTATTCTGCGTCGATTTGTATTATTTATGCTGATTTATTTATATATATTGGGAAAAATCATTCCCAAAACCTCTGTTGATGCCCTGGGGCTTTTCGACAGCCTGAGAGGATCAGGAACACCTCTTAGGCCATGTCGCGGACCGGCTCGGTTGACTGGTTTAGGGTCGACTTGGGTTGGTTTGTGACATGAACGGACTCAAGTTGAGGGCTCGCCGCATTCGAACTCATCCATCATGTTAGTCCCACCAGACTCCAGGGTCATATTATGCTACCCTTAAAGCAGGACGATATACCACATTGGGATATGAGATTCAACCATATATATCACCTTCACTTATATTAGCATGTTTATTTCCCATGTTTTTGAGTGGATGGCTTTTCCCGTCCCACAATGTCTATACTAGGGTTTGGGAATGTACTTTGATGATGGCTTCCAGGCTGGCAGAGTGTCAACCCATTAATTTGCCTCTTCATACTCTCGCTCAACTTTATGAGTTTTTAGGAAAAATAAATGAAGGTTGGCCCACACATCATCTAAGTAGACCATTAAAATTTCTATATGGGTGGATGTCATAACAATTCCCCTATTATGAATATCGAGATACTGCAAAGGTTCCTCATTCTGACTTTCAACCCGCCCTTCTCAACATTTTTGTTGTCCATTCTAAGACTACAAGCATTATTGATGTGGTTGGGCTTCTGAAATATGCTTCTCGCTTCCCATTTTCACCAAATCCTACCCCTCATGGGTCGTTAAGAGGTGACAGGGGCCATTCTTTATATGAATTTTCATATCTCATTGCGCTTCAGGACGGGATTCTCACTACTCATATAGATCGAGTAGTTATTTGTGAGTCATACCTCCCCTACCAGTTTTCCAAGAAATTTAGATGCCTTCAACAAGATTCACTTCTTCCTTCTGCTCGGTTAAGGGGAGATTCTCATCCCATAATTCTTCGCCAGTTGTTTCTTATGATGACGCATGAAGTTGAAACTATGGAATTTATAATTCTTAACACAACAGGATTCACCTTTCTGTCACTGAAGTATGACCAACTATGGGTGGACTATTACGCGGATAGTGTTCTGAGAGAACTAGTTCGGCAGGTGCAGAAACCTTTAACTACTCCTCACCTTGTCCTTACCACAACAAAAATGTCACACATTCCTTCTACTGTGAAGAGCACGACAGCTACACCTTCTACTCTTGTCCTTGCCGCATCCAAGACAGATACACCACATGTTCCTACCCTTGTGGTAAGAAGGCACTCGGTTCTCCATCAGCATCATCTGGAAGGAGCTTCATCAGGACAGCCTATTTCAGTGGGGAGTGATTCAGACTACTCCCCTCATGTGGATACTTCCCAAGACCCTAATGAGACCGGACCTAGCAGAGTATCACCGGCCACCATGTAAGCTACGACTAGTCCTCCGCATCGGTTCCAACAGTTGATCTCTCTGAGGGAAAGGATATTCCCCCATCATGGGTGACTTGTCTTAGGTCCCTTACCAATTCTATGATGAGGCTTCATACTTATAGACACATTGCGGAATGGGAGGATCAAGGTACTGGTGTTGCGGCATGTCACTAGGCAGTGCGAAAAGAGGCATGGCGCTAGTTATGTGCTCTTGCCGCAGAGACACTTATAGCCAATTTTTCTAATGAGACTGACAATTTTCAGTGATAATTCACCGATATGGGTTCTGTAGGCTTCAATTATCATCACTTACACCTCTTCATCTACCAAATCGTCATATCTCGAGAAGACCTTGCTTCCTGCAAGGACAAGATTTCCAATTTCAATTCTTATGATCACCAGCTGGCAACCTTCTGAGATGTTTTGGAGGAATTCAATCACCTAACGGCCGAGGAGGTGAAGGCTCGTGATTTAGTGGTCACTCAAAGGTAAGATTTGTGAGAGTTCTAGGCCCATGATACAAGGTTGAGGTATCAACTGGCCTCTTCGCATGACAACTATGAAGCTATCCAAAAGAAAGTGTGGGATCTTAAAGTCGTTATGGAACAGGTGCATCCAATGGCCAAGGCTAAAGCGGAGGAGAGATCCACTTTGGAGTAAAATTTTGATGTCCCATGGCAATCACTTTCCATATTTTTGGAAAGTTCGATCAGAGACTTGTTGTAGTTCCATCCCAAATCATGATATGTACCCTTCTTTTTTCTATACCTTGGAAAGACTCTAGACTGGAGATGTTTCTCCATTTTTTTGAACTCAATGAAACTAATTTGACTTTAAATCCTTCTTCTTTGTCTTTTCCTATCATATCAATTGATCATAATCAATCATACAAAAAACATTTCGATCAGGTATTAATTTTAAACCATGATCAGTAAACTGAAATAATCGAATTGGGCTCTAATTTTTTTCTGATCTACAGGACTCAAAGAGCATAGTTTGACTATTGCTAAGGATTTATGCAACACCTCATGAACTTTTGTGTCATTTTCCATTATTAACCTAATTTTTTCCTAAGTCTGCTTGACATAGGCTTAGCGGGAATAACTTGAATTTTTCTTAGTCCACCCTTTTCGGGTTTTCGACCTAACAAGATTTACATCTCTTTTGATGACTCAATGTTTTTTAACGAACCAATACTCAATTTTTACCCAGAGGTGCCTTCTACAGACTTTCCCTCTGGAAAGTATGGTGTCTTTTTTGCTGGAAGTTCACAGTCGTACCAATAAAATTCATTACTGATGTTTTAGGTCGAACATCTTTGACCAAACTTAATGGGGCAGGGGGCCCAATTCAGGATTCGTTAGCCGGGAATGTTCTAATATCCTTCAGACATAGATTAAGGATTTTTCTTCACCCTGAATTTGTGAATTATGGACATGCATAAGGGTCGAGAGCCATTTTAGGTGTATAGAGGTAGGAGGGGACTCTCCTGGGGATGAATTTGCCTTTTATTGATGTTCATTCTATGGGCAACATATGAAAAGCCACCGGGACATGATGTGCATTTCCAAACAAAGGTGTCTTCAGGACATTGGCCTTCCATTTCTGATATCTTGGTAGGGTTTTCAACACTTTGAATTTATTTTGATGTTGGGAGCCACAGTGGGTGGCTGGTCTGAGTTATGGTTTTAGAAAATATTAGGGACATTTATATCATATTTGAGTGGGAAATTGTTCCTATATGGTTCTTACTTATGTAAGGGAGAGATGGTGGATGGTTAGTTCAGTTAGAAATCCCTTTTATGTTAGGGTAAATTGGAAAGAATAAGGTACTTAAGTCATTATCTAGAAGTTTTCCAAATTTGGGGGTGTGATAGGACACAAACATCATTCGAGTGTACGAAACCCAGAAAAGAATCTCCTGAGAATGAATTTTCCTTTGATTGAAAGTCGTTTTGTAGGAATTATATGCAGAGACACCGAGGCATGATGTGCATATCCAAACAAAGGTGTCTATAGGACACTAGCCTTCCATCTCCGATGGATATGAAGTATTATAGATATTGGGAACTTTCTAAACACAGTATATGATCTTTGACATGGGTTGAACCTGAACGTGAAAAGGTAATTTTTAACTGAAATTCTCTGGGGAACCCATAAATGAGTGGGTTCATTTTTCTTTTGTATGCTGATCAACTTCATGCATATAGATGGGGTATCTTTAGAAGCCTCAAAAGAAACCATAAATGAATTGTCCCTACATGTTATGATATATCTAGGATGTGTGTAGAGAGGAAAAATGTAAACCATGACTTTGAGGGCCCTTGAATTGGGAGGGATAGAACAAGTCTTGGAATCCATTGTGAATACTAATATAGGAAAGGACTCTCATGGGGACGAATTTTCCTTTGATTGATGGCCGTTTTTTTGGGAAACATATACAAAGACACTAGGGCATGATATTCATAGCCAGAATAAAGGTGTCTGCAGAACAATGTCCTTTCATCTCTGATGGCCTTGGAGGGTTATGAGGATTCAAGATCACTCATAGAATGGAGTTTGAGGTATAGAAGGAGTGTATCTGGACATATTGGGGACATTTGGGCTGCAATTTACTCATGGAATTTGGTATCCCTTACATAGATATGGCTCATACATAGGGTGAGGCATTCGTTCCATCTTTGGGGTACCTATAATTTAATTTCGTATGGCCAGGACATAAGGTTTCTTACAAGGAAGGGAACCATGACATGCCTTTTAGGGTTGTGCTATTATGAACAAATTCCTAGACTTTTTTCCCATAATGCCATGGTGGATCTCTTAATAAGATCCCAAATCTCACATGAGCTATTATCAGTGTGAGAAACAAGGGATTATGAGGATTCCATGTCATTAACTAAGAATAGAAAAATAAACATTAGAGGGAACTTTAGGCTTAAACCATTGCTATGCAGTTTAACATCATATAGCAAGGATGATTTTGGACTTGCATTTTAATTCTGTGTGGTGAGGATATGATGTTGTTTAGTTTAGATTGATATAGTGAGGATGATTATGTTTTCATAAAGGTCATTAATAGATTTGATTTAATCACAATCAGGATGTTCTGACATTTCTTAGACGTGAGTAATGATAGAAGGTGTAAACCATAGTCCCAGGGGAAACTCGAATTAGGAGGGATGACATGGGGATTGGAATCCATTGGGCATACTGAGATAGGAGAGGAATCTCCTAGGGATGAATTTTCCTTTGATTGACATCCATTTTTGTGGGCAATGTATGTGGATCCACTGGGGCATGATGTGCATAGTCAAACAAAGGTGTCCATAGGACACTGTCCTTCCATCTCAGATGGCAATGGAAGATTATGGGGATCCAAGTTTTCTTGAAATATGGAGTTTGAAAAATGGGAAATATGTTCCTAGGGATGTAAAGAATACACAGACCATGATTAACTGTAACTAATGAAGCTTCCACATAGGTCTGTCTCATATGTATAGGGGGAATCGGGATCTCTGACTTCTCATGAGTGAGGGGCATGTGCGGGATCTCGTAACACTAAGGATTGGTCCACTCATAATTCTTGAGGAACTTTTCATTTCATTGTCATGAGTTTATGACCATTGATGGACTCCATGTACAATTATGACCTACGTATGGGGAAAAGAGCATTTTTGTGGTGGTTGGGCTGGGATACTAGATCTAAGTGTCACTATGTATCCTTCAAGGGAAGGATTCAAGCCACATGTAGTTCTGAATGTTCCCTATATTGATTTGTCTCAGTTCATGTGTAGGGACATATGAGGGCATTTTTTTAATGATTGGTGGGTCGGGATTCCAAACTCGGTCGTAACTATGTATCCTTCAAGGGCAGAAATCAAGCCATACGTAGTTATTAACGTTCCCTATACTAATCTGGCTCGGTCCATGTGTAGGAACATGTTTGTTTCATTTTCTATGGGTTTTGGGTCTACCATACTTCTCTATAACTTGTTTTCATAAAGAAATTATTACCACTGATCCTAAGCTCATGTGAGTTATACTCGATGTGAGAAACAAGGAGTAACAAGGGTTTCCTACACTAGTGTGGGGAAATATAGGATATGATAGAGGCATTTTTTTGTGAGGTATGGTCCAAGATCAATGATCATGGCATCGCTACGTATCATGTGAGGGAAGAAATCAAGTTGTATATAGTTTTGTGAGAGATCATTTAGTTTATCGTCATGCAATTAGGACGCTCTACACCATGCAGTTTAACATCTTACAGTGAGGACATGATTCATAGTTTAATGTCATGTTTTAGGGATGATTTCCTTACAGTTTAATGTCATGTGGAAAGGATTATGACTCATAGTTTAGGGTCATAGAGTTTGGACCAGAAAATGGGTGTTTCTATTACGTGAAGTACTTATTTAGGAACTTTGCATTTTTGGGAGTCGTGATGAGTTGTTCGTCTATTGATATCAGGGAATATTCTCTATTGGAATAGACCCTATGTATGACATATGATCCTTCCCACTTTGGTTCAAGATTTGGGGGCTTCTTCCCAAGTATCATCAGGGTTTCAAGGACTAACACCATTTCTCCTTCGAGGAAAGATCGAAGGAGAACCTTTTTGTTAAAGTCTCATGTGATCTGATTTTGGTAGATATCCAAATGGTTTAAAGTGTGTAGCCTCTTTTCATCTAGCTACTCCAACTTATCAAACCATCTCTGGGATTTATCATCCATGTAAATTTGATCACAAATGGCTACACAAAGTGATGTCACTTGGATTTTGATAGGCAACACCGCCACTTCCCCATATACTAGTGAGTATGGGGTTGCCTGGGTGGCAGTGTGGGTTATGGTTCGGTAAGCCCATAAATCATGAAGAAGCTTGTCTGGACACGATTTCTTATCCTTATCAACCATATTTTGAAGTATATTGGATAGAGTTTTTTTGAAATCCTCTATCTGCCCATTGGTCTCCATGTGGTAGCGGGATAAATGGTTCGATTTGATTCCATACTCCTGGTATTACTTTTCCAATTTAGTAAAGTAGAAGTTAGTGTCATTGTCCGTTATTATTGTGTGAGGGACACCAAATCTGGTAATGATGGTTTCCTTCACAAATCTAATGATGTTTTTAGCCCCAATTTATTTAAGGGGTATGGATTCAGACCATTTTGAAAATAAGTTGGTCGTTGTGAGTATGAACTTGAATTGTCTGGATGTGGTGGGAGAATATGGTCCAACAACATCCATCCCCCAGGTGGAAAATGGCCATGAGTACCAAGCTGTATGAAGTAACTCTGAAGATCGGTGTATAAAATTGGCATGAACTTAGAAGGAATGTAATTTTTGGTGAATATGTCACAATCTTGTATCATAGTAGGCCAGTAATACCCAATCCTCTAGATTTAGTGAGAGAGATTGGTTGTTGATTGGTGCACTCCACAAGCTCTGGCATGAACTTCTTTAATGACAACAGCAGACTCTTATCCATCAATGCACCTGAGAAGGACTCTATCAAGGCCTTTTTTATATAGAACCTTTTCTTGGTTTACCCCACTAGACATGGCAAATTTGACTTCCCATATTCAGACTTATTCCCTTCCAACCCTATCTGGTGGGAGTTTCCCCTTCTGAAGGTAATTTTCAATGGGCATCATCCATCCAGTGGTGTGACCATAAGGCTCGGAAATGAGGTTAATTTCATCAATATCCTCCATACTGCTCTGGATAAATGGAAATACCATCTGGAAGTGGGAAATGTTAATGACCGTTTCATCCTAGTCTGGATCAACCAAGGCCATGATTTCATTTTCCAAAGCATGGTCTTGAACATTTTGAGACCGAGGACATATATCAACATTGGTTTTGATGGTGATTCTTCCATAAGTTATCAAACATGGTTTATCAAGGGTCCAATACTTTTTTCTTAATGTAATAGTCATCGTTGACCTATTTGATGACTATGTCTGAATCACCATTTATCTTTAGGTGCTTGTATTGCATATGAAGTGCTAGTTCTAAGCCTGCAAAGATGGACTGATATTCTGCTTCATTATTTTTACTCCCTTCTGAAATCAGGAAAGAATAAGGTAGGATAGA
Organism: Viscum album; assembly: GCA_963277665.1. Classification (NCBI taxonomy): domain Eukaryota; kingdom Viridiplantae; phylum Streptophyta; class Magnoliopsida; order Santalales; family Viscaceae; genus Viscum; species Viscum album. The sequence continues at coordinate 68,776,491 of OY728158.1, forward strand.
CTTTCGGGGGATACAAGTATAATTCCAAGCCCCGCCTTATTGAGTTTTGGATCCTCCATTATTTTTCCTATCAGGATTTTGGAAGCACCATCGAAGTACATTTCCCATGTCTAGGGGTCCTCCTGGATGGAAAAAACTTCTTCATATGGAAGTTTGGCATCCAACAGTGTTGTTTCTTTTGAGGGGTGCTTGACCAAGAAGTATGCTAATGCCTAGACTTTGATGGCCTTCTGGGGAACATACCATATGAAAAACTATTGTAAGATGACCACCCATCATGATATACATCCATTTAGCAGAGGATGACTTAGGATATATTTGAATGGGTTTTAGGGGGAGACCAGGTGGACCTCATGGTGCTGTAGGTAATTCCTAAGTTTCTAAACCGTAAAGATTAGGGCTAGGAAATTATTTTCAATTTTGGAATACCGAGTATCAGCATCAATCATTGTTTGGCTAAGGTAATAGAGACTATTCTCACTATCAGCATCATTCTTATATGTGATAAAGGTTCTTAATGACCATTCTATGGTGATTATGTACAAAATGAGTGGCCTCCCCTCAACTAGCATCATCAACACCGGTGGGTTTAGGATATATATTTTTATATTGTTGAATGCTTATTGGAAATCATTATCCCACTCATATGTAACTCCTTTCTTCATAATCCTAGTAAAACGTAAACATTTACCTTCCAAGTTGGATATGAAGTGCCGAATGTAGGCTAGGTGCCCCTCGAGACCTCTCAACTTGGTGAGGTTCCAAGATGGGGACATTCTAAGGATGTCTTTTGTCTTCTCGGGGTCGAATTCGATGTTGCGGTGGTGTGTGACGAAGCCAAGGAATTGTCCAAAGGTAACACCAAAGGCACACTTTAGGGGATTCATCTTTAAACTATGTTTCCATAGTTTTTTAAGATAGTTTAAAGATTAACCATGTGGTTTGAGCATCATCACAATTTAACCACCAGATCATCAACATAACACTCGATGAACTTTCCCAAGAAGGGATTGAAGATGCGATGCATGGTGCGCTGATATGTGGTGCTGGTATTTTTTATACTAAAGGGTGCCACCTTATAATATAAAACTTCCTGAGGGGCCCTAAAAGAAGTGGATTCTTTATCCCCCTCATCCATCCGAATCTGGTTGTACCTAGAATAGTCATCCTTGAAAGATATAGCCTCATATCTGGTGGTTGCATCGATAAAAAAAATTTGATCGGGACAGGGAAATCATCTTTTGGGAATTTTCGATTAAGGTCCCTAAAGTCAATAAATATTCTAATCTATTCGTTCTTCTTTTTTATAGGGACTATGTTCTCCATCCAGATCAGATACTAGACTTCCCATAAGAAGTTGGATCTGATCATCTTGTTAACTTATGCCTCTATTTTGGAAGCATGCGTTGAGTGGGTTCTTCTAGATTCCATCTTATAGCCTGGTGATCTTATAGTAGGCCCAGATGGCGAGTCTAAATCTCATGATTTAGGCCTGGAATTTTAGTGTAGTTCCAGGAAAACACATCTCGATTCTTAGGAAGGAGGTATATGCCTCCTGCCCCATGACAGGCATAGCCACACTGATCAGAGTGGGTCGTGGGTTGTCTTCAGTTCCCAGATTTATCTATTTAAGTTCATCAATTGTGGTGGAGAGACATTCTTTGAATGTGGGGGTGAATCTCTGAGGACTTCTTCTTCTTCACCATCTTCTTCTTCCTCCTCTTCTTATGGAGAGAGGATTCTAAAAAAAACTCTCCCATGTTGGTATAGAAATCTTCTTTTTCCTTAGTGAGTGAGGTAGGGGTATTTTGAGGTCTTTTGGATGGTCCAAAATATTCTTTGATCGGGATTTTCTAGACATCATGGGATTCAGCCCGATCTTCTGTGTTTTTAGACTTGGTGTCCATAGTGGAAATCATGAAGACAATTGAGTCTACATCCGGATATGCACTTGTGCATTCAACTTGGTTGATGGGTAATACATACTCTTCCCCAAGCTGATGGAGGGAGTTGGCAGGAGCCATATCCAATCCATTCAGGGTAATAATCCAATTAATTTCATCAGCAAAAGGATGTTTTTCTTCTGATTTGTAGAACCCTTCATTGATATAATGTGACTCTTAGGACTCAAACAGGGATTTATCGGTGTGTAATGTCCCATTTTTTCCATTAGTGAAATATTTGACACACTGATGGTATGATGAAATAATTAAAGCATGTTGATGCATCCAAGGCATCCCTAACAAGATGTTGAAGGTCGTACTTTGTCACACTACCAGGAACTCGGAATCTGACAAGAGGTCTCCAAGATAAGTTTTATGATTGATCTGTTCCAACGTATTCTGCTCACTTTTTTCATACCCCAGCATAGTTTTGGTGTAGGGTGTCAATATGTCTTCATCATAGCCCAGCCGATGAAGTGCTCGCAGTGGTAGGAGGTTGACTCCAGAACCGTTGTCGATGAAAATCCTTCAGACATCAATTCCATTTATCCTGACAGACACATATAAGAGTTTGATGTGCCATTGCATGATGGAATATTTATCCCTGTCTATAAAGGATATGACGACATGACATTATTCAGGATTGGTCTTCATTCAATAGACTTCAGCTGCTGTTACTTTAGCCTCGAATTATTGGTGACTTAGTAAGGCTTTGATGAGTGCCTCCCTAAGATCTTCAGACAGGCTTAATGCATCCAGGATTGATAGCTTTGATGGTAATGAAGCTAGCTTCTTTAGAATATCATGCTTCTACTCTAAAGGTCGGCACTTCATGGTTCAAGTTTTCTATTTCACAGACACTTTAGGGGTTTGGTTTTTGGAGATGGATGGTTCGTCCTTTGTGACCGGGGCCGGTGGTGCTACGATCCTTTCCAGGTTTGGTCGAACTAGTCCAGCTATATGACTTTGGTGATCTAATATTTTTTCTTTCTCCGATGGATACTCCAATATATCTGGGTTTGGATTTCTTCTAATGTGGGTGGAGGAGCATTTAGGTTCTTGTTGTGTGTGCCATAGGGTCCTTCCTCAAGTTTCCACACTGTTAACGGTTTGAGTTATGGCATTGTCGTGAATTTGACTCCAGCCATGATCGTGCCTTCCAAAAAACCATTGGCCTCTACAACCTCTTCCTCTGACTCTCTGGTTGGGTGTGGGGAATTCAGGTTTGTGGCCATAGTCTCCATCAGAAAAGGGGTCCATCATGTGAAGGACATTAATGGAGCCAAATATCAGTTCTTGATCTGAAAATGTTTCTATCTGACTGTCTCCTTCTGATGGTACCGTTTGGCGGGGCGGTGCCCATTGTACCAAGTTTTTTGGTATGAAATCCCCAAGTTTCAAAACTAAATTTGGATTTGGTTTCATTACATATTTTTTATCCTGCTTTCTACCCTTCTGTCCTTTAGAGGGTTGGGGGTCGAGTAGGATGGTTGTGTTATATTCAGAACTTTTGAGGGTATGGTTGGTTGTTTCAACTATGCCTGGAGGATTCCATGGACTCGGTTGACTATATTTCAGGTCATAAAACATTCAATTTTTTTCTCCTTATTACTGTAAACTATTTTCCATTCTTCTTATTCTCTTGAGTCTAAGGTGGAAACATACGCCACCTGTTCTGGTGGAAGGCCCAACTTGACTTGCCCAGAATCCACCATCTTTTGTAGGAGATCCTTGAAAACGAAGAATTTATGGATGGTTTATCCCAGTATCCAATGAGAGGGATAATAATTTGGAAGGTCATCAAGACCCACTTCATCATCTCTCTTTGGATCCAGTAGTCAGAGTAAATTGCAATTCATGGAAGCTATAAAATAGCTTCGGACCTGTTCATCTCAGAATGAGTAGACTTAGTTTTTTATTTCTTCAAATTGATTTCTTTTAGCACCCCATTTATCATCCTGATGAAGTGGGGATGGTTGTTTTTATCTAGGGGGTCCTGCACAGTTTGATGGGGGTCTCACAACTCGAGTTGGTGTCGGAGGTGGATTAAGCATGATAAAAGCAGGTTCATCTTTTCACATTCTTTTCTCTGGTGATGATAGGGCCACCTGGGACTTGAGGTTGGTGTATTTCAAGAAGTCTTATTTTATTTGGTAAATGGAATAGAAATCTATAAACCCACTTTTGTACTTCATCGGGATGAGCAGTGTTCATAATACATTGTGAAGATTGTCGATAAACGTGGAAATAATTTCATCCAGGGGGAGCGGCCGGTTCAGGGAATAAGTTAGGCCTTTCCATATGCTGATGAATTCTAAGACTCTTTTTTTCTCTTGCTACTTGTAGTTCATGAGATCACTAACCATCATCTAAGGCAGCGTTGAACTGAACTGGAAGAGAAACTATCACCGAAGGTCCTCCTAGTCTGTAATTGAGTTAACTGATAAACTAGTATACCATACAAAGGCTAATCTCTGCAAGGTTTGTATGAAACACCTGAGTTTTAGTGAATATTTCTACTCCGAAGTACCCATCATGGGGTCGCAGTAAGAGGCATAGTGCATTAAATGTTCTTCCAGATCCTTCGAGCCATTTAATACCTGTAATATGGGGTTTCCAAAATTCAGCGGTGGCAGAACGTTGCTCACCCAATTAGTGTAGGGTCTATGCTTTGGTTTTATCGGAGCACGCTGCCCCTCCATGGCTTCTAGTCAAGTAATTAGTTGCTTGATGGTGTTCAAGATACTTTGATGCATATCCTACTGAGCTTGAGCTTGAGCTGGTGTGGCAGTATCCAAAGATGGGTGTGCTGGTGCTATTGGAATTTAGGGTGGATACCTAGTCGGAGGTATCCTTAATGGGTTTACCTAGATATTCTTTGGCTACCTTCCCAGTGGGGGAATGTCTTGATGTCCTTCTAGGTCCGAGTTTAAGTAGGTTGATGGTCCCGGTTCTATATTGAACGGGCCTCTGAGTTTGGATTCATTCACTCGGATGAGTTTCTATGGAAAGGGAACCTCTTCTAGTAGCACCTGCTGACATTCCGCAGGGGGAACACATCTAGTGAGGTAGCTCCCTTGACTTATATCAGCATTAATTCACCTAAAATCTTTCATTTCTTCCTCCTTCTTAGAAAACCATTCCTCAAGAGTGATGAACACATTCTCAAAGGGAGGAGGAGGCGGGTCATATATGACCTTGGATTTATTCTTCTCCTTGTTGGGGTTTTGTGAGGGTGGTAGTGTTGGATTAACTTAGGGGACATCCAAATTTAGGACTTCTCTCTGGTTCTGGTTATGCACACCATGAGGCTTAGTGTGGGATTCATATGGGAGGAAACTATCTTCCTTTTCATCCTCTCCCTCTATGTCATTTCCTGTGAGATCTATGGGGTTGATGTTTACCACGTTCATTGAGGCATATCACATTGGGGGTGGTGTACCCAGTGTTGGATGGTAGGATGGATTTATGTGTTCTTTATTGGATTTTATCCATCCATTATGCAGTATTCTTTGGGTTTCTTGGCAAATATTGACTTAAAGGGAGCCTTGGTGTGACCTCATAATGTGCCTTTGTCTTAGAGGGTGTGAACCATGAGAGGGGGTGGAACGGGTGACTCATCTTCCCATCTTTATTCCTAGACGGGAGAAGACAGACATCCATTGTGCGGGGACTTGAGATAAAAATTCCCCTAGAACTATGGGTTAGGGTTGTTCCCGTTCTTTTTTCAATGTGCTACAGCCTGGATTTGTTGGTCTTACAGGGAAATTTTGATTTAAAAATTCCCCCAGCCCTATGGTCTGGGGTTGTTCTTGCATTGCGGTAGAAATTACCACTATATCTACCTTTTCAATTTCATGTACTCCTCTGTGGGTGTGAGCCAAGATGGATTTTGTTTAGTATCCCATATTTCCTGTTTAGGGGTTTCATTTGATTTCTGCATTTGGGTAATGACATTGAAAGATGTCATTTCCAATGGGGTTTGTTGGGTGGGATGATGGGTGAAGTGTATAGCTCCATGTTCTCCCCATCCTCGAATGTGAACTCCAGTCGGGGCATCACCAATGAGGCAAAGAAACTTGTGTAGTGCATGGAGGTAATAAATTTAATGGTTTTTCTTTCTCCTTTCTTATTGTGGCTATTGTACGGATGTGAGGGCTTCCATATTTAATAGATGATGAATCTACCCTAATGTGTTGATATGGTCTGCATACCCTTCATAGGGAAGAAATTTTTCTTTCAACTGGTGAAGGGTTGTACATATATTGATGAAAATGTTATGTGTACATTCCCCAGACAACTGTCCTAGTATTTCAAAGTGATAAGTGGTCTTAGGCCAATAAATCACTGGTATATTATCCTTTTCTTTTTATCTTCTCACAAGCAACATATTCTATTGTTGTTCTTTTGGGGAATCCTCTAATTGATATGCCCAACTCGACTGCTTCTTAATAATTTCATTCCAAGAAACCAGGCTGGTAGAAGCCTTATTGATATGCGGATGGTGCGGGGGTGGCTCAGAAGATGAGCGTGGCCCCGGTCCATCCTATGGTTGAGAAATAATATCACTCATTATAGATGTAATGCTCGATGTGTCTAAATCCATCTTTTCGAACACCTCGGCGTAGGATGTATTTCTCATCGTTGTTCCAGTAAGGGGAAGGTCTTCTTGGCCGTATGAATTTTGATTATGGGGAGGACCTTCATAATTGATGCTGCAATGGTGAGGGATACCATTGCAACTTGATTCCCAACCACGGGAAATATCTTTGCGGAGTATACCCTGAGGAGGACCTTTAGGGTAGGCTACAGCGAGGGGAGTACTTTCTTTTTGGTTGATGTCACTGAGGGGAGGACCTTCTAGATCACTATTGTGATGGTTAGGACTACTGTCATGGATTGATACCTGGCTGCAGGGAGAATTTCCATAGAGCACATCTTGGGGAGGGCCTTTAAGATGTACTATAATGAGGGGAGGACCTTCTCATTGTGTGATGTTACTATGGGGAGGGCCTTCACAACAACTTTCATTGCGGGGAGGGCCTTCGCAATGGCTATCATCATGGAAAGAAATACCATCATGACTTAATGTCCAAATTCAAGGAGAAGAATATATGTAGCATATACCCTGGGGAGGACCATCAGGTCAGATGATAGCAAGGGGAGGACCTTCTTGTTTTCTGATCTTCAGGTCAAGGGGAGGGCTAACCTGAATTGCATTAGAAGATGGATTCTCATGATCGACCATTCCTGGCCCATGGAGTGAGCCCCCGTGGGTGCTCTGTAGAGGACCTTCAGAGCTTCTGGTAGCAAAATTGTGGGGAGGTCCTTCGCAAAAACTATTTTCACTTCTATAATTTGGTAATGGACTAATAGGTTCTTGATCTTTTATTGATATATGTTTGAGGGAGTCAAGAACCTCAACCTTATATATAGAAGGATCATGTATGTGCTCTTCATTTTCAAGTTTCCTTTGGCACATTTTATTTTTGAATGCTCTCTTACAGGTAATCGGGGCCATCTACTATTGGTAATGGCCTTCATATATGGGTCCCTATCTTGTTGGGTCCTGTGATGCCACCGGGATATGACAACGAACATCTTGAGTTTTGGCAGGGATATATGCCTACCATGGAGTAGCCACCACGTTGGACCGGCGTCCCCCAGCTGGAACTGGTGTTTTTCCCAATCCGATTATCCGTGTATCATGGGATATTTCCATTGACCCTCTTAGACTAGAGTAGTAATGCATGACTACTCCGGAGTGACTGACCCATTTTGTGAGTAAGTCATGTCATTCGAGGAAACCGGGTTGTGGGCCCGATTTCTTTCCTTTGCCTCCGATGCAATAATATCTTGGCATGTTTGGATGATATGGTTTGGGATCGATGTCAGATCTTCCATCATTGTCAGGATGTATCGAGATACATCTTTGTCTGGAATGGGTATGAAGGCCCATTCCGATATCGGAGCAGGGGTATGTGCCTACTCCAATCCTCCATGAGTTTCCAGTAGATACTGGAAGTTCTCTTGTGTTAGTACAGAGGAACGAGTCTTCCACCAGTTGTCTTCTCTGGTTGCCACCATATTTGACTGGTGGTCTTTATATTCATGAGCGGGGATTTTTTCTGCTCTTTTTATACTGTATTTGTCTCACGGTCTTTGTATTCATCCACAGAAATTTGACTATGCTCATATTTTCTTACTTCCTTATTTGGATGGTGGACTTGATATGCATCAGTAGGTATTTTTGCCTGCGTGTAGCTGGTTGCCGCCCTATTTGGTTGACGGGCTTATTGTGAATTGGTAGATTTCTGTATCTTCCAGTAGTTTGACACTCTGTCTACACGTTGGGACTGGTGAGAACTAGCAGGAATGTGCATGTGCTCGTGTTGTGCCACCCTATTTATGTGGTGGGCTTGAGTGGAGGGGGCAGAGTCGTATGTCGGCCCATTGAATACCACCGCATTTGTATGGCAGAGGTTCTCCTCAGGAACCAGGGTGATAGCATGTTCCTAATTATATATTCACCGCCCTTGGCGGGAAGCCTGAGGGGCTCGGGTCTCCTAGACTTTAGTAGGTTTCCTCGACATAAGTTCCTCTTCAGCAGGAGGAGGTCTGGTCGTCTGATGTCGGCAGCGATGCTCTCTGGCGAGGACCCGTGAGTAGAACCCCTATGCAGTTGATATAAATCTTTTAGCATCAACTTTATCTGCCTCCCTAAGATAAGGGAGGTACTCATTGTCACATTTTGGGGAAAGGCTCTCCAAACAGGTTGAGACTACCATCGAGGCTGCCTTGTGTTGGGGTGATGGTCATGGCTGAGGAGGCGGCCAACGAGTGTTCACAGACTGGAGGGCCTATCTCATAGCATCCACCGTGGGGAGAGTACCATTTTGGGGGTACTCTTTGATCAACATGTTTGATACCCAGCATTAAAGATACTGGGTAGAATACGGGTTCATGCTCTTTTTTGGGGCCCTGGCTGCCTACGAGATTGTTAATAAGTGTGTCTGGATCAGTCTTTGGGATGTCATTTGGATCGAAGGTTGCTCTGCGGGAACCTGAAACATACATATATGACATGAAGACCACAAAATCTCATCAAAGTATCATTCTTTTAAACATATGCTTATCTGAAAATTCTGCTTGGCCCCCTTCTCCTCTCCTTTTTTTGTTGTGGGGTGAAGGGGCTTGAGTGGGGTAAGACCACCACCTTAGTTAAGGATTCACATCAGGTTCACCATTTTTTTCTGCCTCCGAGGTGGCGTGTTTCATGCATACAAGGGAAAAAAATGGTCTGATGTGCAATATCATTTTGTGTCTATTATCATTAGGGTAGAACCTCCACCTTGGTTAAGGATTCACGTCAGGTTCACCATTTTTGTTCTGGATATGAGGTGGCTCCTTTCGGGTGATGGTGAAATGGTCTGATAAGAATCATCACCTGACTCTTTTTTTTAGAGATGGCCTCTTGTCAAATTCACCATTTATATTGTTTTAACCCATTCTGTGCCATTATCATTTAAATTAAGGTTGGTTTAACCCTCATAAGGACTGGGTAATTCACCCCTTTCATATTGCGAAGGGGATGCCATAGTCAGATGGTCCTAGCAGGTGATTGCATGGGGTCAAGTACTTTTTCAATCGGTCCTCCTCAGATAAAACTTCCTCAGATGGTTTCCAGTGGGTTTATTCGTGGATCTAGAAACACCCAACTGCCCTGGTATCCAGGATTCATGGACCTTCTTTCCAAAGGTAGGCACTCATTGGTTGATGATTCATCCAACAACACTTAAGTACTCCATTGGTAGAGAATATGGGAATTCAGGCTCACCGCACCCTTTTGGGGGAGGATTATTTCCTATTCCGAGACTCTCTTATAGATTTAAGTCTTGTTCATGTGTTTTTTAATCCTTGGTTCATTTCTAAGGATTGTTTCCATAGGATAACTCTAGTTTGTAGGATCATCATAAGCACATATAAACTTCATTCTACAGAGGTGGTGCTAACCTGATCCATTCAATAAGGTGCTTTGAAGTTTATCATCATCTAGGGGGGAGAAAGGTGACTTGATGTTGGGATCAGACCCATAAGATGGGTTTTCTATGTATCCTTGGGAGAGGAATCAGAACCCACATAGTTTGGATGTGTGGGGATTATTTGTAAAGGCTACCCATTTGAGGTCATGATTAGATTAACCCTTTTGGAAGGGCACCCTTTTTGAGCTCGGGTCTTCAAGTAGGCATCCTATGTATCCTGGTTTGATCAGGAATCAGAGTTATCGTAGTTAAAAATTTTGTGGATGTAGTAATCGTCAGAAACCTCTAAACACATGTGAGTCATTCTTAGTGTGAGAAACAAGAGGATGCAAGAGATCCAACCAACCACATGCTCCCTCTCCTGCTAGTGGGAGAGGGAGAGCCTACTGCGAAAGAGGCTAGGGCGACGGTGGGTGAGGGCATGGAGCGATGAACCTTTCAATGTGAGATGAAATTAAAGGTCATACAGCCCAACCTCAGAATATTGGGGACTTACCTCAATGGGAGGGCCATGAAACACATTCTAGGAAGGAGAGGATTTCCATCCTCATCAAAGGAGAAACGAACATAACTCCTTCGACTGATCAATATTCCTCATTGAATGGAAAATCAAGTGATCGCCCTTAATCCCTAGAATGGGGAAGTTCATGTTAGCATCCCAAGGTTGGAATCCAGGTTACTACGAGAATGTAGATCCACAACCATCTCTGAAGCCTGAAAAGTTGTAGGGAGAGACTTCGTGACTTCGCTTACCATGGATATGTAGACTCAAAGGGGGCGTTGATACACCCAATGGTCTGATCATACGGGTCCAGTGGCTTTGGATAAGGCTTTCACCTAAGGTTGGGGGACAGTTTCATAGATCTATTATAGAGAAAAGGATGGTAATAGAGGGGCAAGATTGGAACTGGAGGAAAGAATACCTGAAAACATCCCATTCTTCGTACTGATTTCTTATGCGGGATGGGGGGAGCTACGCATACCGTAGTGGTATGCGGACAGAGGGGTCATCCATGTACTGATGCGGTAAGCAGGAATGGGTATAGACCACTATGAACCATAGTGGTACACAACCCATCAATCCACTTTGGGTTCCATCTGCATACTGACGCAGTACGTGGCGTCGGGTTAAATCCATGTAGTGATACACTACACAGAACACCATTTTGAAAGATGGTTCGGTGGATTATCATTCGTGAGGGGTTCATCCACAAGAATTATGTGGTTCATGGTTCACCTATTAGATCTGCAGTTCTATTATTATTATTCAGTTCCCCCATTTTATAGTACACGGCTGGCTGTACCTATGGAGAGTGTAGTTCGCTATTCGGGCTTCACCGATGAATCAAGACAGAAGACGGAATCTTCTCCTAACTCTTTCTTTCAACCTCTTAGTCACCTTTAAGATTTTGTCACCATTTTTTTCCAATTCCTTATGTGATCCTTTTATATAAAATTGGGATAGCTGTATCTTTGGGAATGCAGTACCATTTTCAGAGGCCCGTGAAGAGATATCCTGACTCACGGAAGACTCGGTCAACTAGGATTTGCGGAGGCTTTGGTTCGCGATAATGGTTCGCAGAACCCTATTGGTTTGATTTGTTCACAAATTGATGAGTTCAAGAGATGGTATGCAGATTAAATTTGTGTGCGTGATTCCTTCGGCAATGTGGTTCGTAGTTAACCATGTCTGCTGGCCATCGCTTTGTGGGACAGATCCTTGCGGATCGTTCTGCGTACCGGTGGTTCATGATCCAGGCAGTCTGTGAACCATTCCTTGTAATGGTATGTCAGCCATTAAAAATACTTTAAAAACTTGAATTACTTCAAGTTTCTTCTATAATTTTCAACTAAATTTAAGTCCAATCACCTTTCTAGACTTATAGGAGTACTTACTTCCTTCTGCAAAGTGATTGTGGGAGTATTTTCTTCCCTTGGCAGAATTTTCAAGACACTACACTTACCTATGGTTTTTTCTCATGGTTTTGGACATTTGGGACACATTTTATGATGTTTTAATCCATAATAACCAAATAGAATTTGTTAATACTTATTTTTGGGATGGAAAAGTAAATATTCCACAAAGTAATGTTTTTAAAAATTAAGTTTTTTTTTAGAATTTGGAAAGTCACTTATAGTTTTAGAAATTGATTAAAATATATTAAAATAATCAATGTTAATAAAATAAAATATTTTAGGTCAGGTATTGGGTTTAATTAATTATTATATTATTATGAAATAAATATTAAGTCATAAAATATATCGAAAACCCAAAACTATATTTTTTGCTCTTCATGAAAAAATAAAGTATTTTAGAAAATTTTCAAAAATTCACCCTAACCTAATTTCAATGTGATGATTTAAAATATAATGTTTATCTTTCCAAAATAATTATCTAAATAGTATGATTTTAACTTTTAAATATAGAAAACCTTATTTATTTAAAAATAGTAGTTTTTAAGGCACGATCAAATTTTTGTAACTTATAAAAAATTTCTTAAGCCATTATAAAATTATTTTATCATTTATTTTTAGGTGAGAGTTTTTTAGAAGACTATTTTATTAAAATAAATATTATTTTGAATACTTGAGTTTATTATATACATTTTCTAGAAAAATAAAATTATGTTTCATTTGTATCCAAAAATCAATTTATCAAATTCATCTCAATTAAACGTATATTTTATTAATAAAAACTATTCTTAAAATGGAATTGATAAAATAACAATTTTTTATATAAAAAGAAAATTACACTTTATGAAACTAAGGCCTAGACATATAACCCCTTATTAATCTTGCATATTCCATATGGGTGAGGTGTGTGATGGTCATGGTTTCATGTGGTGGCTCGACTAACATCCACCAAGTGGTAGTCTCCGCTATCTTGAACTTCTCATATAGGTGATTTCATTCAAGCTTTAATTGTTTAAGCTTAGATTGGGCGTGGTCAAGGGAAAACCCTAGTGCCTCTACCTTCCTTCCAAGTTCAGAAAAATGGGCATCAAATGGAATGACTCTATTGGTTGAGGCCATCGATTCTTATTTCTGTATCAATTATCCTTTTTCATTACTATTTATAAACACTAATTATAATGGTAAAGTTATAAACCAAGGGTATAGTTTCCAACAGTCATATTGACCAATGATCATATTGACCAATGATTATATTTGATCAGTGGTAATATTGACCAACGGTCATATTTGACCAATAGTTATATTGACCAACAGTCATATTTGACCAACAATCATATTTCCCTTTAAACCCTATAAATACCACTTCATTATTTAATTTAAAATTCACTACAACTTCTCCTTAAGGTTATATTTTCATTTCTTATGATATTGATTGGTTTACTAATATTTTTTTTTATTTATATAGCATTTTTTTGTGGGAGTGGTGATTCTAGTAGACTAGGGCGATCGATACTTTCCCATTTTAGCTATTATATTTTATATTTCTGTCTAACTATAATGTTTGGAATTTTAATTGGTTTTATAGCTGACTAATATAATGATCATTGTTATGGTGGTAAGATTTTTGTTGGTTTCTCTTTATTTTTTATGTGTATAATATTATATAATATGTAACAAACATTTTTTCAAGAAACAAAGATCATTTAAAAAGTTTGGGTCATTATGGGGTAAAGGGATAAGTTTCATAAATCATCAATCATACATTTTTTACATGTTTTCAACATGTTTTTTTATTTTACTCCAAGTTTTTTCAATTTTTCCATATTTTATTTTAATCATGGTAATTAATTATTACCTAAGTAATTTAATTTTAATTCCTAAAAATAAAATGGGCCTTATTAAATAATTTGGAAATTGTGATTCCAAATATAAAATATTTTTTTAAAATAAAATTTATATGGGTGATAAAAATTAATTTCAATATTAGCGAATATAACACGTAAAAACTCATTATTAGAAAGTGTATTTTTAAGAAAACAAATTTACATTTTTGAAAAAATTATTATTGCTTTTTATTTCCATGAAATTATTAAGATTATTATTAAAAAAATAAGTTTTATAGGGTTTAAAAATCATAAAAACTGAATTCTACCTTGTGATATCATAAGTAAAAGAAAAATATGAAAAATGTCTTTTATTAGAATAAAAGATTAGTGATGTTTCAAAATGTTAAACATGAGTTTTCTAAATTTAACATTGTATTTTTTTCATGAATCATTTTACTCCTAAAACACATTATTGTTCATGATTTTTTTATAAAATTTTTAAGTAGTTGTTTGATTATGATGACATTAAAAACTCTACGGTATTAATAAAAACTGTACTTTTTAATATTCATCTAAAAATAAATCTTTTTAGAAAAATATAAAAAATAATAATTTTAAGCTAAAATTTATATACCAAATCCAAAAATGATGTTCATTTTTTCAAATTAAATTTCAATAAATTAGAAAATTAAATTTTAAATGAAAAAAATAAAATATAATGAAAAATTGTTTTTGATAGGAAGATATATTTTATATATAATATATTAAAATTTTTATTTCCTATAATTATTTAATTAAGATAATATTAATATACTTTTAATTTCAATAATTTATTTAACCATCATTTAACCATAATAAAAAATTTATAGTGTATAAAAACAGAATTTTTAGTAATATATACTTTTGTGTATGAAATGATTTTATTAATTATTTAGGTGAAGTAAATGAGTTTTATCAATGAATTAGTATTAAAAATGACAATTATTTTTATTCATACATATCTTTCATAAAGTGGTTACCTCTATTTATTAATTCAATTGTTAATGAATGAAAATTATATTTATATTAATAAAATGTGTTGGGGTTTGTTTTTCATTTAGAGTTGTGTGTGAAGGAAATTTTTTAAAATAATATTTAATTAAGGAAAATATATACTAAAATCTTAGGTTGTTACACTATACCCCCATTTTTGTGGCCATATCCCTTCTGCTTTGTGTGTCATCCTCCTACTAATGGAACCACCTTAAAACCTTACAAGTATATATCAAGTGTGAAACCAAACTCTCCTCATTAGTCCATATTCCCTTCAAGATCAACTAGAAAGGGATGCTCATGTGTAATCCCCACACTAACAATTATTGGAATCTTTCTCCTACAAGTCCATTCTTTATGAATTTTAGCTTCTTGGAATCAGTCCTTCTCACATAAACTTAAAATGTATAATGTGTCATGTTAAGTGAAACCAAAATAAATGGGTCTTTATTAACTTCTATGGGTTACATAAGAATCACTTACATAGTATTTATCTAAACTCCACAAAAACCATCACCTCTATAGATGGTGATAAATTTCAGAGTGCCTAATTTTGTGGATTTAATCCTTAGTACTACTAATTAAGAATACCTAAATAGTAAATTAAAGTATAAGAACCTATAATACACAAAAATGTTTCATATATTCATAGTTTAGATTTGGAATTCGAGTTGGGGGTAAGCATTCCCTCTCTAGGATTTGGGACGGACTCATGAAATTACCTTAAATCTTTGAGAGAGTCTTGATGTAGGAAATAGTTCCCCCAAAATGGTGAGATTATCCCAACCTCTAATCCTATCAAACAACATGCATTCTAAATAATTTCTAGTTAGAAACACTAGATTATGCCTACCTTTGGAAATTAGGTCCACAACTATGTTCACATAGAACCATTGTGGATACAAGAGTGTGTTTTAAGTTTCAATCGAAAATAATGACTATCATATAAACTCTATAAAATTTAAAAAAAATACTTTGTACCAAAATTAATCCTTATTATAGAATATACTCTACTACCCAATGGGACTTTGTAACACTAAAAGCAATTATGAATTCCCTATTCTGTAATTATAAGAAAAGAGTGACCTCTAGAAAAATGACATTACTACTCAACCTATAAAGGGCTCTGGCATGATAATAATTAAATATGATAATAACCCTATACGAAAATTCCCACCAAATTTATATCTCTATACATCATTTTCATGCTTATATAATCCATTTTTTCAAAACATTGAGTTATCACTTTATATAGAACATGCCAATCTAGTATAAGCCATCTTATATGTTCATGATTCTTCAAAATAAACTGACCAGTTTAAATGAATTCATCACATTTCATTCATCCAAGTCATTGATCACATAACATGTTTACTAACTAATTATAGATATAAATTTCTTAATTTGAATTCAGTCAAGGTCCCTAATGTCATGAATTATATAAAATATGAAAAATCATAACATGACATGACCCATCAGGAACCCACCTAGGCCAGTAGTAAGCTAAGTGTGATACTTTAATCCCACTTACAATATTCTAGTGGCTGGTGACTTATATAGAGTATAAATATTTCATAATATAGTAGGCATTAGCCTATATAAACTATCAAAAGATACATGTATCTAATGTATAAAAATAACCTTCCATATATATATGAACACTAAACTATATATACCATGTGCATGAGTTAATCGCTAAGATACACATAGATAATTATTATATAATCCATAATGAAAAAGGGTGAAGATTCATGTCTAAAAAAAGACCATCATAAGTAACTAAAATGAAGAGGTCATCATAATAAGCTAACTCCAAACAAAAACTTATCCCACTACTATCACCTCCCAGTACAACTAATCCCCTTTATCACCACATCCACTAAGGCCGCCACTAGGTTTCAGCTTCAAATAAAATATGATAGTTCCATGTATAACTTGATTATCTTCAACCTTTATGATAGTTCCAGGCATAGTGGAAGTGTGTGGTGGTGAGAGATATATTAAAATTTCTTTTAATATTTCATTACCAAAAACCAAGAGTTAGGATCTTTCATGTCAACTTTATAATTAATTTATTTTATATCAGAAGAAAGCATAACCTTGGATCAGGAAACATTATTAATTAATGATGTTGTCGTTTGAAAAAGTCACTTTTGGATTACCTTCATTTCATTATGAATATTCAAGGATACAATCCCTCTAACAGTGATTCACAAATGCTCCATTGATCTCCAAAAAACACCAAGCGAACTCTGGGTGCTAGCTTGGAGAGTTGATTGTCTTTCATTACTGAAGTTCCAAGGATTGAATGACAACTGAGAAGGGGGGTTGAATCAGCTGTTTAACTTTTATAAGTTTCAAGACTTTAAGAAACTTAACCCTTGAAACCTGTTAAGATTTATTTCCTTATCAACCTTTAGCAAGATACTCAAGCATGCAAGAAAGGAAAATCAAGAAAGGCACACAATATTTACAAGGTTCGGTCTCAATAAGAGAACCTACGTCCTTGCCATAGCCACTTCCGTGGGTCTATGGAAATCCACTGTAATGAAGAAGTGAATACAACTTGTGCCAACTCCTGTTGGACACCTTCTATCTCCCGATAGGAAAGATTATACTGACTCTCGTCAGTTTACAATGTTTCCTTAAAGAACAAATGATCCAAACACAAGAATAATAACTTTGATAAGATTCTCCACAAATGCTCACTCCAAACGATCACTCTGAATCTTCAATCCGATTTCTTGAATCCGATTTTCTGAAACCGATCTTCTCAAGAAGATAATGATGGTTCCGCAAAAATGCTCACTCCGAATTCTCAATCCGATTTCCTTGAATCCGATATTCTGAAATCGGTCTTCTCAATAAGATAATGATGGTTCCGTACAAATGCTCACTCCGAATATTCAATCCGGATTCTCTTCTTCTCAAACACTCAAGGAAACTTCTTAAAGATGGTAAGAACTTTTCACTTAGAATTCTCCAGCGCTTCACCTTTTCCGCATGTATATAAAGTTGATAATGAGTGAATGATCTGAGCACATATTTATAGGAAACTCAGAAAACAAAGGCGGGAAACTTGAAAATCTTTCCCGCTTCCTCAAATCTTAAAAACTCCGTAAATATCTTACATTTAATCTTGAATATTTGACTTCTTCAAATCTCCTTAAATTTCTTCGAGATTTAAGAAAAGTTGAAATTATGGTTTTCTTGAACTTAGAATTATCATTCCGAATTTCTCAGCATGTTGCTCAGGATTGTCATTCCAAATTTCTCAGCATGTTGCTCAGGACTGTCATTACAAATTCCCAGCATGTTGATCAGGATTTTCATTCCGAATTTCTCAGCAAGTAGACTTCGAACTTCAGGCTCAGCAAGTAGACTATGAATTTCTAGCTCAGGAGGTAGACTTCGAACTTCAGGCTCAGCAAGTATATTCCAAACTTCAGGCTCAGCAAGTTGACTCCGAACGTCAGGCTCAGCAAATAGACTACAAATTTATGGCTCAGGAGGTAGACTTCGAACTTCAGGCTCCGCAAGTAGACTCCAAACTTTAGGCTCAGCAATTACACTCCGAACGTCAGGCTCAGCAAGTAGACTCCGAACTTCAGGTTTAGCAAGTAGACTCCAAATTTCAGGTTTAGAAAGTAGACTCTGAACTTTAGGTTTAGCAAGTAGACTCCAAACTTCAGGCTCAGCAAGTAGACTCTGAACTTCAGGCATAGCAAGTAGACTCCAAACTTTAGGTTTAGCAAGTAAACTCCGAACTTCAGGCTCAGCAAGTAGACTACGAATTTCTGGCTGAGGAAGTAGACTCTGAATTTCTGGCTCAGGAAGTAGACTCTGAATTTATGGCTCAGGAAGTAGACTCTGAACTTCAGGTTCAGAAAGTAGACTCCGAATTTTTTGGCTTCAGGAAGTAGACTCCGAATTTCTGGCTCAGGAAGTAGACTCTGAATTTTTTGGCTCAGGAAGTAGACTCCGAACTTTCTAGATTCAGGAAGTAGACTCTGAATTTTTCTTAGAGAAAAACACCAATCTTCTTCACCATTTCTTCAACCAGATTTTATCATGAAATTTTCATGATTTGTGAGAACTTTAAGATCAGCAAATCATCGTCTGATTTAGTTTAGAAATTTTGAGACACTTTCTTAACTTTTGAATTATTATTCTTCAACATAATCTTCTTTAAGGAAATATTCAGAAACCAGCAACTTCAACTTTCTATAACTCAAAAAAATTCTTCAACAAAAAGGTTAGTTGTCAACAAATACAAAACTTTGTTAAACAAAACACCACAAAGGTTCTTCAATCTCCCCCTTTGGATTTTTTGGAAAACCTTGGTAACAAGTTTTCACCTATAAAAAAATTTACATCTCAAGTTCTTGAATTTTACCAAAACATAGACTTTCTCAAAAAGAGTGTCCTGACACCACACTATAAGATAACGTAATGTTTTTGAAGGATTTCCATCCCTCGATGACAAGAAAAAATTCACAGTCATGTAAAGATAAACTTCACCTTACTCAAACTCTTCCTCAACTTTTATCTTTTTCTTTCTCACTTTTCTTTTATTCTATCATTTTTCTTTCCCTCTCCCCCATTATATGATAACCACAGCTTTAGATTCATAAAAGAAAACTTACTCTCTCCCTTTTTCAACATAATCCAAAGCACGGTGGGGGATTCTTACTTATGAGTTTTAGGAAGTCTTAGGAGGAGGCTGAACATGGGGTTGCAGCCTCAGTTCAACAAACCTCTCCTTTGACATTGCTTTTGTGAAAATATCAAAAATATGATACTTTATTGAAATATATTCCAGAAAGAATTATCCAGTAGTATCTTTCTATTTTAAAAATGATACTTTATATCAATATGCTTTGATATTGAATGTTGAACAGGATTCTTGGAAATATCAATGGAACTTTGATTATCATAGAGTATTTTCAAAGGTTTAGAAATTTTCACTTTCAAATCTTCCAGCTGAACTTTTATCCACATCATTTGAGTACAAGCCTGAGTAGCTGCAGCATATTTAGATTCAGTTGTACTTAAAGTTACTGAACCTTTTTTCTTGCTGTTCCAACTCACACAACATTCTCCTAAGAAAAATTTTCCTCCTGATGTTAATTTTCTATCATTACAATCACCAGCCCAATAAGCATCAGAATAACCATGAAACTTCATCTCATTTTTTCTCTTGTATAACAACAGATGTGAAGTTGTTCCTTTAACATATCTCATAATCCTCTTAACTGCCAACATATGTGATTCTTTTGGAATACTTTGATATCGAGAACAGAGAGTCACAGCATAAGCAATATCAGGCCTTGAGGCTGTAAGATAAAGAAGACTTCCTATTAACTTTTGAAAGTCTTTTTGATTCACACTATTCCCTAACTCATCTTTGATCAACATTGTGCTCACTAAGATAGGGGTTGAAACTTCTTTTGATTCTTCCATACCAAACTTCTTTAACAGTTCCTTTCCATACTTTTCTTGGGATAAGAAAATGTAGTTTTCTTGTTGTTGAACTTGTAATCCAAGGAAGAAAGTTAATTCTCCCAACATTGACATTTCAAAATTTTCCTTCATCTCTTTAGAGAACTCTTCACAAACGTTTTCTTCATCTCTAGCAAAAATTATATCATCCACATAAATGATTACAATTAATGTTCCAGATTCAACATCTTTAACATACAAGTTTCTATCAACCTTTCCTTTAGAAAAGTTTATCTTTCTTAGAGAATTGTCAAGCTTTGAATACCATTCTCGTGGAGCTTGTTTCAGCCCATAAAAGTCCTTATTCAATTTGAGAACTTTGTTTTCATCCTCATAAATCAAAAAACCACAAGTTTGTTCAATTTAAACTTCTTCCTCAATATAACCATTTAAGAAAGATGACTTTACATCCATCTAATAAACCTTGTAATTTCGATGAGCATCCACTTCAAGAAACATTCAAATAGTTTGCAACCTTTTAACCAGGGAAAAGGTTTCATCAAAATACACACCTTCCACTTGTGAATACCCTTTACACACAAGCCTTGCTTGGTTTCTTGTAACTTCTCCATGATCATTTAATTTATTTCTATAAACCCACTTGGTTCTGATAACATTCTTATTTGCTGGCCTTGGAACAAGTTCCCATGTTTCATTCTTCTCAATCTGATCCAGTTCTTCATTCATAGCATCCACCCATTATTTATGTTGAATAGCTTCTGAAACTGATTCTGGTTTAACTTTTGAGAAAAGGGAAGTCCGATTTTCTAATCTTAACTTCCTTCTTGTCTGAACTGAAGCCTTCTGATCCCCAATAATATTTTCAGATTCAACATGTTTTTGTAATGTAGGAAAACTCACATTTCCTTTCCCAGCATCACTTTCTTCCCCATGTGACTTATCTGAGTCACTCTCACTCTGGTGGGGATTCTCTGATTTATCTTCCTCAGTATTTTTAACAAATTTTGTGAAAGAACTTGGATTTTAAATTACCTTCACATCATATGAATCCAAAAACTTCTATAAACGTTTTTTCCAGCATTTTTAACTTCTTCCATTCAGTGAATAACCCATAAATATTCCTTCTTCATCTTTCTCATCAAACTTTCCTAAGTCCGGATTTTTGATTTTGAGCAAGCATGGACTTCCAAAAACTTTGAAGTAATTAAAATGAGGATTTTTGTTATACCACATCTCGTAAGGATTCATGTAGGTTTTTGGTCTCAACAAAAATCTATTTTGAATATGTATAGCAGTGCTAACATCTTATCTCCAAAAGAATTTTGAAAGTTTGTATTCTGATAACATACTTCTTCCCATTTCCACTAAGCTTCTATTTTTCCTTTCTACAACTCCATTTTTTTGTGGTGTATAGGGAGAACTATAGTGATGTTTGATACCATGCTTCCTTAGGTAAGTTTCAAAAGCATTGCTTGTGAATTTGGTACCGTTATCTATTCTCAATTTCTTTATGGAAGCCCCCAATTCTTTCTCGACATCTCTTTTGAAGAATTTAAACATTTCAATAGCCTCTGACTTATGCTTCATGAACATGATGTTTGTCATCTAAGTGAAGTCATCAATAAAAGTGATAAAGTATAAATCTCCTTTTGTTGATTTATATCTCATCGTCCCATATATATCGGAATGAATAAGCTCAAGTGGTTTGTTAGATTGAATCTCAACTCTTTTATGGCCTTTGTTAGTCATCTTTCCTTTCTGGCAAGTAATAAAAACATCTTCATCTCTTTTTTTCAGTTCTGGAAAATTCTCAATAGCATCAACTTTAGAAAGCTTACTCACGTTCTTATACCTAAGGTGGCCAAGTCTTAGATTCCACAACTTATTTTCATCTTCAGCACTCAAATAACAAGAGTTATTGGATTCTCCAATTTGAAAGAGATTCCCCCTGGTTCTTTCTCCTTTTATAATCACTTTTCAATTTTTCACACTTTTGATGATACAAGAATATTTTCTAAAGATAACTTCTTTTCCATCATTACAAAGTTGAATTACACTAAGTAAGTTATGTTTTATCCCATCAACAAGCAAGACTTCCTTAGATTTCAGTTTCTCTACTTCAATCTCTGTCGTTCTGATTCCCTTAATCTTTAGAGAACTATTATTGCCAAACGTAATCGCTCCTCCATCAGGACTTTCAACATGTTCCAAGATTTTTATATCACCTGTCATGTGTGAAGAATAACAACTATAAAGAATCCATTGTTTGTTCCTATTACTTGCTTTCAAAGCTGTCTCAACAACAAAATCTCTCTCATCAGCCTTCTTATTTTCAGCATTCTTTTCTTTCTTATCATAAGAAACTTTTTCTGGAAGGAGTGTCATACATTGTTCGGCATGATGACCAAACTGATCAAATCTTCCAAAAACTTCTTCCAAACATTCAAATTGATTCTTTGTTGGAATGTTTCTAAAATCTTGAGAATTCACCTTTTCAAATTTCTGTGAGTACGGAGAGTTACTCATCCTTCTTTCACTATTTCTTCCACTTTGATCAAACCTTCTTCCGGGTAGAGATAAATTGTGCCAACAATTATAAGTTCTATGCCCATATATTCCACAACACCAGCAATATCCCTCAAATATTGATTTTATATTAATGAACGATCTTTCATTATAGAAACTGTGTTGAGGTTGATAAATTCTTTCAGCTCTAGAAAACTTAGGATGTAGGCCATCTCTTCTTTTGAGCAAGTATTCTACTTTTATAGGATTGATAGATTTCTTACATCCTTTATCCACCCAAGCTTTACTAAAAATTCTTCTGAAACCTGAAATGTTATAAGAATCAGATAAAACATTATTTTTGGTAAGAGAAGATTTCACCTGATTCTCATAATGAGCCTTCGCCGCATTTTTAGAGGTCTCAGCTTTTACTTCTGTAGCTTTGTTAAAGTTTTCATTCATCTTCCTCGGGGTATTTTCAGAATCAAGGATTTTTTATTTCACATTGTTTTCTTCTTCTTCCTTAGCTTCCAGCTTCTTTCTAAGATCTTCAATCATCTTTCCTTGTTCAGCAATTCTAAGTTTGTAACTTAAAATTTCTTGAATGTATTCATCTTCCTTCTTGGTGACATCTTTACTTCCATCATGAAATTCTTCATGATTTTTCTTCATCACACGAATTTCTTTCTTGATAGATTTTTTTTCTTCTCAATACATGCAAGGAGTTTGGATCTTAGTTGATATTCTCTATAAGATTCTTCACTACCTTCTTCACTTTTTGAGGGAAACATTTGTTTCCTCCACTTTTGCAATGAAGGTTCTGAATCTTTCTTTACTTTCATCTTCTGAGGAATCATTGTCTAATGATTCCGATTCAACCTTCTTTCTCAATATACTTATTTTCTTTCCTAAAAACTTATTCTTTAATTCTTTTGATTTCTTCTTTTCTTTTTCATTCTTGTTATACTTCTTCCACCGAGAATTCTCATTAGAAACATCTTGATATTCTCCAACTTTCTTCTTATGGAAATTCATAGTAAAGTTTCCAATTCCACCACACTCAAAACATTTGAGAGGAAGTTTCCCTCCATACTTTCCTCTTCCTCTTCGATAGTTCTTGGATAAAAGAGACATGATTTTTTCATTCAACTCTTCATCTTCCTTATCAACAGACTCACAAGGGTCAGATTCTTCATCATCTTGGATTTTCATCTTTCTAATGGCTTCAAAAGCCATTTCATCTTTCATCTTCTTCTTAAAGATTGGAGCTTTCCTCATTTCATAGGAAATAATAATGTTATTCAGTTCACCAAGAGATAAATCATCCCTATCTTCTAAAGCTGAAATTTTAGAATTGAACCTGTCTGGAAAGTTTCTCATAAGTTTCTTCACAATTGTAGAATATTCCAAGTTTTCTCCAAATCCCCTGATGTTGCATGTAATTTCATTAACTCTGTTAATGTATTCATCAATTGTTTCATCATCTCTCATCCTGATGTCTTCAAATTTACTACTCCAGATTTGCAGCTTGGCCTCCTTGACTTTTGTGTTTCCTTAAAAAACACTTTCCAGCTTGTCCCACATGCTTTTTGATGTTGTGAGACCCATCACCTTCTGATAAATATTTTCTGATAAGGACATGAGAATAGAATTTCTAGCCTTTCCATCAACTTCTATGTTTCTCTTGAAAGTAAATGTCATAGGAGCATTTTTCTCAATAGGTGGAAAGCCAATAGTAGCAGCATCAACAAATTCAAGGCCAAGAGATAGGAGATAAGGAATCATCCTATTTTTTCCATCCATAATAATTCTTTCCATCAAATGTGGTAATTCTTATACTATTGAAAGAATTGATATACTCTATGATAAGGATTAAACAAGGGAACTTCCCTCTAATACCACTTGAAGTTCCAAGGATCGAATGACAACTGAGAAGGGGGGTTGAATCCGTTGTTTAACTATTATAAGTTTCAAGACTTTAAGAAATTTAACCCTTGCAACCTGTTAAGATTTATTTCTTTATCAACCTTTAGCAATATACTCAAGCATGAAAGAAAGGAAAATCAAGAAAGGCACACAAGATTTACAAGGTTTGGTCTCAATAAGAGAACCTACGTCCTTTCCATAGCCACTCCCATGGGTCTATGGAAATCCACTATAATGAAGAAGTGAATACAACTTCTGCCAACTCCCACTGGACACCTTCTATCTCCTGATAGGAAAGATTATACTGACTCCCGTCAGTTTACAATGTTTTCTTAAAGAACAAATGATCCAAACACAAGAATAAGAACTTTGATAAGTTTCTTCACAAATGCTCACTCTGAATGATCACTCTGAATCTTCAATCCGATTTTCTGAAACCGATCTTCTCAGTAAGATATTGATGGTTCTTCACAAATGCTCACTCCTAATTCTCAATCTGGTTTCCTTGAATCTGATATTCTGAAATTGGTCTTCTCAGAAAGATAATGATGGTTCCGCACAAATTCTCACTCCGAATATTCAATCCAGATTCTCTTCTTCTCAAACACTCAAGGAAACTTCTTCAAGATGGTAGGAACTTTTCACTTAGAATTCTATATAACTTCGCCTTGTCCACGTGTATAGAAAGTTGATAATGAGCGAATGATCTGAGCACATATTTATAGGCAAATCAGAAAACAAAGGCGGGGAACTTGAAAATATTTCCCGCTTCCTCAAATCTCAAAAACTCTTCAAATCTCTTTCATTTAATATTCAATCTTTGACTTCTTCAAATCTCCTTAAATTTCTCCGAGATTTAAGCAAAGTTGAAATTCTAGTTTTCTTGAACTCGGAATTGTCATTCCGAATTTCTCAGCATGTTGCTCAGGATTTTCATTCTGAATTTCTCAACATGTTGCTCAGGATTGTCATTACGAATTCCCAGCATGTTGATCAGGATTGTCATTCCAGATTTCTCAGCAAGTAGACTCCGAACATCAGGCTCAGCAAGTAGACTACGAATTTATAGCTCAAGAGGTAGACTCCGAACTTCGGGCTCAGCAAGTAGACTCCGAACTTCGGGCTTAACAAGTAGAATCTGAAATTTAGGCTCAGTAAGTAAACTACAAATTTCTGGCTCATGAGGTAGACTCTGAACTTCAGGCTCAGCAAGTATACTCTGAACTTCAGGCTCAGCAAGTAGACTCTGAACTTCAGGCTCAACAAGTAGAATCTAAACTTCATGTTTAGAAAGTAGACTCTGAACTTCAGGTTTAGAAAGTAGACTCCAAACTTCAGGTTTAGAAAGTAGACTCCGAACTTCAGGATCAGCAAGTAGACTCCAAACTTCAGGCTCAGTAAGTAGACTCTAAACTTCAGGTTTAGAAAGTAGACTCTGAACTTCAGGGTCAGCAAGTAGACTATGAATTTCTGGCTGAGGAAGTAGACTCCAAATTTCTGGCTCAAGAAGTAGAATCCAAATTTCTAGATCAGGAAGTAGACTCTGAACTTTAGCTTCAGGAAGTAGACTCTGAATTTTCTGGCTTCAAGAATTAGACTCTGAATTTCTGGCTGAGGAAGTAGACTCCAAATTTCTGGCTCAGGAAGTAGACTCCAAACTTTCTGTCTTCAAGAAGTAGAATACAAATTTTTCTTAGAGAAAAACACCAATCTTCTTCACCATTTATTCAACCAGATTTTATCATGAAATTTTCATGATTTGTGAGAACTTTAAGATCCTCAAAGCATCGTCTGATTTAGTTTAGAAAGTTTGAGACACTTTCTTAACTTCTAAATTCTTATTCTTCAACATAATCTTCTTTAAGTAAATCTTCATCAACCAGCAACTTCAACTTTCTGTAACTCAAAAAAATTCTTCAACAAAAAGTTTAGTTGTCAAAAAATACAAAACGTTGTTAAAAAAACACCACAAAGGTTCTTCAATTACTCATGTTGATCACTCATCATTTAATCTTAAATTGATCTCTCTTATGTTCTCATTCTTGAGAGGAAGAGATAAAGGAGGATTTGATAAAGAATTCATTGTGCGCAACAATTCTCTATTCTCAATATTCAATTGAAATATAAAATAGACATAAAATCTATTTAAAGAGATAGGATTTAGGTTAAAATATTATTTAACTAAATGTAAACCATTAAATAACATTTAGAATCTTTAATAATCCCCATGACAAATAATAATTATATCATTGTTATTATTTTATGGAATATTCCAACTTGCACAATAACAAGTATTATTTAACCATCTTGTTAATTAATATTTATCATCGAACTCTATCTTGGTATGTTTGAAATCCAATAGAATTTATTGAACACCATATTAAATATTTTATTCATAAATAAATATTTTATTCACAATCAAATGAAAAAATATTTATAAAAATATTTAATAAATAAAATAAATATTTTATTCACAATCTAGAGAATAACTATTTTATATATATATTTACATAATCTAAAAAATAATTTGTTAATAAAAAAATAATTATTTATTAGATTATGAATATTATCAATCAATAAAACATGAATTAAATCATTCCTAGGTCTTGAGAATAATATTTATTCTAATAATTATATTCAAATAGAATCTAATCGAGATCATCCGAAGAACTTAATATGTGACCCTCTAGGATTATTTCTCATTGTAATTTGGAGGGTCTACCTAAAGTCTGATATTACTATCTATAAATGGGTCAAGGCACCCAATATAAAGAACTTAATATCTCAAAGATGATAACTACATATAAATTCTCACTGTGTAATATAATTCCTTTATATCATTATATCATCAAGAAGGTTTCACATATGTGTCACCAACCTATATGCTCAATGCCTCGTTCTTTGACTATTTAAAATAAACATGTCATTACACCATGTACATGGAATTTAGGATGAAGGTTCTATTCCAATCAAAAGAGCTGAGATATCATCTTTCATAAATATGGAAGGGAAAATCCTTTCTCAGGTTATCCATTAATGACACGTCAATCGTGGGGAACCCAAAATACCATACTTCTCCCCAACATATTGCATGATGGTTTTGGTCAGTAAATCTAAGTGCATGAGTCATGAAATCCATAAATGATAATCTTATAGTCTAAGGACCATTACATATGCTCACAGATATGAATATCTGATGACACTAAAATAGGCGTAATTCTTATTGGTGGGTATTTTCTCATAATCTACTGTCTTAGAGATTACCAAGTGTGAAATTCATGAGAAAAAGCTTCATTCGCTTGTGATTACTCACACCTGATATTAAATTTACTATGTATCCCATCGTAGTATGACATCCAACCATATAACATTATTTAATAATATCTACATAGCACTTCAAGGTTCTCATCATAGCGAAGAAACACTATGACCTTATCAATTCAATGTATACATTAGGAAATTATTACATTAGAGGAATTCAGACCAATGAACAACATATAATAAGAAATTTTATTAATACTCAATATATCTAATATACATGCAATCAAAGTACAAAACGTTAGTCCTAGGACACCAACTCCATCAAACTCCCACTAGGACTAGATCCAACTGCCTACGACTTTCAGTCCGCTATGCCTCACGTGATAATAATGTTTATGCTGAGTCAAGTATTTAGTTAAGGGGTCCACCATGTCATCTTCCATGGAAATAATACTCACTATAACCTCACCTCTCTAATAAAAATTCATCAAGAGACGATACTTATGAAGTATGTGCTTTGTCTGATGATGTGACCTTGTCTCTTTTGTAAGAGCCACTGTTACAGTATTATCACAATAGAGTATGATAGGATATTTACTAATAAGTAAAACTTAAAGATCTTGGATGAAGTTTTTCATCCATATTGCTTCTCTAGCTTCCTTATAATCCATAATATACTTGGACTCTATTGTAGAATTTATGACCACAGCCTTCTTTGAGCACATGTAGCTCACAGAACCTCCATTAAAAGTGAAGATATATCTCTCTTGTGACTTCATGTCATCTTGATCAGTTTATAAACTATCATCTATATATCCTCTAATGACTAGTTCCTCAGATCCTCTATAAACCATGTATATATCCTTTGTATGATTTAGATACTTAAGGATAGTCTTGACTACCATCCAATGATGATCACCTGGATCATCTTGATAGCTTCCTACCATACTTAATGTGTAGGAAACATCTAGCCTAGTATATAACATAGAATACATGAATGACCCAATCATTGATTCATATGTAATCCTTTCCATTCTATTTCTTTCCTCATGTTCTTAAGGATGCATTTTCCTAAAAAGATGAATTCCATGTGACGCTGGCAACAATCCCCTCTTGGGTTGTTCTAAAATAAATCTCCTTAGTATCCTGTCAATTTATATACTTTGTCTTAGGTCAAGAAACCTCTTGGATATATTAGTATGGATCTTGATCCCAATAATATATGTTGCCTCACCCAAGTCCTTCATAGAGAATAATTTTTTCAACCATGCCTAAACTAAATGTAAGAATAGTATTTTATTTCAAATGAGTAATATGTAATCAACATATACTATTAAGAAAATATCTTCACTCCTACTAAACCATTTGTAGAAACAAGTATCACACTCATTCTTTATAAAACCAAATTCTATTATGAATTCATCAAAATGAATGTTCCATGACCTAGAATTTTTATTTAATCTATAAAGTGGTTTTTTTCAATTTACATATCATTTTGGCATCCTTTGGAGTCACAAACCCTTCGAGTTGTGTCATATATACATCTTCCTAAAGGTTCCCATTAAGGAATGTTTTTTTACATCCATTTTCAAAATAACACAGTCATGGTGAGCTGTAATGGCAAGTATATTTCTGATGGATGTCTTCATTGAAATTGGTGAAAAGGTTTCTTCATAGTCAATGCCTTGATGATGTTTAAACTCTTTTGTAACAAATCATGCCTTATAGGTATTGAATTTTCCTTCTATGTCCGGATTATTCTTGAATAACCATTTTAAACCAATGGTATTTACATCAATTGGATTATCTACCAAAATTCATACTTGTTTTTGGTACATGGAATCCATTTTCGAATTCATGGATTCTTTCCACTTAGAAACATATGTAGCACTTATGTATTCCGTGTGGGTTAGAGGGTCATTATTATCAACTAATAAGGAGTCACGATACTCAGTGACTAGAAAACCATAATATTATGGTTCTATAACATTTCTTGTACACCTGCATAGTACTTATGTCTCTAGAATAGTTTCTTCTTCCATGGGGAGTTGTGGAATTTATTCCTATGACAAATCTTGTGTACCTTGAGCCTCAAATTTGTTGAAGTATATCTTTCTCCCACTATCACTTTTATATATGTGCTCCCTCTCAAGGAATATAGCATCTCTTATCACTATTACCTTTTTTATGGTTTTTTTTAAGGGGGTAGTGTTCTGGTCAACGACCAAAACACCAAATATTATTGAAAAGAAAACGAGTTACACAATTCTGAAAGATGAAATTTGGTTAACATCCCTAACATAGAGCGGGAGTAACACAGGAGGGATATCATCCCTCCAAAGAAAATAATGAGAAACACCCAAATTGGAAAGCCTATCAGAAATCCTGTTAGCTTCCTGGTAGGTATGTTTGGCGATGAAGTTGATCTCAGAAAGCAATTTCAAACAATCAATCTAGAGAGTAGTGAGCGGCCAGGAAAGATGTATGGTGCTGCTCTAGATGGACTGAATGACAGTAGTGGAGTCACTCTTAATCAAGATTTTGTTCTAGTTTCGACGCTTGACAAAAGAGATGGCATGGATAACACTCAGTAACTCAGCTTCTAGTGAGGAATCAAAGCCAAATGAACCATAAAATCATCCAAGGGTATGATCTAAATTATTCATGAAGATACCACCACAACCTTCTGGACCATGGTTGCCTTTTGAGGCACCATCTACGTTTACTTTTATCCATCCGACGGGAGGTGGCTGCCAAAAAACTTCAAAAGTAGATTTAGGATGAGGATACATTCCCTCCACTCCAATGCGACGAAGGATCCCCAAACCACGACAATTTGTTGCATTGATCCTTTTGAATCGAAGCCACTTCACGGATGGCCATGAGAATTCACATTTTACATGCATTAAGATTGAATAAGTTGTTGCGAAAAAAAATTATTTCTACCATACCAGATTAGATGGAGAAGCTTTGCGACCACTGCAAGAAGAAGATTTTTAATCTATTGGGAGTCAGAAGTATCCAAGAACTATTTTATCTGCAAAGTAATGGAACTATCTAGCAACCATTTTCATTTGAAGATTTCAGAAATATAATTCCAGAGAGTAGTTGTCATATCACAAGAAAGGAAAATATGATTAATATCCACTTGTTTCTTTAGGGCATCCCATAAAGGTACACTTTGTGCCTCGGAGAGAATGTTTGTTAACTAAGGACGCCTTAACAAATTCTTCAAAACCCCACACTTGTAAATTAGACAACATGTTTTTTCTTCTACTCCAAAATTTATATGGAATACCATTTATTGATTTATTTGGTACTTTTTTTAGTATGTGTGAAGCTATTTGTAATGCATATCCACAAAAGGATAATAGAAGACTCGCATGACTAATCATTGATCTCACCATATCCAACAAGATGTGGTTCATCCTTTCACTTACATAATTCCACTAAGGTGTGTAAGGATAAGTGAGTTGGTATGGGATCTTAAACTCCCATAAGTAATAAATCAATTTATAAACTTTATTGTTTTATTCCATGAATTTATAAAAAGAATCCAAATTATGCATAATTAATTAGGCATGTTCATATCTATTAAAATAACTAGTAATGTTATGAAGTAAGAGTACCCATACCTTGCTTTAATAGGAAATGGTCTAAAAACATCAGTATGAACTAATTCATGAATCTCTTTATCCCTTTCGCATTTTCCACTATAGGTTCTTTGTTCATTCTTCCTTGTAAACATGTGTGATGTAAAACAAGTGGTTTTTGTTCTAAAGAATCCAAATATCCATCTTTATGTGATTTATTCAAGAGATTTTCATTTACATGACCTTGCCTATGATTCCAAATTTGGGTGTGGTATGATTCATGTGAAGTAACTTTGCTATCAATTTTCATTTCTTGGTTCATGTAATCCAACATATAAGACCATTATTTAAATGTTCCTTACCATAAAAATGATATATTTATAAAATAAGTGATATTTATTCCCAAATTTGAAAATAAATCCATCAATATCAAATTTGGATATAAAAATATTGTTTTTTGTAACAAATGGAACATAATAAAAACCTTTCAAAACCAAGATCATTTTGGTTAGAAATGTGAGGTGGTAGTCCCCGATAGTTACAACAACAAGTTTAACTCCACTAGATTCTCATAGATCTACCACCCCTTGGTCAATATTTCTAAATCTACTTGGTTCCAATATTTTAATACATATGTGAGAACCACAAGCTATATCTAATACCCAATTTTTAGACACAGATAAATTGAAATCGATAACAAACGCACCTAAATATTCCCCTTGATTTTTTGGTTGGGTGCAGTTTTTATTACAGTGGCCCTTCTTTCCACATGTGAAACAAACAACATCATGTTACCTTGCTTTCCCCTTGATCTTCCTCTTATTGGAAGGGTGTGAAGACACTTTGGACTTAGATATTTTTTATTTACCTTTCTATTTTTTCACTATAAGGAGGGAAGGATTTTCATGATTCATATCCTTATCTACTTGGAAAATAAGAGTGAGAATAACTAGAAGGTACTTATCAATGTTGTTCATATGAAAATTAACAATAAATCTAGAGAAGATCTGAAGGAGTGATTCTAGAATGAGATCGGTGCCTATTTGTTTGGGGAGTTTAAACCCTTGAACCTCTAAGCGCTCAATATATCCAATGATCTTGACTACATGAAGCCCACATGGGGTACCCTCTCAATGATTGATATGAAAGAGCACATTGGAAATATCAAATTTTTCATGTCTATCTCTTTCTTGGTGAACACTATAGAGGTTCTCAAGCATTCTATATACATCTATGTTTTCATGAGACTTCATGAGTTCACTAGACATAGACAAATACATCAAACATTCAACATCGACCGCATATCTCAAATGTTTTTCATGGAATAGGAACTAATTATCACTCGCCTATTTAGTAGGTAGATCGGGTATTGAGGATTCTATCACTTAAGTTTATATTTATGGTGTATTACAACCCAGTGGCATCTAAACCAGTCCTAAAAGTTACTTTCAGTTATGAGGTTGTCTTTCTCAAATATTGATCATAGGTATAATATGAATGATGAGGTTTCCATGTTTATTATACAATCAAAAGAATATATTATTAGTACTTTTTTTATTATAAATTATGTGATAAATAATAAGTTAATTGAATTTATTAATTATTAAATCTCCCACTATTTTACCAAGTCCTGATATTCCTCACTATTGAACTTAGAATGTCTGGTTTCTAGGAAATTCTAGTAGTAAGGATCCATATTCCTTTTCACATAACCCAAACAAGGTTTGTTCAAGTTAATTGAAGGTATTTATGTAAGAAGGTCTTTTCCAACTTTTGGTTTAAAGCTCCTTGATATGTTGAGTATATTATCCAATACTGAAATCCTGACTTAGATTTCCTCAACACTTGCTTCCAAATTACACCAAGTCTAGTAATGGATACTTCTCTTGATGAAAAATGGTTAAGTCAACCCAAGACCTTCATAATAACTCTCCTTATAAAAATAAGTTTCCTAACAAGGGTTGTTCAAACACTAAGTTATATTGAGTTTTGTTCCTAATCAAGTAACATAAGGCTTAGGCTAACTTAATATTAGGTTGAGGGATTTTAATTAATTATGCATAAATTTTATCTTGCTTTATCCATTATATTTCTTGTTAATATTAAGTGGATGTTACTTAATTAATTAACCATGTTTGATAAAACATTTATGCATAATTCATTTATTTAACTTATAATGAATAAGTATTATCTTGTTTTATCCTTTACATATATTTTTAATATTAAGTAGAAGTTAGTTAATTAATTAAACATTCTGGATAAAACATTTATGCATAACATGGTTATTTAAATTCTGTCTTTGTAAATTAATTCATTTATTTATGTGATCACAATCTTTCATCCGTAAAATAAATAATTGCATAGACAGAATTAATTAATTAATTAAATGATATATTCATGTTCTTTATCTAATGATTGACTTTAATGAGTGGACATTAAATCAACCTTTTAACTAGGGGAAATAAATCCTATTTTCATTCAAGTCATAATTTACAATTTTCTACATATCCACCTATGTATCACCTGAGTTGGAATCATAATGGTTTCATCTTGAACCATATCCATGCACCTTGGGATACTTCATTAATTACATGTATTTATGACTCACACATAGATGAGGTGAGTCAAAGGATTGCTTAAAAGAGTATTACATAAATATCCTTAGACACTCAGGTCCTACATAATAATATAGGGAGAGATTAATCATAGGCCATCATGTTTAATAATAAATAATTACAAAACTCATGCAATAAATTAAATTAAAACATCCAACATATACATAGGTCTTGGTCAAGATCATGATCGGTCTTACATGTAATGAATACACAAAAGTATCCAACTAAAATCCATTTCTTTATTAATTATTTTATTATTAAGATAAATTTGATTGAATTAATTAATTAATTAATTAATTCCCTTTCAACTTAATGATCATCTGAACTTAATTATATATACCCATCATTTATGGCATTCATAGAAAATAAACAGTTGAACCAATAATGACATATTTATTATAATAAAATAATTGAACATTTAAAAATATTTAAAACCATTATTAAATTATAAAACACACAATAAGTTTCAATCAATAAATTAAGGTTTTAATATTTCAATTTTCAATTTAACTCAATTTAATTCTGCCATTAATTGGGAGACTACACAGTGCGTACAATCTATTTACATGCCATGTACCTTGGTTATCGTGTATTTGAGTCACATGTCTGGGGATTCAGTGTTTTAACTCAGCCATATTACATGGCGTGTACATGTTATATACACGCCATTTATCTTCTTTTCGTGTGTCATGTTAGCATGATCAACATACGGTGTGTGATAAATGAACCACAAGTAATAAATTCTCGACGCATCTAGGTACAATGTTCATGTGTACATAGTGAGTACTCTAGAAACACATTGTATAACCTATTTTTATCATCCAAATATTTGGCACTTCCCAATGGAATCTCTGATCATTCTTCATCTATTAATAAAACTTTAAGAAAATTAAACACTAAACAAACATGACTAATATGTCAATAACAAGTTATTTCAAATCGTATTAAATAATGAATAACATGAAATGAAAAATTAACCACAATTTCACATAGATTAACAATCAAATAAATAATTATAAATTTAAACGTAAGCTCCATTTGTTACCATTTTATGGTTATGGGTGTAGTGGAAGTGTGCAGTGGTGGGCGATATATCAAAATTCCTACTAATATTTCAATGCTCAAAACCAACAGAAATTATTTTGCACATAAAATTTATAATTACTTTATTTAATATCAAAAGAAAAGATTATCTTAGCTTAGGAACCTTTCCTCATTGATGATTTTGATCATCTGAAAAAGACCATTTTGGATTTCCTTCGTTGTGTTGTGAGGATCTAAAGAAAAAATCCCTCCAACGATGATCCACGCATGCTCCTTAGATATCTGAGCAACACCAATCAATCTTTGGATGTTAGAACCACAAGTCTATTGTGTTTTGTTACTCGTGTTGATCACTTATCCTTTGATATTGAAGGAATATCTCTTACATTTCTCATTCTTGAGAGGAAGATAAAAAATAGGAGTTAAGAGAGAATTATTTGTGTGAAATAATTCTCTATTTTAAATATTTCATTTCAATATACAATATACATAATAATATATTTATAGAGATAGGATTTAGGTTAAAACATTATTTAATCGCATTTCATCCATTAAATAACTTTTAAAACCTTTAATAATCCTCATGTTATATAATAGTAATATCATTATTATTATTTTGTGGTGTGCACCAACTTGTGAAATAACAAACATTATTTAACCGTCTTGTTAATTAATATTTTTCACTAGACTCAGTCGTGGTTCATTGAAACTCCTCTAGAATTTATTGATTTCCAAAATAAATATTTTATTCACAATCAAGTGAATAAATATTTCTTAAAATATTCAATAAAAAAAATAATTATTTTACTCACAATCTAGTGAATAAATACTTTATATATATTCATGTAATCAAATAAACTATTTATGAATAAACAAATAATTATGTATTACTTTGTGAATATTATTGATTAATAAAACATAAATAAAACTATTCATCATTCTAGAGAATAATATATATTCCAATAGTTAAATTCAAATATAATTTAATCGAGATCATCGAAAACACTAGTGTGTGACCCTCTACGATTATTTCTTGCTGGAATTAAGTGGACTTGCCTAAATTCCAAGATTTTTGTCTAGAAACAAGTCAAGACACCCAAAATAAAGAACATAATATCGCAATAATGATAACCTCATACAAACAATCATTGTGTAATATAATCCATTTATCTCAATATCTCATCAGGAAAGTTTCACATCTGTGTCACTAACCTATATGCTTGATACGTCTTTCTTTAACTATTTAAAATAAACACATTTTTACACCATGAACATGGAATTTAGGGAGATGTATAAAGGCACTTAAATTTCATGGAAAATTTTTTCTTAAATTCTTTGGGATTTTACGAGTACGCAGTTTCTGATGGCACCTGATTCTGAGGCCCGGTGTGCCCAGAATAATTTTTCAAAGTTTAGCTCAGATACGTTAAGTGAAAGAATGAGCGGGTTTTTCTATCTTTTGAAACGGTGCTCAGAATTGAAATCTGAGGGCACCGATTAACTCGCAGTGCTGGTAATTTCTTAGGAGGACCTTTACCGAAGATGCGTTTGCATGAGAGAAGAAGTTATTTTTTGTGGAAGTGAATAAAATTGTGGTACAATTTTATTTTTAATATCTTAAGTGGTTATAACCTATATGGGGAAGTTAGGGTGGGACCCACTAACATCCTAACTAACCATGTGAGGATAAATGTGAGGTGAGGCCCACACGAGCCCCAACCCATCACATTTCCATAACTCTCATAAAATCCCCCTTTAAAAATTGTTAACTCCCTTTAATTAAGTAACTCTCCCTCTCTCCCTCTTTATTACATGCCAACACACACATTAATTAATTAATTGAAACTCTTCATTAATTAATTAAGTGTTTGAATTTTTGTAAATTTGAATGCATGTCATGATTTAATAAAATAAGGGAAGCCTTATTTTATTTTGGGGGTTGGCATGTTGTGTTGATATTTTGGGGAGAGAGCTCTAGTTTTATTTGAAGAACTTAATCCTCAACGAAGAATGTCAACTCTTCGACGAAGAACATCGAATCAGCGACCCCGGTTTCTCCATCCTCTTGTTCCTCCATGACAAGGGAGGAGACACCAATGTGGGAACTAGCCAACGACGTCACGCCTTTCAATCTTCTCTCCGTGAAAAAAAGGGGAGACGTCGCTTCCTCCTCGGACACACTCCCTCGACATCTACGGAACGTCACCCCGTGATGCCGTCTTCCGCGACACCCATCGTTCGTCATCATTTATCGAGGTAGGGGTGTGTTTGGATTGAGTAATTATTGGTTTTCCTTCCATGTTGTTGTCCCTCTTAAACCGCTTGTTATCGAACTAATGCGGAAGGGACCGGACCAAACTAACACGGTCAGATTCCTCCGCCTTTCTTGTGAATATGTGGAGTTCTTCAGCTGTTCTTGAGTGGTGAATCAAACTATGTTTTCGGAGAGAATTGGAGGCCCGAAAACATTGTAAACAACCTCAGATCGTCGGCACAACCTATAAGAAGAAGTTCCGTAGAAATCGGATCATCTGAATGAAGAACGGACACCTCGGGAGGCGTGTTGGCTAGAGGCGTCATTTTTGGAAAATTCCAGAATACACGGCATGTACTCCAGGATCACATGCCATGTAGTATAAGAGTATTATGGCTTCCGTTTTGGATGTTAGAAAAGTAACACACGGCGTGTGACTCTAGACACATGACGTGTACTCTCCACACTATTTGACAGAGGAGACTTCGATGGACATGGCGTGTATTCAGGGAAAATACATGGACATGGACAGCAATACATGGCCAAGTAACACGACGTGTATTCTCTTCATAGAAAGGCAGAAGCAGCTTTACGAGGCTCGGCGTGTAATCTGGGAGATACATGGACACGGGCAGAACCACACAACCAAGAGGCAAGGCATGTACTACCTTCACTATGGTAGAAGTGGCTTCGTGATGACTCAGCATGTATTCTGAGAATACACGGACACGGGGTGGATTACATAGGCATGTACTCCACCACACAGCCAGGCATCACCATCACACATGGAACTGACCCTAGAGGTCTGGAAACGGTGTGTAACCATACCACACGTCGTGTACTTACTTATCTACACAACCTGCCCTGTGAAACGGGTCGTTTCACATGGGTAGTACCTGGTGACTGATGACACGGCGTGTATCGCTTACCTACACACCGTGTACTTTAGGGAAATGGCTTGGTCGTCTTGTTCTCCGTAACTTTGGCATGTTTTTCTTGGTTTTTCACCTATGACATGGGATGAAACTATGGGATACATCGACTCTAGACTACTTGACAGTTGATGTATCAATCTTTGACTCGAGGAGCGGACCCTCCCGGAATCAAGCGTGTTGTGTGCGGGAACCCTAGACCTGGCTGCAACTGTGATGATGATGATGACTGCACTTGGATCCTACGTGGGTTTGGCAGTGAGAAAGACTGTACTTGGATCCTCCGTGGTTTCGGCAGTGATGACGACTGTACTTGGATCCTACGTGGGTTTGGCAGTGATGGTTACTGTACTAGGATCCTACGTGGGTTCGGCAGCGACGACTTCTGTACTTGGATCCTACATGGGTTCGGTAGAGGAGATGATTCAGAGGCTAAATCTAATCATCTCCACCCCTCTTCAGAATTAGTATTCATGTGTGAGCTGAGTCTTGACTTTCAGTCATTATCATCAACGTGATTGACTTACTTTCCTGTGTGGATTGGGTTGTGCTTTTCTATGTGGATTGGGTTATGCTTTCCTGTGTGGATTGGGTTGTACTTAGGCTCTTGAGTTGGAGTCGAACTGGAACTGATGAATTAGGTATATGTATGGGAATATACCTAAGTAGATTTGTTTGATACTTGTGTTTGTGTCTTTCCTTATGGTTTATCCTTTGAGGATTCGGGGAGACCTTCGGGGGTCTCGGGGTCCCTACTGAGTATCGTATACTCACCCCTGCATGGGATATGCCCTCACTACATTGTGTTGGATGCAGATTATAGACAGCACTGATCGAGGTGGAGTCTAGTGGAGCGGGATGGTACCTAGAGGTGGACCACTTAGCGGTACGTACACAGAGCGGACGGCCGGACCCGAGGAGCTGAGGAGACCATCTGCACCCACCCTTTAGGTGGGGTTTCCGAAGGATGTCTCGGTGGTTGCTGATTTAATTTTCAGCTGTTGTACCTTACTTTTCTCAGTTGTACTATACTTTTAGTTAGGTTTGTATACTGGCCCATTTACTTTCGAGCACTTACCTTTGTACTCAGTTTACTTAGTGTTTACTTCAGCTTGCATACTCTGTTGTGTTTTTTCTTATATAAAGGAAATTCCTTCCCTTTTATCTGGATTTTCGCCTTTGGTGCTAGTCACCAGCCCCTAGCCTGTGGAAGGCGGGCTTGGGGTAGTCACAGCACGGGCCCTGAGGACGGGTCGTGACAAATTGGCATCAGAGGAGTCGGTTTTACCGCCGAACTCAGGACTCTGATAATTTCTTCATGTGAAGTAATAGTGTTAAGGGTATTGAGTGTGGTTATCAGTCCAAGGAGTCCAGTGTTGGTGTGGCGGCCGACGTATCCATACACCAAGACCCTGACTTCTGATTTCCGACTTGGTGCTCGAAAACACTGATTGCATGTGTGTTTCAAAAGTTTTCTTTGTGAATACTTTGTGTCAGCACACTAGGTATACTGTATTAACCGTGGCGCACCTGTTTCTTTTCAGGATGGCCCCACGATGGTAGCCAGCTAGGATTCCCAGTTACGTGCGAGATGGAAGCCCACCGAGTGAAGAGGCCTCGATGTAGGGCCCCATTACAGCAGAGGCACCAGTGGTACCTCTACCCACTGGGCCACCGATACCACCATCCCCAGC
Source organism: Viscum album (assembly GCA_963277665.1). Classification (NCBI taxonomy): domain Eukaryota; kingdom Viridiplantae; phylum Streptophyta; class Magnoliopsida; order Santalales; family Viscaceae; genus Viscum; species Viscum album. The sequence goes on from OY728158.1 coordinate 68,816,535, forward strand.
AGCGGAGAGTTCACGCCGCCTGAGTGTGCTGCATGAGTTTCAGCGACAGAGGCCGCCCAGGTTCTGTAGAGAGACGGACCCTCAGGCAGCCGAGGATTGGCTGGAGGCTATTGTTCGAGTCTTCATATTGGTAGGGACACCAGCAGATCTTATGGTGATCCTTGCCGCGAGTCTCCTGCACGTAGCAGCAGGTAGATGGTGGAGCTTGATTCTCCAGGTGCACGACGAGGCATATATGCTTTGGACGGACTTCAAGAGCCTCTTCCGCTCGGATTTCGTTCCAGCCACCCTCCATGCGGTGCGCATCCTAGAGTTACTACAGTTGCGGCATGTCAGCATGACAGTAGCCTAGTACTCGGCGAGATTTACCGACCTCTCACGTTATTCCACGAACATGGTACGGGACCCATTTTTCCGGGCTTGGACCTTCGAGCAGGGACTGAGGCATGAGATTAGGGCTTCGATGATCTCCCTCAACATTCTGACGTAGGCAGGAGTAATGGAGCGAGCCCTTCTTGTGGATATCTTCCTTACTGAGACTACGTCAGTAGCGAGGACTACCGCAGGGCGACACGTAGCGGAGTCTTCTACATCCGAAAGTAGATAGATGTCGCAGAGGTCTAAGCGGACCAGGCCATCTGGTGGGCGACCTCAGGATACTGGTTCAGAGGTGTGGGGAACACGCAGCAGAGCTAGTCATATGAGTGGCAGGCAGTGCTATGCATGCGGCAGGCAGGGCCACATTGCTCGTGACTGCCCAACCTGCCATGTAGAGGAGAAGCAGATGGTTGAGGGACCACCTAAGAAGAGGCAGAGGTTTGACCGTGGTGGTCCACAGGGAGTAGGCGGATGAGGCAGAGGAGCTGGCCGAGCAGCGGGTGGTGGGCGACGCTTTGAGGCTCTACCACCACCACCACCATGAGGTCCACCCCGACCACAGGGAGTTGGCGGACAGAGGAAAGATCAGCTACAGGTAGTGGAGGCTTACGATCACGGTGCACCTAAGATGATTTGAGGTACTATCTATGTCTACTCCTCCCTTGGTTCAGTTTTTATAGACATAGGAGCGAGTCAATTTTTCATTGTCTCTGCCCTTGTTCATAGATTGGATATTCCAACAGAGTCGTTGGCTTGATCCTTACATCTAGAGACTCCTATGGGAGCAGACTCAATGATTACACACTAGTTCCGGCAGTGTGAGCTTACTCTAGGAGGCAAGAGCTTCGGCTGGGATCTTCTTGTAGCGGCGTCAAGGCCTTACGACATCATCTTGGGTATGGACTGGTTATCTACAGTCCATGACCAGATTGGATGTATTAGGTGCAAAGTGCAGTGTGTCCGCACAGATGGGATTAGGTTCACCTTCATTGGTGAGAAGGGAGCCTTTGCAGTGCAGGATGGACTTACGTAGAGGAGAGGGCAGTCGATCACACATCAGTTGGCTAGTCTCATCCTCAGAGCGGTTGATGTGCTGAGTCCGAGTTTTCTTGTTTTGGTGGATCAGTATGCAGACATTTTCACTAACGATTTTCAAGGACTACCTCCTCACAGAGAGGTAGACTTATACATTGACATGTACCCCGGGACAGCCCCGATATCTACTCCAGCATATCAGATGGCTCCTGCTGAGCTTCGTGAGCTACGGGTACAGCTGGAGGACTTGCAGGGCAAGGGATTCATCTGACCCAGTGTTTCACCTTGGGCTTCTCCGATTTTATTCTCCAAGAAGGCGGATGGGAGGTTACGACTATGTGTCGACTACCGTCGCCAGAATCATGTGATCATAAAGAACAAGTATCCACTCCTGAGGATTGAAGACCTCTTTGATTAGCTCAAGGGAGCACTATGGTTCTCAAAGATAGACCTCAGGTCAGGCTATCATCATCTCAGAGTTCGGGACGAGGATGTGCCGAAGACGGACTTCAGGTGTCAGTATGGCCACTATGAGTTTTTGGTTATGCCTTTTGGTATAACCAACACTCCAGTAGTGTTCATGAGGCTCATGGACAGGATCTTCCAGCCTTACCTCGATCGATTTGTCATAGTCTTTATCGACGACATATTGATTTACTCGACTACTGAGGAGGAGCACTACCACTTTCGGGTTGTACTGGACACACTCCGAGAGCACCAGCTTTATGGTAAGCTCTCGAAGTGTCAGTTCTAGATTCGAGAGGTCCACTTCTTGGGGCATGTTATCTCTGAGGCGGGAGTTGCGGTGGATCCTGCGAAGATCGAGGCAGTACTTTCTTGGGAGCCACCCAGGAGTGTGACAGAGGTACAGAGTTTCCTAGGTCTGGCTGGGTACTATCGGAGATTTGTCCCAGACTTCTCCAAAGTTCCAGCAACACTTTTAGCTTTGACGAAGAAGGGGAAACCTTTCGTGTGGTCAGATAGATGTCATCATAGCTTCCAAGAGCTAAGGAAGAGATTGACCAGTGCACCCATCTTGAGGCTACCGGAGGAGGGAATAGGGTACGTAGTTTACTGTGATGCATCAGGGACCGGAATTGGGTGTGTCCTGATGCAGGAGTTGACAATGATCGCTTATGGTTCAAGATAGTTGAGGCAGCATGAGCAGAACTACGCTACCCATGACCTGGAGTTAGCTGCATTGATCTTCTCCTTGAAAATGTGGCGGCACTATCTTATGGGTAAGCACTTTACAGTCTACTCTGACCACCATAGTCTCAGGTTTATCTTCTCTTAGAAGGACCTGAACCTAAGACAGCGGCGATGTCTCGAGTTCCTCCAGGACTACGACTTTGAGATAGTCTATACTCCTAGAAAGGGGAACGTAGTAGCTGATTCTCTCAACAGGAGATCGGGTATTCAGCTACTTGGAGAGGCGACAGAGTAGCTAGCCGTGTTGCAGATATCCATCGTAGATTGAGATGGAGAATCCTTTCTATAGTCGCTCATAGTCACTCCTCTAATACTTTAGCAAGTCAGGGAGGCGCAGTGTGGGAACATTGACTGTGAGGTGCGACGTGCTCAGGTATCCTCAGGGCTGGCACCTGAAGGATTTTCTGAAGGTGGGGAGCACGTCATCCTCTTTAGGGGATATACCATGGTACCGGATGCATTATAGGAGAAGGTGTTGAGGGAGTTTCACACTTCCCCTTTGGCGGTACATCCAGGAGTAGCCAAGATGTATCAGGATCTCACACAACAGCACTGGTGGCCGGGTATAAAGAAGGTTGTGGCAGAGTTCGTTTCACGATGCCTCGCCTGCCAGCAGGTAAAGGTGGAGAACCAGGTACCAGCAGGCTTGGTACAACCCTTAGAGGTCTCAGAGTGGAAGTGGGATGGGATATCTATGGATTTTGTGACGGTAGTTCCACGTACATATAGAGGACACGACTCCATCTGTGTGATCGTCGACCAACTCACCAAGTCGGCCCACTTACTACCGATCATAGAGCAGGGCTCAGTAGAGATCTTGGGATGCCTCTACATTTAGGATATCGTACGGCTTCATGGTGTGTCATCATCTATCATCTCCGATCGAGACGCTCATTTTACTTCCCGACTTTGGAAGGGGTTGCAGGAGACGTTTGGGACGCAGCTATGCTTGAGCACTGCCTTTCATACTCAGACGGATGGACAGACAGAGAGGACCATTCAGACTCTTGAGGACATGCTCTGTGCATGTGTCCTCAACTTTGGTCGCATCTGGTAGGACCACCTACCTTTGGTGGAGTTTGCGTACAACAACAGCTACCACTCCACCATCGGGATGACACCATACGAGGCATTGTACGGCCAACCATGCAGATCACCTCTGTGCTAGACTGACCCTGGGGAGTCAGCACTTGTAGGACCATAGATGGTCCAAGCTACAATAGAGAAGGTGCAGATCATCCAGGAGCAGATGAGGACTCCACAGAGTAGACATAAGTCCTATACTGATAGGAGGCAGAGACTACTAGAGTTTGAGGATGGCGATCACGTTTTCTTACGGGTCTCACCATGACATGGATTATGGAGATTTGACAGAGGCGGTAAGTTATCTTCGTGCTTTATCGGACCATTCCAGGTTCTCAGCAGGGTAGGCAAGGTGACTTATCTCTTGTCCCTTCTACCTTAGTTGCACTGGGTGCACGACGTCTTCCATGTATCCTAGCCAAGGAGATACGTGCATGACCCGACGCATATCATTGATCACGGGGAGCTGGACATTGATGACGGGGAGACATTTGCGGAGGTCCCGGTGGAGATCGAGGATCGACAGGAGTGGGTCCTACGTAGACGGTCGATTCCTCTGGTGCGCATTCATTGGTAGCATGGGAACCTCCAGGAGAGCACATGGGAATGGGAGGCCCAGATGCATACACTGTACCCTCATTTTTTCCCTAGTTTTTTATGTAACTTTACGGGGACGTAAATCCCTGAGGTGGGAGTAATGTAAAGACCCGTAAATTTCATGGAAATTTTTTTCCTAAATTCTTTGGGATTTTATGAGTACGCAGTTTCTGATGGCACCTGATTCCGAGGCTCGGTGTGCCTAGAATAATTTTCTGAACTTTAGCTCGGGTATTTTTAGTGAACGAACGAGCGGATTTTTCTATCTTTGGAACCGATACTCGGAATTGAAATACGAGGGCACCGATGAACTCGCAGCGCCGGTAATTGCTTAAGAGGACCTTTACTGAAGATGCGTTTGCACGGGAGAAGAAGTTATTTTTTGTGGAAGTGAATAAAATTGTGGTACAATTATATTTTTAATATCTTAAGTGGTTATAACCTACATGGGGAAGTTAGGGTGGGACCCACTAACATCCTAACTACCCATGTGAGGATAAATGTGAGTTGGGGCCCACACAAGCCCCAACCCTTCACACTTCCATAACTCTCATAAACTCCCCATTTAAAACTTGTTAACTCCCTTTAATTAAGTAACTCTCCCTCTCTCCCTCTTTATTGCATGTCAACACACACATTAATTAATTAATTTAAACTCTTCATTAATTAATTAAGTGTTTGAATTTTTGTAAATTTGAATGCATGGCATGATTTAATAAAATTAGGGAAGCCTTATTTTATTTTAGGGGTTGGCATGTTGTGTTGAGATTTTGGGGAGAGAGCTCTAGTTTTATTTGAAGAACTTCATCCTCAACGAAGAACATCAACTCTTCGATGAAGAACATAGACTCGGTGACCCTGGTTTCTTTATCCTCTTCTTCCTCCATGATAAGGGAGGAGACACTAACACAGGAACTCGCCAATGTCGTCACGCCTTTCAATATTCTCTCTGTGACCAAAAGGGGAGACGTCGCTTCCTCCTCGGATGCTCTCTGTTGACGTCTACGGAACCTCACCCCGCGATTCCGTCTTCCGCGACACCCGTCGTTCGTCATAATTTATCAAGGTAGGGGTGTGTTTGGATTAAGTAATGATTGGTTTTCCTTCCATGTTGTTTTTCCTATTAAACTTCTTGTTATCGGACTAATGTGGAAGGGACCGGACCAAACTAACACGGTCTGATTCCTCCGCCTTTCTTGTGAATATGTGGAGTTCTTCGATCGTTCTTGAGTAGTGAATCAAACTATGTTTTCAGAGCCAATGGGAGGCCCGAAAACATCATAAACGGCCTCATAGCGTCGGGGAAACCTAGAAGAGGAAGTTTCATAGAAATAAGATCATCAAAATGAAGAACAGACACCTCGGGAGGCGTGCTGGCCAAAGGCGTCGTTTCTGGAAAATTCCAGAATACACGGCATATACTCTAGGAGCACACGCTGTGTAGTACAAGCATATTGTGGCTTCCGTTTTGGACGTTAGAAAAGTAACACACAGCGTGTGAATCTAGACACATGGAGTGTACTCTCCACACTGTTTGAAAGAGGAGACTTCGATGGACATGGCGTGTATTCAGGGAAAATACACGGACACGGACAGCAATACACAACCAAGTAACAGGGCGTGTATTCTCTTCATAGAAAGGCAGAAGTGGCTTCGTGAGGCTCGGCGTGTAATCTGGGAGATACACACACACGATAAAAACCACACGGCCAAGAGGCACGGCCTGTACTACCTTCACTATGGCAGAAGCGGCTTCATGATGACTCAGCGTATATTCCGAGAATACACAGATACGGGGTGGAGTACACGGGCATGTACTCCACCACAGGACCAGGCATGGCTAGCGCACATGGAACCGACCCTGGAGGTCTGGACACGATGTGTAACCATACCACATTCCATGTAATTACTTATCTACATGACCATCCTGGTGACACGGGCCATTTCACACGGGTAGTACCCGGTGACTGATGACACGGCGTGTATCGCTTACCTACACACCGTGTACTTTAGGGAAATGGCTTGGTCGTCTTGTTCTCCATGACTTGGGCATGTTTTTATTGGTTTTACCCATTGAAGTGGGACGGAACTACGGGATACATTGACTCTGGACTACGTGAAAGTTGATGTATCGATCTTTGACTCAAGGAGCGGACCCTCCCGGAATCGAGCGTACTGTGTACGGGAACCCTAGAGCTGGTTGCGACTGCGAAGACGATGATGATTGTACTTGGATACTATGTGGGTTTAGCAGTGAGGAAAATTTCACTTGGATCCTCCGTGGGTTCGGCAGCGATGACGACTGTACTTGGATCCTACGTGGGTTCGGCAGTGATGGTTACTGTACTAGGATCCTACATGGGTTTGGCAGCGACGACTTCTGTACTTGGATCCTACGTGGGTTTGGTAGAGGAGATGATTCAGAGGCTACATCTAATCATCTCCACCCCTCTTTAGAAGTAGTATTCCTATGTGAGCTGAGTCTTGACTTTCATCCATTATCATCGATGTGATTGACTTACTTTCCTATGTGGACTGGGTTGTGCTTTTCTGTGTGGACTGGGTTATGATTTCCTGTGTGGATTTGGTTGTACTTGGGCTCTTGAGTTGGAGTCGAACTGGAACTTATGACTTAGGTATATGTATGGTCATATACCTAAGTAGAGTTTTTTGATACTTGTGTTTGTGTCTTTCCTTGTGGTTTATTCTTTGAGGATTCTAGGAGACCTTCGGGGGTCTCGGGGTCCCTACTGACTATTGTATACTCACCCCTGCATGGGCTATGCCCACACTACATTTTGTTGTATGTAGACGATAGATAGCACTGATCGAGGTGGAGTCTAGTGGAGCGGGACGGTACCTGGAGGTGGACCACTTGGCAGGACGTACACGGAGCGGATGGCCGGACCTGAGGAGCTGAGGAGACCATCTGCACCCACCCTTCAGGTGGGGTTTCCGGAGGATGTCTCGGTGGTTGTTGCTTTACTTTTCAGCTGTGTTATTTTACTTTTCTCAGTTGTACTGTACTTTTAGTTGGGTTTGTATACTGGCCCATTTACTTTCCATCACTTACTTTTTTACTCAGTTTACTTAGTGTTTACTTCATCTTGTGTACTCTGTTGTGTTTGTTCTTATATAAAGGCAATGTCTTCCCTTTTATCAGGATTTTCACCTTTGGTGCTAGTCACCAGCCCCTGGCCTATAGAAGGCGGGCTTGGGGTAGTCACGGCATGGTCCCCGAGGACGAGTCATGACAAGATGGTTCTATTCTAATAAAAGGGTGGATATATCATATTCCATAAAGATGGAAGGGAAAAATCTTTCATCAACTTATCCATTAATGACATTTCAATCATGATGCATCCAACATACCCTACTTCCTGCCAATATATTGCATGATGGTTTTGATTAGTAAATATAAGTTTGTGAGTTATGACATGTATCAATGATAATCTTAAAGTCTAAGGACCATTACACATGCTCGAAGATAAGAATATTTGATGACACCAAAACATGAAAAATTCCCTTCGGTGGGTGTGTTCTCATAATCTCCCATCTTTAAGATTACTAAGTGAGAACTTTATGAGAAGAAGACTCATATTTTTATGAGTAATCGCACCTGACAGTCTATGTTCTACATGTCCCATCATAATATGTTATCCAACCACAGAACATTATTTAAGAATATCATCATAGCACTTCATGGTTCTCATCATAGCGGGGAAATGTTGTGACCTTGTCAATGCGACATATACTTTAGGACATTATTACATTAGAGTCATGTAGAACAATGAATAATATATGATAAGAAGTTTTAATAATATTTAATATATCAAATATACATGTAATCAAAGTAAAAAATAGTTGATCCTAGGACACCAAATCCAACACTATGCACCTTCTGTAAAAACACATTATGTATGGTCCCAAGACCCATTCATGGGTGATTATACACATACTCGACAGGATGCCCCAAAACTAAAATGGAAAACCAAAGAGAATATTCTACATAAAACCCCTAGAACATGAGAGTAACAAGAAGGAAGATAAGGATGTATCTGTATATTCTTAACAACTAGATGACTCAAGGACATAGATAAGACCTAATCATCTCTAATATAACCCATGAGGGTTCATTCCTCATGATCAAGTAAGGAATCTTGGAGATCTAGAAAACCTAAAAATTATAACTTATATTGCTCAGCCATATGTTTCATCTCGAAGGAAAAATAGGGGTTCCTGGGAAATAAAAAATCTTAAAGTATCTAATCTAATATTCTTTTATTCCACACTGCCATTAAAATTAACCAAGGGGAACCCTCTCCTCACTAAGGTAAACATGCCATTCTAGGGAGTATGGCATACTATTGTCTCTAACCATCGATACAATTCCTTCCATAAATAAATCCAAGGGGAACCCACACATTGACTATAAATAGGTTTCAGTCAATGGATTACTGACCCCTTCCACCATAAACAATTTGGAATGATGTAAAGGTGAGAACTTAATAAATAGAAGAGAGTCCTACTCTGCATAGCCCAGCTATAGGAGAAATCAATACACAACTCCAAGAATCTGATTTACCCAAATTCAGCAACCTACATAACCTCTTTTGGACGGTAGTAGAGAATATATATCCATTATATAGTAGGGAGAATACCAACTCTAGTGGAGGATCTCATGCCTCATCCACTACTATAGATTCAGACAAGGGAAGCACCTGCTTTTATCAGCGCTAAGTAGAATGTGCTGATAAAATCCTCACCTTTATCAGTGCTAGCTAAAAGCACTAATAAAGGTCATGTTTATCAGTTCTATTCTTAGAGCTAATAAATGTTTTTAATAAAAAAAATTATTAATATATATATAATTATTATATCTATATTCAAAAATAATGTTTATTTATATACATTAATTAAAAAATTCATGTTTATAATTAATATAAATAGGATATATTAATATGTGTTTTTTAATAATTCAAATATATATATAATTTTTAAAAAAAATTAATTATAAGATTATAAATATATATATATATTTAAATAATTATAAAATTACAATAAATATTTTATAATAATTATAAAATTATAATCATTTTTTAAATAATAATTATTTTTATTATATTTATAATTATATATAAATAATTTTTAAATATATTTATTTATATTTATAATTATAAATAAATATATGTCTCCAATTAATTTGTTCAATATATATATATATATATCATGAGATAATGATGATATTAATGGACATGATTGTCATTATTTATGTTTATATATTGATGCGTGGGTATAATTGACACTATATGATCATAAGTTTATTTGTGGACATGATTGTGGGTCATTGTGTTCCAAATGTTAAGATTACCTATATTATGATGATGTATGCATATGTTATGTATTCATCATGAAATGTCCATTTATACATTGACACTCTTGTTATTCATGCTTTCTATATATGTGATGACTTGTTTCTTATGATATCTATACTTTACTAGGTATATGATTCATTCATGTTATACTCATGAACTTATTATATTCTCATAAATACTTATAAAATTACAATAAATATATTTATAATTAAATATATTTATATATATATTTATTTATTTAAATAATTGTAAAATTATACTAATTAAATTTATTATTTTTTTAATTTTATAAATATATATAATTATATAAATATATTTATAAATATTTAAAAAAAATTAAAAATATTTAAAAATATTTATATTTATAATTATAAATAAATATAGATATATTTAAATAATTATAAAAATATAGTAAATATGTTTATTATATATAATTATAAAATTAAAAATATAATAATCATATTTACTATAATTTTATAATTTAAAAAAATAGATATTAATTTTTAGTTATAATGAAAAATAAATATATTTTTTTAAATAAATATAAAATTATAATAATTATATTTATTATATTTATAATTTTATAATTATATATAATTAATATATAAATTGATATATATTTATTTAAATAATTATAAAATTATAATAAATATATTTATTATATTTATAATTTTATAATTAAAAATAAATATTTATTTACTATAATTTTATAATTATTTAAATATATATATATTTATAATTATAATTATCAATAAAATAAATATATTTATTATAATTTTATAATTATAAATAATTATTTATTTATTTATAATATTTATAATTTTATAATTTGATAATTATATTTAATTAAATATATATTTATTTATTTGTAGTTATCATTAAAATAAATAAATATCTATTTATTTATAGTTATCATTATAAATAAATATATATTTGTTTATTATATAATTAATTTTATAAATATATATAATAATATAAATACATTATTAAGATTATATCAATATCATCACTTTTAGCACTGATAAAGATATCCCTTTATCAGTGCTAAAAATGCTCATAAAAGTTAGTTTTATCAACGCTTTCTATTTTAGCACTTATAAAACTGACATTTATCAGTACTTTTTGGATAACATTGATAAAATCATTGCCCGCTTGTATAAAGGAACCCTAACAAGAGGATTCTCACTCACACACCTTCAAGATTTCACAGAACCCTACTTTGATCATGTTGCCACTCTCGCCACTACTCTCGTCACTGTTCTACCACCGCTCTCTCCACTACTCTCACTATCTCTCTCATCATCGCTTCTCTCACCACTACCACTCTCGCTGCCACCTCTCTCGTTGTCACCACTCTGGCGGCCCCTCTTTTTGTTTCCCCTCTCGTTGTTTCCTCTCTCATCACTTCTCTTACCATCACCTATCTCACTACTACCACTCTCGTAGATACTGCTCTAATCAATGCCTCTATGGTCGCCTTTCTCACCACTGCCACTCTCGCCACCTCTCTTACTGACGCCACTCTCATTGCCCCTCTCATCGCCGCCTCTCTCACTACTGCTCTCGTCTCCACCACTCTCGTCATCGTCTATCTCAAAATCCAAGGTATGTTCCTCATTTTTATTTTTTGGTATTGTATCAAATTGAGGATTTTTTTTGGATGGGTATGGTTTGAGTTTGGATTATTGTTGATTGAATTTTTTGTTTTCATTTTTCATATTATGCCTCCCAAAAAATACTTGAAGGATCTTAGATAGTATTTATATTTCATTCATCTCTAAATTAGTATCTCTTATAGTTTCAGTGACATCCTTCCAATTTTTAAATCTACCAAGATTCTATGCAGTGTGGTAGAGATAGGTTCTTCTTGGTGTTTTTATATCTTTCATGTCAGGACTTCATCCATATCTCTATTCTAGGATTCTTTCAAACTAAATTGGTCATTTTCAAGGACCTAGATGTTTGATAATTGTTAGTGGAGATAGTTTCTATATAGAGAGGCTGATTGGTGGAAAATTGGATTCATTTATAATTAGTGGGGGTTTATAGTTTTGTGAGACAAAAGACCTAGATGAAATTTTTTTGGAGATTTTTCCCATCATGTACCTGCTTTTTTTAAAAAGATGTTATATATATAATGTTTCCAATGTGATCAAATTAGACACTTCAAGCTATCTTTCTTCAATTCCCCAAATACCTATTTTCATTTTGGTAAGTTTGAAAATATTCATATATTTTTTAAGTTTAAAATATATATAGGGGAAGAAGTCCCTTTATTATTACTATATTGATCTATGGATTTTATTTTGGTAAATTTGATACTTTTTTCTTGTTTGGAGGATGAGTGGTTGATTCTATCGAAATTTTGAATTTTTCCTTTTTTGGATGTTCTACTTGAGTTCTCACCAGATTTCAAGTCTTGTTCTATCTTTTTCTTTCTCTATTGTCCTTACTCTGTTAATACATGATATTATTGTAATATTTTTATGGTGTTGAGACCCACTAAAGTCATAGTTTCATGATCATTACCTAGAATTATCAGGTGTAGGTGATGAATTTGGCAATGTTATTAGAGGTACTGATATTAAAATCAAATGTATGATGGTTCAGTTGATATATATTGGGTGTTTCCTCATTTTTTATTGAGATTCCATGTTGTTTCCTTCCTATTTAATACATGGTTTACACATGATTCACACTTTTTCATTTAGTATGGTCTGGATCCAGGAGGAACCAATATAATAATGGGTGCGATGGACAATGATGTGACTATCCCAATAGGAAATAAAATGGGAAAAGAGTTAGAGTGAAAAAATATCATTATAATACTTACTCAACATTCTCAAGAAATGAATAATAATATGATCCATTTTAAACTCCCAAACATGTTAAGGATGAAACAATTCACCCTAGATTCATTCATGCGATAATGCCCTCTAACTATTTGGGTTCCTCTAATCAACTAGTTTTGAAGAAATTGATAGCCATTTAGAATTTGGAAGGTGAATTAGATAGATGGTAGGTGTTGATTATGAATATGAGGGAAAATTAAGAAGTTCATGGTATGAAATGGGAGGTGTTTAAGGAAATATTCTTCCCCAAATATTTCCCTCAAACTACTCACAAAAAAATAGGGAGATATTTCTTTAAAATATGTATTATTTTAGAAATTATATATAATTTTAAACTTATATATATGTATATAATTTTATGTACTAATATAAATATATATTCATTTTTAGTTTATACTTTTATACCTGTATACTTTTTTCAATTTATCAATAGTTTAATACTTTTATACTTTCATAAATTCAATTTCAGTATTGATAATATTTTAAAAAATATTATAATTTATTTTTTTATTTATGAAACCATTATTATATTAAATATCCATATTAACTATTATGAAAATGGTTTTTAAATAATTTATCTTTTTTTATATATTTCAATAATTACATTCAATAGTTGTATTTTATCAGTTTTTTATAATGTAAATGTGATTTTATACTTTGTTATAAATTCATGAGATCTATCTTCAATTGAACATATTTTATTAAATATTGATATTACCAAATCAAATAGGATGGTTATAAATAGATAATGGATGGGTACTAATCATATAACCAAAGAGTATGAAGATGGGGTGAAAGTGTTCATCAAGTTTTCAAAATATCATGCATATGACCATTCTCAAATCCTTTGTCTGTGTTTACACTATTTTTATTCAAGACTAATTAGTCTAGAGGAGTTATAAGAACACTTGATCTATCACAAAATTGATCAAAGTTATAAATGTTGAAATAGACATGGGGGGGAAGTTAATTTAGCTAGTGACTAAAATAGCACTACATTTTATGGACCAGATGATATGATTACAAGTGTAGAAAATGATGAAGACCATATCAAGGTTTTGATTATGGGTGTAAATGATGATGAAGATCATATTGAGGAAATGATAGTGATAGTTGAATATGAACTTTTTGATTGTCTAAAATTGTTTGAGAAGTTAAAGAGTTATGTAAAGACTCCATTGTATGATGATTGCACTAAATATACAGCATTGTCATCCGTACTGAATCAGTATAATTTAAAAGATGTAAATGGATGGAGTGATGCCATTTTTAGTAAAATACTTTCTCTCTTGAATGATATGCTCCCAAAAGATAATGAGCTTTGTAGCCAAACATATGATGATAAAAAATACTACGTTCGAAGGGTATAATCTCTAAAAGAATACATGTCTATCCAAGTGATTTTATACTATTTTTCAAGGACCACAAATCACATAAATAATTCCCAAAGTGTGGTTATTCTAAATAAAAGAAAGATGAATTGGGTCCTATGAATGTTGTATGGTACTTTCCAATCATTTCGTGGATTATGCACCTATATGAAAGTGAGGAGACCACAAGGTAATTGACATGGAACACAAATGCAAGAAATAAATATGGGCAACTTCGTCACCTAGAAGACTCTCCCCAGTAAAAGAGAATTGATCATGAGTATCATGTATTTGAAAACAAGCTGATAAACCTTCATCTTGTGTTTTCTATAGATGGAGTGAATCCTTTTGGCTTTCAAAGGAGCACTAATAGTACATGGATAATTATGTTGGTAAATTATAACTTGACACTATGGTTATGCAGGAAATGAAAGTACATTATGTTATCTATGCTTATATTAGGACCAAAACAACTTGGTAATGATATTGATGTTTATTTGTCTCCATTGATCGAAAATTTGAAGTTGTTATGGGATTTAGGTGTAACTTTGTATGATAGTCATAGAAATGAAGTCTTCACATTAAGATCCATGTTTTACGACGTGATAAATGAATTTCCTATTTATGTAAATTTGTTAAGATATATCAATAAAGGAACTCAAGGGTGTCCCATTTGTGAACAAGGTACATAGTTAATTTGGTTGAAACATTTATCGAAGATTGTATTTTTAAAACATCATAGATTTCCACCCTGATGACATAAGTATTGATCTTGGAAAAAAAATCATTGGATGGAATTTTAGAAGAATGTACAAAATTGTCTCCCCTAATAGGTGATCAAATATTTGACAAATTAAAATATGTGGACACTGATTTTGGTAAACCATTTTTGAAAAACCTTATAAAAACTGGTTGGAAAAAAGAGATATGTTTGTTTAATTACCATACTGGAATTGTCTATACGTTATACATTTTCTTGATGTTTTTCCTATTTAAAAAAAATATGTGTGATAGTGTAATTAGCACATTTCTAAATGCACTTGGAAAAATAAAGGATGGAATTAAGGCTAGGTTGGACATGGTTGATATGGGAATTCGAGAAGAGTTGGCACCGATGAAGGGTGAAAATGAACCTTTATTCCTCCAGCTACTTACACTCTTTCCAGGTAGGAGAGATATCAGTTTTAAAACTTCATGAATGATGTAATGTTTTTAGAGGGTTATTCATCGAATATCAAGAATATTGTTTCAATGACTAATTTAAAGTTAAAGGGTCTAAAATCACATGACTATCAAGTTTTTATGTAAGATCCAATTTCTTTACCTTTATGTTGCATTTTTTCTAAGAATTTTTGTTATACCATAACTAAACTCTATTTATTTTTCAAATCTATATACTTAAAAGTTATAGACCTAGAAAAAATTTCAACTATGGAAAAAAAATCTATCATATTATATTAATTGGAAATGTTCTTCCCACCAACATTATTTGATATGATAGTTCACTTGATGGTTCACTTGGTGAGATTCAACTATGTGGTATTGTACAATATAGATTGATGTACCCCATTGAACAATATATGAATATTTCAAAAGGGCATGTCAAAAGTTGAAGTCCTCTAAAGGGTTGTATTATAAAACAATATATTATTGAGGAATCCATTGAATTTTTTACAAACTACATGTCTGGTGTGGAAAGGATTGGTCTGCCAAAATATCTTGACATAGGATGTCTTGTACACGAAGAAATTTCTCAAAGAGATGTTGTCACAATCAATATTACAGATCGGAAGTAGGCCCACCTTTACATTTTTCATAAAAATTTGCAGATTTCCCCATATGTTGAAACCCATAAATAAATTCTAAGGCATTTGAATCCATAAAGAGCTGAAATATGGATGTCATATACACATAATAAATAGTTTATAGGATGGTTTAGATACCATATTTTTAAGGAGTCATATTAAAATCCAGATTCAATTTTAGAATGACTTTGATGGCTAGCTAGGGGACCAAGAATGTATGTGTTATCTTAAAATGGTTATGTAATTAATGGTTATATGTTCTATAAAAATGATCATGACTAAGAAAGTACCATGAAAAATAGTGTACTTACACTTGTGGTTGAAGCAATGAATATTTCTAGTAATAAGGATAAAAATCCAATTTATGCGAATATTTCATACTTTTCCATCATTAAACAAATATCAGAGTTGAATTATACAATATTTAAAGTGGTGATTTTTCAATTCAAGTGGGTTGATAATAGGAGTGTTGTGAAAATAGATGAATTAGGATTCATGAAAGTGAAATTCAGTAAGGATGGATTCAAAGATGAACCATTTATAATGGAATCACAGTAAGTACAAGTATTTTATGTTCTAGATCCTACAAACCAAAAGTGGTCAACTGTTTTTTTATCAACCAAAACTACTAAAGGGTCATATGAAAATTCAATTGAGGATGACACTTTCATTGGTACATCCCACTCATTTCACAGAAGTCCCAATATATATGGGGTTTTTTATTTCAGAATAAACCACAATTAAGGGATTTAGATACTCAATATATGGGTCAAATACCTTCATACTTTAAAAAAAGAGTTCAATAATCAGGTTATATTTTTTTATAATATACATTCCATTACCTCAGGTTATTATCTTTTTTCTACTGCATTTATGTAATCTAAATTAAATGTTAAACCACTTATGTTGATAATGAATTATGCATGTGTTGGTGCTTCTAATATTGAGGAATAATAGGTTTCTCAACCTACTGCTGCTCCAAGTGTAGAGGAACAATGACCTTCTGCACGTTCCAGTGATCCTAATCTAGAGGAACAATGGGTTTCTCAACCTACTGTTTCTCCCAGTGGATAGTAACAAAGACCTTATACATGTGTCGATGCTACCAATCTATAGGAAAAACATATTGATGATGTTGAATCCAAGGAAATGGTAAGTGATGAATATCCGATGATGTAGAAAAAATAGAAGCATCATAGCATGATAGTGTTAGAAAAAATTATTAAGATTAAAATCAAAGGCATAAAATTCAAGGTCAGATGGAATGAACATGGTCAGTATGTTAACCCCAAAAAGGCCATGTTTGGTAGTTACATTGGGCTCATCACTCAGAAATAAATTATGATTGATGTAGATTCATGGAACCATGTTGTGACCATGCTTAAGAACTGATTTGGGAAGAGATTATGGTAACATTATGATATATTTTCTTTATTTTACTAAATAATAAAATAATGAAACATTAACTTACTCTTAATCATCCCTTTTAGAGTGAATTTATAGTAGTTTACTCCCACAAGAAATATGTATTAATGATTTCTGAAAGGATTCACAGAGGCTTTCACATAATTCTAATGAGATGTCATCTTAAAGATGTTGAGGGGAAAATAAACCTACACCCACTACTTATGTATGCACACTTGATGACCCAAGAAGCATGGGATGTGTTTACTGGTCATCATGTAGATGTGTATTTTTAGGTACATTGTTTCCAGTAATACATTGTTTGTTAATATGTATATTCCTCATTTTGATTGAGAATTTTTTATTTATGAAATAGAAACTGAGTGCTGAAAATAAGGAACGGACGGTAAAACTAATGTTCCCCTACTATAAAGCAAGGATGGGACATGATTCACTTGAAAAAAAAATGGTACATATTTTGAATCTACTATAATACTTTTATGTGACATGAAACAACTTCATAATTATGTTCCTATATTAATATGATGATTGATGAATCCAAATCCAAACCCCTTTCTATCACATGCTATGTGTTATAGAAGGAGACATGTGTAAATAAAGATGGGATACTAATAGATGAAAACACACAAAAAGTGTGGGAAACATGTGTAAGTATGAAATAATAAAAATTTCTTTTTCTTTAAATATCTATTACATAACAATGATTACTTATTTTCTTATATTTTCTATCTGAATTAGTCACATGAATCATTAACACCTATATCGGATGAACACCTACTATCGGTGACCTTAAAGCAGACAGAACAGTATGGCTGCATCATAGGTGTGGCTTTTGGGGTGACACCCCAAACATATTTTGAGGAAAAAAACAAGAGGATAAAGATAAGGAAATGAATGAGATAAAAGAAATATCATCTTCCCTTGAAGAAAAATTTAATTGTTAGATAGAGTTGATATAAATTGTTATGGTGGGAAGTAAATAGAATAAATAATTCAAGAAAAACCATTACATAAAGATCCCACCCCACCCCCCACCATCTTTGAGTCGGGTCATTCCCCTCAATGAGTTGTCATAGTTAAGGTAATCAATATTCTAATAATTATTTCTGTGAAATGTGAGTCAGACAGACAATGATACATTTCCTATACTGATATTATACAGAGTGAAAATTATTGTGATTTATATCTACCAACACCCACCCAACACTTTTTAGTGAGGGTTGTGGTGTTCAATATCCAAGATGACAGGATACACAACATACCACTTTCAACAGTTCATGTAAGAGTGGAAATTAGCATAGATCATGAGCTAAGCATTGATCTACCTATTACACTTGATGATGAATATATCCATACAGTTGACCAAGCTATTGGAACATTCATCGTATATCCATCATATCTTGTAAAAACACATGTAAACAAGGAGGAATTAATTTAAAATTTATTTTTCATGATAAACCTTTAATAATTAATGAATTAAGGTATGAACTGATGAATATTATTATAGACGGAAAAAGGGAATGGGTGAAATGAAAGGTCGAATCAAAACCATCTAAAGTATCAACCAACCGATCAAAGAGATATTATAAAATTACCTTTACCCCACATGTTCAATATCCACATTTACTAACATTGAAGGTTCATGGGGATACAAAGTTACAAAAACAGTAGTAGTCACATAGTTGATTTTGAAGAACAAATGTACCGAGAGGAAGGTACATACTAAATTGATCTTGATAATGTAAATCAAATCCTCAACTTTTAATGGCTAGGATCTTTAGTTGTAACTATATACATGAGGTATTTTTTTAAGATTTATTTTCCCAAAAAAAGGTATATTATGTTAATTATGATGAAATAAATTTCATATTTTCTGCAGGCATATATATCAATACCAATTGAAGGTATTGCCCCACAAAAATAAATTTTGACTCATTAGTCCTCACATAACCTCTATAGAACAAAAAAAATAGAATCCAAAAAAAATGAATGAAATAGTTACAGATCAGGCCAAATCATTTGAAATAAAACTTACAGATGATAAACTCCTCCTAATACCAACAATTCAGGGGTAAAACTATATATTTTAATCATATCAAATATATTTTCATTTCCATCATTACTTATTCTTTTTCTTGTTTTTAGGAAACATTGGATGGTTATTGTGGTCAATTTGGATACTCCAAAGATTTATTTCCTAGATTCATTGCACGGATACCCAACAAACCGACAACACATGATGAAGATGGTCAATTTTTAATACACTACATCCCACATTTTAGAACTAAACTTCAAGTTATATATTTTATATTCTACTTTAATGAGAATTCTATTATGATAGGGCAGTATATAAATATCATGAAAATCATGAAATGGGGACTATAAGGACCCATCCATAAACATTACATAATATTGATATAAGTTAACAATTGACTTTAATTAACTTTGAGGATCTTTTTATGTTTAGAGTTTTATATAATTATTCCATAACTATTGCATAAAATATAAAATATTACAAAGTTGACACTTCTACTCACTATCCATTTTTTTCATAATCTTAACATTTTAAGATAAAATGTGAATTCTTTTTCCTGTTAAAAATATTCATAACATTCATTTTCATTTATTCCTTCCTCTTACCCATCCTTATGCCCTATGGAAAATATTTCAAAAACTTGGGATGAGCATAAAAATTATTAGTAATGGATATAAAAAAAGGAATGAAATTGTTAGTCTGTGAATATTTAAAACTCATAAAACATTTCAACAAAATCATACTTTTCACCCATAAAACATAAACTATTTAACATAACTTATGAAATCATAAGATTTATGAATAACTCGTAGAAATCATAAACCATAAAGGTAACTTGTGGAATTCGTAACATACTTACATTATAGCTTTCACAGATATAAAGGGATTAACCTTCATGGTTACGTTTAGAATACCCATCACAATATATTCCTTAAATCTTTTAGGAGAAACTTTATCATTTAACTCCATCACATTACCCAAACCAATGCATTGGAGAGATATAATGGGCTCACTCTCCATTGGTTTATCATGGAACCACCCATATACATAAGAAATGACCAAGAATCATAACATAATCATAACACACAAACTAGCCATAAAGGAAAAAAATAACATTTCCACTTTGAAATCACATTTCATCTTTACAAGTCACTCACTAATAAGTGAAAACACGTTATTTTAAATTAAAAGGGTAAACTTGTAAATTAAACATTAATACATAATATAGAGATAAATTCGATAAATTCCATTCAATATTTATATGTTAAATAAAACATTCCAAGTTATTGAAATAATCAATCCAATTTTAAAACACATTTAAAACATTTAAAAAGAAGATTTTTGAATCAAAGTGTCTCGTACCACTTTGAAAATTTTTAAAGGAATTAAAATTTTAAAATAATCATGTCCATTTAAATAAATCCTTAAAACCATTTTGAAAACATGTACATTATTTGAGAAATATTTAGAATAATAAACCTTTAAAACATTTAATTCGATGTTTTAGTAAAATAGTTCCTTACCACTTGAGAAAATACTTGAATAAAAATAATTAAATAATAACATTAAAAAAACTTATAATATCATGATAATAATAAGATTAATGATATAATATGTCAAAGGTCAGTATATAAACCATATAAAATGGAATTGGTGCATAACAACAAATAAGTCTCAATGGAATGTGAATTGAGATTAAATCCCTTACAAATATTGTATCCATGGATTAAGGATAAATCAATGAAATAATTATGTGTGGAAAATATTAATACACCCAATATAGATAGATATTTAGTTTAAAACAATCAGAGTTCATTCACACATATTCTTGGAAAAACAAAACCAATGAAATGAATATTTAACTCAAAGAATGGAAATTGAGTTAAGATTTCCCTTACAAAGTTCATATAAATGAAGTAAAAAATTATCAATGGGGTAATTATGTGTAGAAAATGTATATACACATAAAGTGAAGTATAAATTACAACAAAAATAAATATTTATTTATTCCAAAAATAATCTTGGTGTAATATAATCAACGAAGTATGCGTAAAACCCAATAAGTCGAAATTGAGTCTAGAAATTCCCTTACCTTGAGTTTGACTCATCACATACAATCATTATGTTCCTAAATAATAAACCTAGGTTAATTTATACTTTCTTGAAAACATTTTTCAATTTTATTATTCTTTTTATATCACTTATTACCATGTTATAAAAATAACATAATTATTTAAGTTCATATCGTCCATTTTGTCGATATTCAGTACTTGAGTTGCAAATGAACTTGTTTTGATGTAAATTGTCCATGTAGTAAAAAATACATAATCAATAGAATATTATTATTAATGATTTAAATATAATATATATTCATTATATATCTATTTATCATATCCATAATATTTGGAGATATGAAATGAAATGCACCGCTCATGGAGATAGTAGGTTATATGTACGCATGAATGCTACTTTCATTTCTTTGTCCTATTAGAGAAATGAAAACTAAATGATACATAGGTATATTGTAATTAAAGTATAATATATATTATATATATATTACATAAGTTCATTAACACCATCCTTTATATGTTTCGTGTATGACATGAACGAGTCATATCACTTTGAGGGGGAGGTAGTCCACACTTCCTCAAATGAAATTATCGTATTTATACATTATGGAAAGCATAAAGGTACGTTGTAAATAAAATTACATAATAATAGAGTAAATATAAATGTAATATATATCATATTTATTCATTACATTTATTTTTATAATTATGGTTTAAGTAATACCATGTATAATTAATCGCATTGCATCGTGGAGACAGTAGGCTGTATATACGCACGAGCAACGATATCATTCACTTAATGGTTAAACGGTATTGAATTAGATTGTATATTAATAATAAATAATAATTTTAATGTTATATTAATTATTTAAATCTATTGTACTCATAATTATACCCATCCAAATTAAGTTTTTTTGAATAAAAAATTATACCATGGCGTGGAGACGGTAAGTCGTGCGTATGCACGCATGGTGATATTGTTGTTCGTAGGATGGATAAAATGAGGTATAAGGTTATAACATAATTATTATAAAATATCAGAATGTACAAGATATGTTATTTATTACTTTAGTATTGAAACTATATAATAATAGTAAGTAGAAGAAGAAAATAATTTTGAAAGTGGTGATAAAACAAATACCTCTTTTTCGGGTATCTTCTTTTGATTTTCAAAAAATATCTCCTTAAGATGGATTTATTCCCAAAGTTTGGAATATATGAGGATGGAAGGGATGTTGGGATATTATTTTATCATAATTTTGATGATCCAATTGTATTGAGAGGTGTGTGTAAGTGGGTAGAGGAGGTGGCCTTTTATAAGTGGGAGGAGGGGCATATTAGGAAAGTCTTGAAATATTATTTTATTATAAATTGATTTTAGAATTATAAAAGTTTAAATGTGATATATTTCGAGGATAAGATTAGTATGGGTCAAAAGCCTCTCAACCACTACGTTTTAGACATGTTTTTATCAAAAATTAACCTTATCTTTTAGCTTTAACCCTTAGTTAAAAACATTAACTTTTACCGTGTCTTCTTGTATGATCATAATATATGGTTATTATAGTTACTATAAAATTTCAAGAGAACCAAAAGTAGATTGTTAATGAAATTTTTAACATTATATAAGTCATTTTACCAAATATTATATTTTTAGGACTATTGTATCGTTTAATAAAATAGTATTTGTTTTAAAAACTCATTTATGTCAATTTTGACACTATTTAGAAATTGATTTTTGTTAGTCATAACAACTTCATTCCTTCACACCAAAAGAATTAAATCAAACATAATATGTCATAATTTTCCATAAAATTCGTGGATGACATAAAAATATTCAAATTACATTTATTTTAATATCTATAATATTATTTATATGAATCTTTCATTAATAAGGTAATCACTGCATCATTACTATGTCATAAATAAATAAATTTATTTAATGTATAAAAATTATAAATAAAATTCCATGATGTAGGAAATATTTATATATTTCTAATTAATATTTATAGTAATATATATCTATTATTTAACCCTATAGTAAAAAAAATTTAGTAAAAGATACATGTTTATGTTATATTTCCCTTTTCTTTAAATTAAATATTATAAAATGTCATTTTCACACCCAAGTGGCTCCCAAATGCCAAACGTTCATCCTAAGGATGATCATGGTTGGAAATATCTCATCCAATAGGATTATGACACATTTTATTCTAGTTTTATATTATTATAATATTATTTTTTTGCCCTTATTTACTCGATTTTCCCTTTAACCATAGTAAATAAAAATAATTACTGAAGTTACTATTCATAATGTCCAAAAATAAAAGATACATATTTACAAATTTTTTACCTTATGATTCCAAATATTGAATCCATTTTTTCAAATTCAAAACATAAAATTATAATAAATTAATTTAAAATTAACTCTCATTGTCAAAACGAGAAAGTGGGGGTTTTTTTTAAAGTTAAAACATTGCAAAATATTGAAAGGTTTTTACATATGAATTCAATAAATAATTATTGCCAATGATCTAAATTATAATAAATGATAAAAATATATTCCATTTATACTTTAAACCCATTAAAATATTTGATTTAATCATATAAATTATCTCGATGGAAAATGATATTTTCAATTAAAATTTAGCGTATTTTTACTATTCATCAAAACATGATAGTTTTCAGAAAAATATAAAAAATTCATCCAAAGTAAATTTATTTGTCCTGATTCTAAATAAGAAGTTTATTTTTTCAAATATAACATATAAATGTTTCAAAAACTAAATTTAAAAAGGGTTCATCATCAAGAGGTGGTAAAACTGCACTTTAACAAAAATACTTCTTTTATCCAAAAAATTAAATTTGTTCTTATATCATATCTAGAAAACATAAAAGATCAATTTAAAGCATCAAATTTAATATAAAACATATATTTTTTATTAAATAAAAATCCATAAAGATCTATATTATTTTATAAACACAATTTTTCTCTTTTTAAAAAGGTTTTCATAAAAACATATCCTTTATATTTAATTGATCTTTATTTCAAATTATAATAGATTTGGTAACCAATGAATCGTTATTTAAACATTTTTAAACCTTATTTTCATAATTTAGTTGATACTATTCATTCCCTCCATTCCAATGACTAGGTTATAATGGTAACATTTAAATAATAATATTTAGTTGTTCGTTTAAGCTCGATGTAGTGTATCTTGTATGAAATTAAACAAGGTGTTTCTTTCTTAAAATTCGGTATGTTACATCATTACCCTCTTTGGAAATTACTTTGTCTCAATTTTAAAATTTGGCTCGGTAAGTTCATTGAAAATCATATATCGTAAAAAAAAGTCAATAAAACTATAACTTTAAAATAAATAAAGAGAAGTACAAAGGTCGCCCAAGATAACACATACTAGGATTACATGTAGGAAAACATGGATTTGGAAGAGAAACTAACCATATTCTTCAGAATGGAGAGTGATAGAAAATATTATTAGGAGAAAGTTAACAACTAAAAAACCACAAACTTGTGATGGGTTAAATGGTCTTTGACTTCGTAGTATGAAAAGTAAATGGAAATTTTTTTTGTTTTAAGATCATTTTTCATAAAGTTGAGGAATTTATTTATAAGCTAAATTAAGAACATACGGAAATATACTTACTTGTCAAGTAGAGTTTCATCCTTTAATAAATATCTACCAAAATCTCATATTTTCTCCAAACTATGAGTATTCATGATGACATGGTCACACTTGAAGCTCTAGAATCAACTTTTATAGAATAACATAATCCCCAAAAGATAAACTATATATTTCACCCATATTTAGAAATTAACTAAAACCAAAATGGTTTTTACAAGATCATATAATCCCCCAGAAAATAATAATCCTTTATAAGGAGAATAACTACTTTTAATCTCCAAAATTCAACAGTAATATCCAAGTTCTACATAGACCATTCAAAGAACAAGAGTCCTTAAAATTCCTCAAAATAATCCAACTAATTTTGAAACCCAAAACTTATAAGGATTTGATCACATAGTTTTCCAAGATAAATTTTAACTTTTATCTCTAAATAACTTTAACCACTCTTAATGTCTTATACCAAAAAAGTAATTAACCTAATCACATTTTCTTCGTGATAGGTTAATCATTTCCACAAATAACCCAAATCGCTATTTTTCCACAATAAAACATCGATTCTTCCAAAATAAAATTCCATCATTACTCCTCAAATGAAATACCATAGTATTATATTTTCCTTAGGTATATAATGTTCCCAAAATATCAAACATATTACAAAATAACATTTATCACTTAATCACCAAATTGTTTTCCTATACTAAGGATATCCATTTGATAAAACATAAGTTCCCAAAATCAACTTATTCTTGATCTATAAAATCATTTAACTAAAACTAATAATCCATACTAACGAGAGACTTCACATAGGCTAGTGGTAGGCAATAAATCCCAATCGCACTTCGGTTGTGGGTTCGATTCCTACAGTTTTGTCCAACACAACGAATTGTCACACAGTCTGTATGTTCTCCTTTTCCAAAAAACTATATAATTGTAATAATATTAAAAAAATGAGGTAAAATCCTAAAAAATAACCATAACACGTTTTAACCTCAAAGGTTATTTCATACCTCAAATTTTTCATCCCAAAAACTAATAACCCATAATTTCCTCAAAGGTGAATGTCCCCAAAAATACCATTAATCACCTGTAAATTTCATAACATAATCCTCAGAATGGGTTTCTAATACATTGAACTTATAATATACCTTAAAATTATAAACCCATGATGAGATCCCTAACCCTTAATAAAACATCATAATCTCCAAAGTTGTCTAAACCATCCTCTGATACCAACTATAAGGCTCCGGCCTTAAATATTATTTAATCTTAAGACAAGTCAAAAATTGAATTTAATTCACTTTGAATATCTTTTCAGGTTTAGAGTTATAGATAATTAATCCATAACTATTTTATAACATCTCATATATTATAAATTAGACACTTCTACTCACTATCCATTTTTTCATAATCTTAACATTTTAATATGAAATTTGAATTATTTTTCTTGATTAAAATATTCATAACATTCATTTTCATTTCTTACTTCCTCTTACCTATCCTTATGCCCTATGGAAAATATTTTAGAAACTTGGGATGATTATAAAAAGGCTCATTAATGGATATAAAATAAGTAATGAAACCATTAGTCCATGAATATTTAAAACTTATAAAACATTTCCAAAAAATCATACTTTTCACCCATAAAACATATAATTTTTAGCTTTACTTATGCAATCATAATATTTCTGAATAAATCATAAAAATAATAAACCATAAAGGTAAATTTTGGAATTTGTAGCATATTTACATTACATCTTTCATAGCTATAAAGGAAGTAACCTTCGTGGTTACGTTTGGAATGCGTATTACAGTATATTCCCTAAATCTATTAGGATAAACTTTCTCGTTTACCTCTGTCACATTACCCAATGCATTGGAGAGATATCATGTGTTCAACATCCCTTGTTTTATCACTAAAACACCCATATAAATAAACAATGTCCAAGAATAATATCACACAAACCAGGCATAAAGGAAAAAATAACATTTCGACTTTGAAATCACATTTCATCTTTACAAGTTGCGTACTTATAAGGGAAAATAAATTATTTTAAAATAAAATGGTAAACTTATAAAGTAAAAATAAATACATAATAGTGACATAAAAGTGATAAATTCCATTAAATATCTATATGTTAAATAAAACATTCCAAGTTATTGAAATAATCAATCCAATTTTAAAACACATTTAAAAAGAAGATTTTTGAATCAAAGTGTCACATACCACTTTGAAACTTTTAAAAGGAATTAAAATTTAAAAACACTCATGTCCATATAAATAAATCCTTAAAATCATTTTGAAAATATGGACATTAGTGAGAAATATTTAGAATAAAAAATCTTTAAAACATTTAAAACGATGTTTTAGTTAAAGAGTCCCTTGACACTTGAGAAAATACATGAATAAAAATAATTACAAATAATATTAAAAAAACTTATAATATCATTAGAATAATTATATTCATGATATAATATGTCAAAGGTTAGTATATACACCATATAAAATGGAATTGGTGCATAACAACAAATAAGTCTCAATGGAATGTAAATTGAGATAAAATCCCCTACAAATATTGTATCCTTAGATTAAGGATAAATTAATGAAATAATTATGTGTCAAAAATATTAATATACCAAATATAACTGGATATTTAGTGTAAAACAATCAAAGGTCATTCACACATATTCTTGGAAAAACAAAACCAATGAAATTGATATTTAACTCAAAGAATGGAAATTGAGTTAAGATTTCCCTTACAAAGTTCATATAAATGAAGTAAGAATTTATCAATGGGGTGATTATGTGTAGAAAAAATATATCCACATAAAGGGAAGTGGAAATTTCAACATAAATAAATAAACAGTGATTCCACACATAATCTTGGCATAATATAATTAAATAAGTATGCGTAAAACCCAACAAGTAGAAATTGAGTCTAGAAATTCTCTTACGTTGAGTTTAACTCGTCACGTACAATCATTTTGTTCTTAAATAATAAACCGATGTTAATTTATACTTTCTTAAGAAAATTTTTCAATTTTATTAATAATTTTATATCACTTATTATGATGTTATAAAAATTATATAATTATTTATGTTCATATCGGTCGTTTGGTCGATATTCAGTACTTGAGTCGCAAATGAACTTGTTTTTCTGTAAATTGTCCATGTAGTCAAAAGAACATAATCTCTATAATATTATTATTCATGATTTAAATATCATATATAT
This sequence comes from Viscum album, assembly GCA_963277665.1. Classification (NCBI taxonomy): domain Eukaryota; kingdom Viridiplantae; phylum Streptophyta; class Magnoliopsida; order Santalales; family Viscaceae; genus Viscum; species Viscum album. The sequence goes on from OY728158.1 coordinate 68,844,651, forward strand.
TCGTTATATATGTATTTATTATATCCATAATATTTGGAGATATGAAATGAACTGCATTGTTCATGAAGACGGTAAGCTATACGTACGCATGAATGCTACTTTCATTTCTTTGTCATATTAAAGGAATGAAAACTAAATGATACATGGGTATATTTTAATTCCAGTATACTATCTATGTTATATATATTAAATAAGTTCATTAACATCATCCTTTATATGTTTAGTGTATGGCATGAACGAGTCATATCACTTTGAGTGGGCGGTAGTCCACACTTCCTCAAATAAAATTATCGTATTTACACATTATGGAAGGCATAAAGGTATGTTGTAAATAAAAATTACAGTATCATAGAGTCAATATAAATATAATATATATCATATTTATTCATTCCATTCATGTATATAATCATGTTTTAAGGAATATCATGTAGAATGAATCACATCGCATCGTGGAGACGGTAGACCGTATGTACGCACGATATCATTCAATTTTTAGTTAAATGGTATATAATTGGATTGTATATAAATAATAAAGAATAATTATAATGTTATATTAATTATTTAAATCTATTATACTCATTATTATACCCATTCAAATCAATTCTTGTTGAATAACAAATTATACCACGGCGTGGAGACGGTAAGTCGTACATACGGATGCATGGTGACATTATTATTTGTATGATGGATAAAATGAGGTATAAAGTTATGCCATAATTATAATAACATCTCAGAATGAATAATATATAGTATTTACTACTTTATTATGGAAACTATATAATAAGTGGAAATAGAAGAAGAAAAGAATTTTGAAAGAGGTGATAAAACAAATACCTCTATTTCGTGTATCTTCTTTTGATTTTCACAAAAGATCTCCTTAAGATGGATTTATTCCCAAAGTGTCGAATCTAGGAGGAATTAAGGGATTTTGGTAGATTATTTTATCAGAATTTGGATGATCCAATGGTATTTAGAGGTGTGTGTAAGTGGGTAGATGTGGTGGCCTTTTATAAGAGGGAAAAGGGGCACTTTAGGGAAGTATTGAAATATTATTTTATTATAAATTTATTTTAGAATTATAATAGTTAAAAAGTGATATATTTTGATTATAATATTATTATGGGTAAACAAATTTCAAACAATAGGTTTTATACATGTTTAGGTCACAAAATTAACCTTATCTTTTAGCTTTAACCCTTAGTTAAAAACATTAACTCTTACCGTGTCTTCTTGTATTTTCATAATATATGGTTACTATAGTTAATATAAAATGTCAAGAGAACCAAAATTGGATCTTTAATGAAATTTTTGAAATTATATATATCATTTGGACAAATATTATATTTTTAGTACTATTATATCATTTAATAAAATAATATTTTTTAAACTCATTTATGTCAATTTTAACACTATTTAGAAATTGATTTTTGTTAAATTCGTAACAACTTGATTCTTTCAGAAAAAAGGAATTAAATCAAATATAATATTCCATAATCATAAAAAAAATCTTTTATGGCATAAAAATATTCTAATTACATTTATTTTAATATCTATAATATTATTTATATTAATCTTTCATTAATAAGGTAATCACTGCATCATCATTGTGTCATAAATAAATTTATTTATTTAATGTCTAAAAATTATAAATAAAATACCATGATGTATAAAATAATTTTATATTTCCAATGACTATTTATAGTCATAGATATCAGTTACATAACCCTATATTAAAATTGTTTTAGTAAAAGATACATGTTTATATTATATTTCCCTTTTCTTTAAATTAAATATTATAAAATGTCATTTTCACACCCAAGTGGCTCCCAAATGCCAAAATTTCATCCTAAGGATTATCAATGTCATAAATATCTCATCAAATAGGATTAGGACACATTTTAGGCAAGTTTTATATTTTTATTATATTATTTTTTACCGTTGTTTACCTGATTTACCCTTTAACCATGGTAAATAAAAATAATTACTGAAGTTGTTATTCCTAATTTCCAAAAATAAAAGATACCTATTTACACAATTTGTAGCTTATGATTACAAATATAGAATATATTTTTTCAAATTCAAAACACATAATTGGAAGAAAATAATTGAAAATTAATTCTCATTGTCAAAATGAGAAAGTAGGTTTTTTAAAAAAAATTAAAACATTGAAAAATATTGAAATGTTTTTACATATGAATTCAATATAGAATTAATGCCAATGATATAAATTATAATAAATTATAAAAATATATTCCATTTATAATTTAAAACCATTAAATAATATTATTTAACCATATAAATTATCTTGATAGAAAAAGATATTTTCAATTAAAATTTAGCATATTTTTACTATTCATCAAAACATGATAGTTATCAGAAAAATATCAATAATTCATCCAAAGTAAATTTTGTTGTCCCTGATCTAAATAAAAAGTTTATTTTGTCAAATATAACATATAAATGTGTCAAAAAATAAATTTAAAAAGGTTTCTCCATTAAAAGGCGGTAAAACTGCATTTTGAGAAAAAATTTCTTTTATCTGAAAAATTGAATTTGTTCTTATATCATATCTAGAAAACATAAAAGATAAATTTAAAACATTACATTGAATATATAACATATATTTTTCATTAAATAAAAATCCATAGAGTGATATGATTTTATAAACATAATTATTCTATTTTTAAATTGGTTTTCCTAAAAAGACATCCTTTATATTCAATTGGTTTTTATTTCAAATTATAATAAATTTGGTAGCCAATGAATCATTATTTAAACGTTTTTAAACCATATTTTCATAATTTAGTTTATATTATTCATTCCCTCCATTCCAACAGCTAGGTTATAATGGTAACATTTAAATAATAATATTTAGTTGTTCGATTAAGCTCAATGTAGTGTATCATGTATAATATTAAACATGGTGTTTCTTTATTAAAAGTCAGTATGTTACATCATTCCCACCTTTTGGAAATTGCACCATAACAATTTTAAAATTTGGCTCAGTAAGTTCATTGAAAATCACACATCATAAAAAGAGTCAATAAAACTATCACTTTAAAAGAAACAAAGATAAGTACAAAGGTCACCTGAGATAACACATACTAGGATTACATGTAGGAAAACATGGATATTGAATAGAAAATAACCATATTCTTCTGATGGAGAGTGATATAAAACATGATTAGGTTAAATTTAACAACCAAAAAACTACAAACTTGTGATGGGTTAAACGGTCTTTGATATCGTAGTAGGAAAATTAAATGGAAAACGTTTTTGTTTTAAGATCCTTTTCATAAATTTGAGGAATTTATTTATGAGATATACTAAGAACATAAGAAAACATACTTACTTGTCAAGTATAGTTTCATCCTTTAATAAATATCTACCACAAACTCATCTTTTCTCCAAACTATGAGTATTCAAGATGACTTGGTCACACCTGAAGCTCTAGAATCAACTTCTTGAGAATCAAATAATCCACAAAAGATGAACTATATATTTCCCCCATATTTAGACATTAACCGAAACCAAAATGGTTAGTACAAGATCAAATAATCCCCCAAAAAAATAATCCTTTATAAGGATAAGAACTATTTTTAATCTCCAAAATTCAACAGTAATACTTAAGTTCTAGATAGACCATTCGACAAACAAAAGTCCTTAAAATTACTCAAAATAATCCAACTAATTTTGAAACTCCAAACTTATAAGGATTTGATCACATAGTTTTCCAAGATAAATTTTAAATTTTATATCTAAATAAAATCAACCAATATTAATGTCTCATACCAAAAAAGTAATTAACCTAATCACATTTTCTCCAAGATAGGTTAATCATTTCCACAATCAACCCAGACCGCCATTTTTCCACAATAAAAACATAGATTCTTCCAAAATAAAATTCAATCATTACTCCTCAAATTAAATCTCATAGTATTCTATTTTCCTTATGCATATATTGTTCCCAAAAGATCTAAAATCTTCCAAAATAACATTTATCACTTAATCACCAAATCATTTTCCTATACTAAGGATATCCATTTGATAAAACATAATTTCCCAACATCAAATTATTCTTGATCCCTAAAATCATTTAACTAAAAATAATAAGTCATAATAACCAGGTAATTCATTTAGTATAGTGGTAGGTAATAAATCCCAATCATACTGTGGTTGTGGGTTCAATTCCTATAACTTTTTCCAACATGACAGGTTGTCACATGGTCTGTGTCTTCTCCTTTTTCAAAAATAGTATAATTCTAATAATATTAACAAAATGATATAAAATCGTCAAAAATAACCATAACACATTTTAACCTCAAATGTTATTTCATACCTCACATTTTTTATCCCAAAAACTAATAACGCATAATTTCCTCAAAGGTGAATGTCCCCAAAAATACTATTAATCACCTTGAAATTTCATAAAATAATCCTCAAAGGGGGTTTTTAAGTCATTGAACTTATAATATACCTTAAAATTATAAACCCATGATGATATCCTTAACCTTTAAGAAAACATCCTAATCTCCAAAGTTGTTTAAACCATCCTCTGATACCAACTATAAGGCTTCGGCCTTAAACATTACTTAATATTGAGATAAGTCAAAAATTGAATTTAATTCAATTTGAGGATCTTTTTAGGTTTAGAGTTTTAGATAATTAGGATATAACTATTGCATAACATATCAAATATTAAAAAGTAGACACTTCTACTCACTATCTATTTTTTCATAATCTTAACATTTTAAGATAAAATGTCAATTCTTTTTCCTGATAAAAATTTTCATAACATTCATTTTCATTTATTCCTTACTATTACCCACCCTTATACCCTATGGAAAATATGTCAAAAACTTTGGATGAGCATAAAAATTCTCAGAAATGGATATAAAATAAGGAATGAAACTGTTAGTCCGTAAATATGTAAAAATCATATAATATTTCCCAAAAATCGTACTTTTCACCCATAAAACATAAACTCTTTAACAAACCTTATGAAATAATAAGATTTCTGAATAACTCATAGAAATAATAAACCATAACAGTAAATTTTGGAATTCATAACACACTTAAATTATATATTTCATGGCTATAAAGGGAGTAACCTTCATGGTTACATTTCGAATACCCATCACAGTATATTCCCTAAATCTCTTAGGAGAAACTTTATTGTTTACCTCTGTCACATTACCCAATGCATTGGAGAGCTATCACAGGATCACCTGCCCTTGGTTTATCATGGAACCACCCATATACATAATAAATGACCAAGAACCATAATATAATCATAACACACAAACCAAGAATAAAGGAAAAATAACATTTCCACATTGAAATCACGTTTCATCTTTACAAGTCGCGCACTAATAAGAGAAAACACATTATTTTAAAATAAAATGGTAAACTTGTAAAGTAAAAATCAATACATAATTGTGACATAAAAGATATAAATTCCATTAATGACATATATGTTAAATAAAACATTCCAATTTATTGAAATAATCTGTAATGACCCGACAATTCCCATTGTCTTGAGAGTACAACGAGTCATTAATAGGCCTTAAGCGACATCCCCAGGATGCCAAAGGCTGGAAATAAATGCCAAAGGGTTTCAAATACAAGTGGGGGACGATTTACCCTTTAGGAAATAAACCAATAAACCAACCAAACATAACCAAAAATTCATTATATGATGCATGAACAAATTAAAGACAACTCAATGACTCCATGCACTCAAAACCACATCAAAGTAAGAAACAACGGAAGGATAACCAAGTATCAGAGTACACATTAGATAAACTAAACAAGACTCTCCAAAGATATCAAGACTCCATGCTCCACATGCTCCAAGCTCTAAAATCTCTGAACATCCCAACATTATGAGGTAGTCCTAAACACGTGTGAAACATTACCTTTGCCCATGTCCCATAAGATTGTATCTGTAAAAGCACCAAAGTGCCAAAGCAGGGGTGAGTATAAAACTCAGTAGGTTTTCCCCAATGACTTCCCTACTCACGCCACTATGATAGAAGAGTTAGCAATAATTATATAATTTTTTTTATATAAAACAGTTTCTCAAAAGTAGTTTATAACTAAATATAAACAAGTTTCAAAAACCATTTATCACCAAAACCATACAAGTGCAATTGAAACCAATTTTTTTAGCAAGATATTTTTCCAGAAAAATAATCAAACAATCTTCACAACTATTTCCCAATATCCCTATATAGGCATACCCAACCATTACCCAAAACCAAGCAACCAACCATGCGTGCTATGTTATAACATTTCCATACTCATGAGCAGTTTCTCGTCGATCTACCAAGTCATCACAAGGTAATTGTTTCCCATGTGCCGTTAATCCTTTAGCACCGAGCACAAGGTCATATTTCAACCAAGCCCCGTATATGAAATTCCCATGTTCCATTAAACATTTTTCACCAAGAACAAGTTCATATTTCAACCAAGACCTGTATATGCAATATGAACACACAACACATATGCCCAACGATCACGCCAAAATAAACCTTTCAATAAAAACACCTTTTTATTGAAAACTATTTCCGTCAAAACCATTTCAATGCTAAACCATTTCAACTCCAAACTATTTCAATAAAACTCCATTTTTATTGAAAACTATTTCTATTGAAAATACATTTTTCATCAACCATTTAGAAATTCCATAAAATCTATAATTTAAAATCATCATTTTAAATTAAACCCCTTTTTCACAAATATTCACCAAGATCACGCAATTTCAAAAAAACTATAAATCATCACAAATGAATATTTTTTCATGAATTTCACAATAAATAAAACAATTTGAATCTAAGACAATCAATTCTAGCAAGAGGATTCGAGAGAGAATCCACCTACCTCAAAGTTTTTGATGAAAACCACAATGAAGGAAGAACGCACAAGAAAACGAGGTTGATTCTTCAAGAACCCAACTTAGATCTCTTTTCCTAGAAATACCATGACCAAATATCATCATATTTGTCATACAAACATTTAGATATAACCATAACGGGCATAGATCTAATAAACCAAGAGAATAGGAGAATTAGATCTAAAAAATCGATCAAGAATGATAACGAACGATCACATACCTCAAGAATCCGACTTTGATTTGATAAGAAAAGCATTTGGATCACCTCCAAAATGCTTGGGAGAGTCTCTCCTACCTTCAAGGGAGAGTGATCCCGAGTTATGGACACTTAATAGTAAAAACACGCCATTTAGAGGCAAAAAAGTGTGAGATCCATTTTTTTAGGATCTCATTTAAGTGCCCACATAGTTAGTTCGCACGGTTTGAAGAACTGTGCACTAACCGTGCATTAGCCACTACCTTGACAGACCCTCATACGGCCTCCTCACACAGTCTCACAAACCTTTCTCTAACCGTGCAGGAGCCACTGCCTCAAAAGTGTCAACTACGCACAGTTTGGCCACACGGTTAGACAAACCGTGTGCCACCTGTGCGACTTCCCCTTTGCCTCAAAACTTCATTCCAAGTTCTCCCGACTCTCTCATTCATCACCCTTAACTTTATAACCAAAAAAATTAATTAAGGGTTATATACCATAAAATGGGGGTATTGCATAATTAATCTAATTTTAAAACACATCTAAAACATTTAAAAAGAATATTTTTTAATCAACGTGTCTCATACCACTTTGAAACTTTTGAAATGAATTAAAATTTCAAAAAAATTGTGTCCGTATAAATAAATACTTAAAAAAAATTGAAAACATGGACATTAATGAGAAAGATTTAGGATAATGAATCTTTAAAACATTTAAAACAATGTTTTAGTTAAAGAGTCCCTTACCACTTGAGAAAATACTTGAATAAAAATAATTAAAGAATAATATTAAACAAAAATTATAATATCATGAGAATAAATAGATTCATGATATAATATGTCAAAGGACATTATATGCACCATATAAAAGATAATTTTTGCATAACAACAAATAAGTCTCAATGTAATGAAAATTGAGACGAAATCCCTTACAAAGATCATATCCTTAGATTAAGGATAAATCAATGGCGTAATTATGTGTGAAAAAAATTAATACACCCAATATAAGTGGATATTCAGTGTAAAACAATAATAGTTCATTCACACGTATTCTTGGAAAAACAAAATCATTGATATGGATATTTAACTCAAATAATGTAAATTGAGTTAAGATTTCCCTTATAAAGTTCATATAAATGACATAAGAATTTATTAGTGGGGTGATTATGTGTAGAAATAGTATATCCATACAATGGGAAGTGTAAATTACAATATTAATAAATAAACAGTGATTCCACACATAATCATGGCATAATATAATCAATGAAGTATGCATAAAACCCAATGAGTGGAAATTGAGTTTAGAAATTCCCTTACCTTGAGTCCGACTCGTCACGTACAATCATTATATTCCTGAATAATAAACTTAGGTTGATTTATACATGATTGAGAAAAAATTTCAAGTTTATTATTCCTTTTATATCACTTATTACCATGTTATAAAAATTACATAATTATTTAAGTTTATATCGGTCATTTTGTTGATATTCGGTACATGAGTCAAAAATGTACTTCTTTTGATGTAAATTGTCCATATAGTCAAAATTCCATCATCTCTAGAATATTATTAATAATTATTTAAATATAATATATATTCATTATATATGTATTTATTATATCCATAATATTTGGAGATAGAAAATGAAATGCACCATTCATGGAGATGGTAGGCCGTACGTATGCATGAATGCTACTTTCATTTCTTTTTCATATTAAAGGAATGAAAACTAAATGATACATAGGTATATTGTAATTACAGTATAATATCTATGTTATATGTGTTAAATAATTTCATTAACACCATCCTTAATATGTTCCATGTATTCCATGAATGAGTCATATCACTTTGAGGGGAAGGTAGTCCACACTTCCTCAAATAAAATTATCATATTTACACATTATGGAAAGAATAAATATGACAACCCTGATTTTATTACAAACATACAAATGATTTATTGCATAAAACTTCACTTGATACAACAAATAAGATCAAGAGGTTTAGTTTATTTGGGGCTTAGGATCATTACATAAAAACATAAAATATGAAATACAACATCTTTATTGAAAACTTCCTTTACATGACCACTATATTCCTTCGTACTTAGCATTGCATGGGATAACCTGAGGACATGCATAAGAAAAGGGTGAGCTATAAAGCCCAGTAATGGAGTACACATGGAATAAAATGAGGAGTACAATACATGTTAGACAATAGGCATATCAATATAGCATATAAGAAACATGAACATAAAGGCATGATAAAGCATGATAATCATAACATGGAAATGTGGCAATAACACTTATCATGGAATTAGCATGAGCTAAGGCTCATTGCACATGGATCATGAGTAAACCCTCATTGCACATGAAGCATGAGTAAACCCTCGTTTCACTTGATTTAGCATGATTCAACACTCATTGCACATGACATATCATGATACTATACTTTACCCAATGCATTGGAGCGCTATAAGGGCACACCCTTCTTAAACATTTCATTTCATGCATAAGTGTGCCACATGGATCATAAAACATGGATTCATAAAACATAATCATTTATTCCACGATAAAGTAATGTGGAATTCATAAATGAAACTTTGTAATCAATAAGTAAATGTGCATAAAGTTGGATACCCTTGATGGAGAAATGGGCATGGTATCCACTATACAATGGCATTGGCTTAGAAAATCGGTGCGATTTCGGCAGCATAACGGCGTGACATAAGAATTCATAAAAATGGTTTATGAGAGAGAAAGGGGTTCATCATCATATTTACATGTAATGGAAAGTAAGGAGGTCATATAGATACATGTCCCAACAATTGTAATGGAATTTAGATTCAGGATACAAAAGTATTGCTTGAATGTAAAATAGGAGAGAGAAGTTCCTTTCGGAATTTTGGCATAGTAACAGGTGTACATGGGAGGCATTTAATGAGAGAGAAAGGGGTCTCCCATCATTCAAACAATAAGAGGGAAGTATGGGGGAGGTTTGAAACCATACCCCAACATTCATAATTGAAATTAAAAGGGTAATACAACTTAAAGAAAATTGAAAAAAATGAGAAAGGAAGAAAAACCCTTACTTAGAAGTGTGCTTCCAAAGGCTAGAGAGAGGCTTGTGAGAGGCTTCTTGGGGGATTGGGGCACCTTGGGAGGATTATATAGAGAGTAGGGCAGAGGTTGGACGAACTCCAAAGGATTTGAGTGAGGAGGAAGTGGGAGCTTGGGTGGGTTTATATAGGAAAGGTGAGGGAATTCTTTATTATTTAGGTTTGGGACCCCTTATATTAAATTAATCCAAACCACAAACCATCCCATGGTTTTTTCCCATGGTTTTTGAAAAAGGGAAGAAGAAAACAATATTTTATAAGTCCAAATTCCGAACTTCTTAAAATATTAGGGTTGCTTATGTGGAGGTGAGTCACACTCCCATGGAAATTAATTTAAAAAGGCAAGGTGTTGAATAAGTCTTGAGGTGTCCATTAATGATTTGAAAAGTAAGTTAAACAAACCCAAAATCACATTATTTTAATGTTAAAACATATATTGGCCGAACATAAAGATTATAATATTTTATGACATCACTATTGGGTCATTATGATGTCATAAAACACATTATATATTTAAACGGTATTTAATTTTTACTCAAAAATTTGACTGTCTCAGAAAATTATGAAAAATTAACCATTGGATAATTTCAACGTCCTGATTCCAAAAATAACATTTATTTTATCTAAATAATTTTCTGAATATGTAAATTTTCACTTTTAAAATAAAAACCGACATTTATTGAAAATTCACAGGTTCGGACAGAAATGACTTTCAAACCTTAATAAAAATTATAATTGCATTCATAAAATTATAAGATCATTTATATTTAATAAAAATTAATTTAATAATAATAATAATATTTTGTTAAAATATTATTTAATTCAAAAAAATTTTAATTGAATAAAATATAATTCTTTGTTAAATAATAACTAAAAACACTATTTGTACTTTAAAAACTATTTACAATGTAACAAAAATGACTATAAATTATATTCATTATTATATACAAAAAAATAATGTACATGAACATAGTACTACTTATTTGTTACATAACCCCTTAAAACGGCTGCATAAGACCTAAGGGTAAGTTGTGCGATGGTGATAGACTCTTGGGGTGGCTCGGATAGCATCGCTCAACTGGTAATTTCAATCAACATCCACTTTTCCAGTAGACGGTCACGTTCGAGCTTGACAAGGTGAAGCTCAGCTTGGGATTGGTCAAGGGAGAAGCCCAAAGACACCACCTCTTTTTTGAGCTCCAACAAATGTGCTGCGTACGGAGCAATTCTACTGGACGAGGCCATCGCTTCTTTTGTCTAAGTAAAAATTGGATGTGTTAAAGCCCTATATTTATACTAATCATGTGATCACTGTTCAACGACTATATTAGCAACGGTCAAAATTCTTAACATAAAACCAAAGAAGTTTACATTTTATATAAACATAAAGAGACATTTAATTAGATCAATAGGGATTTCCATTAATGAAACTTTGGTTCGTTACAATATTCCCCCTTAAGAAATTTTGCCCTAGAAATTTTTCCTTTTCCCACACTAAAACAGATGTGGGTAACTCAGCTTCATCTTCTCCTCTGATTCCAATGTCGTTTCTTCAAACTTGTGGTTTCTCTACAACACCTTGAAGAGGGGCATTGTCTTATTTCCTAGAACTTTTTCTCTACAATCTAAGATCTTCAATGTTTTCTCCTCATAAGAAAGATCATCTTCCAATTGTACCACCTCATAAGAGAGTACATGTGAAGGGTCTGGTATGTACTTCCTTAAGAGGGATACATGAAAGACATCATGTACTTTGGACATAGTAGGTGGAAGTACTAGTCGATAGGCCACAGCCCCGACACAATCAAGAATCTCAAAGGGGCCGATGTACCTTGGACTTAACTTCCCTTTCTTTCCAAACCTCATGAAATTATTCCACGGAGATATGCGGAGAAAAACCATGTCTCTGACTTTAAACTCAAGGTCTCATCGATGATTATCTACATAACTCTTCTGTCAACTCTGGGCTGCCTTGATATGCTGCTGAATGGTTTTCACCTTCTCCACCATTTCTTCGACCATTTCTAGTCCAAGCAGCTTACGTTCACCGACCTCATCCCAACATGCCGGTATTCTGCACCTTTTCCCATACAGGGCTTCATATGGTGCCATTTGGATGCTCGAGTGGAAACTATTGTTATAAGAGAACTCAACCAGAGGAAGATGTTGATCCCAACCTCCTTTAAAGTCCATTGAAAATGCTCTCAACATGTCCTCAAGTGTTTGTATAGTCTACTTAGATTGGCCATCAGTTTGAGGATGATAGGCCGTACTAAAGTTCAGTTCAGTATTCAGAGCATGTTGAAGACTCTTCCAAAACTTAGAGGTGAATCTTGGATCTCGGTCATACATAATAGATAGTGGTACTCCATGCAACCTTACCACTTTCCTGATATATATATATGTGCCAGTTGATCCAATGAGAAATCCTCCCGAATAGAAATGAAGTGTGCAGTCTTTGTAAGACGGTCCACAATAACCCAGATTGCATTGTTGCCTTTGGATGTCCTTGGAAGTCCATTGACAAAGTCCATGGTTATGTTCTCCCATTTCCATTCTCGTATAGGCAATGGTTGCATCATACCCTTATACTTCTGCCTCTCTGCCTTCACTTGCTGACACACCAGGCACTTTGATGTATATTTAGTGATATCCTTCTTCATATTATCCCACCAAAAGTTTTCTCGGAGATCTCGATACATCATTGTGCTCCCTGGGTGAATAGAGAAATTTGAACTATGTGCATCATCCAAAAGTTCCTTCTTCAGCTCCAGACTTGATGGAACACATAGTCTTTTCCCAAAACACACAATTCCTTCTTCATTAACATTAAACTCTGAGGATTTCCCTTTTTTTATAGCTTCCACTTTTTCCTGAATTCCCACATCATCCTTTTGAGAATCCTTTAACCTTTCTAAAAGAGATGGTTGAGCAATAATTTGTGAAAGGATTTATGATGTTCCCTTCTTTATGATTACCACGTCCATCTTTATCAAGTCTAAGAAGATTGGATCCTTCTCAATTCTCATCATTGATAGAATTTCTGGGTCCTTTCTACTTAGGGCATCTGTCACCTTGTTCGCTTTCCCAGGGTGGTAATGTATTGAACAGTCATAATCCTTGATGAGCTCTATACATCTTCTCTGGCGCATATTAAGCTCTTTATGTGTGAATATATATTTAAGACTCTTGTGGTCAGTATATATCTCACATTTCTCTTCATAGAGATAATGCCGCCAGATTTTCAAGGCAAAGATCACAGCCGCCAACTCCAGATCATGCATTGGATAGTTTCGCTCATGGATTTTCAACTGCCTTGAGGCATAGGATATCACTTTATCATTCTGCATCAGCACACATCCTAATCCCTTCTTCGAAGCATCACTGAATACCACAAAAATTTCCCCACTTGTGGGTAAAGTGAGCACGGGCGCAGTGATAAGCCTCCTTTTCAACTCCTTGAAGCATTCTTCGCATTCATCACTCCAAGAAAACTTTACTCCATTCCAATTTATCTTGGTAAGAGGGTTGTACAATCGTGATAAATTTCTCACAAATCGTGGATAATATCCAGCTAGCCCCAAGAAGCTACGGATATCCGTTACCAATGTCGGCCTCATCCATCCCTCAATTGCATCTGTTTTGGAGGGGTCCACAGATATCCAATTGCTTGTGATGATATGGCCCAAGAATGAGACCTCTTTCAACCAGAACTCACACTTGTTGTACTTTTCATAGAGCTTATCCTTGCGAAAAGTCTCTAGTAAAGTTTTTAAATGCTCCTCATGATCCTCCTTTGTTTTGGAGTATATTATAATATCATCTATAAAGACTATCACAAATTTGTCAAGGTAATCTCTAAAGACTCTATTCATCAATTCCATGAATATTGCTGGAGCATTGGTGAGTCCGAAAGGCATTACTATGAATTCATAGTGCCCGTACCTTGTACGAAAAGTAGTCTTGGGGACATCTTCCTTCTTCACCCTTACTTGATAATATCCCGAACGAAAATCCACCTTGGAGAAGTATTGTTCTCCACACAGCTGATCAAACAAGTCATCGATTATTGGGAGAGGATACTTGTTCTTTATCGTGATTTTGTTAAGTTCACAATAATCGATGCAAAGCCGCATTGACCCATCCTTCTTCTTGACGAAGAGGACTGGTGCACCCCATGGTGAAGCACTTGGGCATATAAACCCTTTATCCAGATTATCCTGTAGTTATTTCTTCATCTATTCAAGCTCTACAATATCCATTCTATATGGAGTCTTGGATATTGGTAGCGCCCCAGGTATAAGTTCAATTGAGAACTCAACATCTCTTCTTGGAGGAAGACCAGGCAGTTGCTCGGGAAACACTTCAGTGAATTCCCTAACAATATGAATTTCTTCAAGGATAGTTTCTTCCTTGGACTCAATCATCTAAGCTAGATATGCGTGCTCATAAGGCAGTAATATCCATGCTTGAGATGATGGAGCTAAAGCAGATTTATCTTCCTCCTGACACTTGTAAATAATCGGGGGTCTATTCTCCATATGGAGTGTGATTTCCCTCTCCCGACAATTTATGTTGGCTCTATATAAGGAAAGTCAATCCATGCCAAGAATTGCATCAAATTCCACCAGAGGGATTATGATGAGGTTCGCCGGGAAATTCAATACACAGATTATAACAGGGGAGGACTTATATTCATGGGATTCAATTATTGCCTCATTTTCCATACACACCGACATCTTTACTTCCATGATTTGTGGTGGTGTTGGGATTTTTCTACTAAACTTTCGAGATATAAAAGAATGCGTAGAACCTGAATCAAAAAGTACGTTCGCTATTCTTGAATGAATAACTAGCGTACCTGTCACCACTTCATTGTTGGGGTTCACTTTGGTATAAGTGATGGAAAATTCTCTTCCTTGCTATCTTGGAGGTTGTTGGTTGCCTCCGATAACCCTTAGATTAGGGCACTGATTTGCAAAATGACCTGGTTCTTTGCATTTGTAGCATTGAACAGTGCATTAAGGTTCGAACGGGGCGTTCCTCTCCTCTGTCGCAGCCGCGGGTCCTTTTTGCCGACAGTTAACAGTTAGGTGCCCTTCTCTTCCACACATGAAGCATTTTCTCGTCCCCTTAAGGCAATTTCCAGGGTGCTTCTTTCCGAACTTTTGGCAAGTGGGGTGCTGGATCTTCTTAGCACCGTTGGATTTATCCATCGGACCACCAGCATTGAAGTCCACCTTACGCTTCTTGTCCCCATGATACCCCTGTGATTCCCAAATCTCCATTTCGACCTTGAGGGCACATCGAACAATTTCCTCATAGCTGTCGAAGTCACGGATCGCTAATGCTTTCCGCAAGCTAGGCTTCATCCCACCAAAGAAGCGGTCGACCTTGCATTCAGGGGTAACGACAAAGCCGGAAGTGTATCGTGCAAGCATTGTGATGTTTGCCTTGTATGCTCTAAATGATTCTTCATCTTTTTTCTTGAGGTAAAGGAAGTCCCTTTCCATCTTAAGCCAAAGGGTGCGTGGAAAATATTTATCAAAAAACATCTTCCGGAAATCCTTCCATTCCAACGCCTCGATCTCCTCCTCAGGATTCGTATTTTTTATCAACGTCCACCATTGATCAGCTTCACCCTTCATACGATAAGCCTCCAGGAGAACCTTCACTTGTACATAACATTGGAGGATGGAGAATATCTTTTCAATGGATTTGATCCATTGTTCAGTGATCGTGGGATTGGATGATCCACTAAAATTAGGAGGCCTTTGTCTCATGAAGCTCTCGATAGTGACTTGTTCTTTCTTAGGGGGGGTTTAACGTTCCTCTTGACCCGCGTTTCTATTCAAAACTTGAGTTAGCTGAGAGAGAAGTGTGACAAAGTTCGCGATTCCCGCTCCCATTGGATTGGGCATCTCATTAGTATAGTCATCACACTGATCTTCACAACGGTTGTTAGCCCGAGTCCTCCTATTACCAGCCATTGGCTGGAATAAAAGGAAAGTTAGGGATAACACATAAAGGGTAATCCAAAGACAAAATTTGCTGACTTATAAATAAAATTTCATTCCTTAACTCATGAGTCTATAGGCTTCAATCTTGGATTTTCATGATCTACTTTCTAACAAATATTCTTAGGGGATTTTTTTTCCCTTAATAAGGGTTCATACTAAGATTTTGAATTTATCAAAACAAATCCCCTGGGAGTGTCGTAACCAAGAGTGCAGTAAGGCCCGTTGTTGTGCATCAGTTCCCGTTCGAGTCTAGCTCAAAGTGGTGTTTTCGGGTTATAACCCTATGATACATCTGTGCCAGAGTCGCCTTTACCTGCTCGTATCCAGACAGGGATTTATTTGCTTGATAACCCACTTACTCAATACTCACCAAAACTTAGGGAAGTTTTTATTGTACTTAGTCTTGTATCTAAGGATTTACTAGGGTTTCCTAATCCCAAAAATAACTAAACCTATCCTCTGATACCAACTATGACAACCCTGCTTTTATTACAAACTTACACATGATTTATTACATTAAAATTCACTTGATAAAACAAAGAAGATCGAGTGGTTTAGTGTCTTTGGGGCTTAGTATCATTACATAAAAACATAAAACATTATATACAACATATTTATTGAAAACTTCCTTTACATGACCACTACATTCCTTCGCACTTAGCATTGCATGGGATAACCTTAGGACATGCATAAGAAAAGGGTGAGCTATAAAGCCCAGTAAGGGAGTGCACAAGGAATAACATGAGGATTACAATACATGTTAGACAATAGGCATATCAATAGAGAATATAAGAAATATGAACATAAAGGCATGAAAAATCATGATAATCATAACATGGAAATTTGGAAATAACACTTATCATGGAATTAGCATGAGCCAAGGCTCATTGCACATGGAGCATGAGTAAACCCTCATTGCACATGAAGCACGAGTAAACACTCTTTTCACTTGAATTAGCATGAGTCAACACTCATTTCACATGACGTATCATGATACTATACTTTACCCAATGCATTGGAGTGCTATAAGGGCACACCCTTCTTAAACATTTCATTTCATGCATAAGTGTGCCACATGGATCATAAAACATGGATTCATAAAACATAATAATTTATTAAATGATAAAGTAATGTGTAATTCATACATGAAACTTTGTAATAAATAAGTAAAGTTTTATAAATTTGGATACCCTTGATGGAGAAATGGGCATGGTATCCACTACACAATGGCATTGGCTTAGAAAATCGGTGCGATTTTGGCAGCGTAACGGCGTGACATAAAAATTCATAAAAAAGGTTGATGAGAGAGAAAGGGGTTCCTCATCATATTTAAATGTAATGGACAGTAATGAGGTCATATAGATACATGTACCAACAATTGTAATGTAATTTAGATTCATGATACAAAAGTATTGCTTGAATGTAAAATAGGAGAGAGGAGTTCCTTTCGGAATTTCGGCATAGTAACGGGTGTACATGGGAGGCATTTAATGAGAGAGAAATGGGTATACCATCATTCAAACAATAATAGGGCAGTATGGGGGAGGTTCGAAACCATACCCCAACATTCATAATTGAAATTAAAAGCATAATACAGCTTAAATAAAATTGACAAAAATGAGAAAGGAAGAAAAACCCTTACTTGGAAGTGTGCTTCCAAAGGCTAGAGAGAGGCTTGTGAGAGGCTTCTTGGGGGTTTGGAGCACCTTGGGAGGATTATATAGAGAGTAGGCCAGAGTTTGGACGAACTACAAAGGCTTTGAGTGAGGAGGAAGTGGGGGCTTGGGTGGGTTTATATAGGAAAGGTGAGGGAATTCTTTATTATTTAGGTTTGGGACCCCTTATATTAAATTTATCCAAACCACAAACCATCCCATGGTTTTTTCCCATGGTTTTTGACAATGGGAAGAATAAAAAAATATTTTATAAGGCCAAATTCCTAACTTCTTAAAATATTAGGGTTTCTTATGTGGAGGTGAGTCACACTCCCATGGAAATTAATTTAAAAAGGCAAGGTGTTGAATAAGTCTTGAGGGGTCCATTAATGATTTGAAAAGTAAGTTAAACAAACCCAAAATCACATTATTTTAATGTTAAAACATATATTGGCCGAACATAAATATTATAGTATTTTATTACATCGCTATTGGGTCATTATGATGTCATAAAACACATTATATATTTAAACGGTATTTAATTTTTACTCAAAAATTTGACTGTCTCAGAAAATTATGAAAAATTCACCGTTGGATAATTTCGACGTCCTGATTCCAAAAATAAAATTTATTTTATCTAAATAATTTTCTAAATATGTAAATTTTCACTTTTAAAATAAAAACCGACATTTATTGAAAATTCACAAGTTCGGACAGAAATGGCTTTCAAACCTTAATAAAAATTATAATTGCATTTATAAAATTATAAGATCATTTATATTTAATAAAAATTAATTTAATAATAATAATAATATTTTATTAAAATATTATTTAATTCAAAAATTCCTTAATTTAATAAAATATAATTCTTAGTTAAATAATAACTAAAAACAATATTTGTACTTTAAAAACTATTTACAATGTATCAAAAATGACTAGAAATTATATTCATTATTATATACAAAAAATAATAATGTACATGAACATAGTACTACTTATTTTTTACATAACCCCTTAAAACAGCTTCATAAGACCTAAGGGTAAGGTGTGCGATGGTGACAGACTCTTGGGGTGGCTCGGATAGCATCGCTCGAGTGGTAATTTCAATAAACTTCCACTGTTCCAGTAGACGGTCACGTTCGAGCTTGACAAGGTGAATATCGACTTGGGTTTGGTCAAGGGAGAAGCCCAAATATGCCACCTCTTTTCCGAGCTCCGACAAATGGGCTTCATACAGAGCAATTATACTGGACGAGGCCATCGCTTCTTTTGTCTAAGTAAAAATTGGATGTGTTAAAGCCCTATATTTATACTAATCATGTGATCACTGTTCAATGGCTATATTAGTAACGGTCAAAATTATTTACATAAAACCAAAGAAGTTGAAATTTTATATAAACATAAAGAGACATTTAATTAGATCAAGATGGATTTCCATTAATGAAACTTTGGGTCGTTACAATATTCCCCCCTTAATAAATTTCTCCCTCGAAATTTTTCCTTTTCCCACACTAAAACAGATGTGGGTAACTCAGCTTCATCTTCTCTTCTGATTCCCATTTCACTTCTTCAAACTTGTGGTTTCTCCACAACACCTTGACGAGGGGCATTGTCTTATTTCGGAGAACTTTTTCTCTATGATCTAAGATCTTCACTGGTTGATCCTTATAAAAAAAGATCGTCTTCTAATTGTACCACATCAGAAGAGAGTACATGTGAAGGGTCTAGTATGTACTTAAGAGGGATACATGAAAGTCATCATGTACTTTGGCTATAGTAGGTGGAAGTGTTAGTCGATAGGCCACAGCCCCGACACGATCAAGAATCTTGAAGGGGCCGATGTACCTTGGACTTAACTTCCCTTTCTTTCCAAACCTCATGACCTTCTTCCACAGAGATATGCATAGAAAGATCATGTCTCTGAATTTAAACTCAAGGTCTCGTCGATGATTATCTGCATAACTCTTCTGTCGACTCTGGGCTGCCTTGATATGATACTGAATGGTTTTCACCTTATCCACCATTTCTTCAACCATTTCTGGTCCAAGCATCTTATGTTCACCGACCTCATCCCAAGATGTCGGTGTTCTTCACCTTTTCCCATACAGGGATTCATATGGTGCCATTTGGATGCTCAATTGGAAACTATTGTTATAAGAGAACTCAACCAGAGGAATATGTTGATCCCATCCTCCTTTAAAGTCCATTGAGAATGCTCTCAACATGTCCTCAAGTGTTTGGATAGTCCGCTTGGATTGGCCATCAGTTTGAGGATGATAGGCCGTACTAAAGTTCAGTTCAGTATTCATAGCATGTTAAAGACTCTTCCAAAACTTATAGGTGAATCTTGGATCTCTGTCAGACACAATAGATAGTAGTACTCCATGAAATCTTAACACTTCCCTGATATATATCTGTGCTAGTTGATCCAATGAAAAATCCTCCTGAATAGCAATGAAGTGTGCAGTCTTTGTAAGACGATCCACAATAACCCAGATTGCATTGTTGCCTTTGGATGTCCTTGGATGTCCGTTGAGAAAGTCCATGGTGATGTTCTCCCATTTCCATTCTGGTATGGGCAATGGTTGCATCATCCCCTTAGACTTCTGCCTCTCTACCTTCACTTGCTGATACACCAGGCACTTTGATGTATATTTAGCGATCTCCTTCTTCATATTATCCCACCAAAAGTTTTCTCAGAGATCTCGATACATCTTTGTGCTCCCTGGGTGAATAGAGAAATTTGAACTATGTGCATCATCCAAAAGTTCCTTCTTCAGCTCCAGACTTTATGGAACACATAGTCTTTTCCCAAACCGCAAAATTCCTTCTTCATTAACATTAAACTCTAAGGATTTCCCTTTTTTGATAGCTTCCACTTTTTCCTGAATTCCCACATCATCCTTTTGATCATCCTTTAACCTTTCCAAAAGAGATGGTTGAGCAATCATTTGTGAAAGGATTGATGATGTTTCCTTCTTTATGATTCCCACGTCCATCTTCATCAAGTCTAAGAAGATTGGATCCTTCTCAATTCTCATCATTGATAGAATTGCTGGGTCCTTTCTACTTTGGGCATCTGCCACCTTGTTGGCTTTCCCAGGGTGGTAATGTATTGAACAGTCATAATCCTTGATGACCTCTATCCATCTTCTCTGGCGCATATTAATCTCTTTCTATGTGAATATATATTTAAGACTCTTGTGGTCAGTATATATCTCACATTTCTCTCCATAGAGATAATGCCGCCAGATTTTCAAGGCAAAGATCACAGCCGCCAACTCCAGATCATGCGTTGGATAGTTTCGCTCATGGATTTTCAACTTCCTTGAGGCATAGGATATCACTTTATCATTCTGCATCAGCACATATCCTAAGCCCTTCTTCAAAGCATCACTGAATACCACAAACAGTTCCCCACTTGTGGGTAAAGTGAGCACGGGCACAGTGATAAGCCTCCTTTTCAACTCCTTGAAGCATTCTTCGCATTCATCACTCCAAGAAAACTTTACTCCCTTCCGAGTTATCTTTGTAAGAGGGTTGGACAATCGTGAGAAATTTATCATAAATCGTCGATAATATCCAACTAGCCCCAAGAAGCTACGGATATCCGTTACCGATGCTGGCCTCAGCCATCCCTCAATTGAATCTATTTTGGAGGGGTCTATAGATATCCCATTTCTTGTGATGATATGGCCCAAGAATGAGACCTCCTTAAACCAAAACTCACACTTGTTGTACTTTGCATAGAGCTTCTCCTTGCGCAAAGTCTCTAGTACAGTTTTTAAATGCTCCTCATGATCCTCCTTGGTTTTGGAGTATATTAGAATATCATCTATAAAGACTACCACAAATTTGTCAAGGTAATCTCTAGGGACTCTATTCATCAATTCCATGAATATTGCAGGAGCATTGGTGAGTCCGAAAGGCATTACTATGAATTCATAGTTCTCATACCTTGTACGAAAAGCAGTCTTGGGGACATCTTCCTTCTTCACCCTTACTTGATAATATCCCGACCGCAAATCCACTATGGAGAAGTATTGTGCTCCATGAAGCTGATCAAACAAGTCATAGATTATTGGGAGAGGATACTTGTTCTTTATCGTGATTTTGTTAAGTTCACGATAATCGATGCAAAGCCGCATTGACCAATCCTTCTTCTTGACGAAGAGGACTGGTGCACCCCATGGTGAAGCACTTGGGTGTATAAACCCTTTATCCAGATTCTCCTGTAGTTGTTTCTTCAGCTCTTCAAGCTCTAAAAAAGCCATTCTATATGGAGTCTTGGATATTGGTAGTGCCCCAGGTATAAGTTCAATTGAGAACTCAACATCTCTTCTTGGAGGAAGACCAGACAGTTCCTCAGGAAACACTTTAGCGAATTCCCTCACAATAGGCATTTCTTCAAGGATAGTTTCTTCCTTGGACTCAATCATCTGAGCCAGGTATGCATGCTTATAAGGCAGTAATATCCATGCTTGAGATGATGGAGCTAAAGTAGATTCATCTTCCTCCTGACACTTGTAAAGAATCGGGGGTCGATTCTCCATATGGAGTGCAATTTCCCTCTCCCAAAAATTTATGTTGGCTCTATATAAGGAAAGTCAATCCATGCCAAGAATTGCATCAAATTCCACCAAAGGGAGTATGAAGATGTTTTCCAGAAAATTCAATCCACATATTATAAAAGGGGAGGACTTATATTCATGGTATGCAATGATTGCCCCATTTTCTGTACTCACCACATCTTTACTTCCATGATTTGTGGTGGTGCTGGGATTGTTCTACTAAACTTTCGAGATATAAAAAATGCGTAGAACCTGAATCAAAAAGTATGTTCGCTATTCTTGAATGAATAACTAGCATACCTGTCACCACTTCATTGTCGGGGTTCACTTCGGCAGAAGTGATGGAAAAAGCTCTTCCTTGTTGTCTTGGAGGTTGTTGGTTCCCTCCGATAACCCTTGGATTAGGGAACTGATTTGAAAAATGACCCGGTTATTTGCATTTGTAGCATTGAACAATGCGTTGAGGTTTGAATGGAGCGTTTCTATCCTTTGTCGCAGTCGCGGGTCCTTCTTGCTAACAGTTAACAGCAAGGTGCCCTTCTCTTCCACACCTGAAGCATTTTCTCGTCCCCTTAAGGCAATTTCCAGGGTTCTTATTTCCACACTTTTGGCAAGTGGGGTGCTGGATCTTCTTAGCACCGTTGGATTTATCCATCAGACCACTAGTATTGAAATCCACCTTATGCTTCTTTTCCCCATGATACCCCTGTGATTCACTGATCTCCATTTCGACCTTGAAGGCACATCGGACAATTTCCTCATAGCTGTCGAAGTCACGGATCGCTAATGCTTTCCATAAGCTAGGCTTCAGTCCACCAAAGAAGCGGTGGACCTTGCATTCAGGGGTAATGACAAAGCCGGAAGCGTATCGTGAAATCCTTGTGAAGTTTTCCTCGTACGCTCCAATAGATTCTTCATATTTTTTCTTGAGGTAAAGGAATTCCCTTTCCATCTTAAGCTGGAGGGTGCATGGAAAATATTTATCAAAAAACATCTTCCAGAAATCCTTCCATTCCAACACCTCGATCTCCTCCTCAGGCTTTGTATTTTTGATCAACGTCCACCATTGATCAGCTTCACCCTCCATACAATATGTTTCCAGGAGAACCTTCTCTTTTTCAGAACATTGGAGGATAGAGAATATCTTTTCAATGGAGTTGATCCATTGTTCAGTGATCGTGGGATCGGATGATCCACTAAAAGTAGGAGGCCTTTGTCTCATGAAGCTCTCGATAGTGACTTGTTCTTTCTTAGGGTGGGTTGAACGTTCCTCTTGACCCGTTTTTCTATTCAAATCTTGAGTTAGCTGAGAGAGAAGCGTGACAAAGTTCACGATTCCTGCTCCCATTGGATTGGGCATCTCATTAGTACAGTCATCACACAGATCTTCACAACGGTTGTTAGCCTGAGTCCTCCTATTACCGTCCATTGGCTGGAATAAAAGGAAAGTTAGGGGTAACACATAAAGGGTAATCCAAAGACAAAAGTTGATGACTTATAAATAAACTTTCATTCCTTAACCCATGAGTCTATAGGCTTTAATCTTGGATTTTCATGATCTACTTTCTAACAAATATTCTTTGGGGCATTTTTTTCCCCTTAATAAGGGTTCATACTAAGATTGTGAATTTATCAAAACATATCCCCTGGGAGTGTCATAACCAAGAGTGCAACAAGGCCCATTGTCATGCACCAGTTCCCGTTCGAGTCTATCTCAAAGCGGTGTTTTTGAGTTTTACCCCTAGGATACATCTGTGCCAGAGCCGCCTCTACCTGCTCATATCCAGACAGGGATGTATTTGCTTGATAACCCACTTACTAAATACTCACCAAAACTTAGGGACGTTTTTATTGTACTTATTCTTATATCTAAGGCTTTACTAGGGTTTCCTAATCCCAAAAATAACTAAACATATCCTCTGATACCAACTATGACAACCCTGCTTTTATTACAAACTTACACATGATTTAATACATTAAACTTCACTTGATACAACAAAGAAGATCGAGAGGTTTAGTGTATTTGGGGCTTAGGATATTTACATAAAAACATAAAACATGAAATACAACATCTTTATTGAAAAATTCCTTTACATGACCACTACATTCCTTCGCACTTAGCATTGCATGGGATAACCTGAGGACATGCATAAGAAAAGGGTGAGCTATAAAGCCCAGTAAGGGAGTACACATGGAATAACATGAGGAGTACAATACATGTTAGACAATAGGCATATCAATAGAGCATATAAGAAACATGAACATAAAGGCATGATAAAGCATGATAATCATAACATGGAAATGTGGCAATAACACTTATCATGGAATTAGCATGAGCCAAGTCTCATTGCACGTGGAGCATGAGTAAACCCTCATTGCACATGAAGCACGAGTAAACCCTCATTGCACTTGAATTAGAATGAGTCAAGACTCATTTCACATGATGTATCATGATACTATACTTTACCCAATGCATTGGAGTGCTATAAGGGCGCACCCTTCTTAAACAGTTCATTTCATGCATAAGTGTGCCACATGGATCATAAAACATGGATTCATAAAACATAATCATTTATTCCACGATAAAGGAATGTGGAATTCATACATGAAAATTTTTAATCAATAAGTAAAGGTTCATAAAGTTGGATACCCATTGATGGAGAAATGGGCATGGTATCCACTACACAATGGCATTGGCTTAGAAAATCAGTGCGATTTCGGCAGCGTAACGGCGTGACATAAGAATTCATAAAAAAGGTTGATGAGAGAGAAAGGGGTTCCTCATCATATTTACATTTAATGGACAGTAAGGAGGTCATATAGATACATGTCCCAACAATTGTAATGGAATTTAGATTCATGATACAAAATTATTGCTTGAATGTAAAATAGGAGAGAGAAGTTCCTTTCGGAATTTCGGCATAGTAACGGGTGTACATGGGAGACATTTAATGAGAGAGAAAGGGGTCTACCATCATTCAAACAATAATAGGGAAGTATGGGGGAGGTGCAAATCCATACCCCAACATTCAAAATTCAAATTAAAAGGGTAATACAACTTAAAGAAAATTGACAAAAATGAGAAAGGAAGAAAAACCCTTACTTGGAAGTGTGCTTCCAAAGGCTAGAGAGAGGCTTGTGAGAGGCTTATTGGGGGCTTGGGGCACCTTGGGAGGATTATAGAGAGAGTAGGGCAGAGTTTGAACGAACTCCAAAGGCTTTGAGTGAGGAGGAAGTGGGAGCTTGGGTGGGTTTATATAGGAAAGGTGAGGGAATTCTTTATTATTTTGGTTTGGGACCCCTTATATTAAATTAATCCAAACCACAAACCATCCCATGGTTTTTGCCCATGGTTTTTGAAAAAGGGGAGAAGAAAACAATATTTTATAAAGCCAAAGTCCGAACTTCTTAAAATATTAGGGTTGCTTATGTGGAGGTGAGTCACACTCCAATGGAAATTAATTTAAAAAGGCAAGGTGTTGAATAAGTCTTGAGGGGTCCATTAATGATTTGAAAAGTAAGTTAAACAAACCCAAAATCACATTATTTTAATTTTAAAACATATATTGGCCGAACATAAAGATTATAGTATTTTATTACATCACTATTGGGTAATTATGATGTCATAAAACACATTATATATTTAAACGGTATTTAATTTTTACTCAAAAATTTGATTGTCTCAGAAAATTATGAAAAATTCACCGTTGGATAATTTCGACGTCTTGATTCCAAAAATAACATTTATTTTATCTAAATAATTTTCTAAATATGTAAATTTTCACTTTTAAAATAAAAAACTGACATTTATTGAAAATTCATAGGTTCGGACAGAAATGGATTTCAAACCTTAATAAAAATTATAATTGCATTCATAAAATTATAAGATCATTTATATTGAAAAAAAATTAATTTAATAATAATAATAATATTTTATTAAAATATTATTTAATTCAAAAAATTCTTAATTTAATAAAATAGAATTCTTAGTTAAATAATAAATAAAAACACTATTTGTACTTTAAAAACTATTTACAATGTATCAAAAATGACTAGAAATTATATTCATTATTATATACAAAAAACAATAATGTACATGAAAATATTACTACTTATTTGTTACATAACCCCTTAAAATAGCTGCATAAGATCTAAGGGTAAGGTGTGCGATGGTGACAGACTCTTGGGGTGGCTCGGATAGCATCGCTCGAGTGGTAATTTCAATCAACTTCCACTTTTCCTGTAGACGGTCACGTTCGAGCTTGACAAGGTGAAGCTCAGCTTGGGCTTGGTCAAGGGCAAATCCCAAAGACGCCACCTCTTTTCTGAGCTCCGACAAATGGTCTTCGTACGGAGCAATTATACTGGACGAGGCCATCGCTTATTTTTTCTAAGTAAAAATTGGATGTGTTAAATCCCTATATTTATACTAATCATGTGATCACTGTTCAATGGATATATTATCAATGGTCAAAATTCTTAACATAAAACCAAAGAAGTTGACATTTTATATAAACATAAAGAGACATTTAATTAGGTCAAGAGGGATTTCCATTAATCAAACTTTGGGTCGTTACAATAAAGGTATATTTTAAATAAAAATTGTAAAAGTATAGAGTCAATATAAATATAATATATATCATATTTATTTATTCCATTCATATATATAATCATGGTTTAATGAAGATCATGTATAATGAATCGCATCGCATCGTGGAGATGGTAGGTTGTACGCACGTACGAGCGACGATATCATTCACTTAACGGTTAAACGATATAAAATTGGATGGTATATTAATTATAAAGAATAATTATAAAGTTATATTAATTATTTACATCCATTATAATCATAATTATACCTATCCAAATTAAGTCTTTTTGAATTATAAATTACACCACGGCGTGGAGACAGTAAGTCGTACGCACGCATGTATGGTGATATTGTTATTCATAAGATAGAAAAAATGAGGTATAAGGTTATACCATAATTATAATAACATATAATCATGTAGAATATATTTATTTATTACTTTATTATAGAAACTTCATAATAAGATGAAGTATAAGAATAAAATAATTTTGAAAGAGGTGATAAAACAAATACCTCTTTTTTGAGTATCTCCTTTTGATTTTCTCAAAAGATCTCCTTAAGATAGATTTCTATCAAAAGTGTGGCCTATAAGAGGAAGTTAGGGATTTGGGGAGTATATTTTAGTATAATTTAAATGATCCAATGGGTTTTATAGGTGTGTGTAAGTGTGTAGAGGTGGTGACCTTTTATAAGAGGGAGGAGGGGCACTTTAGGAAAGTCTTCAAATGTTATTTTATTTTAAATTTATTTTCTAATTATAATAGTTTAAAAGTGATATATTTTGAGGATAAGATGATTATGGGTAAAAATACTCTCAACCAATAGGTTTTAGACATCTTTAGAACACAAAATTAACCTTATCTTTTAGCATTAACCCTTAGTTAAAAGCATTAACTCTTACCGTGTCTTCTTGTATTTTTATAATATATGGTTATTATAGTTACTATAAAATGACACGAGAACCACAAGTGGGTCATTAATGAAATTTTTAACATTATATAAGTCATTTTTCTGAATATTATATTTTTAGTACTATTATATCATTTTATAAAATATTATTCATTTTAAAAATCCATTTATGTCAATTTTGACACTATTTAGAAATTGATTTTTGTTCTCATAACAACTTGATTCCTTCGCACCAAAGGTATTAACTCAAATATAATATTTCTTAATCATACATAAAATTACTATATGGCATAAAAATTTTAAAATTACATTTATTTTAATATCTATAATATTATTTATTTGAATCTTTCATTAATAAGGTAATCCCTACATCATTATTGTGTCATAGATAAATTTATTTATTTAATATCTAAAAATTATAAATAAAATACCATGATGTAGGAAATATTTTTATCTTTATAATTAATATTTATAGTCATATATATCAGTTATATAACCCTATATTAAAATTATTTTAGTAAAACATACATGTTTATGTGATATTTCCCTTTTCTTTAAATTAAATATTATAAAATGTCATTTTCACACCCAAGTGGCTCCCCAATGCCAAAAGTTTATCTTAAGGATGATCATGGTCATAAATATATCATAAAATAGGATTAGGATATGTTTTAGGGTATTTTTATATTATTATAATATTATTGTTTTACCCTTATTTACCTGATTTACCCTTTAACGATGGAAAATAAAAATAATTACTGAAGTTATTATTCATAATGTCCAAAAATAAAAGGTAATTATTTAAAAAAAAATACCTTATGATTCCAAATATGGAGTCCATTTTTTCAAATTAAAAATATATAATTGGAATAAATTAATTTAAAATTAATTTCCCTTTTCGAAACGAGAAATCAGTTTTTTTAAAGTTAAAACATTGCAAAATATTGAAATACTTTTACATCTGAATTAAATATAGAATTAATACCAATGACTTAAATTATAATAAATGATAAAAATATATTCCATTTATAATTTAAACCCATTAAATAATACGATTTGACCATATAAATTATCTCGATGGAAAAAATCTATTTTTAATTAAAATTTAGTGTATTTTTACTATTCATCAAAACATGACAGTTATCAGAAAAAATATCAAAAATTAATCCAAAGTAAATTTTGATGTCATGATTCTAAATAAGAAGTTTATTTTTTCAAATATAACATATAAATATTTCAAAAACTAAATTTAAAAAGGGTTCTCCATTTACAGGCGATAAAACTGCATTTTTGAGAAAAATGCTTCTTTTATCCAAAAATTTGAATTTGTTCTTATATAATTTATAGAAAATATATAAGATGAATTTAAAACATTATATTGAATATATAACATATATTTTTCATTAAATAAAAATCTTTAAAGAGTGATATGATTTTATAAACATAATTATTCTATTTTTAAATAGGTTTTCATAAAAACACATCCTTTATATTCAATTGGTTTTTATTTCCATTTCTAATAAATTTGGTAACCAATGAATCATTATTGAAACATGTTTAAACCATATTTTCATAATTCAGTTGATACTATTCATTCTCATTATTCCAATGGCTAGGTTATAATGGTAACATTTAAATAATAATATTTAGTTGTTCATTTAAGCTTGATGTAGTGTATCATGTATGCTATTGAACATAGGGTTTCTTTCTTAAAACTCAGGATGTTACAAGGACATCCAATGTTCACAAGGATCCTAAAAACTTATACAACTGGAAAAATATTGGGGTATATATGATAATATTTTACTATCCAAACACATATCAAAAAAAATTACTTATTTTTATCAATGTTTATGTAGTGTCCAAAATAGAAAAATGGAAAAGATTGTAGTTATTATATTTTTAAATTAATGAGATATGTCATATTCCATCAACAAACTAGCATACCTAAAGAGTTATTTTAGTAGATAATTTCTATTTTATTTAAAATATTTATTAATCCTTTGTGTATTTATGGTTTTTAAGTATTACTATGACTGTCAAAAAAATATTCATAAGATTACATAGATTTTTTTATAAATTAATGGGCAGCATGCCTGATGGTATAATGTACACAAATAACATAAAGATGATACTTCCATAGAAGTAATGGATTATTTCATATTTATGTTTAATTTATTATTTTTAGTATTACTATCATAAGAATTTTTTTCTTATATAGGTGGATTCCTTTGTTTGAGTTGGGGTGGTTTGTTTGAAGCTGCTAATGCTCATAAGATATTAGACTTCGAGGCTGAAAATAATATTTTGATGTAAAGGTAAAATTGTTTTTTAATATACTATTTTTTCCTCATAATATTATTTATTCTCTACTCATTTAAAATAATCTAAATTAAATTTTTGACTACTCATGTAGATAATGTCTTCTTCACATGATGATGTTACCAATCTCATGAAAGAATGAACTATAATAAAGGAACCCCTTTGGGAAGATGTAAAGGTAATGTTACAATATACTTTATCTATTTTGACAAAAAAATATAAAATGAAATGTTGATTTAATTTTCATTATTTCTTATAGAATTTATTTATTTTAGAATATTTTTTACCATATTTCATGCCTTTCTACACCAAAACATCCACAAAATTCTTCTCCCTCAAAACCTTTTCACCCCTACAGTGTTTTCATTTATCACTTTCCTTCAAGTTCCCTCCACTACCTTTACAGGAAGATCAATGAAGCTACCTCTACTCAATTACAGAGATAATCAAGATGTTTGCACAGTAAAATCATTGTCCATAAAACTAATATATTGTTTCATATTTATATTTAATTTATTTATTTTTATTATTAATCACATAATAATTGTTTTCTTATATAGGTGGATTATTTTGTTCGAGTTGGGTGGTTTTTTCAAAGCTTCTAACGCTCGTTCGAGACTGCAACTGATATAATGACAATAAGAAAATGGTTCAAGAATGTATACAACCAACATGAAAAGGTGAGTTCATATTTTTTATTTAATTAATTTTGTCATAATTTTATCTATTTTTTATAAGTTAATTTCCTTATCATTTTTATCTAATAATTATTTAGTTTTTTTCAAAGATCTTTTGGAAAGTCATATTTTTCTTTTAACTATCTGCAATAATCCACAAAAGATATAACATGTTATTTTTTGTCATTTTTACCATGCTTTCCATTGCTTTTATTTTTCAAACTGCTAACACTATATATTAAGTCGATATTATTAGCTGGAAAAAAAATCTCATTGTTGAAAACTAGAATATTAGAGAAAGGTTTTTTTGGATAAGAGCATCGACTCAATATGTAGTGTTGGCAGTTAGAAAAAAAGTAAATGGAAAGTGTAGTAAAATTGGCAGTTCAGATTGTTTTTATACTTGAAGGCAATGATCTAGAAGTAATTTGTGATGTGTAGAAATCATTCGTACCTTAATCCGACACATGGTGTGACCGGTATGACTCCAAGTGCGTCTTTTTATTTAAAATTGGAATTAATTTTAGTAAAAAAGACAACTTATATACTCAAAAATAAACAAACACATTCAGATATTTTTGATACTTTCGTAAAATGATCCATAAGTCACTTAGGACATGTATTAATTAACCACACCTCGATATGATGCATGGTGTGACCTGTATGACTCAAAGTGCATATTTTTATTTAAAATTAACATTAATTTTAGCATAAAAGGAAATTGACACACTCAAAACTGAGAAAACACATTTGTATTGTTTTTATAATTTAATATAATGATCCATAATTCATTTTTGACATGTAGGAATCAACCAGACATCAATATGATGCATGATGTGACTAGTATGACTTGTAGTGTTCGTTATCTGCTAAAATTTTCATTTTAGTTCAAAAAGTGTCACTGAAAACTGAGAAAATGATATTAGATTTTCTTGATAATTTAGTGAAAATATTCATAAGTCGTTTTTTGATATGTAGGAATCATTCTCAAATAAAACCAACACATGTTGTGATCGATATGAGTAAAAGTGTGTTTTTCCAATTTAAAATGACATTTTGCTTAAAAAGAAAATTGATCTACTCAAAACTGATCAAACACATTTGAATTATTTTTATACTTTGGTAAAATGATCCATAAGTCATTTGAGATGTGTAGGAATCAGTCACAACTTAATTGAACACACAATGTGACTAGTATGACTCAAAGCGTATCTTTTTATATAAATTAACATAAATTTTAGTAAAAAAGACAACTGATGTACTCAAAATCAAGAAAACACATTCTGATTGTTTTGATACTTTATTAAAATGATCTATAATTCATTTTTTATGTGTGGGAATGTAACAACCCAAACATTCATTAATGAAAATTTCTCTTGATCTGATTAAATGTATTATTATGTAAAATGGTTATATAAAATATGCACTTCTTTGGTTTCATGTTCTTGGATTTTAAAATACCATTAAGAATTGTGACCATTTCTAATATAGCTGTTGAACAGTGATCACATGATAAGTATAAATATAAGGCTTTAACAAATCCAGTTTACTCAGACAAAGGAAGTGATGGCCTCATCCAGTAGACTTTCCTCGTACGAAGCCCATTTTTCGGAGCTCATAAAGGAGGTAGTGTCATTGGGCTTCGCTCTTGAACAATCCCAAGCCGAGCTTCGACATGTTAAGCTCTAACGGAACCACCTACAAGAGAAGTGGAAGTTGATAGAGATTACCACCTGAGAGATGTAATAAGAACCACCCCAAGAGTCTATCACCATCGTACACCTTACCCTTCGATTTTGTGTGGGTGTTATAAGGGGTTATGTAACAAGACCTTAGCACTATGATTATGTGCATTATTTTTTTATATAATAAATAATATACTTTCATTTTATTATTGTTACTTTGTAAATAGTTTTTAAAGCACAAATAGTATTTTTTTAGTTAATGTTCAACTAAAGAATCTATTTTGATAAATTAATGGATTTTTTAATTAAATAATATTTTAATAAAATATTGATATTAGTAAATTATTTTTTATTAAGTATAAATGATCGTATGATTTTTATAAATACAATTTTAATTTTTATTAAGGTTTGAAAGCTATTTTTGTCAAAACCCATGAATTTTCGATAAATGTCGGTTTTTATTTTAAAATTGAAAATTAAAATATTTAGAAAATTATTTGGATAAATGAATATTATTTTTGGAATTATGATGTCAAAATTATCCAATGGTGAATTTTTCATAATTTTCTGAGACAGTCGAATTTTTGGGTAAAAATTAAATACCATTTAAATATATAATGTGTTTTATGACATCATAATTACCCAATAGTATTTTAATAAAATACTATAAATATTATTTTCGTCTAATATATGTTTTACCATTAAAATAATGTGATTTTACATTTGTTTTATTTATTTTACAAAACTTTAGTGGACCCTTCAAGACTTAAAAAACATTTTAGTTTTTTAAATTGATTTCCTTGAGAGTGTGACTCACCTCCACATAAGAAACCCAATTATTTTAAGAGATTATTCCATTGGAATTAAAAAATATTGTTTTCCACTCCCCTTGAAAAAAACCATGGGAAAAACCATGGTCTGGTTTGTGTTTTTGATTAGTTTAATGTGTGGTGTCCCAAACCTAAATAATAAAGAATTCCCTCTCCTTTACTATATAAACCCACCCAATATCCCACTTCCTCTTCACTAAAAGCCTTTTTAGTTCTTCCAATACCTTCTATCCTCTCTCTATAATCCTCCCAATGTTCCTCAAGCTCTCAAGAAGACTCTCTCAAGCCTCTCCCAAGCCTTTGGGATCACACTTCCAAGGGATTCCTTCCTTTCTCATTTTATCCAAGTTTCTTAATATTGTTATGCCCTTTTATTTTCAATTATAAATGTTGTGTTATGATTTCACACCTCCCCTATACTATCCTCTTTATGTTTTAATGATGAGAGACCCCTTTATCCATCATTATTCCTTCCATGTATACCTGTTACCATGCCAAAATTCCGTAAGGAATTTCTCTCTCCTTATTTACATTCAAGAAATTATTTTGTATTATAAATCTAAATTCCATTAAATATGTTGGGACATGTATCCATATTAACCCCTTACTTTCCATTTCATGTATATATGATGAGACACCCCTTTATCTCTCATAAACCATTTTTATGAATTCTTATGTCACGTCGTTACGCTGCTGAAATTGCACCGATTTTCCAAGATAATGTCATTGTGTAGTGAATACCATGCCCATTTCTCTATCAAGGGTATTCACCTTTATGAACATTTACTTATTTATTATAAATATTCATGTATATATTCCACATCCCTTTATCATGGAATAAATGATGATGAATGATTCCATGTTGTATGATCTATGTGGCACACTTATGCGTGAAATGAAATTTTTAAGAAGGGTGCGCCCTAATAGTGCTCCAATGCATTGGGTAAAGTATAGTATCATGATACTTCATGTGAAATTATTGTTGACTCATGATAATTCAAGTGTATTGAGGGTTTACTCATGCTTCATGTGCAACGAGGATTTACTCATGATCCATAAAATGTTAAGTATGAAGAAATGTTGTGGTCATGTAAAGGAAGTTTTCAATAAAGATATTGTATTTCATGTTTTAAGTTGTTATGTAATCATCCTAATCCCAAAAGACATTGGACCTCTCAATCTTTTATGTTGTATTAAGTGAAATCTCTTGTAATAAATTATCTTTAAGTGTTAAATAAAAGTAGTGTTTCCATAGTTAGTATCAGAGGATAGGTTTAGTTATCTTGGGGATTAGGATTAGAAAACACTAGTGAAAGACATTGGGATAAGACCAAGTATAATAAAATCATCCCTAAGTTTTGGTGAGTATTGATTAAGTGGTTTATTAGGAAAATACATCCCTATCTGGATACTAGTAGGTAGAGGGGCCCTGGCATAGATGTACCTAGCAGTGAAAACTCTGACAAGGAGTTTCAAGCTTGACCCGAGGTATCCTAGTACACGACAATGGGCCTTTCTGCACTCTTAGTTATGGAAATCCTGAGGGATATGCTTTGGTAAATTCACAAGCTTATTATGAACCATTATTAAGGGAATTAAAAAAATTTCCCCTAAAAATATATGCTAGAAAGTAAATTATGGATAACATATATTGAAGCCTATATATTCATAAGTTAAGAAAATAAAAGTTATTTATAAGTCATTAATTTTGTCCTTGGATTACCCTTTATGTGTTACCCCTGACTTTCTTTTTATTCCATCCAATGGCTGGTAATAGGAGGACTCAGGCTAACAATCGATTCTAAGATCAATTTGATGATTGTTCTAATGAGATGCTAAATCCTATGGGAGTAGGAATCATGAACTTTGTCAAGATACTCTCTCAGTTAACTCAAGCATTGAATAGAAACATGGGTCAAGAGGAACGTTCAACCCCCCCCCCAAGAAAGAACAAGTCGTTATCGAGAGCTTCATGAGAAAAAGGTATCCTACTTTTAATGGATCATCTGATCCCTCAATCGCTGAATAATGGATCAACTCCATTGAAAATATATTATCCATCCTTAAATGTTCCGAACAAGAGAAGGTTCTCCTGGATGATTATCATATGGAGGGTGAAGCTGATCAATGGTAGAAATTGATCAAAAATACAAATCATGGGGAGGAGATTGAGGCATTGGAATGGAAGGATTTTTGGAAGATGTTTTTTGATAAATATTTTTTGCACACCCTCCAAATTAAGATGGAAAGGGACTTCCTTTCCCTCAAGCAAAAATATGACGAATCCGTCAGAGCATATGAGGAAAACATCACAAGGATTGCACGATACGCCTCCGTATTTGTCATTACCCCTGAATGCAAGGTTGACTGCTTCTTTGGTGGGCTGAAACATAGCATACGGAAAGCCCTGGTGATCCGTGACTTCAACAGCTATGAGGAAATAGTCTGATGTGCCCTCAAGGTCAAAATGGAGATCGGAAAATCTCAGGGGTATCATGGGGATAAGAAGCATAAGGTGGAATTCAATTCTGGATTTCCGATGGATAAATCTAATGGTGATAAGAAGATCCAACACCCCACTTGCTAAAGGTGAAGAAAGAAGCACCCCAGAAATTTTTTGAAGGGGATGAGGAAATGCTTTAGGTGTGAAAGAGAAGGGCACCTAGCCATTAACTGCCGACAAAAAAACCACGGCTGCGAAAAATGAGAGGAATGCTCTATTCGAACCTCGACGCATTGTTAATTGCTTCAACTGCAAAGAACCAGGGCACCTTTAAAATCAGTTCCCTAAGCCAAGGGTTTTCAGAGGCAACCAACAACCTACAAGGAAGAAAGGGTGAGCTTTTTCCATCACTACCACCGAATTGAACCCTGACAATGAAGTGGTGATAGGTACACTAGTTATTCATTCAATAATAGAGAATGTAATTTTTGATTCTGGTTTTACACATTCTTTTTCATCCTAAAAGTTTAGTAGAAAAATCCCAACACCACCAAAAATCATGGAAGTAAAGATGTCGGTGAGTATGGAAAATGGGTAAAACATTGAATCCCATTAATATAACTTCTCCCTTGTCTTAATCGGTGGATTAAACTTCCCGGAGAACCTTTTCATACTCCCTCTAGTGTGATTTGATGAAATTTTTGGCATGGATTGTCTTTCCCTATATAGAGCCACCATAAATTTCCATGAGAGGGAAATCACTCTCCATATAGAGAATCGCCCCCTGATTCTATATAAGTGCAAGGAGGAAGATGAATCTTCTTTAGAACCATCATCACAAGAATGGATATTACTACCCTATGAGCATGCGTATCTGGCTCATATGATTGAGTGAAAGAAGGAAACCATCCTTGAAGACATGCCTATTTTTAGGTAATTTTCTGAAGTGTTTCCTAAGGAATTTCCTCATCTTCCTCATAAAAGAGATATTGAATTATCAATTGACCTTATACCTGGGGCGTTTCCAATATCCAAGACTCTATATAGAATGGATTTTGTGAAGCTTAAGGAGATGAAGAAAAAACTACATGAGAATCTAGATGACGGTTTTATACGCCCAAGTGCTTCACCATGGGGTGCACCAGCCCTCTTCATCAAGAATAAGGATGGGTAAATGTACCTTTGAATTGATTTTCGTGAGCTCAACAAAATCATGATAAAGAATATGTATCATATTCCACTAATTGAGGACTTGTTCGATCATCTGTGTGGAGCACAATACTTCTCCAAGGTAGATTTGTGGTCGGGATATTATCAAGTAAGGGTAAAGAAGGAAGATATCCCCAAGACTACTTTTCATACAATATGTGGGCACTATGAATTCATAGTAATGCCTTTAGTACTCACTAATGCTCCAACAATCTTCATGGACTTGATGAATAGAGTTTTTAGAGATTACCTCGACAAGTTTGTGGTAGTATTTATAGATGGTATTCTAATATACTCAAAAACCAAGGAGGATCATGAGAAGCATCTAAGAACTGTACTAGAGACCTCGCGGAAGGAGAAGATCTATGAAAAGTACAGTAAGTGTGAGTTCTGGTTGAAGAAGGTAACATTCTTGGGTCAAATCATCACAAGCAATAGATTATCTATGGATCCCTCCAAGATAGCTGCAATTGAGGGATGGTTGAGGCCAACATCAGTAACAGATGTCCTTAGCTTCTTGGGGTTAGCTATATATTATCGATGATTTGTGAGAAATTTCTCACGATTGTCCAACCCTCTTTCTAAGATAACTCAAAAGGGAGTAAATTTTTCTTGGAGTGATGAATGTGAAGAAATATTTAAGGAGTTGAAAAGGAGGCTTATCACTGCGCTCGTGCTCACATTACCCACAAGTGGAGAACTTTTTGTGGTATTCAGTAATGCTTCGAAGAAGGACCTGGGTTGTGTATTGATGCAGAATGACAAAGTCATTGCCTATGCTTCAAGGCAATTGAAAGTTCATGAGCATAATTATCCAACACATGATCTGAAGTTGGATTCAGTGATCTTTGCTTTTAAAATTTGGCGGCATTAACTCTTTGGGGACAAGTGTGAAATATACATGGATCACAAAAGCCTCAAGTATATATTCACACAGAAAGATTTGAATATGCACCAACGAATATGGTTAGATATGATCAAATATTATAACTGCTTAATCCATTACCACCCTGGGAAAGTGAAAAAGGTGGAATATTCTCTAAGTAGAAAGGATCTGGTGATTTTGTCATTGATGAGAATTGATAAGGATCCAATATTCTTAGATTTGATGAAGATGGACATAGGAATCATAAAGAAGGGAACATCATCAAACCTTTCTCAAATTATTTCTCAACCATACCTCTTGGAGAAAATAAAGGATGCTAAAAGAGAGGATGTGAAAATTCTGAAAAAGGTGGAAGCTGTCAGGAATGGGAAATCCGTAGAGTTCATGGTTGAAAAGGATGGAATTATGAGATTTTGGTCACAATTGTGTGTACCATCCAATCCAGAGATAAAGAAGGATCTTTTGAATGACTCATATAGCTCAAACTTCTCTATTCACTCAGGGAGCACAAAGATGTATTGAGATCTCTGAGAAAACTTTTGGTGGTATAATATGAAAAGGGAGATTGCTGAATATACATCAAAGTTCCTGGTATGTTAGCAAGTGAAGGTTGAGAGGAAAAATTCTAAGTGGATGATGCAACCACTACCCATACCAACATATAATTGGGACAACATTACCATGGACTTTTTCACTGGACTTCCAAGAAAATCTAGAGGAAACAATGCTATATGGTTCATTGTGGATCGTCTTAAGAAGATAGATCAATTTATCGTGATTTGAGAGGACATCTCATTAGATCAACTTGTATGGATTTACATCAAAGAAGTGGTAAGGCTACATGGTGTACCACTGTCTATTGTATCTTATTGTGATCTGAGACTCACCTCAAAGTTTTGGAAAAGTCTAAAACATGCTCTAAGCACTGAACTAAACTTCAGTATGACCTATCATCCTCAAACTGATGGCCAATCTAAACGAACTATTCGTACACTAGAAGATATGTTAAGATAATGTTCTATGGACTTCAAAGAAGTATGGGACCAACATCTTACACTGGTTGAATTATCCTGCAATAATAGTTTCCACTTGAGCATCTGAATGGCACCATATGAATCCCTTTATGGGAAAAGGTGTAGAACACTGGCGTGTTGGGATGAAGTCAGTGAGCATAAGCTGCTAGGACCTGAAATGGTCG
Source organism: Viscum album (assembly GCA_963277665.1). Classification (NCBI taxonomy): domain Eukaryota; kingdom Viridiplantae; phylum Streptophyta; class Magnoliopsida; order Santalales; family Viscaceae; genus Viscum; species Viscum album. Next base: position 68,883,850 of record OY728158.1, read on the forward strand.
AAGAAATGGTGGAGAAGGTGAAAACCATTTAGTAGCATATCAAGGTAGTCCAAAGTTTATAGAAGAGTTATACAAATAACTATCAACAAGACCTTGAGTTCAAAGTTGGAGACGTGGTATTTCTATGCATATCTCTGTGGAAGAAGGTCGTGAAGTTTAGAAAGAAAGGGAAGTTAAATCCTAGGTACATCATCCCCTTCGAGATTCTTGATTGTGTTGGGGTTGTGGCCTATCGACTAGCATTTCCACCTACCATGGCCAAAGTAAATGATGTCTTTCATGTATCCCTCTTAAGGAAGTACATACCAGACCCTTCACATGTACTCTCTTCAGAGGTAGTACAATTAGAGGATGATATTTCTTATGAGGAGAAACCAATGAAGATCTTATATTGTAGGGAAAAAGTTTTAAGAAATAAGACAATGCCCCTCGTCAAGGTGTTGTGATAAAACCACAAGTTTAAAGAAGCGATGTGGGAATCGGAGGAAGTGATGAAGCAGAGTTACCCGCGTCTGTTTTAGTGTGGGAAAAAGAAATTTTGGGGGCGAAATTTCTTAAGTGGGGAAGACTGTAACGACCCAAAATTTCATTAATTAAAATTCATCTTGATCTGATTAAATGTATTATTATGTAAAATGGTTATATAAAATATGCACTTCTTTGGTTTTATGTTTTTGCATTTTAAAATACCATTAAGAATTTTGAGTGTTTATAATATAGTCATTGAACAGTGATCACATGATTAGTATAAATATAAGGCTTTAACAAATCCAATTTACTCAGACAAAGGAAGCAATGGACCAATCCAATAGACTTGCCCCGTATGAAGCCCATTTTTTGGAGCTTGGAAATGAGGTGGTGTCATTGGTCTTCGCTCTTGACCAAGAATAATCCGAGATTCAACATGTTATGCTCGAATGGAACTGCCTATGGGAGAAGTGGAAGTTGATAGAGATTACCACCCGAGTGATGTTATCTGAATCACCCCAAGAGTCCATCACCATCGCACACCTTACCCTTCGATCTTATGCAGGTGTTATAAGGGGTTATGTAACAAGACCTTATCACTATGATTATGTGAATTATTTTTGTATATAATAAAGAAATTACTTTCATTTTATTATTGTTACTTTGTAGATAGATTTTAAATCACAAATAGTATTTTTTTAGTTAAAGTTCAACTAAGGAATCTATTTTGATAAATTAATGGATTTTTGAATTAAATAATATTTTAATAAAATATTATAATTATTAAATTACTTTTTATTAATTATAAATGATTGTATAATTTTTATGAATACAAATGTAAATTTTATTAAGGTTTGAAAGCTATTTTTGTCAAAACCCATGTATTTTTGATAAATGTCGGTTTTTATTTTAAAAGTGAAAATTCACATATTTAGAAAATTATTTGGATAAAATGAATATTATTTTTGGAATCAAGACATCAAAATTATCCAATGGTTAATTTTTCATAATTTTCTAAGAATCTAATTTTTGGGTAAAAATTAAATACTGTTTAAATATATAATGTGTTTTATGACATCATAATGACCCAATAGTGATGTAATAAAATACTATAAACATTATGTTCAGCAATTATATGTTTTACCATTAAAATAATGTGATTTTAGGTTTGTTTTATTTATTTTACAAAGCTTTAGTGGACCCTTCAAGACTTATAAAACATTTTAGATTTTTAAATTGATTTCCTTGAGAGTGTGACTCACCTCCAAATAAGCAACCCTATCATTTTAAGAAGTTTGTAAATTGGAATTATAAAATATTTTTTTCCAATCCAATTTGGAAAAAACTATGGGAAAAAAACATGGTCTGGTTTGTTGTTTTGATTAGTTTAATGTGTGGTGTCCCAAACCTAAATAATAAAGAATTCCCTCTCATTTTCTATATAAACCCACACAAGATCCCACTTCATGCTAACTCAAAGCCTTTAGAGTTCATCCAAGACCTTCCCTATTCTCTCTAGAATCCTCCCAAGGTTCCCCAAGCTCTTAATAAGCCTCTATCAAGCCTCCCCCAAGCCTTTGGGATCACACTTCCAAGTAAGGGATTCCTTCCTTTCTCATTTTATCCAAGTTTCTTAATATTTTTATGCCCTTTTATTTTCAATTATAAATGTTGGGGGATGATTTTTCACCTCCCCTATACTTTCCTATTTATGTTTTAAGGATGATTAACCCCTTTATCTCTCATCGGTGCCTTCCATGTATACCTGTTACTATGCTGAAATTCTGTAAGGAATTTCTCTCTCTTCATTTACATTCAAAAAAATATTTTGTATTATGAATATAAATTTCATTAACTATGTTGGTACATGTATCCATATTACTCCCTTACTTTCAATTTCATGTATATATGATGATACACCCCTTTCTCTCTCATCAACCATTTTTATGAATTCTTATGTCACGTCATTACGCTGCCGAAATTGCACTGATTTTCCAAGCCATTGTCATTGTGTAGTGAATACCATTCTCATTTCTCTATCAAGGGTATTCACCTTTATGCACATTTAATTATTCATTATAAAGCTTCATGTATGTATTCCATATCCCTTTATTGTGTAATAAATTATGATGAATGATTCCATGTTGTATGATCCATGTGGCACACTAATGCATGAAATGAAATGTTTGAGAAGGGTGTGCCCTAATAGCACTCCAATGCATTGGGTAAAGTATAGTATCATGATAAGTCATATGCAATGAGTTTTGACTCATTCTAATTCAAGTGAAGTGAGGGTTTACTCATGCTTCATGTGAAATGAGGGTTTACTCCTACTCCATGTGCAATGAGCCTTGGATCATGCTAATATCATGTTAAATGTTGTTGCCACATCTCCATGTTATGATTATCATACTTTATCATGCCTTTATGTTCATGTTTCTCTTGTGCTTCAGTGATATTCCTATTATCTAACATGTATTGTATTCCTCATGTTATTCCATTTTTATTCCCTTACTGGGCTTTATATCTCACCCCTTTCTTATGTATGTCCTCAGTTTATCCCATGCAATGTGAAGTATGAAGGAATCTGTGATCGTGTAAAGTAAGTTTTCAATAAAGATGTTGTATTTCATGTTTTAAGTTTTTGTGTAATGATTCTAAGCCCCAAATACACTATACCTCTTTATCTTATATGTTTTATTAAGTAAAATTTCATGTAATAAATTATGATTAAGTGTGAAATAAAATCAGGGTTGTCATAATGAGTAAACATCACCTCAAACTGATACATGATGTTCACGATTTGACTCAAAGTGCCCGTTATTAGTTTAAAATTGACATTTTAGTTCAAAAAGTTTCACTCACTGAAAATAAATAAAATGGGATTGAATTGTCTTTATAATTTTGGACATTTATTCATAAGTAATTTTTTATGTGTAGGAATCTGTTTCATGTCAAACTGACAAACGATGTGACCGGTATGACTCAAAGTGTGTGTTTCCTGTTTAAAATGACATTTTAGTAAAAAAGATAAGTGATATAATAAAAACTTATAAAAAAACATTATGATTGTTTTTATACTTTATTAAAATGATCCATAATTTATTTGGGACATGTAAGAATTTGTTGCACCTCACTTAAATGCATGGTGTGACCAGTACGACTCTAAGTGCGGAATTTTATGTAAAATTAACATTAATTTTATTAAAAAAGAAAACTAACATACTCAAAACCAATAAAACACATTTGTATTGTTTTTATACTTTAGTAAAATGATCCATAATTCATTTATGATGTTTAGAAATCAGTCTCACTTCAATCTTGTAACGACCTGAAATTTTGAATAAATCTTATTTCCTAATTTTATGTGTCATTTTATTTTGTTTTTTTATACTCAACAAAAATGTTTCATTTGATAACATGAGTATAATTAAAATGAGACCATTGGGTTTTTACTGTTATATGACCATTGGTCAATATGACCCCTGGAAACTAAACGTTTTGATTATTGTCTCTAAATACAAGTAATCTTGGTTAATTATTATAGAAATAAGATTCGATGGCCTCACCCAGTAGTCTTGGACCGATCGAAGCCCATCTAACAGAACTTGGGAAGGAGGTATCACCACTGGGCTTTGCTCTGGACCAAACCCAAGCTGAACTTCATCGTGTAAAGCTAGAACGGGATCGCCTTCACGAGAAGTTCAAACTGATAGAAATTACTACTCGTGCGATGTTAGTCGAGCCTCCCTCGGATTCTCTCACATTAGCACACCTTACACTTAGGTCCTATGCTGGTGCGATAAGGGGCTATGTAAGGAGACTGTAACTGCCTTGTGTAATCCTTTGTTTTAAATAAAAAATGGGATTTCTTCTTATGATGAAGTTTATGAATTTTCAAATGACCGGATAAATATAGTATGCATATTTTTGATGAATTTTAGAAAATGGATATTTTAAAAATGTTTATGTAAACCTTAAATAATTAAAAATGTGTAAGGATTTTTGAAAAATGGTCTTCTACAATTATGTTCAGTACAAAATTTAGAGTCTAATAAGATCAAATTAATTTTTGATGAATAGTAAATTATGAATAGTGATTTTATGATTAGGATTAGTAATGTGTCCAAATGGATTAGTAATCTCACTTAAAGAAAGTATTAATATAATCTAGGCACCTTGATTAAGTAATGTGATTCAATAAAATGGTTAAATAACGGTTTCATAAATTATTATTAAAGTATTAGTTTTTTTCGAGTGAATACTATTTTTTAATTAAAAATCTAATTAAAAATAATTAGAAAATTATTTTTATAAAATGGATTTCATTTTTGAACTCAGAGCACCAATATTATGTTATGGTAATTTTTGGGGTTTTTTCTGAAAAAATGAATTTTCGGTGAATAGTGTATTTATTTAAAAAAATAAATTAAAATTATTTAGAAAATTATTTTTATAAAATGGGGTTCATTTTTGAAATCAGAGCATTGATATTTGGTTAAGGTGAAATTTTGGGATCTTTCTGAGAAAGTTGAATTTTCAGTGAATAGTAAAAATGCAGTTTTAGGGTTTCGGTATGTTTAATGACATCATAACTGTGTCATGATGATTTCATGAGATATTTTAAGGGTTTGCTGGAAAAGGGTGGTGAATTATTGTTTTGGGGGCCCCATGTGGCCTAACTCCATGGTAAATGCCAAGGGAGAGCACATGGTTTTGAGAAAAGCACATGTGAGGTGTCCCTTGGCCATTAATGCCTTGTCCCCTCACTTTCCCTATAAATACCAAGACATCCTCTCATCCATTCGACTCCCCACTCTCCCCCAACTAAGTTCTGGTCTCATTACCTCCCAAGGAGTCCTCCCATGGTGTCCACAAGCCCTCAAAGTCCCAACCTTTGAGTTTTAAGAGTTATGTTTTAAGGTAAGGGATCCGATCTCTCTCTTTCTTTTCAAGAAATATCGTTTATGTAATTTATTTTATGCTCCATGTTCTTATGTCAAAGGGTGTTATTATATACTCATATTACTGCCCTTTTCATTTTCACATAATGATAGATCCCCTCTTGCTCTCATTATTTCGTTTTATGAAGTTTTAAGTGGCGTCGTTAGGCTGCCGAAATTTTTGTAATGGATTCTTTCTCCCTTCTCATTTTTCAAGATCTATTTTCTTGTAAAGTATTTCAAGTTCCTTTTTATTATGTTGGGGTATGATCTCTAAATTTATCATACTGATCTTTTATGATCATATGATGAGAGACCCCATTTTATCTCTTCAATTCAGTATTTTGAAGTTTTAAGTAACGCCATTAGGCTGCCGAATTTTTAAGTGGTTCTTCACCCTTCTCATTTTGAAGTTCTACTTTCATGTCAATTATTTCAAGTTACTTTTTGTTATGTTGGGGTATGATCTCTATACCTATAATACTGATATTTTATTACCATATCATGAGAGACCCCATTTTATCTCTTCAATTCATTATTTTGAAGTTTAAGTGGCGTCGTTAGGCTGCTGAATTTTTAAGTGGTCTTTGCACCTTTCTCCCTTTTTAAAGTTCTAATTCCATGTCAAGTATTGAAAGTTCCATTTTATTATGTTGGGGTATGATATATATATCTATCATACTGATCTTTTATGTTCATATGATGAGATAACCTATTTGATCTCATCAATTCATTTTTGGTTGAAGTTTATGTGACGCCGTTAGGCTGCCAAATTTTCATAAGAGAAATCTTATTTTTGACTTCCTTCCATGTTTTTCATTTGAAATGGTATTTCCTTAAAATTTCATTACCATGTCCATATATCCTTCTTATTCTGTCCCCCTACTATTTTATGGATAATTTATGAGTGGGTGACCCATGTCCCCTCTCTTTTTAATGTTTTCTAAAACCCCGAAACATAGTCGTTATGCTGCAGAATTTTCATCTCAAAATGCCTCTCTCTTTTCTCAAAATTATTTTATGTTATAAAGTGAATACTCAAAGCTCTTATTTATACAAGGGTATTCACATATATATCAAAATTTTCTATTTTAAATTCTTGTATTTACATACATGAGACCCTCTTTCCCTTTCTGTGGGTTTAAAGTGACGTAAAGATCATGTCTTTAAAGCAGTTTTTAAAACGTTATGATTATGAAATGAAACCCATTAATTTTATGATATGTGGGTTATTTATGAAATGTTTGATGATGATATATGTGGTTCACATGATAATAAAGGAAAATTTAAGGGTGTTCCCTGATAGCGCTCCAATGCATTGGGTAATGATGTAACCACTAGAGATTACAATTTTCACGATACCTTGGTGAATAACCTTGGTAATTTTCAAATGACACCTTGGGGATGGACCTTGGTGATATGTTCATGATTGTCTATGTTAAATGATGTAGCCACATCTTCAAGTTATGAAAAATGTTATTTTTATTATTATATGCCTCATGATTTCATTCTCATGCCTTAAAGTTCTTTTCATGACTTTATTGATGTATATCAAGTTCATATGTAAAATGTTTCGCTTGTTTCCCTTATTGGGCCTTCTGCTCACCCTTTCTTTTGATGTATTTTCCCAGGTTATGAGATGTAGTAATTAACCTAGGATGAACTTAAGGAGAATCCTTTCAAGTGTTTAAGAAGAAGTTTTTATGTTGATTTCATGTATTATGTTCCTGGTTTCCAAGACACTAAACCTTAAAGATCCTCAGTTTTGTGTAATGTAATGAAAGTTTATGTTATAAAAAGGCGGGATGCTATAGTTAGTATCAAAGGATGGTTTAGTTATTTGTGGAAATTAGGATATGAAAACTCTAGGAAGAACCCTATAGAAAATTTTAAATATAGGAAATCTTCCTAGTATTTTGATGAGTATTGAGTAAGGGGTTTCCAAGCAAATACATCCCTGTCTGGATACGAGCAGGTAGAGGTGGCTCTGGCACAGATGTACATAGGGGTAAAACCCAAAAACACCGCTTTGAGCTAGACTCAAACGGGAACTGGTACACGACAACGGGCCTTGCTGCACTCTTGGTTACGACACTCCCGGGGGAGATGCTTTGGTAAATTCATAAGCTTAGTATGAACCATTGTTAAAGGAACAAAGATAAAATAAAATAAAGATTCACATAATAATATATGATTATGGATAACCTAGATGGGAACCTAGGGGATCACAAGTTAGGGTATACTTTTCTTCTAAAAGTTATCCTTATATGCTTTAAGTTTCTTTTCATGATTATTGGCTAAGTATTTAAGCCCCTAATTATAGTTTTTTTTCTTATTTAATGGCGGGAAATGGAAGAACATGTCCCAACAACCAATGTGATAGGAAATGCTACGATTGCCGTATTAATATGACAAAGATGATTAGGGGATTAAAAGATGATTATTATTTTGGAAGACGTTCACTATTTTGGGGACCCTATATGATTGAGGTAAATAGATTACTACGGTATTTTCATTGAGGAGTAAGGTTGACTTATATTTTGAAGAATCGATGAATTTAAGGTGGACTTATAGTAATTTAGGTTACTTATGGGAATGATTAACCTATCTTGGGTAAAATATGTTTAGGTTAGCTACTTTTGTTATAAGATGTTAGGAGTGGTTGATGTATTTTGGAGATGAACATTGAAGTTTATTTTGGAAGACTATGTTATCAAATTCTTCTTGTATTTGGGTTTCAATCTTAGTTTGGTTTATTTTGAGGAATTTTAAGAATAGTTATTTATGGAATGGTCTATGATGAACTTTGGGTAGTACCATGGAACTTTGAAGATTTAAAAGTAGTTTACCTTCCTATGGGATTATTTTTTTTAAGAGTTGTTTTACCCTACCCTTTATGATTTTTGGGATAATGTTTAAATATAGAAGAAATAGATAGTTAATCTTTTATGGATTATGTGATTCTCTAGAAGATGATTCTTGTGTCTTGATGAGACCAAGTAGTTTTAAATGCTCATCATTTGGAGAAAAGATTAGTTTAGGTAGAAACTTGTTAAAGGATGAAACTTTACATGAAGGTAGGTATATTTTCTTATGTTTGGTTCTATGTAGTAAATGAATTACTTAAAATTATGAAAAGGAACATAAAACAAAAACATTGTTGGTTTATGTTTCCTATTAGGTAATAAAAGACCGTTTACACACATCATAAGTTTGGGATTTTCTTATGGTTAACTTTCTCCTAATCATGTTTTCTATCACTCTCCCCGAGAACTTGACCCATTGTTTTTTTCTTCCATGTCCATGTTTTCCTACATGGAATCCTAGTATGGGTTAACTCGGGTGACCTTTTTACTTCCCTTTATTTCTTTTAAAGTAATAGTTTTACTGAGTCCTTTTCCGGTGTGGGACTTTCAATGAAATTTCATAACCCAGTTTTAAAAATTGCGAGGACGCAATTTCTTAAGGGGGGAAGATTGTAATGACCTGAAATTTTGAATAAATCTTATTTCCTAATTTTATGTGTCATTTTATTTTGTTTTTTTATACTCAACAAAAATGTTTCATTTGATAACATGAGTATAAATAAAATGAGACCATTGGGTTTTGACTGTTATATGACCATTGGTCAATATGACCCCTGGAAACTAAACGTTTTGATTATTGTCTCTAAATACAAGTAATCTTGGTTAATTATTATAGAAAGAAGATTCGATAGCCTCACCCAGTAGTCTTGGACCGATTGAAGCCCATCTAACAGAACTTGGGAAGGAGGTAGCACCACTGGGCTCTGCTCTGGACCAAACCCAAGCTGAACTTCATCGTGTGAAGCTAGAACAGGATCGCCTTCGCGAGAAGTTAAAACTGATAGAAATTACTACTCGTGCGATGTTAGCCGAGCCTCCCTCGGATTCTCTCACCTTAGTACACCTTACACTTAGGTCCTATGCTGGTGTGATAAGGGGCTATGTAAGGAGACCATAACTGCCTTGTGTAATCCTTTGTTTTAAATAAAAAATGGAATTTCTTCTTATGATGAAGTTTATGAATTTTCAAATGACCGGATAAATATAGTATGCATATTTTTGATGAATTTTAGAAAATGGATATTTTAAAAATGTTTATGTAAACCTTAAATAATTAAAAATGTGTAATGATTTTTGAAAAATGGTCTTCTACAATTATGTTCAGTACAAAATTTAGAGTCTAATAAGATCAACTTAATTTTTGATGAATAGTAAATTATGAATAGTGATTTTATGATTAGGATTAGTAATGTGTCCAAATTGATTATTAATCTCACTTAAAGAAAGTATTAATATAATTTAGGCACATTGATTAAGTAATGTGATTCAATAAAATGGTTAAATAACGGTTTCATAAATTATTATTCAAGTATTAGTTTTTTTCGAGTGAATAGTGTTTTTTAATTAAAAATCTAATTAAAAATAATTAGAAAATTATTTTTATAAAAAGGGTTTCATTTTTGAACTCAGAGCACCAATATTATGTTATGGTAATTTTTTGGGGTTTTTTCTGAAAAAATGAATTTTCGGTGAATAGTGTATTTATTTAAAAAAATAAATTAAAAATATTTAGAAAATTATTTTTAGAAAATGGAGTTCATTTTTTAAATCAGAGCATTGATATTTGGTTAAGGTGAAATTTTGGGATCTTTCTGAGAAAGTTGAATTTTCAGTGAATAGTAAAAATGCAGTTTTAGGGTTTCTGTATGTTTAATGACATCATAACTATTTCATAATGATGTCATGAGATATTTTAAGGGTTGGCCGGCCAAGGGTGGTGAATTATTGTTTTGGGGGCCCCATGTGGCCTAACTCCATGGTAAATGCCAAGGGAGAGCACATGGTTTTGAGAAAAGCACATATAAGGTGTCCCTTGGCCATTAATGCCTTGTCCCCTCACTTTCCCTATAAATACTAAGCCATCCTCTCATCCATTCGACTCCCCACTCTCCCCCAACGAATTTATGGTCTCATTACCTCCCAAGGAGTCCTCCCATGGTTTCCACAAGCCTTCAAGGTCCCAACCTTTGAGTTTTAAGAGTTATGTTTTAAGGTAAGGGATCTGATCTCTCTCTTTCTTTTCAAGAAATATCTTTTATGTAATTTCTTTTATGCTCCATGTTCTTATGTTAAAGGGTGTTATTATATACTCCTCTTACGTCCCTTTTCATTTTCACATAATGAGATATCCCCTCTTACTCTCATTATTTCGTTTTATGAAGTTTTAAGTGGCGCCGTTAGACTGCCGAAATTTTTGTAACGGATTCTTTCTCCCTTCTCATTTTTCAAGATCTATTTTCATGTAAAGTATTTCAAGTTCCTTTTTATTATGTTGGGGTATGATCTCTAAATTTATCATACTGATCTTTTATTATCATATGATGAGATACCCCATTTGATCTCTTCAATTCAGTATTTTGAAGTTTTAAGTAACGCCGTTAGGCTGCCGAATTTTTAAGTGGTTCTTCACCCTTCTCGTTTTGAAGTTCTACTTTCATGTCAATTATTTCAAGTTCCTTTTTGTTATGTTGGGGTATGATATCTATATATATCATACTGATATTTTATGACCATATTATGAGATACCCCATTTTATCTCTTCATTTCATTATTTTGAAGTTTAAGTGGCATCGTTAGGCTGCTGAATTTTTAAGTGGTCCTTGCACCTTTCTCCCTTTTTAAAGTTCTAATTCCATGTCAAGTATTGAAAGTTCCTTTTTATTATGTTGGGGTATGATCTCTATATCTATCATACTAATATTTTATGTTCATATGATGAGAGACCCTATTTTATCTCATCAATTCATTTTTGGTTGAAGTTTATGTGATGCCGTTAGGCTGCCAAATTTTCATAAGAGAAATCTTATTTTTGACTTCCTTCCATGTTTTTAATTTCAAATGGTATGTCCTTAAAATTTCATTACCATGTCCATATATCCTTATTATTCTGTCCCCCTACTATTTTATGGATCATTTATGAGTGGGTGACCCATGTCCCCTCTCTTTTCAATGTTTTCTAAAACCCCGAAACATAGCCGTTATGCTGCAGAATTTTCGTCTAAAAATGCCTCTCTCTTTTCTCAAATTTATTTTATGTTATAAAGTGAATTATCAAAGATCTTATTTCTACAAGTTTATTCACATATATATTAAAATTTTGTATTTTAAATTCTTGGATTTACATACATGAGACCCTCTTTCCCTTTCCGTGGGTTTAAAGTGACGTAAAGATCATGTCTTTAAAGCAGTTTTTAAAACATTATGATTATGAAATGAAACCCATTTATTTTATGCTATGTGGGTTATTTATGAAATTTTTGAAGATGATATATGTGTATCACATGATAATAAAGGCAAATTTAAGGGTGCGCCCTGATAGCGCTCCAATGCATTGGGTAATGATGTAACCACTAGAGATTACAATTTTCACGATACCTTGGTGAATAACCTTGGTAATTTTCAAATGACACCTTGGGGATGGACCTTGGTGATATTTTCATGATTGTCTATGTTAAATGATTTAGCCACATCTTCAAGTTATGAAAAATGTTATTTTTATTATGATATGCCTCATGATTTCATTCTCATGCCTTAAAGTTCTTTTCATGACTTTATTGATGTATATCAAGTTCATATGTAAAATGTTTCGCTTGTTTCCCTTACTGGGCCTTCTTCTTTCCCTTTCTTTTGATGTATTTCTCTAGGTTATGAGATGCAGTAATGAACCTAGGATGAACTTAAGGATAAGCCTTTCAAGTGTTTAAGAAGAATGTTTTATGTTGATTTCATGTATTATGTTCCTGGTTTCCAAGACACTAAACCTTAAAGATCCTCAGTTTTGTGTAATGTAATGAAAGTTTATGAGATAAAAAGGCGGGATGCTATAAATATGATACACAATGTTCTTGGTATGACTCAAAGTGTCTGTTATCAGTATAAAATTGACATTTTTGATCAAAAATCATCACTCACTAAAAACCAAGAAAACATGCATGGATTTTATTGATAATTTAGTAAAATAATTCATAGGTAATTTTTGATGTTTATTAATTATTATCACATTAAACTGACTCGTGATGTGACCAGTATGACTCAAAATGTGTGTTTTCAGTTTCAAATGACATTTTAATAAAAAAAACAAGTGAAATAATAAAAATTGATAAAAATGAATTTTTATTGTTTTTATACAATAGTAAAATGACACATAAGTAATTTTTGACATGTAAGAATCATCCACACCTAAATACGACACATGGTTTGACTGGTATAATTCCAATTGTGTCTATTTATTTAAAATTGACATTAATTTTAGTAAAAAGATTAAGTGACCTACTGAAAAACAGGAAAACACATTTATATTGTTTTTGTACTTTATTAAAATGATTCATAAGTCTTTTCTAATGTTTATTAATCAAACCTGCCTCAATCTGATTCATGGTGTGATCGGTATAACTCTAAGTGTATCTTTTTATTTAAAATTGACATTAATTTTAGTAAAAAGAACAAGTGACATAATGAAAACCAATAAAATTCATTTTGATTATTTTTATACTTTAAGAAAACAATTAATAAGTCATTTTTTATGTGTATGAATCAATATCACCTCAATATGATGCACAGTGTGACTGATATAACTCAAAGTGTCTCTTTTTATTTAAAATTGTCTTTAATTTTAGTAAAAAGAAAAAGTGGCGTACTGAAAATCGAGAAAACATATTTGGATTATTTTGGTAATTTAGTAAAATGATCCATAAGTCATTTTGGATTTGTATGAGTCAACATCACCTCAATCATATGCACGATGTGACCGATATGACTCCAAGTGTGTCTTTTTATTTAAAATTGACATTAATTTTAGTAAAAAGAATAAGTGATATACTGAAAACCAAGAAAACGCATTTGGATTATTTTTATAGCTTGTCAAAATGATCCATTAGTCATTTTTGATGTGTAGAAATCAACCTCACCTAAATATGATGAACAATATGGTTGGTATGACTCAAAGAGTCTGTTATCAGTTTAAAATTGATATTTTAGTTCAAAACATGTCTCGCTCACTAAAAAACAAGAAAACACACTATGATTGTCTTGATAATTTAGGACAGTGATTCATAAGTCATTATTGATGTGTATGAAGTACTCTCACATCAAACAAACACACGATGTGATCGGTATGACTCAAAGTGTGTGTTTACAATTTGAAATGAAATTTTAGTAAAAAACACAAGTGACATACTGAAAACCAAATAAATGCATTCAGATTGTCTTGATACATTAGGAAAATGATCCATAAGTAATTTTTTATGGGTAAGAATCAGCCTCACCTCAATCCGACATATGGTGTGACTGGTATAACTCCAAGTGTGTCATTATTTAAAATTGACATTAATTTTAGTAAAAAAAACAGTGGCATACTCAAAACCGAGAAAACACATTTGGATTGTTTTGATGCTTTAGGAAAATTATCCATAACTCATTTTTGACATGTATGAAACAACCATGCCTCAATATGATGCACAGTGTGACCGTTATAACTCCAAATGTGTATTTTTATTAAAATTTGACATTTTATTAATGTATTCTTTCATATTAATGTTTAATTTATTTCTTTATAGTATTACTAACATAAGATTTGTTTTCTTATATAGGTAGATTCTTTTTTGGGTTGAGGTTATTTGTTGGGAAACTGATAGCATGGGAAAGCATTTTTAAGAGGGGATTATGGGCACCAAAAGATGAAACATTAATGTTTTTAAATGTTTGTGGATAATTGTAAATATAATTATATAAAACATTGTTTTAAATGTATATAGTAGTGTTTTTTTATTCATGATGTCAAATTTATTTCAATTAAATTATATATTTTTCTTACTAGATTTTAATGGATGTGTCATTTTATAAATAGCACATTGCAGCAAACTAGGCCTTTATCAGTGTTATCTCTAGCATTGATAAAGCGGACCCCCTTTAACATTTATGAGGATAACAACATTTTTTAGCACTGTTAAAATCCTTTTTGTGTGCTATTAAAGGGAATATCTATAGTAGTGATCCAATATCTTTAAACAGTGGGAATATCATCGCCAAGAATAAATGATCTCATTCCTTGAGTAAGTGGGAGTAATTCCCATCCAATCTAATTCAAAGGTAGTGGATACCACACCCAAAAAAACACACACAAAATTGGGGAATAACCAACCTTATCCCGTATAAGGTGGGGGAAACATACATTCCAACCACTACTACAAAAATTCTCTTTAATAGTGTGAAAAAATGATTTTAACAGCGTTAAAAAAGTGTTGTTAATCTCATCATTATTAAAGGGGTGGTCCCCTTTATAAGTGCTAAAAAATCACTGATAAAGGCCTAGCCTATTGCAATGTGTTGTTTATATAACATCACACCCAAAAAAATCAAAAACTTATAACCTATAAAAAATAATCTTCAATAACAACATAGCTAACATTTATAAAAAAAATCACATGAATATTATTGCAAATAACATCACACAACCCTAGAATTCATAAAGTCGTTATGAATTTTAGTTCTAATCTAGTAGCCCATGTTTATGAGGTCTCAATAGTACTAATTAGTTGGATATCAATATATTAATAGTGTACAAAAATTCCCAATGTATAATGTTTTCCCATTGTCTACATATAGCCATCATCTCCTTATGGTGTGTCTCCACCCAATAACATATATCCATTGTCTACATATAACCATCATCTCCCTGTAACCTATAAATGAAAAATATATAATTTAATTGAAATAAATTTGACATCATAAATAAAAAAATACTACTATATACATTTCAAATAATGTTTATATAATTACATTTAAAATAATCCAATTTTAAGTATGGAACTTATTCTTTTTACTAAAATTAATGTCAATTTTAAATAAATACATGCACTTTTAGTTATACCGGTCACAACGTGCATCATATTGAGGTGCGGTTGATTTTTACATGTCACAAATGACTTATAGATCATTTTTCTAAAGTATCAAAATAATATGAATGTGTTTTCTTGGTTTTTACTATGTCACTTGTTCTTTTTACTAAAAGTAATGTAAATTTTAAATAAAAAGACACACTTAGAGTTATAGCTATCACACTATGAATCGGATTGAGGTGAGGTTAATTACTACTCTTTAGAAATGAATTATGGATCATTTTCCTAAAGTATCAAAACAATATGAATGTGTTTTCTTGGTTTTTAGTGTGTCACTTATTCTTTTTACTAAAATTAATGTCAATTTTAAATAAAAAGAAACACTTAGAACTATAGTAGTCACACCATGATCCATATTGAGGTGAGGTTGATTCCTAATCATTATAAATTACTTATGGATTATTTTTCTAAAGTATCAAAACAATATAAATACTTTTTCAAAAAAATTAGTATATCACTTGTTCTTTTTACTAAAACTAATGTCAATTTTAAATAAATAGGCACACTTTTAGTCATACCGATCACATCATGCATCATATTGAGGTAAATTTGATTCCTACAAATGACAAATGACTTATGTATTGTTTTCCTAAATTATAAAAACAATCTAAATGTGTTTTCTCATTTTTTTAGTATGTCACTTGTTCTTTTTACTAAAATTAATGTCAATTTTAAATAAATAAACACACTTAGAGTTATAGTAGTCACACCATGTGTTTGATTGAGGTGAGTTTAATTCCTACATGTCAAAAATGACTTATGTATCATTTTCCTAAAGTATCAAAACAATACAAATGTGTTTTCTTAGTTTTCAGTATGTCGCTTCTTATTTTTACTAAAATTGATGTTGATTTTAAATAAATAGACACAATTTTAGTCATAGCAGCCACATCGTGCATCATATTGAGGTTTGTTTTATTCATACACATTAAAAGTGAGTTATAGACTATTTTATTAAAGTATAGAAACTGTCTGAATACATTTGCTCGGTTTTAAATATGTCAGTTGTCTTTTTTACTAAAATTTATGCCAATTTTAAATAGAAAAAATCACTTGGAGTCATACCGGTCACACTGTGTGTTGGATTGAGGTGAAGTTGATTCCTATACATAAAAAATGACTTATGTATTTTTTTTCCTATAGTTTTGAAACAATACAAATGATTTTTCTTGGTTTTCAGTATGTCACTTGTTCTTTTTACTAAAACTAATGTCATTTTTAAATAAATAGACAAACTTTTAGTTATAGTAGTCATTTCATGTGTCGGATTGAGGTGAGGTTAATTACTACTCATCAAAAATTAATAATAGATATTTTTAAGTATAAAAACAATCTGAATGTGTTTTCTCAGTTTTCAGTATGTCACTTGTTCTTTTTACTAAAATTAATGTCATTTTAAATAAAAAGACACACATACAGTTATAGCAGTCACACTGTGCATCGAATTGAGGTGAATATGATTCCTATATGTCAAAAATTACTTATAGATCATTTTCCTAAAGTATAAAAACAATATGAATGTTGTTTCTCATTTTTTAGTATGTCACCTGTTCTTTTTACTAAAATTAATGTCAATTTTAAATAAAAAGCGATACCAAGAGTAATAGTGGTCACACTGTGCATAGGATTGATGTGAGGTTTATTCTTAATCATTATAAATGACTTATGTATTGTTTTCCTAAAGTATCAAAATAATATAAATGTGTTTTCTTAGTTTTTATTATGTCACTTGTTCTTTTTACTAAAATTAATGTCAATTTTAAATAAATAGACACACTTTTAGTCATACCGATCACACCATACATTATATTAAGGTGTTATTGATTCCTACATGTCAAAAATGACTTATGAATCATTTTAATAAAGTATTAGAAAAATATAAATGTTTTTGCTCAGTTTTAAATATGTCACTTAATGTCAATTTAAAATAAGTAGACACACTTAGAGTTACATCAGTCACATTGTGCATCTGATTGAGGTTTGGTTGATTTCTATATGTCAAAAATGAATTATGTATCACTTTCCTAAAGTATAAAAACAATATAAATGTGTTTTCTTGGTTTTTAGTATGTCACTTGTTCCTTTTACTAAAATTTATGTTAGTTTTAAATGAATAGACACACTTTTAGTTATACCAGTCACACCATGCATCATATTGAGGTATAGTTGATTCATACACATCAAAAATGACTTATATACAATTATCTTAAAGTATTAAAACATTCCAAATGTGTTTGCTTAGTTTTGAGTATGTCAGTTGTCTTTTTTACTAAAATTTATATCAATTTTAAATATAAAGAAGCACTTGGAGTCACATCGATCACACTATGCATCATATTGAGGTGCAGCTAATTCCTAGACATTACAAATGACTTATGGATAATTTTTAAAGTATCAAAACAATCCTAATGTGATTAATCGGTTTTTATTATGTCACTTGTTCTTTTTACTAAAATTAATGTTAGTTTTAAATAAATAGATGAATATGGAATTATATTGGTCACACGGTGCATCATATTGAGGTGCAGTTGTAAAGACCTAGAAATTTTAAGGAAAATTTTTTCTTAAATACTTTGTAATTTTACAAGTCTATGGCTTCTGACGGCACTTGATTCTGAGGCCTGGTGTTCCCGGAATCAATTTCTGAAGTTTAGCTCGGGTGCGTTCAGTAAACGAACGAGCTGGTTTTTCTATCTTTTGAACCAGTGCTCAGAATTGAAATCTGAGGGCACTGGTGAACTCGCAACGCCGGTAATAGCTTAAGGGGACCTTTATCGTAGATGCGTTTTTTCGGGAGGAGGTGTTAAAAGAAATGTGAATAAAATAAGAAGTGAATAAAATTGTGGGACAATTTTATTCTTTTATTTAAATTGGTTTTTATCCTATATGGGGGAGTTAGGGTGGGACCCACTAACAACATAACTACCCATGTGAGGATAAATGTGAGGTGGGGCCCACACGAGTCCCAACCCTTCATATTTTCTAAAACCCCTTAAACCTCCCATTAATCTCCTTTGATTAATGTTGGAAACCCCCTTGAATTTATTTGGGTAACTCCTCCTCTCCCCACTCTCCCACTTTAATTCATGCCAACACACTCTTAATTAATTAATTAAACCTCATCAATTAATTGAATTATGTGTTTGAATTTTGTAAATTTGAATGCATGGAAAAGTAAAATAAAATAGGGAGAAGCTTATTTTATTTTGGGGTTAGAATTATTGTGTGAGGAGAATTTGGGGAGAACTTTAGTTTTTATTTTGAAGAACTTCATCCTCCCGCGAAGAACGTCACCTCTTCAACGAAGTACAACTCAGTGACCCCGGTTTCTTCATCCACTTCTTCCTCCGCAAAAAGGGAGGAAACACTGACATGGGAGCTCTCCAACGACGCGCAATCATTTCTTCTCTACGTGATAAAAGTGGAGATGTCATTTCCTCAGGTGCACACCAAAGAAAATGGAAACGACGCCATCATCCGCGGCTCTTGACAACTGCGAACTTCTTTTCAAGGTAGGGTGTGATGATTCAATTTTATTGAGAATAAAATTGTTCGTTGTGTTTCATGAACTTTGTGTATTCTTGGCCATGTGATACCGTCTAACGCGGAGGGCGCGGGCCGAACAAACATGGCCTGACAACCCTCTGCTGGAACTTTATTCCTTTGGAATTGGCAACCGGAGGTGGAGGAAAAACATGACGTCGTCGTGCCATGCTGGGATCGTGAGGAAGGGAATCGGCACCGTTGCGCCGGTTGTGCGGAACAAACCGCGGCCCGCAACGCGGGCCGCTTTGGTGGAAGAACCGGCGGGCCCGTCGGCCGGCCGGGCGAAGTGGAGCCGCGGCGCCAGAAGGGCGCCGCGTTACAGAACCAGTCGGCCCGTCGGCCAGCCGGGCGGTGCTGGAATATAGCACCATGAGGGTGCCGCGATGGAAAACCAGCGGCCCACCCATGCGGGCCCCGTGCGCAGAAGACCAGCCGGCCTAGCCGGCCGGTTTGGTGAAGGGTGGCGCCGCCGGAGCAGAAGACCCCCCCCCCCCCCGGAACCGTTCAGCTTCGGCCGAGCCAGCCGGGCCGCGCTGGGTCGGGCCGTGTTTTGTAATTCATCGGACCAGTCTGACACCCCTATTGGGTCGGACCCATCAAACTGGGTCAACCCGACCCGTCGGCCCACTATGCTAAATGGGTCGGGCTCGTTATTCACTTAAACGTGAATAACTTAAGGACCGCGCGTCCGATCGACGCGCCATCTGCGGCACTAGGACTCTTTTGACGAGACGGTCCTTTTGCATTACTCTGTGTGAGTTTCAAATGAATTTGGATATCAGCCGGGTTAGAAACGAGCGTATTTATAACCGGGCCCCTGGAAAGGAAAAGCCAATATCTCTCAGACCGGGCGTCTGATTGACGCGCCGTCAGTTGCGTAGAGTTCCTTTTGACGAGACGGAACTTCGGGATACATCAACTCTGGACTTCGTGACAGCTGATGTATCGACCCCCTTGGCCCGTGGAGCGGACCCTCCTGGAATCAAGCGTGGTGTGTGCAGGAACCCTAGAGTTGGTTGTGACTGCGACGATGATGACGACTGTACTTGGATCCTACTTGGGTTCGGCAGTGAGGATGGCTGTACTTGGATCCTTCGTGGGTTCGGCAGCAATGACGACTGTACTTGGATCCTACGTGGGTTCGGCAGCGATGGTTACTGTACTTGGATCCTATGTGGGTTCGGTAGCGATGACTTCTGTACTTGGATCCTACGTGGGTTCGGTAGGAGAGATGATTCAAAGGCTACATCTATCATCTCCACCCCTCTTCGTGAGTAGTATACCTATGTGAGTTGAGTCTTGACTTTCAATCATTATCATTGATGTGATTGACTTGTTTTCCTGTGTGGACTGGGTTGTGCTTTCCTGTGTGGACTAGGTTGTACTTGGGCTCGTGAGTTGGAGCCGAACTGGAATTGATGATTTAGGTATATGTATGATCATATACCTAAGTAGAGTTGGTTGATACTTTGTGTTTGTATCTTTCCTTGTGGTTTATCCTTTGTGGATTCTGGGAGACCTTCGGGGGTCTCGGGGTCCCTACTGAGTATCGTATACTCACCCCTGCACGGGTTATGCCCGCACTACGTTGTGTTGGATGCAGGCGATGGACAGCACTGGTCGAGGTGGAGTCTTGTGGAGCGGGACGATACCTGGAGGTGGACCACTTAGCAGGACGTACTCAGAGCAAACGGTCGGACCCGAGGAGCTGAGGAGACTATATGTACCCACCCTTCAGGTGGGAATTCCATAGAATGACTTGGTGGTTGCTGCTTTACTTTATTACAATTGTTCTTTCTTTTCTGTAGTACTGTACTTTCAGTTGGGTTTGTATTCTGGCCCATTTACTTTCTAGCACTTACTTTTATACTCAGTTTACTTAGTGTTTACTTCATCTTGCATACTATGTTGTGTTTGTTTACTTATATAAAGGCAATACCTTCCCTTTTATCAGGATTTATGCCTTTGGTGCTAGTTGCCAGCCCCTGGCCTATCGAAGGCGGGCTTGGGGTAGTCACGGTACGGGCCCCGAGGACGGGTCGTGAAAAATTGGTATCAGAGGAGTCGGTTCTACCGTAGAACATAGGACTCTGATAATTTCTTTCTGTGAAGCAATAGTGTTAAGCATATTGAGTGTGGTTATCAGTCCAGGGAGTCCAGTGTTGGTGCGGCGGCCAACGTATCCATACACCAAGACCCTGACTTCTGATTTACGACTCAGTGCACGAAAAAATTGATTGCAAATGTGTTTCAAAAGTTTTCTTTGTGATTACTTTGTGTTATATCACCAGGTATATTGTATTAACTGTGGTGCACCTGTTTCTTTTCATGATGGCCTCACAATGGCAGCCAGCTAGGGTTTTGAGATTTGTGTGAGATGACAGCCCACCGAGCGACGAGGCCTCAGTGTAGGGCCCCATTACAGCAGAGGCACCAGTGGTACCACTACCCTCTGGGCCACCGATACCACCATCCCCAGCAGCGGAGAGTGAACGCAGCTTGAGTGCACTGCACGAGTTTCAGCATCAGAGGCCGCCCAGGTTTCGCGGAGAGACAGACCATCAGGTAGCCGAGAATTGGCTGGAGGTTGTTGTCTAAGTCTTCAGATTGGTAGGGACACCATCAGATCTTATGGTGATCCTTGCAGCGAGTCTCCTACACGCAGCAACTGGTAGATGGTGGAGCTTGATGCTCCAGGTGCACGATGAGGCATCTCTACTTTGGACGGACTTCGAGAGTCTCTTCCGCTCAGAGTTCATTCTATCCACCCTTCGTGTGGTGCACATCCAGGAGTTACTACAGCTGTGACAGGGAAGCATGACAGCAGCCCAGTACTTAGTGAGATTTACCGACCTCTTGCGCTACTCCACGGACATGGTACGGGACACATTCTTCCAGGCTCGGACCTTCGAGCAGGGACTGAGGCTTGATATCGGGGCTTTGATGATCTCCCTTAGTATTCCGACGCAGGAAGGAGCACTGGAGCGAGCCCTACTTGTGGAGAGCTTCCTTGCTGAGCCTATGCCAGCAGCGAGGCCTACCGCATGGCGACACGTAGCGGAGTCTTCTGCAACCGACAATAGACAGATTCCACAGAGGTCTAAGCGGACCAGGACATTAGGTGGGCGACTTGAGGATACTGGTTTGGAGGTTCGGGGCACACGTAGTAGATCCAGTAATATGAGAGGCAGGCAGTGCTATGCATGCGGTGGGTAGGGCCACATGGCTTGTGACTGCCTGACCCGCCATGTAGAGGAGCATAAGACGGTTGAGGGACCACCCAGGTAGAGGCAGAGGTTCGACCGTGGCGGTCCGTAGGGAGCAGGCGGACGTGGCAGAGGAGCTGGCCGAGCAGCGGGTGGTGGGAGACGCTTTGAGGCTCTACCACCACCACCACCAGGAGGTCCACCCCAACCACAGGGAGCTAGCGGACAGAGGCAGGCTCAGCTTCAGGCAGTGGAGGCTTACGACCATGGCACACCTGAGATGATTTGAGATACTATCTATGTCTACTCCACCCTTGCTGTAGTTCTTATAGACATAGGAGCGAGTCATTATTTTATTGTCGCTGCCATTATTCAAAGCTCAGAGATTCCGACGGAGCCGTTGGATCAATCCTTACGGCTAGAGACTCCTACGAGAGTAGACTCGATAATTACACACTAGTGCCGGCAGTGTGAGCTTTCTCTAGGAGGCGAGAGCTTCGACTGGGATCTTCTTGTAGCGGCGTCGAGGCCTTACGACGTCATCTTGGTCATGGATTGGTTATCCACAGTCCATGCTCAGATCGACTGTATTAGGCACAAAGTGCGGTGTGTCCGCACATATGGGAGCAGTTTTACCTTCATCGGCGAGAAGGGAGCCTTTGCAGCGTATGATGGACTTACGCAGAGGAGAGGGTAGTCGATCACACATCAATTGGATAATCTCATTCTCGGAGTGGTTGATGTGCGGAGTCTGAGTTTTCCTGTTGTGGTGGATCAGTTCGTGGATGTTTTTCCTGACGACATTCCAGGACTACCTCCTCGTAGAGAGGTAGACTTCTATATTGACATGTACCCCAGGACAGCCCTGATATCTACTACAGCATATCGGATGGCTCCCGATGAGCTTCGTGAGATGTGGGTATAGCTGGAGAACTTGCAGGGCAAGGGATTCATCCTATCCCGTGTTTCACCCTGGGCTTCTCCGATTTTATTCGCCAAGAAGGCGGATGGGATCTTATGACTATGTGTTGATTACTATCGCCTGAATCAGGTGACCATAAAGAACAAGTATCCACTCCCAAGGATAGACGAACTCTTTGATCAGCTCAAGGGGGCATGATGGTTCTCAAAGATAGACCTCAGGTCAGGCTATCATCAGCTCAGAGTTCGAGACGAGGATGTGCAGAAGACGGCATTCAGGTGTCAGTATGGCCACTATGAGTTCTTGGTTATGCCTTTCGGTGTAACCAATGCTCTAGAAGTGTTCATGAGTCTCATGAGCAGGATCTTCCAGCCTTACCTTGATCGATTTGTCGTTGTCTTCATTGATGACATACTGATTTACTCGACTACTGAGGAGGAGCATGCCTGTCACTTTAGGGTTGTACTAGACACACTCCGAGAGAACCATCTTTATGGTAATCTCTCGAAGTGTCAGTTCTGGATTTGAGAGGTCCACTTCTTGGGGCACGTTATCTTTGAGGCAGGAGTTCCTATGGATCCTGCAAAGATCGAGGCAGTACTTTCTTGGGATCCACCCAGGAGTGTGACGGCGGTGCGGAGTTTCCTAGGTCTGGCTGGGTACTATCGAAGATTTGTGCCAGACTTCTCCAGAGTTGCAGCACCACTTTCATCTTTGACGAAAAAGGGGAGACCCTTCGTGTGGTCATATAGATGTCAGCAGAGCTTCCAGGAGATGAGACAGATATTGACCAGTGCACCCATCTTGAGGTTACCAGAGGAGGGCGTAGGGTATGTAGTTTACTACGATGCATCAGGGACCGGACTCAGGTGTATCCTGATGCAGGAGTGGGCAGTGATCGCTTATGGTTCACGACAGTTGAGGCAGCACGAGAAGAACTATGCTACCCATGACCTGGAGTTAGCAGCAGTGGTCTTCGCCTTGAATATGTGACGGCACTACCTGATGGGATAGCGCTTTACAGTTTATTCTGACCACCAGAGTCTCAGGTATATCTTCTCGCAGAAGGACCTGAACCTAAGACAGTGGCTATGGCTCGATTTCCTCTAGGAATATGACTTTGAGATAGTCTATACTCCTGGGAAGGGGAACGTAGTAGCTGATGCTCTCAGCAGGAGATCGAGCATTCAGCTACTTGGAGAGGCGACAGAGCAGCTAGCCGCGTTGCAGATATCCTTCATGGATAGATATGGAGAAGCCTTTCTATAGTCGCTCACAGTCAATCCTCCACTACATCATCGGGTCAGAGAGGCACAGTGTGGGGACGTTGACTATGAGACGTGACGTGCTTAGATTTCCACAGGGCAGGCACCTGATGGTTTTTCTGTAGGAGAAGAGCACGTCATCCTCTTCAGGGGACCTACCATGGCACCAGTTGCATTATAGGAGGATGTGCTGAGGGAGTTTCACACTTCTCCTCTAGAGGTATATCCTGGAGTAGCGAAGATGTACCAGGACCTCGGACGATAGCACCAGTGTCTGGGTATAAAGAAGGTTGTGGCAGAGTTCATTTCACGATGCCTCACCTGCCAGCAGGTGAAGGCGGAGCACCAGGTACCGGAAGGCTTGGTGCATCCCTTAGAGATCCCGGAGTGGAAGTGGGATGGGATATCCATGGATTTCGTGATGGGGCTTCCATGTACTTCTAGAGGACATGACTCTATTTTGGTGATCGTAGACCGACTCACCAATTCGGCCCACTTCCTACCTATTAGAGAGCAGGGCTTAGTGGAGAGCTTGGGATGCCTCTACATTCAGGAGATCATATGAATTCATGGTGTGCCATCATCTATCGTCTCTGATCGAGATTCTCAATTTACTTCCCGGCTTTGGAAGGGGTTGTAGGAGGCATTTGGGACGCAGCTACGCTTGAGCACCGCCTTTCATCCTCCAACAGATGGCCAGACAGAGAGAATCATTCAGACACTCGAGGACATGCTACGTGCATGCATCCTTGACTTTGGTCGTAGCTGGGAGGATCACCTACCCTTGGTGGAGTTTTCATACAACAACATCTACCACTCCACCACCGGGATGGAACCATACGAGGAATTGTACGGCCGACCATGCAGATCACCTCTGTGCTGGACTGACCCTGGGGAGTCAGCACACGTAGGACCAGAGATGGTCTAGGCTACGACGGAGAAGGTGCATATCATCCAGGATCGGACGAGGGCTGCACAAAGCAGACAGAAGTCCAATGCTTATAGGAGGCAGAGACCACTAGAGTTTGAGGATGGAGACCACGTTTTCTTACGGGTCTCACCTCGACGTGGATTACGGAGATTTGGCTGGGGCGGCAATTTATCTCCACGCTTCATCAGACCATTCCATGTCCTCAGCAGGGTAGGCGAGGTGGCTTACCGCCTGGCCCTTCCACCTCAGTTGCACCGGGTTCATGACGTCTTCCACATATCTCAGCTGAGGAGATACGTGCACGACTCGATGCATATCATTGATCACGGGGAGTTGGACATCGATGACAGAGCTACTTTTGAGGAGGTTCCGGTGGAGATTGAGGATCGACAGAAGAGGGTCCTATGTGGACATTCGATTCCTTTATTGTGCATCAGATGGCAGCACGGGAACCTCCAGGAGATCACATGGGAGTGGGAGGCTTAGATGCGTGAACAGTCCTTCATTTGTATCCTTAGTTTATGATGTAACTTCACGGGGACGTAAATCCCTGAGGTGGGAGTAATGTAAAGACCTGGAAATTTCAAGGAAATTTTTTTTTTAAATACTTTGTTATTTTACGAGTCTATGGCTTCTGACGGCACTTGATTCTGAGGCTCGGTGTTCCTGAAATCAATTTCCTAAGTTTATCTTGGGTACGTTCAGTAAACGAATGAGCGGGTTTTTCTATCTTTTAAACTAGTGCTCAGAATTGAAATCCAAGGGCACCGGTGAACTCGCAATGCTGGTAATTACTTAAGGGTACCTTTATCGTAGATGTGTTTTATGACAACCCTACTTTTTATTACAACTTTAACATGATTCATTACATAAAACTCCACTTGATACAACAAATAAGATCGAGAGGTTTAGTGTATTTGGGGCTTAGGATCATTACATAAAAACTTAAAACATGAAATACAACATCTTTATTTAAAACTTCCTTTACATGACCACTACATTCCTTCGTACTTAACATTGCATGGGATAACCTGAGGACATGCAGAAGAAAAGGGGGAGCTATAAAGCCCAGTAAGGGAGTACACATGGAATAACATGAGGAGTACAATACATGTTAGAAAATAGTCATATCAATAGATCATAAAAGAAAAATGAACATAAAGGCATGATAAATCATGATAATCATAACATGGAGATGTGGAAACAACACTTATCATGGAATTAGCATGAGCCAAGGCTCATTGCACATGGAGCATGAGTAAACCCTCATTGCACATGAAGCACGAGTAAACCCTCATTTCACTTGAATTAGAATGATTCAACACTCATTTCACATGACTTATCATGATACTATACTTTACCCAATGCATTGGAGCGCTATAAGGGCGCACCCTTCTTAAACATTTCATTTCACGCATAAGTGTGCCACATGGATCATAAAACATGGATTCATAAAACATAAACATTTATTCCACGATAAAGGAATGTGGAATTCATACATGCAAATTTACAATAAATAAGTAATTGTTCATAAATGTGAATACCCTTGATGGAGAAATGGGCATGGTATTCACTACACAATGACATTGGCTTAGAAAATTGATGCAATTTCGGCAGCGTAACGACGTGACATAAGAATTCATAAAAAATGGTTGATGAGAGAGAAAGGGGTTCCTAATAATATTTACATGTAATGTACAGTAAGGAGGTCATATAGATACATGTCCCAACAATTTAAATGGAACTTAGATTCATGATACAAAAGTATTGCTTGAATTTAAAAGAGGAGAGAGAAGTTCCTTTCGGAATTTCAGCATAGTAACGGGTGTGCATGGGAGGCATTTAGTGAGAGAGAAAGGGGTCTCCCATAAATCAAACAATAAGAGGGAAGTATGGGGGAGGTGAAAAACCATAACCCAACATTCATAATTGAAATTAAAAGGGCAATAAAACTTAAAGAAAATTGACAAAAATGAGAAAGGAAGAAAAAACCCTTACTTGGAAGTGTGCTTCCAAAGGCTAGAGAGAGGCTTGTGAGAGGCTTCTTGGGAGATTGAGGCACCTTGGGAGGATTATAGAGAGAGTAGGGTAGAGGTTGGACGAACTCCAGGGGATTTTAGTGAGGAGTAAGTGGGATCTTGGGTGGGTTTATATAGAAAAGGTGAGGGAATTCTTTATTATTTAGGTTTGGGAACCCTTATATTAAATTAATCCAAACCACAAACCATCCCATGGTTTTTTACCATGGTTTTTGGAAAAGAGAAGAGGAAAACATTATTTTATAAGGCCAAAGTCAGAACGTCTTAAAATAATGACGTTGATTATGTGGAGGTGAGTCACACTCCCATGGAAATTAATTTAAAAAGGCAAAGTGTTGAATATGTCTTGAGGGGTCCATTAATGCTTTGAAAAGTAAGTCAAACAAACCCAAAATCACATTATTTTAATGGTAAAACATATATTGGGCGAACATAAGGACTATAGTATTTTATTACATGACCATTGGATCATTATGATGTCATAAAACACATTATATATTTAAACGGTATTTAATTTTTTACCCAAAAATTTGACTGTCTCAGAAAATTATGAAAAATTCACCGTTGGATAATTTCAACGTCATGATTCCAAAAATGACATTTATTTTATCTAAATAATTTTCTAAATATGTTAATTTTCAATTTTAAAATAAAAACCGACATTTATTGAAAATTCACGGGTTTTGACAGAAATGGATTTCAAACCTTAATAAAAAATTCATAAAATTTTAAGATCATTTATATTTAATAAAAATTAATTTCATAATAATATTATTATTTAATTCAAAAATCCCTTAATTTAATAAAATATATTTCTTAATTAAATAATAACTAAAAACACCATTTGTACTTTAAAAACTATTTACAATGTATCAAAAATGACTAGAAATTAGATTCATTATTATATACAAAAATAATGTACATGAACATAGTACTACTTATTTGTTACATAACCCCTTAAAACAGTCGCATAAGACCTAAGGGTAAGGTGTGCGATGGTGACAGACTCTTGGGGTGGCTCGGATAACATCGCTCGAGTGGTAATCTCTATCAACTTCCACTTTTTCCATAGACGGTCCCGTTCGAGCTTGACATGGTGAAGCTCAGCTTGGGATTGGTCAAGGGCGAAGCCCAAGGATGCCACCTCTTTTCCGAGCTCTGATAAATGGTCTTCGTAGGGGGAAATTCTATTGGATGAGGTCATCGCTTCTTTTGTCTGAGTAAATTGGATTTGTTAAGGTCCAATATTTATACTAATCATGTGATCACTGTTCAACGGCTATATTAACAACGGTCAAAATTCTTAACATAAAACCAGAGAAGTTTACATCTTATAAAAAAATATTTTTCATAAAGAGACATTTAACTGGATCAAGAGGGATTTTCCATTAATGAAACTTTGGGTCGTTATAATATTCCCCCCTTAAGAAATTTCACCCTCGAAATTTTTCCTTTTCCCACACTAAAACAGATGTGGGTAACTCAGCTTCATCTTCTCCTCTGATTCCCATGTTGCTTCTTCAAACTTGTGGTTTCTCCACAACACCTTGACGAGCGGCATTGTCTTATTTCGTATAACTTTTTCTCTATGATCTAAGATCTTCACTGGTTGCTCCTTATAAGAAAGATCATCTTCCAATTGTACCACCTCAGAAGAGAGTACATGTGAAGGTTCTGGTATGTACTTCCTTAAGAGGGATACATGAAATACATCATGTACTTTGTCCATAGTAGGTGGAAGTGCTAGTAGATAGGCCACAGCCCAGACACGATCAAGAATCTCGAAGGGGCCGATGTACCTTGGACTTAACTTCCCTTTCTTTCCAAACCTCATGACCTTATTCCACGGAGATATGAGTAGAAAAACCATGTCTCCGACTTTAAGCTCAAGGTCTCATTGACGATTATCTGCATAACTCTTCTGTCGACTCTGGGATACCTTGATATGCTACTGAATGGTTTTCACCTTCTCCACCATTTCTTCGAACATTTTTTGTCCAACCAGCTTACGTTCACTGACCTTATCCCAACATGCCAGTGTTCTGCACCTTTTCCCATACAGGGCTTCATATGGTGTCATTTGGATGCTCGAGTGGAAACTGTTATTATAAGAGAACTCAACTATAGGAAGATGTTGATCCCATCCTCCTTTAAAGTCCATTGAGCACACTCTCAACATATCCTCAAGTATTTGGATAGTTCGCTCGTATTGGCCATCAGTTTGAGGATGATAGGCCGTACTGAAGTTCAGTTCAGTATTCAGAGCATGTTGAAGACTCTTCCAAAACTTAGAGGTGAATCTTGGATCTCGGTCAGACACAATAGACAGTGGTACACCATGCAACCTTACCACTTCCCTGATATATATCTGTGCCAGTTGATCCAAAGAGAAATCCTCCAGAATAGAAATGAAGTGTGCAGTCTTTGTAAGATGATCCATAACAACCCATATTGCATTGTTGCCTTTGGATGTCCTCGGAAGTCCGGTGACAAAGTCCATGGTGATTTTTTCCCATTTCCATTCTGGTATGGGAAATGGTTTCATCATACCCTTATACTTCTGTATCTCTACCTTCACTTGCTGACACACTAGGAACATTGATGTATATTCAGCGATCTCCTTCTTCATATTATCCCACCAAAAGTTTTCTTGGAGATCTTGATAGATATTTATGCTCCCTGGGTGAATAGAGAAATTTGAACTATGTGCATCATCCAAAAGTTCCTTATTCAGCTCCAGACTTGATGGAACACATAGTATTTTACCAAACCGCACAATTCCTTCTTCATTAACATTAAACTCTGAGGATTTCCCTTTTTTGATAGCTTCCACTTTTTCCTGAATTCCCACATCATCCTTTTGATCATCCTTTAACCTTTCCAAAAGAGATGGTTGAGCAATAATTTGTGAAAGTATTGATGATGTTCCCTTCTTTATGATTCCCACGTCCATCTTCATCAAGTCTAAGAAGATTGGATCCTTATCAATTCTCATCATTGATAGAATTTCTGGGTCCTTTCTACTTAGGGCATCTGTCACCTTGTTCGCTTTCCCAGGGTGGTAATGTATTAAACAGTCACAATCCTTAATGAGCTCTATCCATCTTCTCTGGAGCATATTAAGCTCTTTCTGTGTGAATATATATTTAAGACTCTTGTGGTCAATATATATCTCACATTTCTCTCCATAGAGATAATGCCGCCAGATTTTCAAGGCAAAGATCACAGCCGCCAACTCCAGGTCATGTGTTGGATAGTTTCGCTCATGGATTTTCAACTGCCTTGAGGCATAGGATATCACTTTATCATTTTGCATCAGCACACATCCTAATCCCTTCTTCGAAGCATCACTGAATACCACAAAAAGCTCCCCACTTATGGGTAAAGTGAGCACGGGTGCAGTGATAAGCCTCCTTTTCAACTCCTTGAAGCTTTCTTCGCATTCATCACTCCAAGAAAACTTTACTCCCTTTCGAGTTAGCTTGGTAAGAGGGTTGGACAATCGTGAGAAATTTCTCAAAAATCGTCGATAATATACAGATAACCCCAAGAAGCTAAGGATATCCGTTACTGATGTTGGCCTCAGCCATCCCTCAATTACATATGTTTTGGTGGGGTCCACAGATATCCCATTGCTTGTGATGATATGGCCCAAGAATGAGACCTCCTTCAACCAGATCTCACACTTGCTGTATTTTTCATAGATCTTCTCCTTGAACAAAGTCTCTAGTATAGTTCTTAAATGCTTCTCATAATCCTCCTTGGTTTTGGAGTATATTATAATATCATCTATAAAGACTACCACAAATTTGTCAAGGTAATCTCTAAAGACTCTATTCATTAAGTCCATGAAGATTGATGGAGCATTGGTGAGTCCAAAAGGCATTACTATGAATTCATAGTGCCCGTATCTTGTACGAAAAGCAGTCTTGGGGATATCTTCTTTCTTCACCCCTACTTGATAATATCCTGACCAAAAGTCCACCTTGGAGAAGTATTGTGCTCCACGTAGCTGATCAAACAATTCATTGATTCTTGGTAGAGGATACTTGTTCTTTATCGTGATTTTGTTAAGTTCGCGATAATTGATGCAAAGCCGCATTGACCCATCCTTCTTCTTGACGAAGAGGACTGGTGCACCCCATAGTGAAGCACTTGGGCATATAAACCCTTTATCCAGATTCTCATGTAGTTGTTTCTTCAGCTCTTCAAGCTCTAAAACATCCATTATATAGGGAGTCTTGGATATTGGTAGCTCCCCAGTTATAAGTTCAATTGAGAACTCAACATCTCTTCTTGGAGGAAGACCAGGCAGTTCCTCGGGAAACACTTCAGCGAATTCCCTCACAATAGGAATTTCTTCAAGAATAGTTTCTTCCTTGGACTCAATCATCTGAGCCAGATATGTGTGCTCATAAGGCAGTAATATCCATGCTTGAGATGATGGAGCTAAAGGAGATTCATCTTCCTCCTGACACTTTTAAATAATCGGGGGTCGATTCTCTATATGGAGTGTGATTTCCCTCTCCCGACAATTTATGTTGGCTCTTTATAAGGAAAGTCAATCCATGCCAAGAATTGAATCAAATTCCACCAGAGGGAGTATGACGAGGTTCTCTAGGAAATTCAATCCACAGATTATAATAGGGGAGGACTTATATTCATGGGATGCAATGATTGCCCCATTTTCTGTACTCACCGACATCTTTACTTACATGATTTGTGGTGGTGCTGGGATTGTTCTACTAAACTTTCGAGATTTAAAAGAATGCATAGAAACTGAATCAAAAATTATGTTTGCTATTCTTGAATTAATAACTAGCGTACCTATCACCACTTCATTGTAGAGGTTCACTTCGGCAGAAGTGATGGAAAAAGCTCTTCCTTGTTGTCTTGGAGGTTTTTGGTTGCCTACGATAACCCTTAGATTAGGGCACTGATTTGAAAAATGACCTGGTTCTTTGTATTTGTAGCATTGAACAATGCGTTGAGGTTCGAACGGAGCATTCCTCTCCTCTGTCGCAGTCGCGGGTCCTTCTTGCCGACAGTTAACAGCTAGGTTCCCTTCTCTTCCACACTTGAAGCATTTTCTCGTCCCCTTAAGGAAATTTCCAGGGTGCTTCTTTCCATACTTTTGGCAAGTGGGGTACTGGATCTTCTTAGCACTGTTGGATTTATCCATCGAACCACCAGAATTGATGACCACCTTACGCTTCTTGTCCCCATGATACCCATGTGATTCCTCGATCTCCATTTCGACCTTGAGGGCACATCGGACAATTTCCTCATAGCTGTCGAAGTCACAGATCGCTAATGTTTTCTGCAAGCTACGCTTCAGCCCACTAAAGAAGCAGTCGACCTTGCATTTGGGGGTAACGACAAAGCCGGAAGCGTATCGTGCAAGCCTTGTGAAGTTTGTCTCGTACGCTCCAACAGATTCTTCATCTTTTTGCTTGAGGGAAAGGAAGTCCCTTTCCATCTTAAGCTGGAGGGTGCGCGGAAAATATTTATCAAAAAACATCTTCCAGAAATCCTTCCATTCCAACGCCTCGATCTCCTCCTCAGGCTTCATATTTTTTATCAACGTCCACCATTGATCAGATTCACCCTCCATACGATAAGCCGCCAGGAAAACCTTCTCTTGTTCAGAACATTGGAGGATGGAGAATATCTTTTCAATGGAGTTGATCCATTGTTCAGCGATCGTGGGATCGGATGATCCACTAAAAGTAGGAGGCCTTTGTCTCATGAAGCTCTCGAAAGAGACTTGTTCTTTCTTAGGGGGGGTTGAACATTCCTCTTGACCCGTTTTTCTATTCAAAACTTAAGTTAGCTAAGGGAGAAGAATGATAAAGTTCGTGATTCCCGCTCTCATTGGATTGGGCATCTCATTAGTACAGTCGTCACACTGATCTTCACAACGGTTGTTAGCCTGATTCCTCCTATTACCGGCCATTGGCTGGAATAAAAGGAAATTTAGGGGTAATACATAAAGGGTAATCCAAAGACAAAAGTTGATGACTTATAAATAAACGTTCATTCCTTAACTCATGAGTCTATAGGCTTCAATTTTGGATTTTCATGATATACTTTCTAACAAATATTCGTAGGGGAATTTTTTTTAATTCCCTTAATAAGGGTTCATACTAAGCTTGTGAATTTATCAAAACATATCCCCTGGGAGTGTCGTAACGAAGAGTGCAGCAAGGCCCATTTTCATGCACCAGTTCCCGTTCGAGTCTAGCTCAAAGTGGTGTTTTCGGGTTTTACCCCTAGGATACATCTGTTCCAGAGCCGCCTCTACCTGCTCGTATCCAGACAGGGATATATTTGCTTGATAACCCACTTACTCAATACTCACCAAAACTTAGGGACGTTTTTATTGTACTTAGTCTTGTATCTAAGGCTTTACTAGGGTTTCCTAATCCCAAAAATAACTAAACCTATCCTCTGATACCAACTATGACAACCCTGCTTTTTATTACAACTTTAACATGATTCACTACATAAAACTTCACTTGATACAACAAAGAAGATCAAGAGTTTTAGTGTCTTTGTGGCTTAGGATCATTACATAAAAACTTAAAACATGAAATACAACATCTTTATTGAAAACTTCATTTACATGACCACTACATTCCTTCGTACTTAGCATTGCATGGGATAACCTGAGGACATGCATAAGAAAAGGGTGAGCTATAAAGCCCAGTAAGGGAGTACACATGGAATAACATGAGGAGTACAATACATGTTAGACAATAGGCATATCAATAGAGCATAAAAGAAACATGAACATAAAGGCATGATAAAGCATGATAATCATAACATGGAGATGTGGCAACAACACTTATCATGGAATTAGCATGAGCCAAGGCTCATTGCACATGGAGCATGAGTAAACCCTCATTGCACATGAAGCACGAGTAAACCCTCGTTGCACTTGAATTAGAATGATTCAACACTCATTGCACACGATGTATCATGATACTATACTTTACCCAATGCATTGAGCGCTATAATGGCACACCCATCTTAAACATTTCATTTCACGCATAAGTGTGCCACATGGATCATAAAACATGGATTCATAAAACATAAACATTTATTCCACGATAAAGGAATGTGGAATTCATACATGAAACTTTACAATCAATAAGTAAATGTGCATAAGGTTGAATACCCTTGATGGAGAAATGGGCATGGTATTCACTACACAATGACATTGGCTTAGAAAATCGATGCAATTTCAGTAGCGTAACAGCGTGACATAAGAATTAATAAAAAATGGTTGATGAGAGAGAAATAGGTTCCTCATCATATTTACATGTAATGGATAGTAAGGAGGTCATATAGATACATTTCCCAACAATTGAAATGGAACTTAGATTCATGATACAAAATTATTGCTTGAATTTAAAAGAGGAGAGAGAAGTTCCTTTCGGAATTTCAGCATAGTAACAGGTGTACATGGGAGGCATTTAATGAGAGAGAAAGGGGTCTCCCATAATTCAAACAATAATAGGGAAATATGGGGGAGGTGAGAAACCATACCACAACATTCATAATTGAA
Organism: Viscum album; assembly: GCA_963277665.1. Taxonomy (NCBI): domain Eukaryota; kingdom Viridiplantae; phylum Streptophyta; class Magnoliopsida; order Santalales; family Viscaceae; genus Viscum; species Viscum album. The sequence goes on from OY728158.1 coordinate 68,918,722, forward strand.
ATTAAAAGGGCAATACAACTTAAAGAAAATTGAAAAAAATGAGATAGGAAGAAAAAACCCTTACTTGGAAGTGTGCTTCCAAAGGCTAGAGAGAGGCTTGTGAGAGGATTCTTTGGAGCTTGAGGCACCTTGGGAGGATTATAGAGAGAGTAGGTTAGAGTTTGGACGAACTCAAAGGGATTTTTATTGAGGAGGAAGTGGGATCTTGGGTGGGTTTATATAGGAAAGGTGAGGGAATTCTTTATTATTTAGGTTTGGGACCCCTTATATTAAATTAATCCAAACCACAAACCATCCCATGGTTTTTGCCCATGGTTTTTGGAAAAGGGAAGAGGAAAAAATTATTTTATAAGGCCAAAGTCCGAACTTCTTAAAATAATGAGGTTGCTGTTGTGGAGGTGAGTCACACTCCCATGGAAATTAATTCAAAAAGGCAACGTGTTGAATATGTCTTGAGGGGTCCATTAATGCTTTGAAAAGTAAGTCAAACAAACCCAAAATCACATTATTTTAATGGTAAAACATATATTGGCCGAACATAAAGACTATAGTATTTTATTACATCACCATTGGGTCATTATAATGTCATAAAACACATTATATATTTAAACGGTATTTAATTTTTTAACCAAAAATTTGACTGTCTCAGAAAATTATGAAAAATTCACCGTTGGATAATTTCGATGTCTTGATTCCAAAAATGACATTTATTTTATCTAAATAATTTTCTAAATATGTTAATTTTCACTTTTAAAATAAAAACCGACATTTATCGAAAATTCACAGGTTTTGACAGAAATGGCTTTCAAACCTTAATAAAAAATTCATAAAATTATAAGATCATTTATATTTAATAAAAATTAATTTCATAATAATATTATTATTTAATTAAAAAATCCATTAATTTAATAAAATATATTTCTTAATTAAATAATAACTAAAAACACCATTTGTACTTTAAAAACTATTTACAATGTATCAAAAATGACTAGAAATTATATTAATTATTATATACAAAAATAATGTACATGAACATAGTACTACTTATTTGTTACATAACCCCTTAAAACAGCCGCATAAGACCTAAGGGTAAGGTGTGCGATGGTGAAAGACTCTTGGGGTGGCTCAGATAACATCGCTCGAGTGGTAATATCTATCAACTTCCACTTTTCTCATAGACGGTCTCGTTCGAGCTTGACATGGTGAAGCTCAACTTGGGCTTGGTCAAGGGCGAAGCCCAAGGATGCCACCTCTTTTCCGAGCTCCGACAAATGGGCTTCGTATGGGGTAATTCTACTGGATGAGGCCATCGCTTCTTTTGTCTGAGTAAATTGGATTTGTTAAGGTCCTATATTTATACTAATCATGTGATCACTGTTCAACAGCTATATTAACAACGGTCAAAATTCATAACATAAAACCAAAGAAGTTGACATCTTATAAAAAAAATATTTTCCATAAAGAGACATTTAACTGGATCAAGAGGGGTTTTCTATTAATGAAACTTTGGGTCGTTACATGTTTGCTCGGGAGGAGGTGTTAAAAAAATGTGGATTAAATAAGAAGTGAATAAAATTGTGGGACAATTTTATTATTTTATTTAAAGTGGTTTTTATCCTACATGGGGGAGTTAGGGTGGGACCCACTAACAACAGAACTACCCATGTGAGGATAAATGTGAGGTGGGGCCCACACGATCCCCAACTCTTCACATTCCCTAAAACCCCTAAAACCTCCCATTAATCTTCTTTGATTAATGTTGGAAACCCCCCTTGAATTTATTTGGGCAACTCCTTCTCTCCCCACTCTCCCACTTTAATTCATGCCAACACACACTTAATTAATTAATTGAACCTCATCAATTAATTGAATTAAGTGTTTGAATTTTTTAAATTTGAATGAATGGTAAAGTAAAATAAAATAAGGAGAAGCTTATTTTATTTTGGGGTTAGAATTATTGTGTGAGGAGGATTTGGGGAGGACTTTAGTTTTTATTTTGAAGAAATTCATCCTCCCACGAAGAACGTCACCTCTTCAACGAAGAACGACTCGGTGACCCCGGTTTCTTCATCCACTTCTTCCTCCACGACAAGGGAGGAAACACCAACGCGGGAGCTCTCCAATGATGCGCAATCATCTTCTTCTCTCTGTGAAAAAATATTAGACTTCATTTCCTCAGGTGCACACCGACGACGATGGAAACGACACCATCATTCGCGGTTCCTGACAACCGCGAACTTATTTTCGAGGTAGGGTGTGATGATTAAATTTTATTGAGAATAAAATTGTTCGTTGTGTTTCTTGAACCTTGTGAATTCTTGGCCATGCGATACCGTCTAACGCGGAGGGCGCGGGTCGAACGAACACGGCCCGACAACCCTCCGCTGGAACTTTATTCCTTTGGAATTGGCAACCAGAGGCGGAGGAAAAACACGGCGTTGTCGCGCCCTGCCAGGATCATGACGAAGGGAACTGGCGCTGTCACGATGGTTGTACGGAACGAACTACGGCCCACAACGCGAGCCACTTCGGCAGAAGAACCAGCCAGCCAATCGGCCGGCCGGGCGAAGTGGAGTCGTGGCGCCAGGAGGGCGCCGCGCTAGAGGACCGGCCAGCCCATCGGACGGTCGGGTGGTGCTGGACCGCAGTGCCAGGAGGGCGCCGCGATTGAGGACCGGCGGCCCGCCCATGTGGGCCGCATGCGCAGAAGACCGGCCGGCCTAGCTAGCCGGTTCGGGGAAGGGCGGCGCCGCTGGAGCAGAAGACCGGGCCCCCCTTGGAACCGCTCGGATTCGGCTGAGCCAGCCGGGCCATGCCGGGCTGGGCCGAGCCGGGCCGCACCGGGCCGCGCCCAGCTGATTCGGGCCGAGTCGCGCCCTTTCGAGCTTTTTTTGTAATTCTTCGGACCGGTCTAACACCCCTGCTAGGTCGGACCCGTCAAACTGGGTCAACCCGACCCGTCGGCCCACTCGGCTAAACGGGTCGGGCCCGTTATTCACTTAAACGTGAATAATTTAAGGACCGCGCATCCGATCGACGCGCCGTCTGCGGCACTGGGACTCTTTCGACGAGACGGTCCTTTTTTGTTACTCTGTGTGAGTTTCAAATGAATTTTGATATCAGCCGGGTTAGAAATGAGCGTATTTCTAACCGAGCCCCTGGAACGGAAAAGCCAATATCTCTCAAACCGGGCGTCTGATTGACGCGTCGTCAGTTGCATAGAGTTCCTTTTGACGAGTTGGAACTTCGGGATACATCAACTCTGGACTTCGTGACAGTTGATGTATCTACCCCCTTGGCCCGTGGAGCGGACCCTCCTGGAATCAAGTGTGCTGTGTGCGGGAACCCTAGAGCTAGCTGCGACTGTGACGACGATGACGACTGTACTTGGATCCTACATGGGTTCGGCAGCGAGGACGACTGTACTTGGATCCTCCATGCGTTCAGCAGCGATGACTACTGTACTTGGATCCTACGTGGGTTCGGCAGTGATGGTTACTGTACTTGGATCCTAGGTGGGTTCGGCAGCGATGACTTCTGTACTTGGATCCTATATGGGTTCGGCAGGGGAGATGATTCAGAGGCTACATCTATCATCTCTACCCCTCTTCCTGAGTAGTATACCTGTGTGAGCTGAGTCTTGACTTTCAATCATTATCATTGATGTGATTGACTTGTTTTCCTGTGTGGACTGGGTTGTGCTTTCCTGTGTGGACTGGGTTGTACTTGGCCTCGTGAGTTGGAGACGAATTGGAATTGATGACTTAGGTATATGTATGGGCATATACCTAATTAGAGTTGGTTGATACTTTGTGTTTGTATCTTTCCTTGTGGTTTATCCTTTATGGATTCTGGGAGACCTTCGGGGGTCTCGGGGTCCCTACTGAGTATCGTATACTCACCCCTGCACGGGCTATGCCCACACTACATTGTGTTGGATACAGGCGACAGACAGCACTGATAGAGGTGGAGTCTTGTGGAGCGGGATGATACATGGAGGTGGACCACTTGGCGGGACGTACTCAGAGTGTACGACCGGACCCGAGGAGCTGACGAGACTATCTGTACCCACCCTTCATGTGGGAATTCTGGATGACGACTTGGTGGTTGCTGCTTTACTTTACTGAAGTTGTTCTTTCTTTTTTGTAGTACTGTACTTTCAGTTGGGTTTGTATTTTGGCCCATTTACTTTCCAGCACTTACTTTTGTACTCAGTTTACTTAGTGTTTACTTCAGCTTGCGTACTCTGTTGTGTTTTCTTACTTATATAAAGGCAATGTCTTCCCTTTTATCGGGATTTACGCCTTTGGTGCTAGTCTCCAGCCCATGTCCTATGGAAGGCGGGCTTGGGGTAGTCACGACATGGGCCCTGAGGACGGGTCGTGACAGCAGTTGATTCTAACACATCACAAATGACTTATATATCATTTTCCCTAAGTACCAAAACAATCCAAATGCATTTTATTGGTTTTCAGTGTTTTGCTTGTTCTTTTTACTAAAATTAATGTCAATTTTAAGTAAAAAGACACACTTAGAGTTATACCAGTCACAATGTGCATTTAATTGAGGAGCGGGTGATTCTTATGCATCAAAAATTACTTATTGATCTTTTTTAAGTATTAAAATAATATGAATGTGTTTTCTTAGTTTTTAGTATGTCACTTGTTCTTTTTACTAAAATTAATGTCAATTTTTAATAAATAGACACAATTAGAATTATACTGGTCACACTGTGCATCATATTGAGGTACGGTTGACTCATACCCCTCAAAAATGAATTATGGATCGTTTTCCTAAATTATCAAAAATAATATGAATGCATTTTCTCGATTTTCAATATGTCAGTTACTCTTTTTACCAATATTAATGTCAATTTTAAATAAAAAGAGATGCTTTGAGTCATACCAGGAACATCGTGTATCAGATTGAGGTGCAGTTGATTCCTACATGTCACAAATGACTTGTGGACCGTTTTCATAAAGTATCAAAACAATATGAATAGGTTTTCTCAATTTTGAGTATGTCAGTTGTCTTTTTTACTAAAATTTATGTCAATTTTACAAAGAAAGAAGAAATTTGAGTTATACTTATCACACCATATGATGGATTAAGGTGAGGTTAATTCTTATACATCTCAAAGTCTTGAAAAAACCTTAAATTCCAATGTTATCATGATTTAAATTTCCTTTATTTGTCAAATTGTCAAAATTTTATATTGAATCGATGTTCTTAGTGGAAAAACCATTATCATTGTTGAAATCCAAGAGAGTAGAGGAAGCTCATGTGCCCATTATATCACAAGAATTCACCACAATGAGCACATGAGCTTCCTAAAATATTATATCTTTCAATAAGAAAGGTTTTTCTGCCAAATCACATTGAATCTGTGTAGTGTTAGCATCTCAACAAAGAGAATCAATGGAAAGCATAAAGATCTGTGAAAACAACTGAATAAATTTTAGATAAAAATGATAGGGAAAATAATTTACAGATAGTGGATAAAATGATGGCAAAATTAATTAAATAAGTTGTAGGAATTCACCTTTTCATGATGGTTGTATACATTATTGACTCATTTTCTTGTTGTTGTTATCTCAGTTGCGGCCTCAAAGTCCAACCTCCCACGAGCATTAGCATCTTCAAACAAATCACCCCAACTTGAACAAAGGAATCCATCTATATAATAAAACAATTCATATGTGAGTAATACTAAAAAACAATAAATTAAACATGAATATTAAACAATCCATTACTTCTATAGAAGTCACATCTTCATGTTATTTGTGTACGTTCTATCATCAGGTATATTGCCCATTCTTTTCTAAGAAAATCTATATCATCTTGTGAATATGAGTCTTTTCGATAGATATAGTAGTACTAGAAAAATATAAATACACAAATGATTAATAAATATTATAAATAGAATAGTAATTATCTTTGAAAATACCTCTTTGGATATGATAGTTCGTTGATGGAATATGGTCTCTATCATAAATTTACCAATATAATAGCCACACTATTTCCCATTTGTTTATTTTGTAAACTGTAGAAACATTAAAAAAATAAGTAATTTTTTTTTATATATTTTTGGATAGTGAAGTCTTATTATATATACCCTGATACTTTTCTGGTTGTACAACTTTCCAGGATCCTTGTGCTTAGATCCTTTCCTCATTCCTTTTTTTTCGCGATGTTTATGAACCACCCTATCATAACATAATACTCATTAAAACATAATATAAATTATATAACTTGAATTTTATTTATAAAACATTGGATGTATTGTATTTCTTATTCACAAATTCCATCATGTATGGTCAGTTTTTTGTGTATCCATGCATTGAATCTAGAAAATAAATATTTAGAGTATCCAAATTGATCGTAATGAGCATACAATGTATCCTAAAATACCAAAAGGAATAAGTAATTAAAGAAATGAAAATATATTTGATATTATTAAATTGTAGAGTTTTACCCCCGCATCGTTGGTATTAAGAAGAGTTTGTCATCTGTAAGTTTTCTTTCAAACTATTTGACCAGGTCTACCACTATTTCATCCATTTTTTGGATTCTATTTTTTTATTATGTAGAGTTGGTGTGAGGACTAACAATTCCCAAAAAAATCATGGGGAAATCCCTTCAATTGGTTTTGATATATATGCCTACCAAATATATGAAATGTATTTAGTCATAATTAACATAGTATATCAGCTTTTAGAAAATCAAATTACAAAAACATACCTCATGTATACATTTACAAATTAGGCTCCTAGACATTCATAGTTGATGGTTCCATTTACATTCTCAACAATAATGTAGGTTGTACCTTCCTATTCGTATATATTTTCTTCAAAATCAACTATGTGACTACTACCATTTTGTAACTTTATATCCACATGAATCTTTATTGTTAATAAATGTGGATATTGAATGGGTGGGATAAAGGTGGTTTCAGAAGATATTTTTGATTGGTTGGTTAATCCTTTAGATTTTTTTGAGTTGATATTTTATTTCACCCCTTCCCTTTATCTATCTATAATAACATTCATTGTTTTAGACCTTTTCATTAATTGTTAAAGGTTTAGATTGAAAAATAAATTGAAAATGAATACCTCCTTGTCAATATATATTTTTAAAATATGTTATATCCATGCAACAAGTGTTCCAATAGCACAGTTTACCATAAAAATATCATCATCGTCAAGAAGAATAGGTATCTCGGTGCTCAGATCATGAGCTACACTAATTGCCACTCTCATATGACTTATTAGAAGTGGTCTGTTGTGTAGAATTTTGTATTTGATGTTGAACATTGTAGCCCTCGCTACAAGGTGATGGGTGGGTGTTGATAGATATAAATCAAATTAATTTTCACCCTGTAGAATATTAGTATAGAAAAAGTATCAGTTTCTATCTAATTCACATTTCAGAGAAACAATTGTTATAACATTGATTACCACAAATAAGATAGAAATTTGAGGGAAATGACTCGCCTCAAAGCTGGTTGGGGTGGGAGATATTCATGAAATTGTTGTTCTTAAGTTGTTTTTCTCTTTTCTTCTTCCCTGTAACATTTTCTAGAAACTTAGTCTATCATTGAAATTTTTATTCAATGGAAACTAATCTTTCTTTAATCTATTTCATTTATTCACCTTTATCCTCTGCTTGTTTTTTTCTCAAAATATGTTCAGGGTGTCACCCCAAAACCCTCACCTCTGATGCATCCATACTTTTTTGGACACTTCAAGGCCATAGATATTAGGTTTTCATCTGATACAGGAGTTGATGATTCTTGTGACTATGTCCGATAGAAAATATAAGAAAATAAGTAATCATTGTTATGTAATAGTGATTTAAAGAAAATTAAATTTTTATTATTTTATACTCACACATTTTTCCCACATTTTTTGTGTATTTTCAGCTATTAATATACCATCTTTATTTACATGTGCCTCCTTCCATAGCACATGGAGTGGGATGGAAGTCGATTTGTATTTAGATTCATTAATCTACATATAAACAGAAGAATGTAATTATGTTGTTGTTTCATGTCACATAAAAGTATTACGGTAGATTTAAAATACACACCAATTTTTTTCAAGTGAAGTGTATCCCATCTTTGCTTTACGGTAGGGGTACGTTTGTTTTGTTGCATATTCCTTATTTTGAGCACTTAGTTTCTATTTCATGAATAAAAAATTCTCAATAAAATTGATGAATACACGTATTGTCAAAAAATTTATTACCATCCACAATGTACCTGAAAATACACATCTACACAATGGACAGTAAACGTATTCCACATTTCTTGGGTTATTGGGTGTCCATAAATAAGTGGTGGGTATAGTTTTATTTTCCCTTCAGTATATTTAAGATGATATCTCATTAGAATTGTGCAAAATCCTTATTGAATCCTTCCAAAAAATATTAATACATATTTTTTTGGGAGTAATCTACTATAAATTCACTCTCCAAGGGATGATGAATAGTAATTCCATGTTTCATTATTTTATTTTTTAGTAAAATAATGAAATGATATCATAATGTTACCATATTCTCTTCCCACATTAGTGTCTTAAGAATGGGCACAGCATGGTGCCACAAATATACATCAATCGGTATGCATTTCCAAGTGATAATTCTAATGTAACTACTGACCATATCCTTGTTGGGGTTAATATATTGGTTGTGCACATTCCATCTGACCTCATATTTGATGTATTTTCTTTTCACCTTAATGATTTTTACTAACATCGTCAAACTATAGTTCTCTTTTTTTCTACATCATCGTTCCTTCATCTCCTACCGTTTCCTCTGATTCAATATCTTCATTATGTTGTTTCTCTGGATCGATAGCATCAGCGTGTGTAGATGGTTGTTGTACATATGCACTGGGAGCAACAACAGTTTGAGAAACTTTTTATCCCTTGATATTTGGAGAACCAGTACATACAGAAGTTTTTTGTTTGTAATGTCCTGACCCAACTTACCATCAAACTGGTAGCCTGACTGGTCGCCACATAGCCTCAAGCACATCTCTCCGTACACCATAGGCTTTCGACTAGTAGCGAGAGTCTTAGGAGGTGATAATGGGGAGACTATACCCTCATATCAAAGTTTTCACAATAGTATAATAGTATATAAATATATTCCAATAGCGAAAGTAGTAAATAGATAACAGAGTAGTGGAAGAATAGTATGTTCAATTTAAAAAAAATGGACAACACTAGTTTATACAATAAATGAATGCATGATATGGTGATTATACATAATTGAAAGAAATAAACAATTCAACATGATTCACAATACATTACCAAAAATAGGAAAAATATAGTAAATCCCCACCGGTGATCACCTCGATCATCCTGAGCTCCGGCTATGTCATTTTCTATTAACTCCAAGTACAAGAAACACAACAATCAACCTAGGTATTGAAAATATAAGGTATGCTTGGGTATTGAGGGTACCTGAGTACGGTGTGAGATAAAATCTTAGTAGGATAGCACCCACTGGTTTCTATCCCAAACTAGGTGGTGAATAATAATTAAACAGTGTGTAGGTATATCAAAGTAATAATAGAATTGAATAAATAAACAACAACCCATCTAGGTTCCTAAGGGACACCTGACGGTGATACCAACATCGGCTCGTTGTCGGAATAAGAGTCTGATTATTTTAATTATGTATATATATATATTAATAGTGCATGCAGTTGTATAAAGAATAAAACACAGGTAATAAAGTAAACAGTTTTAGATTTATTCAATTGTTCTTTATTTAACTGTATATACCCTTGGGTTCCTATGGACACCTGTATCTTAATACCTACCTCGGCCTGTGCTAGAGTCTGAACCATTTCTAATATTCAATTCACAATCATTATATCACATCATATTTCATTATCTTTTTAATTCAATTCATATACGAACAATTGGACCCATGGTCCAATGTCAATTAATGGGTGTAGAATGTCATGTCTAGCACCCTATGAGTATTTGAAGCATCATTACCTATCTCACAACCTATTTATCAATAATACATATATATATATATATATATATCATGGGTGTAGAATGTCATGTATATCACCCCATGTGTATTTGGAGCATCATTCCCTATCTCACAACCTATTTATTAATCATACATATATATATATCATGGGTGTAAAACGTTATGTCTAACACCATGTGAGTATTTGGAGCATCAGTCCCTGTCTCACAACCTATTTATCATTCATATATATATATATATCATGGGTGTAGAACATCATGTCTATCACCCCATGAGTATTTGGAGTATTAGTCCCTATCTCACAACATGTTTATCAATAATATATATATATATATATATCATGGGTATCGAACATCATGTCTAGCACCCCGTGAGTATTTGGAGCATTAGTCCATGTCTCACAATCCGTTTATCAATAATACATATATATATATATATAATCACAATTTTAACATAAGTTATCATCTTATGGATTCCCAATTCACATTACATCAGTATAGTCACATATTCGGTTCAAAGCATGAGGCAAGGACTCTCATGAATATCACATTTCATTTCCAATTTCCTTTAAACATTTCAATGGGCATAAGGTGATTTATGATCATAAATAAGAGGTATGGAATAGACCATCCTAGATGTTTTAAGTTCACTAAATTTATTTCAACTATCATAATCTATGGTTATTACATTAACCCAAGGCGTAGTCATACCATCCTAATATGTTCTCTTTCAAGTTTAACCATTTCATCTAAACCATTTAACAAAACAAACCATATGAATATAACCACTCATATAAACCATTACATTCCACATGAGTATACCCTCTCATGTTAACATTTCATATTTAAATACATCCCCCATGTTTACCCACTTGTTTACCCTTTTTCATTAAAGTCGTATAATGAGTATACCCACTCATTACCCATCACTTGCATTAAAATGAATTCAACTCTTATAATGAATTTACCCATTAATTAATACCCATTCACAACCCATGCTACCAAAGAGTATACCCACTCATTGTTACAATTTTCATTCATTCAAATCACATGGGCATACTCTCCCATTTGTTTCCACTCACTCTTATGCATTTCACATGGGTTTACCCACCCATGAATCCAATTCTAGTACATTAGAACCATTTAATTAAAGTGTGTCAACATGAAAAGAAGGTGGTACATCTCCTAGATAATCAAACCATATTCCTTTAATTAATCAAGATTCCTCTAACTAGGTAATCATAGGAAAACCACACATCGTCAATCTAAGAAAACATAAATAGTCTACTCACTATGTTTTTAGCTTTAAGGAAGCGCACCTCTGATGGAGGGGTTTTATTACAAAAACATGATTTTGTACTCTAACAAATCATTTAGAAAAAATAGGCATTTAAGTCCCAAATTATAGTTCAATTTATCAAAGGTGGTAAATAAACAACTATTTCATTTTTAAATTAAAGTCAATGTTGAGGACCCTACCTCAAAGAATGGTCAAGTCAATGCTTTCTAACTAAAATAGTCGCCCGCTTGCACACACACACTTCCATATATATATATATATATATCCTTAAACTGGTGCACGTGTTCCCCACACCATGAGGGAACATTCATATGGAAGATATATATATTTATATATTTCTATACCTGTGAATATGTGTACGCACCATCGAAACTGATCACAACTCCCTACAAAAATTCCCTCAGGTCTCATAAACACCACTAAACCCTAAATAGAGGATGAGAAACAATTTAGTGGTACTAAAAATTTACCTCAAATCAATGATGGTGGACCGAATTGACCCCAACCACCTCACCTTTGGCAGCGGTTACTAGAACACGGACCAACATAACCCGAGAGGCCATTTTCACAACCCTAGAACTGAAGAATCAATGAAAAATTCATCAACCCTAAGCTAGGGTTTTGTCCGCACACCGTAGGGCGACGAATAGGATGAGAAATGGCTGAAAATGGAGAGTAGATGGAGGAGAAACTCATACCTTGAAGGATTGGACCAAGAATCACCAAGAAAAATGGGCAAAATCAGGCCGGAGAGGGGATCCAGGGGGCGTCACACACGGCCTGGAGGGAGGAGGTGTTGTGCATCACACGGCCTAGTAAAGGAGAAGGAACACCCCTAATTCCCTATTAAAAAATATTTTAACTTTAATTAAAATGTTTTATTTTTGAAAATAATAAAAATAACAATAATAATAAGCACCATCATCGTCATCGTCATTAATATTATTATTATTATCATTAAACATTTATTTATTATTTCTTATCTTTCTATTAATCTCATTTATCTAATTTTTTTAACTTTTAATTAGATTAATTTCAATTTATTTAAAAGGACACATCTTAGTGTTTCAGCTCTTGCAATAAAGATCTGAAACGCAGTTTTAATAATGGCCCGCCTAGTAATTGCCAAAAAAAATCAGTAACCCTCGTAAAAAAACACCTGGTCAAAAGAATTGGATTATAAAATCTACCCAAATTAAAACTTCTCATCCCCGAAAAGGATTCAGAAACTATGAAAACATCACCCAACCTACCAAGGTCTTGAAGTCTCATTTGAACGATCGCGTTGCGTTTCCAAACGCTAACCGCACCCTTGACCATTTCACAAGCCCAAGGTGCTTAAGCCATTAAAACCCGATCCAAAGCACAAAATCAAACCAAAATGTTGAAATGGCGCATGACTGATCCCATGTAACTAGATACATGATCTCGTCATCGTCTCTTTAATCATCCTCCCATTGGTGTTTTCCACCAATGGTCTTAGCATTTAACGGTCAATCCCAAACCACGACTCTTCCATAGTATAAAAAAATTCCTAAAAGGATACATCCTAAGTTTTTTTAGTGATGCTTCTCACATGATTTCTTCAACTAAGCAAACTTGATTACATCTGAGGCCTTTATAGAGACTTCATCAATGGAAATGGTCGAATCTCAATTGACCAACAAAACTGGATGCTCATGATTTCCTCAAAATACATCATCGACCCACAAACCACACTCAACCTTAAAATGGAGAAGTTCCTTTAAAACAGTTCCATCTCCAACCGTATACCTCAAGAAAAAAGGGAACACCCAAGCCATGTTAGGCTAACCATCAAAAAAAGATGCCCGACTTAGATGGTTGATGCATCCTGAACAGAATCGCAAAGACTTCATCCCCAATGCATTCATCAGCTATCACAAGGAATTACACCAAATTCCTTACCTAACTTCTGTTGAAATTACTAGAAAAATCCATCACTGGATATTTTAAAACTTTCATGCCTCATCACGAATAAAGTTGTAACCCAAAGAACCACACATCTCATGTACAACCCAAATAACAACCACTTATCAAACTAAATGAATTTTAAAACTTTAGCATGACTTAAGACTAATGTTATGTGAGTGCCTCCAAGACAAGGTAAATATAGGGGACATGATGGTCTCATTCAGAAGATCACACTAAGATTAATCCAAAGTCACGAAGAAGATTAGTCGAACCACTACTAGTCGACTATTTACAATAGCCTGGCTTCACCTGTTGGTGCATTATCAACCAAACCTCGATGCCTATACAACCCAAGGAATCCATGTTCTTTCAAATCTTATTAATAAAACTCTTTAAAAAATAAAGGATTTTATAAAGGTTTGTGCATACCTCTAACCTCATCGAAGTCGTGCTACCAAACAAGCACTGACACGTACCCCAGAACCGATGTGACGCTACCCACCTTAGGAGTGTCCATGTCATTGAAAGAAAATACCAGCCACTCATAAGCACGCTATCTCAAAAACATTTTAAACACACGTGTGACATTACAAAAACCATGATTACCACGTCAAAATATTTGGCATGAAAACCAAAATCAAACCGGCCGGCATGTCAAAACACCTGAGTCCCAAAAATTTGTCCTGAGCAGTGGGACAAAATTACCTTCAGGTCCCAGTCACTCTATTCCATGGCTGACTCAAGAACATCCTCAACATAATAAATCTAAATGATCACACCAAACTCAACCAGTTTGTTACACTATGAAACACTCAATTTATATCGCATATGTTAAAACATACAACCCCGAGTTCACAAAAGCAAATGGAATATCATCTCATACAACCATTAACTCGAATGATGACGCACTGATTCATCCATCACTAATGAAAATAAAGGTTCACATGACCTCCTAAGTAGTTGACCATGCCTGAGGCATGTCTGAATTATTGAACCAAGCATTCCTTGATGCTTGTTCCCATATTAAGAGTCGAGGTACAATAAACTCCCATCCAAACAAGGGTGTCCTTTTTGAAACCAACATCCTACTAGGGACAATGACACTGAATGGAACCAATGCCAGAAGGCTCGTAGTGGAATGCAAGGTATACATATCTAAGGGTTTTACCTACCACATGCTATCCCCTTAAGAAGCATATGCATTGGATACATCACTAGGTCACACAAAATAGATTCACTAAGCTCAAGATCCCCTTGTCATTTTAGCCATTACTAAGAAAAAACAGCCTATGAATAAACACTCACATCTCCATTACAAGGAAACTTAAAGAATATTTATCTACCCTTACATGAGGGTCTTAAACATAAGACACCACTACAGGTTCTATTTCCAAGTGATTTTCATTTAAAACCAATTCATAGTACATCATGCACATTTTATATAGTCCAGTCATATGGGAGGCCATCTGCCAATCCAAAAAGTTCCCATACAATTTACAGGTCAAATTTAGCTCCCATTTTATTTCAAGTAGTAAAATTTATAAAAAACAACCAATTACATATCAAACAAGATAGCATGTCACTACAATCATCTAACAAAGAGAAACATGTTGTAATCACATAAGCATGACATTTTAATCAAAAATACATGCTAATAAGAACAGAGACATGATACAAGGAAAACATGCTAGTAAACAGGTAGCATGGAAATAGGATAGCATGCTAAATATATCATCGAAACATGGTATTTAATTGGTCATGATAATAAACATAACAACATGGAATAGCATTCAAGGCACTCAATCATATCAGTAGGAAACCTATGAATGTAGCTACATGGCATGGCATATCCCAAACATGTGAATCCATATGTTCTTATTATGATGCATTTTATGTTTCATCCTTGCCTTAACAAGCCAAGGTTAAAATACCATAAACTCTATAAATCCATAAATAGAAAAAATTACACCAATCACTCAAGGTGAAATCATATCAATTATAATATCGAAAATCATGAACATAAATTCCCAACCCTGAAAACATGGTCATTTCCCATATGTGGGGTGATAAGTCCCAAGCACAGTTATTAACCAAGTGCCAACACATTCCTAGTCTCCTATCTACCAACCCAAAACAATAAGACAAAGGAAACAATTGTCTCTGATACCACTTTGTAACATCCCGACTTAGCTAACCATTGAATCGGTAGCCAGACTAGTCGCCACATGGCATTGAGCGCATCTCCCCATACACTAGAGGCTTACCACTAGTAGCGAGGGTCTCAGGAGGTGATAGTGGGGAGACTATACCCTCAGATCATAGTTTTCACAACAGTATAACAATATATAAATAGATTCCAATAGTAAAAACAGTAAACAGATAACAGATAAGCGGAAGAATGATATATTAAATTTAATAAAAATGGTTAATTCCAATTTATAAAACAAATGACAGCATGACATAGTGATGATACATAATTTATAAATGGGTTTTGAGATAGGGATTAATGCTCCAAATACTCACGAGGTGCTAAAAATGACATTCTACACCCATGATGTGTGTGTGTGTGTGTGATTGGTAAACGAGTTGTGAGACAGGGACTGATGATCCAAATACTCATGGGGTTCTAAACATTACATTCTACACCCATGATATATATATTTGTGTGTGTGTGTGTGTGATTAATAAACAGGTTGTGAGATAGGGACTGATGCTCCAAATACTCATGAGGTGATAGACATGACGTTCCACACCTGTGATATATATATATATATATATATATATATATATATATATGACTGATAAACGAGTTGTGTGATAGGGACTGATGCTCTAAATACTCATGGGGTTCTAGACATGACTTTCTACATCCATTAATTGACATTGGACTATGGGTCCAATTAGTCATATATGAATTGAATTGAAATAATAACGAAAGTCGATGTGATACAATGATTGTGAATTGAATATGAGAAATGGTTCAGACTCTACCACGGTCCGAGGTAGGTATTGAGATACGAATGTCCATGGGAACCTAGGGGTATATGTGGTTAAATAAAGGATAATTGAATCAATGTAAAAAAATTACTTTATTACCTATGTTTTATTCTTTATACAACTGCATGCATTATTACTATATATATAAATAATTGAAATAATCAGACTCTTGTTTTAGTAACAATCTGATGTTGGTATCACCATCAGGTATCCCTTAGGAACCTGGACGGGTTGTTGTTTATTTATTCAATTTTTTTATTACTTCGCTATACATGTACACTATTTAATTATTATGCACTACCTAGTTTGGGCTAGACACTGGTGGGTACTGGCCTACTGAGATTTTATCTCACACCCTACTCAGGTACCCTTGGTACTCGAGTAGACCTTATATTTACAAGACCTAGGTTGATTGTTGTGTTTCTTATACCTGGAGTTATGAGAAAAGGACCGAGCTGGAGCTCAGGATGCTCGAGGAGATTGCCCATGAGGCTTTGCTTTCTTTTTCCTATTTTTTTACTATATTTTGAATCATGTTGAATTTTTTATTATTTTCAATTATGTATCATCACCATGTCATGCATTCATTTATTGTATAAACTAGAATTGGCCATTTTTATTAAATTTAACATATTATTCTTCCACTGCTCTGTTATCTATTTATTGCTTATGCTGTTGGAATCTATTTGTATACTATTATACTGTTGTGAAAACTCTTATATGAGGGTATAGTCTCCCCACTATCACCTTATGAGACCCTCACTACTAATCGGTAGCCTTGGGCGTACAGGGAGATGTGATTGAGGCCATGTGGCGACTGGTCCTACTATCGATTCAATGGTAAGATGGTTTAGGATGTTACATTGTTCCTCTACACTACGAACAGTAGTAGGTTGAGAGACATGTTGTTACAAGGGATTGGGAGCACCATCACATGCAGAAGTCATTATTAACATAAGTCATTTAACATTTAATTTATATAACATAAATGCAGCAGTGAATAGATAATAACATGAGGTAACACAATGTATATTACAAAAATATATATAACTTGATTATTGAACTCTCTTTTTCTTAAAGGCATAAGGGATTCGATGCCTCTATCAAATATCCAAATCCCTTTATTATGGTATCCTCTAACATAAAAAACATCGTCTACATTGTTACTACTGTGAAATGATTGTGACGACCCAATGAAAGGTTTATCCTCAGTTGAATTTTCATCTGACTCTTCAGTGGTTTTGGTCGATAACAGAACAATTGACCAATTTCGGTTTGTGGGATAGGGAACATAAAATACTTGTACTGCCTATGATGCCATTATAAATGGTTCATCTTTGTATCCTTCCTTACTGAAGTCCACTTTCACGAATCCCAATTCATCTATTTTAATAGCACTACTATTATCAACCCACTTTCATTGAAAATCGGCACCTGGAATGTTTTATAATACAACTCCCATATTTGTTTTATGATTCCAAAGTATGAAATATTTGCACAATATGGATTTTTTTCCTTAGTACTAGAAACCTGCATCACTTTATCCATACATGTAACTCCACTATTTTTCATGGTACTATCATCATCATGTTCATTTGTATAGAACGTATAACCATTAATTACATAACCATTTTAAGTTAATAAATAAAAATTTGGTCCTTTGGCTAGCCATTGAAGTCATTCTGAAATTGAATCCAAATTTTAATCTGACTCCTTAAAAATATGGTCCTGAAACCATCCTATAAACTGTTGATTATGTTTATTTGATATCCATATTTCAGCCCTTGATGGATTCAAATGCCTAAGAACTTCTTTGTGGGTTTCAACATAGGGGAAACCTCAAAAATGTTATGAAAAACGTAAAGTTGGGTATTCTCCCAATCTGTAATATTGATTATGATAACATCTCTTCCAGAAATTCCTTCACCCGCAAGATACCTAG
Organism: Viscum album; assembly: GCA_963277665.1. Lineage (NCBI taxonomy): Eukaryota > Viridiplantae > Streptophyta > Magnoliopsida > Santalales > Viscaceae > Viscum > Viscum album. The sequence goes on from OY728158.1 coordinate 68,936,903, forward strand.
GGAGATGAGATTTCGATAGAAAAATGTTTTCCACACCAGAAAGGTATTCGGTACAGAACTCAACAGCTTCCTCAACAATATATCACTCTACAATACAACCCTATGGACGACTTTGATTTTTGACATACCCTTTCAAAATATTTATATACTGTTTAATGGGGTACATCCATCTATAGTGTACAGGACCACATAGTCAAATCTTTCTCACTAAGTAAACCATCAAGTGAACCATCATATCAAATAATGTTGGTGAGAATAACATTTCCAATTCATATAATATAATGTAAATTTATCTTTCTATAGTGGGTAATTTCACCAAGTCTATAACTTTTTTGTATATAGATTTGAAAAAGAAACAGATCTTGGTTAATGTATGATGGACAATCTTGGGAAAAATAAAATGTAAATCTTCAAGAATTAGATCTTGTATCAAAACATGAAAGTCATGTGATTTCAGACCCTTTAACTTTAAATAATTAATTGACACAATATTCTTGATATTCAATGAATTCCCCTCTAGAACCTTTATGTCATTCAAGAAGTTGAAAACCCGATATATATCCTTCTTGGAAAGAGTGTAAGCAACTAGAGGAAGAAAAGTTCATTTTTCACCCTTCACTGGAACTAACTCTTCTCATATTCTCATGTCAACCATGTCTAACATAGCCTTAGTTCCATCCTTTGTTTTGCTGGGTGCATTTAGAAATATGCCAATGATACTATCACATAAAGTTTTTTTCAACATACATAACATCAATAAAATGTCTGACGTACAGACAATTACAGTATGGTAATTCAAAAAAAACTGATCACTTTTTTGAACCAGTTTTCATAAGGTTTTTCAAAATCTATTTACCAAAAGCAATGTCTATATCTTTTACTTTCTCAAATATTTGATCAACTATTAGTGGAGACATTTATGTATGTTCTTCTAAACTTCCATCAAATGATGTCATCCAAGATTGGTACTTATGTCATTAGGGTAGAGATCTATGATGTCCTAGAAACATAATCTTCGATAAATGTTTCAATCTAATTGACTGTGTACCTTGTTCACAAATGGGTCACCCTTGAGTTCCTTTAATGTTATATCCTAACAAATTTCCATAAGACGGAAAGTCATTTATCGTCCCATACAACATGACTCTCAATGTGAAATATTTATTTCTGTAAAAATAATACAATGTAACACTTGAATCCCATAATAATTTAAAATCATTGATCAATGGAGCCAAATAAACATCAATATCATTACCTAATTGTTTTGGTCCTGATATAAGCATAGATAACATGATGTATTTTTATTTCATTCATAACCACGGTGGAAATTTATAATTAACCAACATAACTGGTCATGTACTGTGAGTGCTGCTTTGAAAGCCAAAAATATTCACTCCATTTGTAGATAATGCAAGATAAAGGTTTCTCAGATCATTTCGAAATTCAGGATTCTCATGATCAATTCTGTTCCATTGAGGAGATTATGTCAGGTGACGTAGTTTCCCATCTTTATTTCTTGTATCTGTGTGTCGCGTTAGTTGCCCTGCAGTCTCCTCACTTCCATATAGGTGTCTAAACCTTTGAATGATTGGAATATACCATAAAAATTTCATAGGACCAGATTCATCTTTATTGTATCGATAATCACCACACTTTGGGCATTCTGTAAGTGATTTATGGTCCTTGAAAAATAGTATACATTCATTCGAGCTGGCATATATTCTTTCAGAGATCATACCCATTAAGCGTAGCAATCGTTTAATGTTGTATATTTGGCTAGGGAGTTCATTATATTATGGGAGAATATCATTCAAGAGAGAAGGTAGTTTCATAAAATTGGTATCATTCAATTTGTTTCCTACTTTCAAATTATACAGCTTCAGTATGACTGAAAATGCTATATATTTAGTGCAACCAGTATATAATGAAATCTTTGCACAACTCTTTAAATTATCAAATAATTTTTGGAAATCATAAAGTTCATCTTCAACTACCCTTGTTATTTGCTCAATACGATCTTCATCATCATTCATATTTGTAACCACATCCTCAATATGGTCTTATTCATTGTCCATACTTGTAATCATATTAGATGATCCATAAAACGCAGTGTTATCCCAATCACTAGTTATATTCACTTTTTCCCCATGTTTATTCCAAAATTTATAACTTCAATCTATTCCATGAGAGATTAAGTGTTCTTTCAAATCCTCAGGACTAATTATTCTTGAATAACAACAACATAAACACGGACAAAGGATTTGAGAAGGGTCATATGCATGATCTTTTGCAAACTTGATGAACTCTTTCACTCCATCTTCATACTCTTTTGTCATACGATTGGAATCCATCCATTATTTATTCATATTCATCCTATTTGATTTGATAATATTAATATTTAATAAAATAAATACACAAAATATGTTCAACTAGGGTCATTATCCAACTATATATCCCTCTCAGAAGATCCAAAGGAAGTGAAACAAGCCAAAAAAAACTTAAACCTATAAAATATAGGTGTGGTATAAAAGTCTAGTAGGTCACCACAAACTACCAAATCTAAGAGATCACTTTCATATTATATCCTAAAAAATCCAGTTTGAAATACATTAGAGAAATAAAAATTTTCTATAAAGTTTTACCAAATATGTAGTAACACATAAAAGTTTGTTAAAACTCTTTTTCAAAGATTTTAATTAAATGAAAACAATCACTTGGAAAAAAATTTCCCACGGCCAATACCTCTTGGTCAAATCACCTTTTTAAAATCTGACTTTAAATTATGTCATAAACACCCATTTTGAAATACACATTTCAAAACTCAAAGAGGTTTCCAGCTATCATACAGTTTTCTAAAATATGTTTGAAAACCAACCATTTCCATAAAACTAGGCATGATGGACTAAACCCCCAATTTTAAAACCCACACATTATTGGAGTTTCAAATACAAATAATTCTAACTTTTCTCATTTGAGAACAATTTTGAAACTCATTATTATAATAGTTTGAAAACACTTCAAAATCACACTTTCCTTTTTTCCTTCTTTAAAAACCTTTCACAATCCCTTTTCAAAAAATCTGAAAAGCAAACCATACAAAGAAGGAAGAAAGCGCACGGTCAAGAACCACTATGTCAAGTCATACAACATGGGGAAAATGATAAGAAAATGTATGCCAAACAATAATATAAATAATAGTGGATACAATAGAAGTAGAGAGATAAAACACCTAAACAAACCTAAAAAGGATTCTAGTTTCATGGGCATCATCACTAGGGTGTATTAATAAAAGGTCTTGAAGTGGAGATAAGGAAACTGGGTCATCACTGCTAAACTTATCCACACCCCCAGAAGTCTCATCAAACTAGGTCATCAATAATAAACATCCCCACATGGGATAACAAGCTACAATGGTCATACAAGAATCAAAGGGGCTTAAGAGGGTATCACACCTTTTATGAAAACTCATTTTTTTATAAAATTTAAAATGGGACTTCTCTTTTCAAAACATGCTTCGAATGCCAAGCCATTTTATCATTTATAAAATCCATCCCAATCTAATCTTTGGACCAATTTTATCAAAACACCTTTGATACTAAAATTAGAATTTACACTACCCTTTAAACGGCCGTTGAAAAACATTCAAATACACAATAAGTTTCAAAATCTAATCCACATGGGAAAACACACCCTTTTGAATTAATTCATCTCATTTGGAAACCTTAAAAGCTTTAAATGCCCCAAAATGTTGATATAAAAAGTTAACCAAGGTTAAAAAAAGTGGTCTAAAATATCGATCACAAGGGTTAACTCGCCACTTTAAAAATAAAACAACATTTTCCAACATTTGTAACACTTTCAAATCCCCCAAACTCTTGGTTTGAAATCTGATTAACACAAGAATAATTTTAAAACAGCAAGTTGGTTATTACCACTGATTTTAAAACCAAAATCATTCTTTAAAAAAATCCATTTATGCAATTTCCCAAACACTTGTCATCAAATATCATTTCATAACAAGGGATGAAACCACTTAGAAAACACCATTTATCCCTCACAAGCACTCATATATGCATATGTATAATAAAGAAACACTTTCAAAACAACAATCATTTAAAGATAAAGAAAACATGAAGGAGAGAGAGAAATAAAGGGAACATGGTATATAAGAAAGCTAGTAAAAATAAGATGATGTAGCAAGGACTGAGGACACGTCAAATCCAACCAAAGTATATCCATAAATGACACATAATCCCTTTATAAAGAGGATGATCCATGGAATGGATTAAGACTAGTATAAAAAGTTAATGGAAATGTTCAAACAACAGTACATCAACATCTCATTCACCATTGAAATCTCACAAATGTCGACATGTGCCAAGTTCCTTAAGGAAATCATTTATAATAAAAATAAATTAGAAGATATAGGAGTGATTTTTCTAGAAGAGGATTTCTTAGTTATTGTTCAATGAAATCTTCCACTAAAACTTCAAGATCCATGTAGCTTTTATATTCCATGCAATATCAGTGCTTGAACTTTCTAGAATGTCCTTTTTGATTTATAGGGGCTATCCAGTCTATGACGCTAAATATTTTCAAGAAACATGGGAAAAGTAATCCAAATATAATAGAAGTTATTCTTTAACTGTAGGACCAGTTCATTAAGTACATCATTGGAATTTAAGATGATGTCTTGGTCTATGTAGGGAAATTAATCATTCCCTTTGTTATTATCATTCTAGAAATTGTGGAAGAATGATGAGTACTAATAATCATTGGATGAAATTTCATATCCATGGGGAAGTTGTTCATTAATTTTAATCTAGGATAGTTGATCTTATAAATTGTAGAGGAACAAGTCCAATTTTTCTTGATGAAAGAGGTGAATCAAGTAGATGAACAAAAAGATTGTCATGTCTTCATCACCACTAATGAAGATTATTGAGAATTAAAAATAAATTTGGTTGAAGAAAAAGGCATGATGTACTTGATTGATGTAAAATCCAAAAAGAATACTATGGAAAGTCATTAGAATATGGAATAAAAAGAAAGATTCACTGCAACATAACTACTTTCAAGGGCTTCCTTTACTAAATTACTTCTCTAAATTTTGGTTTCACCCAAGTTAGGGCTATGGAAATTCTTGACAAACTTGAGGTACTCATTCTTAGGAATATGAGAAAACCTAATGGTGATAGTAAGTGATGAGATCTCAAAGGGGATTACCTTTCAAGGAGTGATGCTGGCAGAGAGTGATGGCAGCAGAGAGTGACGCTGACAGAGAAGGGGTGGTGGTAGTGCAGGAAGCGATGGCAACGAGAGAGACAGCGGCAGAGCAGGGAGCAATGGTGACGGAAAATGCGAAGAAGGCAGGGAGAGAGGGCAGCAGGGTGGAGAAAGAGGGTGGCAGGGTAGGGAGAGACGGTGGCGGGGTAGCCATACAGATCCGCGAAAGCTTTGAAAGCGCGGTGGAAGGAGACTGTTGGGGTTATTTTTATAACATCGGGGAAAGACTTTTGTCAGCATTTTTAAAAAAGTCATGATAAATGTATGTTTTATCAGCACTAAAATAGAAAGCGTTGATAAATGGTGTCTTTATCAGCGCTAAAATTATAGCGTTGATAAAGATAAAGTTTATCAACGTTTTTCTAGCACTGATAAAGATATAATGTTAATAATTTATTTATATTATTATATATATTTATAAAATTATATATATAATAAATATTTTTTTTATATTTATATAATTATATATATTTATAAAATTATAAATATTATAAGTAATTATTTATTTATTTATAATTATAATAATTATAATAATTATATTTATTATATTTATAACTATATATAATTAATATATATAATCAATATATTTATTATATATACTTATAAATATATATTATAGATATTTATTATAATTTTATAAATATTTAAATAAATATTTATTTATTTATATTTATAACTATAAATTTATATATATTTATTTAAATAATTATAAAATTATAATAACTGTATTTTATATATTTATAAAATTATAAATATTTTAAATAGATATTTATTTAATTATTGGTGGGCTTTTGGGGCTATGGGTCATGTAATGGGCTTTCATGCCCATTGGGTCTACGGGCCATGTAATGGGCTTTCATGCCCATTGGGTCTACGGGCCATGTACTGAATAAATAAGGCTTGATGGATGGGTTATCCCCTTGGGGGGCTATGACCTTCCTTTCTGGACTATGTGTGAGGTGTGTGTGTGTGTGTTTAAATGTAATTGTACCCTCAAACACCTAATATATATAATAAATATATTTATTATAATTATATAATTATTTGAATTTATTTATAATTATAACTATAAATAAATATTTATTTATTTATAATTAAAAAATTGTAATAAATATATATTTATTTATAGTTATAATTATATATATATATATAAATAATTATAAAATTGTAATCAATATATTTATTATATTTATAATTTTATAAATATATATAATTAATATATTTACTATAATTTTATAAATATGTAAATATATATATATATATAATTATAATTATAATTATAAATATTCGTATATATTTATAAATATTTGTATATATATTAGGTGTTTGGGGGTACAATTGTAATTATAAGTACAAATAAATATATTTATAAATATTTGTATATATTATAAATTAATATATATATATATATAATTATAATAGATGTATCTAATTTTAGAATTATTTTTATATATATACAGTTATAATTATAATTATAATTATAAATAAATATATTTAAAAACTATTTATATATAATTAAAATTTTATAATTATAAATATAATAAATATATTTATTATTTAAATATATTTATTATAATTTTATAAGTATTTATGAGAACATAATAGATTCATGAGTATAACATGAATGAATCATATACTTGGTAAAGTATAAATCATAGTCACCACATATATAGACAACATGAATAATAATAAGCGTGTAATGTATCTATAAACATTTGTGATGAATTCATAACATATGCATGCGTCAATTATACTCACTCATACGAAGAAGGTTCGAGTAAAGGTTGGCAAGCCAACTCATACCCACAAATTCATTGGAGACATATATTTATTTAAATATGTGTGTCTGTGTGTTTATTTATAATTATAATTATAAATATGTAATTATAAATATGATAAATATATTTATTATTTAATAAAATTTATTATAATTTTATAATTATTGAAATAAATATTTATTTATTTATTTATAATCTTATAAATACTTTTTTTAAAGACATTATATATATATTTGAATTGTTAAAAATATATATATTAATTATAAACATGGGTTTTTTTATTTAATGCATATAAATCAGCATTATTTTTTAATATAAATATAATAATTTTATATAAATTAATAATAAAAATAGTAATATTGTTAATTTAAAATTCTTACAAGTAATAAGGATGAGAGTGACAAAAACTCACAGGACCCTAACTCCAATCACGTTGCCACCGCCTCTTCCTTCCAATCACGTCAGCCCCCTTGCTGCTCTATCGGACCACCATAGGCGACCTACCTCTATCCACCATAGGTCGGCCGACCCCACTCCGCTCCAAGCCGGTCCCATGCGTTGTCCCCCTCGCTACACGCCGCTGCCTCCACACATCTTCACCGCCAGTTTAGGGAATAAAATTTCTATCCTAATTCCAAACACTTATTCCAAAATTCATGAAAATCATCAAAGGTATTGAATATTCCATTTGAGGTTCTGTTCGGATGAAAAAGCATAATTTCCATTAATACATTTATGCCCCCTAAAAATAATATTTTTATACTTAAAATATATTATTGAGGCCGTGGTGCACCCACAATTCCGCGCTGACTCTGCGTTTCATCTGAAATATGTCAAAAATATTTGAATGTTTGAAAAAAAAAATTGGTCTCCACGTCACAATTTGAGCTCCGAGTGTAATATTTATTTTGGAGTGTGCACTACCACAAAACGGGGCAAGAGAATCACCTTATTTTATCGGCGCTAATAAAAAAAACACCAATGGAGAGTTATCATCGCTAGCTAAAAGCGCCGATAAATCTATCATTTATCATCACTAGTCTTTGCGCTGATAAAAGTTTTTAATAATAATTCATATACAATTATTATATTTATATTCAAAAATAATGTTTATTTGTATATATTAAATAAAAAACGCATGTTTATAATTAATATGTATTTTTTAATAATTCAAAAATATATATATAATGTTTTTAAAAAAGAATAAGATTATAATTAAATATATATGTGTTTCCAGTGAATTTGGTCAATTAATATATTGATCATTGTGCATATATGTTATGTATCATTATGAATGTTCATTTATACATGACACTCTTTTTATTATTCATGTTGTCCATTAATGCCACGTTTTTTAATATGTATATTTTATTAGGTGTATATGATTAATTCATGTTACCCATATATATTA